>OY992781.1:3750000-5000000 GCA_963921375.1 Tiliacea citrago | reverse complement strand
TTTTGTTGCTTTAGGCACTAATGCATCAAAAAATGCTTAGTTTTTATAAAAAGATTTTTTTTTTTATATATAAATATCTTACAATAGTAAAAATCGTTCAAAAGTTCAAACCGTACATGTTTTTTTACATACTTTGACATAACCTACAATTTTAATTTAAAATATTTGTTAGTGACTTGTGGACAGCATATTTATTCAGTTTTGTTACAGTTGTAATGACAATGTTGTCATTTGGTTTAAATATGTAGGTTTTTATTTTATTATTTTAGTAATATTTTATATAGATTATTTTTTAATTTGTGAATGTGAGAACGTTGTAGGCTTAATAGACTGTAGCTTTGTAAACTATCTTTTATTTTGTTAAGTACTTGGTACTTGTTGACGGGCCTACACTGTCCTCCCATACCTATTAACACTGTAACTTGGAAACATTGTTAAAGCCCACTTTTTTAAAAAGAGTAACCGTGGAGTTTCTTGCCGGCTCTTCTCCATAGGAAACGACCAATTGGAACCGTGCACCCAGCTTCTGACGTTTCATAAGTGCCCATGTAGGTTTATGTGAAATAAAAAATTGATTTTGATTTTTTTTGATTTTGTTGCTTAGACATTTTTGATGCGGTATTTTTATGGCTAAACCACCGAATTAAGTCGCAAGAGGAGCTACAACGTAATCACGTGTGCCAAAGTGCAGTAAAAAGTAAAAGGGTCTCTTTATCGGCGGTAAACATGTGTCGTGGGTTTGTCGTTGAGCTTCTTAAGTTCTGAGTTGAGCTACACTATTACTGACAAATACTTACACTGTCCAGACAGGTCCACAGAAATCTGTGGGATTCTTTCCTCAAAAGAACACTTCAGACACAAATCTACATGGTCGTCACATGATCTGACCAAGATTATATCTGGACTTTAAAAGAGACTTTGAGTTTGTTTCGCCATTGTTTGCCATTTGTTGTTGTAGTTAGATTGGAAATGTCGACTCCATCTAGCTTATTTTTTTTATGACCTGTAAAAGTGATTCCGATATTAATTCCTATTTACAGAATAAACAACTTCATTTTATTTCATTTGTTCAGCTTAAGATTGGACGGTCGAGCCTAATGCTGGAAAAATGTTAATGTGGTGTTGTTGAAAAATGTGAAAGAGTACTATAGTTTAACTGATACCGCTGTGCCGCGCCTTAGGAATGCGCGGCGAGGCGGGGGCGGCATGACGTGAGCGTTGACAAATGAGCGGCCTGCAGTGCCCTCTGTGAGCCGCGCACATACGTAAGACGCGGTACATCCAACTTTAGGCAAAAATATAGTACCAGATAATAATAAATATTTATTATTTAATAATCAGATAAACAAGAGACTGTTTCAACCCTCTTTTAAATATGGAACACAATTTTAGACACTAAGTCACTATTGATATCCATGTCAGTCGTAATTGATTGACAGAAGTCTAGATGTTTCATATTCCTTGCAAGTGGAGGTCGAATGGCAGTCGCACTGAGTAAACAACGAGATTAGGGAAAGGCGACTTGGTCATGATCGGCGCGCCAGTTATTATTTACTTTATTTAAGGTCCTTTAGCCCAAACTTCTAACTCCGTGCCTCTCATACTGTTAAAAAGTAATACTACAAAAGATTGAGCCGTTAGCACGTAGATGGCATACGAATTTACGATCGGGGCACCGTCGATCCGAACTTTGACTTTCTGATGAATACCACCCCAGAATTTATGGGGGAGACATGCCCATTAGGTGGGGCTTACCCGTACATACGAAAATATTCCGGTTTTTTCAACTTTCCGCGGCTTTTTTATTTATTACTTGCTTTCGAGCACTGCTGCCGCGTAGTTCCTCCATTATAGAAAATATTGACTGGAATGCGTAGTAAGATAGGGCTACGTACGAGATGTTTAAGAATATCTAAAACTAAAAATTATCACAAAGACAAAATATAATACCTACTACAGATTTACAACTGGCAAGTATCCCTCGAAAGGAGTTTTAGCAAAATAAGACCCAGCAAGATTCGAGGAGTTAACTTAAATATTTAACGTTAAACGGAAGACATGTTTTAAGTAATATGAAGTTTACAGCTTAAATGAAGCACTTTATAGACGCTATTTAGGCATTATGAACTGAGGGCTTGAAATCAGAATTTCAAGATGAGATTGAAATTCTGTGATATTGCTTTTCTATGATACATGATCTTGTTTAATTTTCTTCTTGTCTAATATTCATACTAACATAAAAATAAAAATATAATATCGTAACCTAACTAAAACTATTAACAAAATAATAACAAACGATACGTCAATTCCAATAAAGGATACTTAGGTTAATTTTTGGCTAGCTTATCTTGCAAATCATGTAAAGAGCACGCGTATTGGGGACTGTCTTTTGTAAACATTCACGCTCAACAAGTTCAACTAATGGACAATTAATGGATTAATTTTTTTTCAACTCATATAGTTATTTTCTCCTTTATTTGTCAGCTCAGTTCTTTTTTTTCAGTATATTCAATCATATGGTCTACACTGCTTCGAGGACCAGAGAAACACAACCCCCGCACATTATGAAGTTCTTTAATCCCAGCTGCTATAGGCCATCTTAATTTCTTTGCCCCATGTTATTTGGTGCGATTTCTTCTTCCATTCTGCCCTATCAAACGTCACGCTATTATTCACTCCATTTTATTTCAGATCATTCTCACACAATCCATCCAGCTCTTAATAATTATGGCCTTTAACTCCCTCTCCATCCATTAAAATTATAATATATTCATCACTCTTTTAGTAATTTCCTCCCTTCTGATCACATGCCCAGCTGCTGCAAGTGTAGTAATAACATCCAGCATATAGTGTCTACCAGCTCACAGCCAGCATCTCACATGCGCTAACTAAGTTTGTACTACGGTGCCGGAGCAACTGAAATCGGTTTACTGGATGCGTTCAGATTAAGTTGTGAGAGCAAACGGGTGTTTGTTTACGGGAAATAGTAAACTGATCTTCTAAAAAAATATTGGCCTTATAATGATGTGCACTTTTTTTTTATAATTGAGCTCACCATCGGGGCGGTCCGGCCTGTGCTCTCGGGGCACTGCCGGGAGGATACGGCGTGGCTTACGCTGGCAGCGTGTGCAGCTTGGGAGGGGCCACGCCGTGCCCTCATCTCAGGAGTAGGCAGGGACCTGTCACTGCCGGCCGCAGTCGATTCGATGGTCGGCTGCAAGAAGTCCTGGGTCACGATGGTATTTTTCTGCGAAACAGTCATGTCGTAGAAGGAGGTTGCGGAAAGGGAGCGGGAGATCTCTCCCACTCACCCAGCCCGCAGCAGGTGCACCGGGCTTCGGCAGAGGGCATATAATGCCCTCTCCCGGCCCCCCTAAATGGATCCAGGGATGGCGGACTCTGGGGTGTCCGTCGCTCCCTATCATACAAGACCCGAGGTGGCGGCGCGTAGTGTTCGCGGGGAGTCCGGGGAGTCAACGACCTCACTGGGCCGCTAAACCAAACGGAGCCCGCAGAACCAGGCCGGTGACCAATCGGGGGCTGCGTTAAAGAGTGCTTCCGTAGCCCCGGGTCCAAGTGTGGGAAGGGAACACCAGGGTGGTTTTCAGTCAATAAGAGTCTGACAGACCCCTTTCCAGGTTCGGTTCAGTGTTAAAACAGTTTTCATGCAATACAACCTTTTAAAGCAAATGCCTTGTGGGAATCGGTTGTCATGGGCCATACATGATACAGAGAAATGAGGAAAATGTCATGAGGAAAGTTTTGAGTATGAATGTGGACGGCTATAATGGAAAGACCAAAGAAACGATGGATGGACGGTGATATGGTTAGAAACCCGGGTGACTTGACTACCGAGATGACGTTTGTCGTCTTGATAGCGAAGTTTGGAACAAAAGGCATTTTGTGCCGAGACCAAATAAATTGGGATAGGTAAGGGCAGGAGAATTATGTTGAGAATGATAATATCTTCTCATTTTAACAAAACGCTACCACCTATAACTTGCACACAGCACAGTATGTGTCAAGCGTACGACTTTGCACTCAACTTTGCTTATTAGATTGTATTGTTTCGTGCCTTGTTAATTAAAGTAGTCACACACCTAGTTTCGGTAATACCGCCTTAATTTCACAAGTTTATTATCAAACTGTGCATTGTTGGAACCGATCGCATTTGGGCAAGTTTTTCTTTATGACGGTGTTTGTGAGTTGGTTGGCTTTAATCAGCGCGCGTTGTGTTGAAGAGGTTTAGTTTGATACTGTACAGCGACGGTTATATTTTAGGGTTTATATTAGAGTCTTGCAGAGTTAGGGTGTTGGTAAAGGTGTTTAATTAACATCGGAGCGTCACTCTCGTCCAAACTGGTTGTAAATGAGAGTATTAAATAAAACAGATGACATGACATGTAACATCCACCACCCCGAACTAGGCCAGCGTGGTGGATTATGGCCCAAAAACAGATGGATTTTGTTTTAATTGACCTGGGTTTTAGCAATGAGACATAGATCCCAAAAGTCAGAAACCCGTTCTTCTATCAAAATCTCATTATGTTTTTCAAAATCCATCCATACTTATTTATTATAAATGTGAAAATAACTCTGTCTGTCTGTCTGTAAGCTTTCAACGCCTTAACGGCTGAACGGATTTCGATAAAATTTGGCACCCAGGTATTGCTGATCATTACCTAAGTTAGGACATTATAGGATAATTTTTATCCCATCTTACGTTCCCGTAGTATAATATACAACATCCGTGCGTACGAAGCCGCGAGCAAAAGAAGTGCTTCATAATCGATGCTTTTTGTACTTTACTTATGCCAGAGGAAGAACAAAAAATTTAAATGAATTGCATTTGAAATGTTTTCAAAAACGTCGTACTTCAAAACATTTACCACTAATTCATTTATAAAACCGACTCAGACGGCTCAATTCCAGCCACCACTTACGTAAAGTGCTTACAGCTAAGCTGCTGGGGCGACTAATCGCAAGCTGTGTTAGTGTACAATTAAATGTACAGGGTGTAAGCTAAATGTTGCGGTGGAGTACTCTTTAATGTGGTAGTGTGACAAATGTAGTGAAAGGGAGCATGTTTTGAGAACAGAAGTGGGAATGATTAGTAGCTAATGTTAGTAGGTTTGTTTAAACGCTTTTACACGTCAATAATATTTTAAAACTAGATGACGTCGGCGTTTCCTATCTGACTACTGTGACAAGAAAGGCCGAAACAAACTCAGAGGTCACAGTCTCTTTTATAGTCCGGACATAATCTTCGTCAGATCATGTGAAGGCCATGTAGATTGGTGTCTGAAATGGTCTTTTGAGGAAAAACCACACAGATTGAGTGGACTTTTCCTGCAGTTAGTGCATGCATTTGTCAGTAATCGTGCAGCTCAAGAACTTCGAATTACTTAGTTAAATTTTGACGATGAGATGGAACTAGGAATACCTGATGATGTTGACAATTATGTATGCCAATATCTTGTGAGTCAGATGAAAATTCAGTTTATGAAAAACGTGTAAAATGTTCAAAGCTATTAACGAAAATAAGTTTAAAAGTCACATGCGCTGAGCTAGTCTTTTCACAGTACTTATCTAGAATAAATTTGTATTTTGAACCCAAATCCTCAATTTTTTGTTCTTTTATAAAAATATGTTCTTTTTTTTAATTTATTCTTTCTTCGAAATCGTATAGCCAGTTCCTCGTTAAAGTACAGACAGCATAGACATAAATCAGTCAAAAATACATTAAAATGTTCCAAAATTATTTTTTTGACCAGTAATAATCAAAAAATTAGTACAAGCATTACCTAATCCAGTTAATTGTAACTATTTACATTCATCCAACATGCCCACTTAATAAACCAAACACAAGCCAACACTCGAACAATAGAAACACATTAGCTGAATAATGTAAATAATTACGAACATAAATACATATCGCTCGGTTACATTAGATATTAAAAGCTGATACTCGTATGCGCTAGCTGTCACTTGTTGGACGTCAGAGGGAAGTGATTGTGTATTTGTGATGCCTATTATCGTGCTGTTGGTGCCAACTTGGTCTGATAGATCGTTTACCTAGAAATTTATTTCTTCTTAACTTGGTTAATGTCGTTGTATTGTTCCCTCACCGTCTCTATGGTAGGTGGTATCGTATGATATATATGAATATCGCTTGATACGCAGAACGTCTTAATCCGTGCATCGCACTTTGACAGTTCCACCCTCGGCCAACAGACTACTGACCATTTCACTGACTCGCACTGCGCTATGCATAACCGAGACAACAATGTCGTCGATACACTAATCGTGACTGTATAATGTTGAGAAGAGTCAACCAAGAGTGAACCAAAGCTATGCCTTTTTAGGGTTTCGTACCTCAAAAGTAAAAAACGGAACCCTTATAGGATCACTCGTGCCTCTGTCAATCTGTCTGACAGCCGATTAACTCCGAATCTACTGGACCCAATTTAGTACACTTATGAATTTTGTGTGACCAAACACGGACGTGTATCGTAAATAAATCAATTTTGAATATGAGGGTCACAAATTGGGAAAAAAACATTTTTTATTCCAATTTGCCCGTGTGACACATCAAATGAAAGTACTTATTGTGAGGGTCCCAAATCTATTTTTCAATAAATTAAAAAAAAAATGTCTATTCTCCCTCTTATCTCCCAAACTACTGAACCGAAAATCTGGAAAAAATATACAGCAAATAGTTCTTTACTTATAAATTACAGGAAAACCTATAAAAAATCTATGGTCTTAAAATAACATGGTAAATATCTCAATATTGTGCGTACAATCTTACATTTGCAATTGGAATGTATGGATTGGATGTATGTGTTAGGTTGTATGTATGGATTGGTGTGTATGTATGTTGGAACATGTTTTTTGAACTACAATGTTAAGTTTGTTCTTGGTTTCAATTAAAAGGGTGGGAGGCTTGGTTTTAATTATTATTATCTTGGGATAAAAACATGGCAGATAACATATTAATTGTACGGAACCCTCACCATGCGAGTTCAACTCGCATTTGTCCGGTTTTTTATATAAGCCTGTTATAGGTGTTATATACTTGTTAGGAAACAAGCATAATCGGCCTCATCTTTGGTTGTTGTAAAGGTGTCCAAAGTAGGAGCGGCTTCATGCCTGCTAACAACGACAAATCATTCTATCATGGATAAAATCTGTATTTTTACACCCGACTGCGGCGAAGACAAAAAAGGGAGGATAAGTATTTATTTGACCTGTATGTATGTATGTATGTATCTATGTATGGATTTATATATGTATGTACTTTAAAAAAAAATACATGACTGCGTAAAAAGTGAAATTCAAAAAAGATGGAAACAAGATTTAAAATTTACCTTAATACATTTATAACAATCTCATGCAGTCCGAGGCATCTTCTTGAATTTAACAATAACGACCTATATAGCCACCGACTGCATGAGGTTGTTTATAGTATTAAGTTATATAAATCTTGTTTGCATCTTATTTGAATTTCACTTTTGACGCAGTCGGGATTTTTGTCTGTTTTTGTTATTTTGCAGCGCGACACTCTATCTTGACACATAGGTTTTTTGATTTTTTAAATTTATTTATTTTTCTCAAACATGCTTGGAAATTTGAGCATTATTTTGACAACCTTCTTCGAGATAAATCGAAATTGCTGTACTGGCCAAATATATACGAGCAACGGTCGCCAAAAGTTGTATGAAAATCCATATCTGCCGTGGTTTAGCGGCCAATTAAATTACATAGTAAACTCATATCTATCGTGTAATTTAAAAATAGAACGATTTTTTACTCCAAAACATGGCAACCAAGGAGATAACTTATCAAAAGTTTTATTTGAATTTCGAACTGGCTTGCAAATAGAAAGCTGTTTATTCAAAAGAAAATAAACAAATGAATATTTGGCGCGTGAAAAATGATCGTTGTTCGTCATTGAATGTGGAATTTATAATACTCGTACTTAGTTTGAATTTCCGCGCATTATTTGAGAAAAGCACTATACAAGCCTTGGCCGCAACCAGGCATTATTGCTGGCCGCGGCAGGAATATTTAAAATACGACATACATCATAGAGAGTATTCTATCTAGTAGGTAGTATACAAAACCCAGGTATATTATCAGAAATAGGGTTTAATTTACCGGATAGGTATGTGGCGCGGCAACGCCAGCCGCAGCTGCTGGTGGTGCCAAGTGCTCGCACTAATCTGCTGGGGCGCGCACCGCTGATTCGTGCGCTGCGCAATCTCAACACGGTGGCGGATGACATAGACATATTCGCCTGTACACTTGGTGAGTTAGCCACGTAATGTATAGCTTGTAAGGTATAGTTTATATCTAAGTTACTTTGTCCCATTACATTTATTATCTGTAATGGCAAAGGAAACATGTGATGTGATAAATAAATAAAAATCTTTATAGCTCGAGGGGCTCGTGGCTAAATGATAATTGATAACAGCCACAAGGGTCGATTGAAGGTTAAGCTACGCTTGCTGCGGTCGGTTCGTGGATGGGTGACATCCACTACATATTGAGACCCCTCCGTGCCTCGCAAAGCACGTGAAGCTATTCGTCCCGGCTGTCTTTCGCAGATCTTTGACTTTGACAGTCGTTACGGGTAGTCAGAAGCCCAAAAGTCTGACAACCAGAGTTACCGAGGGGTATCGCGTTACCCAGTAACTGGGTTGTGTAGGTCCGATAGGCAGTCGCTTCGTGGAAAATACTGGTATTCAGCTGGACCCGGTTAGACTGGACTACAACATGGTTGGAAAAAGGCTAGTCAGATTGCTGCCATTCCACTTGTTGCTACGGATTGACATTATTAACAGCATACTTCACTTAAGTGTTCCCGGTGAGTTCTCAGAAACACTCGATACTATTAAAGCCAACCCGTCACTTCCCATGAGTGTCGTAAAGCTATTAATAGGTTTTCCGAATAGGATGGGTTGCCATGAATTGGTAATGACGTCTATTTGTAAATCAATATTCTTTCTTTACTTTGCTTGCTTATCGTGAATCTGACTTTGTTTAATGATATGATTGTCTGAGATATTTATTTATATAAGGGTATTAAAATAATAATTATGTACATAAATAACCTACTTAATTCATTAATAAAAATAATAAAATTATATCCTAACTAAAACTATTCACAAATTAAAATATGGCGTCGAAAAATTCATCCACATCACTGTCGGCTGGTAATGTACCCAAGAGACTGGCGGCATTGCCACGTTGTATGGCAATGCTTAGCCTCTGGCCAAGTTAAAAGCCAGCCCTAGGGTCACGGGAAGTGTCAACTAGCCGTTTTGAGATTTCATTAAACAGACCATGAGCACTCGGACCCCACGGCCCGAGGGTTGTCTTAGAGAAAATGCTTATTATTCACCAATATAATATTATATGTAACATTCTTCCACTGTGTCCTTTTCAATACTCAATGCTTTTTTTGAATTCCACTATGTGTAGTTAAGTGGAAACTTAAAATTATATGTGATCATTATGGACCCTGTCGGGCACAGCAAAATATAATAGTAGAAGAGAGGAAGCTTTGAAAGACTTAGCTTTTCAGTCTTCAGAACTAAATCTATTAAGTAGATAATATAATAAGGTTTTTATTACTGTCATAGTCTACCTGTACTTATTGATTCACTTATATTTTGTCATTTAAATATTCGTTTATACTAAAGTAGCATTTTTTATTTAAAACTGTTTTAGTTTTTTTTTTATATATATTAATTTTGTCTTCTTTTTTATTAAATCAGGTAGTTTGATATATTTTTATAGACATTACATAGGGACTTGTAGAGTGTATTATTATTTGTTCAAGTCTAACTAAGGTATCGTGTTACCCAGTAACTGGGCTCTGGAGGAAGTCGGTCATTGTAAAATACTATTCAGCTGCATCCGGTTAGACTGGAAGCCGATCTCAACAAAGTTGAGAAAAGGCTAGGTAGATGATGATTCACTTACGAATTATATCGTTCTTGGTCTTGATTCTAGTAATCAGGGGGCTGTAGCACGAACGCTGGAAGTAAACTTAAGGTAATTCGAAAGGTTTTCTCAAATCGAAAATAGTAAAAACATCATTTTGGTTTAAATATATGCGGCAAGCACTATGTACCCATACATATGAATAAAGTCTTAAAACTAAATAAATATGGCCTTTTTTTTCGACAACACGACAGCAGTGAAGGTCCTCCTGCAGAGAATGATTCAATAGTCCTTAGCGAGAGTCACTCGGTAAATAGATTATTTACTAGGTTATTTTTATGTCGACACCAAATGTTATTTTAGTCTAGCAAATTAAAAATCTGAGTATACCTAGTTGATTTGAGCCCCATCATATCACACACTTATTTTTTTTTTTTTGGGTGGGAAATTATCGAATAACTTCTCCCGCGCTGGGCGGAGCGGAAGGGCGTGTCAGACTTTTACTGACTAAAACCCACCCGTGTTCCTTCATTTGCCTGTGTGCCAGGGCCACGATATCCCTTTCGGACAAACTCGCAACCCTGGCAGGCATTCGCCCTAATGCACCCCCTCAAATTGTGCTGACATCTCTTTGAGGCGCGCGTGGAACACAACGCGCCGTCGACCCGGGCCTGGTCCTTATATATATATATATATATATATATCGGACAGCGAGCTACCCATCGCTCACCGTCCGCAGGCACGCGCCTACGGTGGCCGGAAATCGGCTTGTGACTACCGACGCCTAGGGCGCCTCCTGCGGCGACTAGGGGCGTGAGGGCGCGAACCCTGCCTTTCCCTCACGCGTTCCGCCGCCTCCTTCGCGAGCATTACTGCTTCACAGATGGAGGTTACGGCCTCCCATGCACTCTCGTTCCAAACCATGGCCTGAACCAGGGCCGGACGCGAGAGATCGCCTCCTTGAGGACACGGCGGTGCTCCGCCCAAGCCGGGAAGACCTCCACCGTGTGCCCCACCGTGTCCTCCGGGCGATCCACACAGTGGTGACACCCTGGCACCATATCACACACCTAACTAATTTTCACGGTCGTCAGACTTTCTTTACATTTCAACCATGCGTGTGAACCTTATCGCCATTCTTCACAAATGCAACGAAAACGTAAGGGTCAAAGGCAACCTTTCCAATCCCGACTCAACAGATGTTACGTGTGTTATCAAACGTAGCTGTCCCCAATTATTTAGGTACAGACACATAATAGTTAGGTACAGAAGATCGGCTTCTTACAACGAGTGAAACGCAAGCACACTCAGGCCCGTATAACAAAACCTCACTCAAAACTCAAGCATTACTTAAAACTCGTTTAAAAGCCATTTGATTGGTTGAAACTAGTTTTAAGTAATGCTTGAGTCTTGAGTAAGGTTCTGTAATACGGCCCTTAGCCACGACACGTGTCTACGTATAAAAAATTAAGAGCACTCGCGACTAGCATATTTTGTTCTTACATAATCGTTTGATATCGCCGTATGTACATATAAACGCATTTTATTTTTATTTTAAGAATTATTTTTATAATACCTCTGCTGTACCCTACAGGGTCCGTAATTGTACCCTTGAAACATTATGGAATGCAAATAAATATAATTAATATGAATAAACAAGGTTTGATTTAGTTAAAACTATGGGGATATAACAGGCTAACGTTTACTATGTGACCTTAACTAAAATAGCGAAAAAAACTACTGCTCCATAATTATGTTTTATGCTCACGTAAGTAGACAAATTTTTTTCTTACATCTGTCATTACCGGATAACCCAATGCGATAAATACGCTTGTCCTACCTTAATAATCTTAAATACTATGTATGTATAATATAACAAATTACAAACAATGCATTCCTAGGCTTGTGAATTCACTCAGAGAATAACAGAATAAGTCCGTCGCAATCGCTATGAGGTTAGGCGTGCGTCAGCGATGCCTCCCTTAAGAGGAGACTCCCTATTTTATGTTAATTTGCATGAATATTCTGAAACAGTCAGACATACCAGCAAAATGAAACTTTATTATATAATTTATTGGATCTTTTTCTTTCCATGTTGAAGACAGTTACGTAATTGTAATATTATATCTCAATAATTTTTTTATTCGAAAATCATGTCTTTTTTAAGGATAATCATAAACAAAACCAGATTGTTTAGCTGTTATGTCTTAAATAAATATTCACAGCAAGAAAATATAGTTTATTATCCACCCACAAGATATTTTTTCTTTAGATCAATTATTACTTTAGTTATAAACGAAATAAGAATTGAGACTTACGCTATTTAGTTTCGTGCTCGAACACGAACAAAGAGCGCACGCGATATTCAACTTTATTACTGATGTATTAGCGTTTAGCACATAACGGAGTGGCGGGGAGCGAGGGGCAGAGCTTGCGTTCGAAATTTGATTTAGACTGCCTGCTCTTAAAAGGTTGAAAATGTAAGCAGTAGATGACTTTTCTTTTCACGACTTTGTTTTGGTTAATCATATCATAATAATGAGATCAATGACACCCTTTCAGGTTTTTAGTTATTTCAATTACACCCTGTATGTGTGCGTGCGTGCGTCTGTTTTCGCTCGTTGTATGGAATCCGCCTTCTGTACCTGTATTCATTCTGTGGCACAGAGTCTGTCCCGAGCATTCTGCTTCATTGGGACAACGTGACTGCGACGGGGTCTGACCGTTTTGTCCCAACTATAAAACGTGGGGTGAACTGGACAAAAGGTATTTTTCTTTTTATTGAATAGTTTTGTTACTGGTAAAGATTTTGATTGTTCAATTTATATAGCTTATTGTTACGCTTGACCAAAAAATTATAAATTACTTACTCATTTTTTATCCAACTACGCATAGGTCACAGGACTTTGATTATGATGATTCATCTTTTTACCCGACTGCGCGACGCAAAGAAGGGTAATGTGTTTGTCAGCCTATGTATCATTGTTCCTTTGTGGCGCCATAATGTGAAAAAGAAAAAATATATAGTCGACGAACTATATCATTAAATAGGTATTTAAGTTCTCTCAAGAAGTCCTTGCGAGATTTCAGTAAAGTGCCACCACGTCTTTACTGAAACTCAAGGGGAGCGGGGCGGGATATCATCTATCATCTTTATCATGCATTGAATGGAGTTCATTTCATAATTTGTACTTGTTACGTAATTTCACATGACACTGGCTAAATGCACAAAACGTGCGAAAATGAAAAAAAAAATATATATTTATAAATAGGTATTTGAAAAACACCTTTAAATTTCTTTAATAATTTTTCAATTTTAGTGACCATTTAGGATCTGTAACGATTTAATGTTGGTTAGCAACCATTCTCATTATTTTCAAAAATTATAATAAAGCTGTGATAATTAGTAAGAACTAATTATCACACCTTTATCATAATTACAAAACAAATACAAGTATAAATATTTATTGAAATAGAAACATCGATATACAATTTTTTGTGTTCGTTAACAGCTACAATAGTTTTAAAAACTGTGTTGCAGCCATTAGCGCTCACCTCCGAGATGGGAGACTTCTTGTATAATAGGTCTTATTAACGTTAAAAATATTATTCATCATCATCATTTCAGCCGAAAGACGTCCACTGCTGGACATAAGTGTTCCCCAAAATGAAGGGGGAGGGTTGCCATAATAGCCACGCTTGGCAGACGGGTTGGCGATCGCAGTATGGAGTTAAAATACATATAGAACGCTGCTGCCCATTCTCTAGTAAGTCCCTTAGTCGCCTTTTACGACACCCACGGAAAAAATATTATTAAAAACTGTAAAATCATAATAGTCAATTTACGGAGTCGGATATTTAGATATTTTTAATTTCCTTTTTTTATGTAGCTTCCATAGATGTTTTCCTAAATTTCTTTAAGATACCTATTTAGTGTAGTAAGTACCTCAGTTTCGTACAATATCTTGTAACAGTTCGTAGATTTACGCTTGTCGAAGTCTGTCAGAACCACGAAGTCGTAAACTGCTTGATCAGTCTAACCACGTGGCTCTCCGATATTATACAATTACTTAGAAGACTATTGAGGAGAATATAAAATAATTCACGTCGTTATTCTATAGATTATAGAAATCATAAGGAAAGTTATTCTTTTAAAATCTACCTTAAATCACATCGTTTTTAGTGCATTGAAGCTTTGACAACATGAAAGATACAACTATAATGTTGTATTTATTTCTCAATAGCGACCCGCCTCTGCTTCGCACCGTTTTTATGACTAGAAAAACCATAGAGATTTCTTTATTATAATTATGTAAATTTAATATAAATGTATTATATTAACACATCAAAATTTTGGAATAAATTCTCTAAATAGTGGTAAAAACCGCATCAAAATCCGTTGAGCAGTTTAGAAGAACAACGTCGCCGCGTCGGTCACACAGACAGACACGAATAACGACTTTAATTTATAATATGTATGATCCATGGACCTATAAACAAACTCGGACGGATTCTCGTTAACAGAATACAATAGATACAGTAAATATTTTCAATTATTAACTATGTTGTTAATTGCACATATTTTCATAGGGAGATTTGGTTCTTACCATTAACTTGTTAAAATAGCACGGTATAATCCTGCCGACATTTCCACGAAACTTGTGTCTCGACCTGTATTTGTCTTATAATAAAACATTAATATATGGGTAAATTTGGCTAACATGGCAACACTAAATTCACTCACACTTAAGACTGTCACCGCCATTACGGGACACAGTTTTGTCTTAGCGGAAGTTCCGTCCGAGTTTATTTATAGGTCCATGGTATGATCATTCCAGTGTCATCATCTGCCTAGCATATAACTACGTTGGGGTTGGCTTCCAGTGTTACCAGATGCAGCTGAATACCAGTATTATACATGAAGCGACTGCCTATCTAACCTCCACAACCCAGTTACTGGGTATATACGATACCCATTGGTAAGACTGGTAGTCAGACTTTCTGCCTTCTGACGACCCTTAACGACTTTCAAAGATCCACAGATGACAGCCGGCACTAACGGCTTAACGTGCTTTCCAAGGCACGGAGGGGTCTTGGTTATGTAATGATGGTCACCCATCCATAGATCAACCGCAGCAATCGTAGCTTAACCTAATTGTTCGACCCGTGCTGCTGTTATTACTTAGCCACAAGCCCCACATGATCGTTATGATCATCCCAGTTTAAGGAATGGTGGTTTGACAGTTTCATTATAATGAAATCTGTCATACAGACACATTTGTTACTGGCTGTCAACCGAACAATCCTCAATACATTCCAATTAAATAATTCAATTAAATACCAAAAGACAATAACAAAGAATTCTGTTCAAATGATCACTTAGTGAATATTCATTAAACGCGTTAATTAGTACTCGTATCTATTCGAAGCTTATATTCATTAAGTTTAATCTAGCACAAAGTAGTCTCAGTTGATTTTTAATGGGAAAACTTTTCCCGTTTGCATGGACGGCACGTCGGGCAATAAGCTACTTCCCTATAAGAAGAAAAATAGATGTAATTTTGTCGCTAACTTTTATAGTTTCTAGAGATAGGAAAATATTGAAATATAAGAGTTATGCAAGCAGGAAATAAACATTTTTGCTGCGCAGGCAATATTACATGGACGCAATTAGTGCTTCAAATGTACATATCAACGACCGCAAAGTATATACGGCTATCTCCAAAATCATGATTTTACAGGTTTTTTTAAACACTCTTAAACGAAAAGCTGTGATAATTAATACGAGTAGAAGCAAAAAAAACTATCTTCTTCTATTTTACAACATAAAGTTAATAGGGCATTTTATACTTCGTACAAAAAGAAAATAAACTAAATGAGTCAACTGCCATTAAATCCACTACTACGCGAGACTTCCGAATTTTTAATATTAAGGGCGATGCGCTATGGTAGCCCGCGAAATTAAAATGTTCTTAAGTTTTTTGCAATTTGCAGGTGTGTCAGGTGGTATTGTACTTAAAATATGATTCGCGAGTATGGCTAACAAATATGGCTTTACAGTATTATACTCATAAGAATCAGCAATACCTATAAATAATAGTTGTGATGAATTCATCTCAAAAATAAACTTATCATTGTATTAGAAAAAAATGTTCTCCCATAAATACGGTTTAAGACATTTATTCCTCAAAAAGCTTAAATCTTAATTCTAAATACACGAAGTGTGTGTGTGTGTATGTTTGTTACTTCTTCACGCTCAAACGGCTGGACCAATTTTGATAAAATTTTGTATGGAGGTAGCTGACACCCCGGATTAAGACATAGGCTACTTTTAGGTTTAAAGATATTTATTTCTCATAAGAACTTATGAATAGTTCACTTATAATGAGATACAAAGTTATTTCTTAATAATAATTACAATATTTGCCTCTTTGCGATGGTGACGTTAAAGGGTACATACGTGATTTTTGAGTTTACTCTTAAATAATATGTTAATATTATTACACTTCTTTATGTCTTCCGGTAAATCATTGAACAGCTGTGCTCCCTCCACTAATACTGTTTTTTTGCCGTAATTAGTCGACCGCGCACGTGCTCATCACTCATTACTTGGAATTTGTTTTTTTTCACCCGCGTAAGTCTCGATCCCGTGGGAATATCGGGATAAAAAGTAGCCTATGTCTCAATCCAGGGTGTCAGCTACCTCCATACAAAATTTTATCAAAATTGCTCCAGCCGTTTGAGCGTGAATAAGTAACAAACATACACACACACACACACACCCATACTCACAAACTTTCGCCTTTATAATATTAGTGTAATAATCAGCCTATAATGTTCCCACTGCTGGGACACAGTCCACCTCTCTTCGAGAGGGAGTGGGCTGTAATCCACCATGCGGGCCCACTACGGGTTGGTAGATGTCACATATTGTCTTCGATTTTTTGGTTCTAAGACCCGTTTTGAGAGCAGTGGTGATGAAATTATTTACACAAAGTAAAGCGCCTGTCTGGGGTCGAACCCACGACCTACAATTCGTAAGTCGGGGCCGTATCCACTGAGCCACCACTGCTCCTATTAATAATTATGTATACCCATGACAAATTACAGCTTTATAGTACTACGAGTCTCTGTGCTAAGCCCGACAGACAGACGGTCATGGCGAAACTATAAGGGAGGAACCCTTATAGTTTCGCCATGACTGCCTGTCTGTCTGTTGACTACGGAACCCTAAAAACCGACGATGTGACTGATATATTTGTATACAACAGGTGAACGCGGGGACTGTCCGACGTATACACGGACTAATGGTATATATTATGTCCGTGACTACTTCGTCACTTTGTGAAAAATAGTTGAAGTTGTCTTTCCAGAAATTTGGTACAAGACTGAATATTAGTGAAAAAAAAAAAAACATAAATAAAAAATCCTATGATAAAACAAAGAATTCTGAGTCGAATTTCGTAAAAAGTGCAGTTGACTCTTTCTACTTTGCTGCCATCGATATTTCATATAATTGTTAATTTGCATTTCATATTGTCATTCTGGTATATATGTTTCGCACTGTGATATACTAAAAAATACTGTGACTGATAATTCTAGAACGAAAGTAAATTTAATGTTTTTTTTTTTCCTTTTTGCCAATAAAAGGGAAAATAACATAAAAAAGGTTTGCAGACGGATCGATGATCACAATTTTTCAATTCTAGCAAACACGAGACCCTTGCCAAACCCTTCGGGCGTTACAGGCGTGAGTTATTATGCAAGAGGACCTACTGCTCATTCTTTATATTCAATTCCTTTATTTAATTGCAGTAGGACCGACATGCTGTCTATCCCTTGCCTAATTAATGTAATACATCAAAACTAAACACAAAAACTTCCATAAATATCTTGAAAATCGTCGTCTGTAACACATTTCGAAGAAATCTAAATTAGCTTTTCCACAGCTTCCACAGCTGAAAACTTTTTGAAAGAAATACAATCCATTTTCTGTCCTTAATTAAGAGTTCTTTTCATTCGCTGTTACGAAACAATTTCAAATATTTTCCTGCTAATGCTTTGGTGCGTGTTCTTAAGAATATAGACAAAAGAAATGATATTCAATAGCGATTTCTGTTTATGTTTTGTTTTGTTACTAAATGGTTGTGAATGGGCGGAAAAATAAATGGTTTTTGAATTAGGAAATAGGGCAATGTTCAAATACAGTCTTAATTATTATTTGGAAGAAACACCTCAACTATGCAGTGCTTGCTAAAAACTCCTTGGTGCATCATAACAGCATTTGAGTTCACAATTTTTGAAGCTAAATTTAAACTCTGAACATGTCCGTACCTACTGGACCCGTGTGGTGAAAGGATTATGGCCCATTCCATCTCCAAAGAGGAGGTCTGTGTCCCACCAATGGGAACACTATAGGCTGATTATGTAAAACTAATAAATGGAGGAAAATTTGAATTTAATGGCAAATTACACATTTTGAAATCCTTCAATCTAAATGATATTGATTTCTGTAAATTGGTTCAAAAAACACTTTTACACGTCAACATTAATAGTACATTGTTATACAAAGTTGGAAAGTAGGTTAAATAACCTACACACCCGTGTATCACACGACGTTTCTCAATACACTTGTGGGAAACAGTAAAAAACAAATCAAATAATTCATTAAAATTTTCAGAAAATGGCGCGTTTTTGCAACTGGATATTTTTATTTTACAACGAAAACAGCCTATACAGCCTATTCGATTTTTGACAATGTTGATGTAAAAATAATTAACTTAAAACTGATAATTAAATATATTAAAGAACCATTTAAAAGACTTTTGAGAATTCAATACTAAGACGTACGGACTCATTCATTTTTCCTCGTATAAAATCTATCCCATTTTATTCTATGTATGAAAACTCCTTGCTACTAAACTTTTTAAATTGACTTATAAATTTAAAACTCAACTGCAAAACTAATGATAGAGCTCGTAAACAAAAGTCACGACCGCGTAACAGAAAGATGCCCATGCAAAAGATTTAATTTTCGAATCATAATTATAGCCTCTGAAAGTACGCCATGTTTAATAACTGTATTGAAAAATATTTTTTTTAATACTAGGTGAGTTGGATGTTTTCTTACTGACTACTCTGAGAAGAAAGACCGAAACAAACTCAGAGGTCAATGAGTGCACTGACTGGACAGATCCACTAAATCTGTGTGGTTCTTTCATTAAAAGATCATTTCAGTCACCAATCTACATGGTCTTCACATGATCTAACCAAGATTATGTCTGTACTTTAAAAGAGAATGTGACCTCTGAGTTTGTTTCGGCCTTTCTTCTCAGAGTAGTCAGATAAGAAACACCGACCTCATCTAGTTTTTAATATATTATTGATGAGTAAAAAAGTGTTTGTACAAACCTACCTAAAGGAATAAAATCATTTATCACTTAAATCCACTAGGCAGAAATTATTGCGAAACAAATTCTAAGGAAAACAGACTGATTTAAACTTCAATGCGTCCGGAAATCTGTCAGAGGGTGGCCCAATTATAGAATATATAGCGGTCGCGTAATCTGGGACCTTTGTGGCATAGATTGATTCAGCGAGGTTGAATTCGTGAATAATTTAGAAAACCCGGCTGAATCGTACACTTCCTTTGCCAGGCGGCTAAATAAAAAATACACGCGTATTGTCTTTGGCGTATGTTGTGTTGGTTTTAACGGTTTTTTTTTTTAATAATATTTTAATGGCCTGGTTGCTAAGACCTTTTAGCCAAGTCTTTATTTAGTTATAAACTTTGTTTAATAATGATGAAATGATGCATAAATTGCATGATAGATGATATCCCACCCGCTCCCCTTGAGTATCAGTAAAGATGTGGCACTTTACTGAACCCTCACGCGGACTTCTTGAGAGAACTTGAAGTGATGTTGCACTGTTTTGTTTCATTTGCCTACACTAATGCACGTTCACGAACACTTCATGGTTAATAATCCACCATTATTACACATTAATATGCGGCTAAACACAAATTATAGAAAATAAAACAAAACTGCTAAACTGCGTCACTTCACTTTCCCGCCAAGAACCACCTTTAACGGGAAAATATTTGGCAATGATGCGTTCTCCTCTGTCAGATTTTATAGTTGATTTGTATGAAAATCTGTTTGTTTTTTGTTACATATTATAGACGGAATTCCTACTTTAGTGCGATAGCCGTATCATCGATTTTTGTTTCTTCGAAAACCTTTCAACGACATCTCTATACTGCGACGCCTTGTTAAATCCAAGTCTTGTTACTGCGATATTTCGTTACATCGAAAAACTATAATGCGAACGATTTTACTGCGTAAACATCATACTGCGAAGACTTGTTCAATCGACGTCTTGTTACTGCGATACAGTGGCGTAGCTAGAAGGCGTCGGGGGCGGTCCGCACCGGGTGCCACCTGATTGGGGGTGAAACCAGACCATGAAAAAAATTCAAAATACTATCACGTTTTTCAACGATAAAACACTTAGGCTTGAAGCCATTGTAACCAAGTTATCCAAACTATATAATTAAAATAAAGCAAAAAGGGAAGGAAAAAATGATTAAGAAGTATATTATGTATAAGGAAGAGTAATAGTCGTCCAACTTACATTTTCAGTGGCAATGTATGGGAGTGTTTGTCAACTACATTGTTAAGTTTGTTCTTGTGATAACATCCGAACTACGGAAACCTTCATTGTGCGACACAATTATGCGCACCGGGTGTCTCCCATGCTAGCTATGATACTGCTGCGATGTTGTTACTTAGGAGAACTTACATCGGACGATCTTACGGCAATAACCAAGTACTTACATCGATTTTCCATTTCAAAGCAATACCTAATTTTTTTAACATTTCTTTATAAGCAGAGAGCCCGTGCAAAGTTCGTCAGCGATAAAGGAATGCGTGGATTTTTTTTGCTATATTTTATATATCAGGCGCTTGAGGTTGCTGCGGGGATTTTATAAACGTATGTGTAGATTAAAAATTGTAATGACAAGAAATATAATATAAGTATAGTTGCATTTTTATAGTGTTAGTCGTTTAGTGTTGTAGAAGAGTTCACTGATCAATAATTATTGTTTATTGTTAAAATGACCGACTCTGTTATCATAAAAAAATCGAAGCGCGGAAATGACATACTGATTATTAGTGGATATGAGTTTTGTTTGAACAAAAATGTGAATGACAAATGTTATTGGTGTTGTGTGTATAAGCAAAGGAAGCAGTGTTCAAGTACTATGACGACCGAATTTTGTACAGGTAACGGGCATAACACTCTCACGCTCGAATTGGTTATCGCCGTAACATTGTCCGAAGTAAGTTTTCTTAAGTAACATAACATAGCTGTAACAATACGTCGATTGAACAAGGCTTCGCAGTAAAATCTTTCGCAGTACAGTTTTTCGATGTAACGAAATATCGCAGTAACAAGACTTCGATTTAACAACGCGTCGCGGTATAGAGATATCGTTGAAAGGTTTTCGAAGAAACAAAAGTCGATGATACGGCTATCGCACTCAAGTAGGAATTCCATTTTAAACAGAGGAACAATGGACCAACAACAAAAAGGGACAAAAGAGGTAACACGGTACACCTGAGGATTTTTTGGTAAACGTACTACAGATCAAAATTACTACTTTTCAGCTGCTACCTTTTAGCTTTAGAAAGTAGGTTTTGACCAGGTATGGACATGATTTATGTAGGTGGACGTGACCATTGAGGTGTTACAGTTGAAATAATTCGAATGCAATGTTTTTACAGTCACGGGACACATAACTTGTGTTAATTGTTGGTTTTACATGGAACGATTGCCTATCTGACCTCCACAACCCAGTAACTGGGCAATACGACACCCCTTAGTAAGCCTGGTTGTCAGACTTTTGTGCTTCTGATGACTCATAACGACTGTCAAAGATCCATGAATGACAGCCGGGACCAACGGCTTAACGCGCTTTCCGAGGCAAGGAGGAGTCACCCATCCACGGACCAACCCCGGCAAGCGTAGCTTAACCCGATGGATCGACACGTGATATTACTTAGCTACGAGCTCCTAGATTTTAAATTACAAATCATTTTATTTCTGTAAGCAGGTTTGTACAAATATATTTACACGTCAAAAATAAATTCCATTTTTAAACTAGAGAAGTTCGGTGTACATTTCCTATCTGACTACTCTGAGAAGAACGAAAACTCAGAGGTTACATTCTCTTTTAAAGTCCAGACATAATCTTAGTCAGATCATGTGAGGACCATGTAGATAAGTCTGTAATAATTCTCGCCTTTTGACGACAATCGAACGAATGTCTGGCAATCAAATAGTGTAGATAACTTATTTACCTATTCTACCCAAAAATAAAACAATATTCTTGAGAGTTGGTTTTCTATTTCACAGTAATTTAATTTCGTATCACTATTACTGGATCGAGGTGGCTCTGGAAAAGGATGCCTGGAAGGATTTGGGGGAGGCCTTTACTCAGCAGAGGGACAGTGTAGGCTCACTTACAAAATAAATATAGGCAGTCATGGGGACTGCTGTCAGAAGTGAAAACTTATCGCTCAACGCGACTAAAGAAGTCGTCACTTCAATAAAATAATGATGATCTAAAACACAGCACAGTATACACAAATTAAACTTTTCATGTGGTCAATTTAACTTCACTTCAATACTGCTACTACAGCATGTCGGCATGGGCATGTCGGTGACGCGAACCCTTAGGTTTTTCCCCTACCAAAAATCGCTCAACGTGCCTAATGAAGATTTCACTTTAAAAAAAAACTCCTTGTCTCGTACGATCAGATACTAAGATAATACTTAGATAAAGGCATGAAATCTAGTTTATTGTTATCGACTAACCACGTTCAAGAGTCATCATTGTTGTGCAAAATTTGAATCAACTAGGATTTAGTTTTTATTTTTTTCTCCTCTCCACTTTTTCTCTCAACACATCTGACATTGGCAGAATAGTTGATTGCCATTCACCATTGCCACAGAGAAAAATAGAATAGAATAGACACTGACAGCTATTTGAACGCGGTTTATTCGTGCTGATTGCGTTCAGTTGCATTGGTAAAATTCACCCTAAGTTTATTCAATAGACTTTTGGTATAAGTTTGGTAACAATTACACTATGAGTAGGTAGGTACAGTCAGGGAAATTAATTGTAAAGCAAATGAACACCCTACGTCAATTATTTGCCATGTTATAGCCATTTCATACAACTGTCAGAAAATGACAGTTGTGATTTGAATATAAGTTTATACGAATAATCTAATTTGGTAATCATTTTGCTAAATAATTGATTTCCCTAAATTTACATATGGAAATTTACTATAAATAGATATAAAATAGAAAAAAAATAGAATAGATATAAATATAGAGAATAAATGGTTTTAGGTTATAAAAGCATAAGATAGAAATGATTTCTTTTTTTTATGCAAAATATTTCTACCTGCCAGTTTTTATATTGTAGGGCCTATTTGACTTTCGCTATCACCAAACATATATTTTTTAACATCGGCAACACTTTCCATCAAGTGAACCGCGTTAATCATGACAGGTCACCTTATGTAACAACTCTTTGAGTAAGACAAGAACTATGGCAGGTAGAAATAATTTATACAGAGCCACCTGTCAACGTCATTCGAGCACCAAAAGATCTCTGTGTACTGAATTGGAAAATTAAATACACTGAAACTCGATGTGATCTGTATTAAGTATATTAAATCTTTAAGAAAATCTACCGTAATCTAAGAAATTTATTTCAATTAAAGGAATAAAAAGAAAAATATTGTGCTTCTTTCTAATGATACGAGCTATTGGAAGAACCGATAGAATGGCAAAACCGAAACTTGTCTTGAAAAATATGAGCAATTTTTTAAGGACATTCGCAGTGCGCAAGCAATTTCTTGCTACTGAGATATTGTAGTAATGTTTTGATGTAATTCGTTACTTATGCGACGGCAGTAAGCATCATTTATTTTTATTTTTAAATCAGTCATAGTCCACTATTAAATAATATTGATTTTATTACTCTCTTTCAGGTTCATCATCATCATCATCAGCATACAGCAGTCCGCTGCTGGACATAGACCTCTCCAATTGCACGCCATTCAGCTCGATTCTTGGTAACTTTCATCCAGATTCCACCAGCCACCCTACGAAGATCGTCGCTCCACCTGCCTGAGGGTGTCCTACCTTACGTTTGCCGATTCGCAGTCCCCACTCAAGAACACGTCTACCCCAATGATCAGAATCTACTCACACTATACACCGTGACATTTTAATCGTCTTACAACGGCAGCCCACTTCATATATCCAATGACTACTAATCATTCATAATAGTAAAAAATATATATATACATATTATTCATTATGACGCACATGACGTAGTTTAAAACACCCTGTTACGATCGCGGTGAGAGCTTTGCGCTCAATTCCGCGCCACCCTTGGAACGCAAAGCTCAAGACGATTAAAATGGCACGATGTATTTCAATGAGATAGCTAAGTACAAGTAGTTAAATTAATGTTCACTAAAAGTATCAATTGACAGCAGTGTCTTGTCTCTCTTTCTCTTTCTTTGACCTTAAATGCTTCTGTTGATAATTAAATTACCTTGTTCCAATAAATAAAAAAATACTGCAGTAACAGTAAATAAATAGTTTGATTTCAGGGTGATAACAATAGAAGTCACCACTTCCTAATAATTGTTCATGAAATCTTGCAAGCACAGCGCCGTATTCAAAACACACACTGAAAAAAAAAGGGTTTGCTTTAACAAAAATCTTGTTTAATGTGATCCCGCATCTTGACTCCATACGAGCCTAACAAGATCTTGACTTCTGAAGCTAGGAGAACTTTGTTAAATTATCATAGTTCTGTCAACTAAGTAATGAATTAGTTTAATTACGGGTAGTTATTTAATTTAACTCAAATGTTGGCAAGATTAAGAATGATATAATGCTAGAAAGTTGCTTTTTACCATCAACTTAAATTATTATTTGATAAAAAAAGTGATGAAGTAAAATTAATTAAACAAAGCATGTATGATGTTACAAAGACCGGTGATTGTTCTGTACAGTTCAAATTGTCGATATAAATAAAATGAATTTGTTCTGGCAAATATGCTATCTTGTTTATAGTAAATAGATAAATAATGATTCCAAACATTTAATGCCAACTAAGAGAAAATGTATTTATTTATTTAAACTTCTCGCACAGAATTAGGTACAAAGGCGGACTTAATGCCTTAGGCATTCTCTACCAGTCAACCAAGGGTGGTGAAGAGATAAGATGGCGGGTGCTCTGATTGAGAGAAAATAATAATATTATAAAATATTAAATTATAACATAATTAATTATAAATAAAACGGGTACATAAATCACACTAATATTATAAAGGCAAAAGTTTGTGAGTGTGTGTGTGTGTGTGTATCTGTGTATGTTTGTTACTTCTTCACGCTCAAACGGCTGGACCAATTTTGATAAAATTTGTATGGAGGTAGCTGACACCCTGGATTAGGACATAGGCTACTTTTTATCCCGATATTCCTACGGGATCGAGACTTACGCGGGTGAAACCGCGGGGCACAGCTAGTAGGTTATAAATTTATAATACCGAATGGACTGAATATGAAAGGAAGAATGAACAAAGTCAGAAGTATGAGAAGGACAGAGTAGAAGAAGCATGAATCATAGCATGGAGCATGTATCTTAGTTAGCTTGCATTTTTTTCAGTGCACACTCTAATACCTCATACGTACTCGTAATTAAAATATCTATCAAACAATCGAATCTAAATCCAATCAAACTAATTAATTAATTAATTCAGTTTAGCGCAGACACGTCACAAAGGCAAAATTGTCAGAATTACATTAACATCGCAAATTAATTTCTGAGGGCAGGAATGCAATCCTACAGATATGAGCTCGCCCGGGGCTATAGATGCTCGTAGAGCTTGTCAAAACACGCTGAGTTGAAATAGGTCAAATTCCTTTTGAGATTATATTAACCACAAAGAATTAGCCAATGACGTTGGTATTAAGGATCGCACACATTTTTTAATTTATCTATGCTCACATTGATGAGTAGGTACTGCATAAAAGTAGTCATAATCATTTATTGGTAAGGGATTCTTAAAATAAACGAGGATAAAATTACAAAGTATGGTAAAATGCAGTGAAAAAATTGCATAGGTAGCTCAAACTAAGCTCATAGGCAACGATTATCGTTGATGATAGAAGATTAAAGACTTGAATAAAGAAATAAGTTTCATACTCTGTTGAGCGATGAGGACTTTCTTACACAGTAGGTTCATAATATAAGACGATTTGTGACCAAGTTAATGTCTGGACTTTCAAAAGACTGACCTCTGAGTTTGTTTCGGTGATTCTTCTCCGATAAGTCAGAAAACTCCGACCTCATCTAGTATTTTTTTTGTATAGTTAACCTACAGTGGCCTTGCCCAGCACTGGTGTCCCTGCTGACCAAAGGCCTCCCCCAAATCCTTCCAGGAACTCTTTTACGGTACCGCCAGCCCTCGTGGTGCTTCCGGTCGTCTTGCCTCCTCGTTCTATGTCCGGCCTCGGCGGCGCCGTCCATCTTCAGGCACCCAATGAGTTCTAAAATATTATTAGATATTTCTTTGGACGTGCAAAAGTTTTTTTTACAGCCAATTTATTTAATATAACAATAATATATTGTTTATCAAAGGATTTCACCTTTGATGTACCTCCAACATCAATAGGCAATAATTTAACCCTTAATTACTCGCGGGTCTCAGACCCCGGTCGGTATTTAAGCATTCCTATTTAATAATTAAGTTTTTGTTGTTACTAACAATTTGGTAAAATAAAAGCTGATTTTACTAGAAATTTGTGTTTTATTAGTAATCAAAAATCGGAGTCTATCAGACACCGCGCGACTGATAATATAAGTATTTTGGCGCGAGTAATTAAGGGATAAATGATCGTTTAGAATAGACAGTTTGAACATAGGAAGCTCCTCAGAATTTTATGCAATCGTTCAGATCGATACACGTGCTCGCCTCCTGTTTAGCTCATCACTGTTACCAGAGACGAAGTGCGTGAATTTGGAGTCATGGCAATTCAAAACAGGGTGTACAGTTCACTCTTCCTCCATAGAAAACGGAGGATCCTCCGACCAGACGGGTGTTGTGTCTGGTGGGCAACTGCCCGACGGTTGATGTCGGGACGTTGTATATATGCTAGTTGCGCAGTAAACTCTGCTTGCGCGATGCAGGATTTTGCGTGACGTCAGTGTGATGCGTAGTTCGCATGTGGCGATGTAAATGCCGCCACAAATTAATATTATAATTAATTTGCCTTCCTCTTTGTTATAGGTTTGCAAACGAACTGAGAAGCTACGTGTTAGAACATAATAATATGGAAACCTGCGTAACGTAGATACTGTGACTGTGTACCGCCGAATGGAGAGGCAATATGAAGTATGAAATGATCAGTGTGGTGCATCGAAAGAAAAAAGAGAAGTAAGTCAGTGTAACTAATATATATTTGCTATATCGGCTAATCCGCCTCATATTAGCAAAATGCATTTTTGTTCTGACATTATCAAATCCTGATCCTGAAAACTCTAAACATAAAGAAAAATATAAAAATAACCTTTTACGAAAACTCGTAAAGAACAGAAGAAGATTTTTTTGTGACGTTACCACTTTCGGTACAGTTTTTAGGGTTCCTTAGTCAACAAGGAACCCTTATAGTCGCCATGTCCATCTGTCTGTCAGTTAGCTTAGACTATTAGTACTAGAAAGTTGTAATTTGGCATAGGTAATGTCGATGGTAAAATAAAATCTTGAATCTTTTTTCTAGTCTATCCCATGATGTGGGGTATCGTTGGATAGGCCGTTCAAAATAATTGAGGGTCTATCGCGACTATTTTTCGATTCAGAAATCCGTTTGCGTAATATTAAGCTTTAAAGTGCTAATTTTTGTTAGAGTTAAGTATGTCCCTCCATGCCAGTTGGTTTTGGATATTATTATGTGATAAAATTCATGGCAATAGTACATAATTATTACGAAATTAAAAGGACAACTATCTACGTAGGCAACTAGCAAAGTAGGCTTTACAAGTTATTTAACTAGTTTTTTAGTTAGTTATTTAAGTTTTTAGTTTTTGTTTGTTTTTAGTTTGTTCAAGTTAACGAGTAATAGTCGACCAACTTACATTTGCAGTTGGAAAATTGACCGTGATGTAGATCGATATAAGGGAGAACATGTTTTTCAACTACAATGTTAAGTTTGGTTTTGGGATAAATTCACCCCAACTACGGAACCCTTCATTGTGCGTGGTCCGACACGCACTTGGCCGGATTTTATTTTTTGAATGTGTTCCTTCTTCCTGTTGTTCCACCATCAAGCAAAAACGAAGTTATCCGATTTCCTAGAATTTTGCTCTCTACTTTTTTTTTTTTCCTAGTTTTTTGTGAACACAACTGATTTGAATTTCTATAGTTGTTTTCTTTTCTAATAGGCACGTTAAAATCGCTACATCCAGTAAAAATAAACAAAACCTACATCTATTTACACACCGCTAGGATTCCATGTGTAGGTGACGTAAATAAGTTAATAAAAAATAAATATATGACGGCGCAGCAAGTGGCGCCGTCTATTTTTGTTACGAAGTTACTGGAATTACCGAAAAGGTCGGATAATAGTGACTCTGGCTGCTGACAGTTTACTTTGAAAAGTATTATATTTACTGCTTTAATTTATTGTGAATGTGAGCACTATGTGGGTCATTTTTTTTTTCTCTTTAAATATTTTCCTATTATTTTATGCTTTTTCTCAGTTTTAATGGTGGTCTGGCATTTTGAGCACTTTATGAGGCCTACCCAAATGTACTTTCTTTGGTATTGTTCGTCGAGTCGTTGAGCTCCTTAAGTCTTGAGTCGAGCTGCACGATTACGACAAATGCTTGCACTGATTGGACAGGTCCACTCAAAATTGTGTGGTTCTTTCCTCAAAAGACCATTTCAGACACAGATCTACATGGTCCTCACATGATCTGACCAAGATTATGTCTGGACTTTAAAAGAGACTTTGACCCCTGAGTTTGTTTCGCCATTTCTTCTCACAGGTAGTCAGATAGGAAATGTCGACTACATCTAGCTTATTTTTTACTTTTTAATATGACGTGTAAAAGTGATTCCGATATCCTATTTACAGAATAAACGATTTCATTTCATTTCATTTCATTTCATTTCATTTCACAGTCACTCTAGCAGAGCGTCACATCTATGGTTACGGAGCGGCTGTCTTCTGATGACAAATAATGTCAGGGCAAGCCGCTGTCGTACCACGTCCACGACGAACTGCTATATTCCGATTCCGGCCATATTCTGGCACAATCTTATTGAAGCTGCTGAACCACTATTACGATGATCACTTCTGGTAAAGGCTATCCTGCGCCGTTATATATATTATATCACAACCGTGGAAGGTCTAGAAAAATTACACAAATATTCGTTTGGATATAGAAACTACACGTCTCAATAAATCACAACAAACCAGTCATTTTTACGGCAAAGTCAAAGTAAGGTTATGATTTTAACAGGCTATGTATCTTTGTATATTCACATGTTCCCTCATAACTCCTAAACTCCTCGTCATATTTTGACAAACGGAAGCGTCATGTTGTTCCGCGTGTTTTCTATTTGGCGTCACAAAAAATCCGACATGGCGGTTTAAATTGGATGAAATGTGTTACCGAAAAGAAGTTATTTGAGTTAAATATATCGTGTTTCGTACCTAATGAAAGTTCTTAGGACTACTTACTGAAAATATATTGGTTATCTATGATTATTTATATTAAACACTAGCTTTACCCGGCCCGGCGTCGCACGGGTAGCTCTAAGTATCTACCCTACCCTATCCTATCTACCTACCCAACCCTACCTACTTACCCTACCTGCCTACCCTACCTACCTACCTACCTACCTGCCCTACCTACCTACTCTACCTATCTACCCCCTACCCTACCTACCTAACCTATCTACCCTGCCTACCTACCCTACCTACCTACCTTACCTACCTACAATCATTTTTTTTCTCACCTTTTAAACCTTACCTAAAATACATACTCGTATTACATATACCCTAAATTAGCCAAATCGGACCAGCCGTTCTCGAGTTTTAGCGAGACAAACGAAAGCAATTCATTTATATAGGATATGTTACGGCTAATACCCGAAGTGCGGCTACACCTAGTTTTAGCCGGTTAGAATTATAGCTCCAGACAATCCCTGTTGGATAAAACCAATTTACCAACAATAGAGGGGATCTGGCGCTCGGCGGCCGCTGCCGCGTCACGCTCGCTTCGCTCGCTCGCCTTCGCTCGTTAATGGTTACTGTTCTAACCTAACCTAACCCAAATGATTTTACCCGAAAACAATCGGCTCGTACTAGGTTTAACCAAGAGTAAGTGGCTACACCTAGTTCTAACCGGCTAAAACTAGGTGTAGCCGCACTTCGGGTATTAGCCGTAACATATATATAGATAAACCGCAAAAATTACTATTGATTTTTCGCAAACCAAAGAAGTTCAATGAGCCCAAACCAAAGAAGTTCAATGAGCCCAAACCAAAGAAGTTCAATGAGCCCAAACCCCAAAATAATCATCACATCACAATAATATTATAAAGCCGAAAGTTTGTGAGTGTGTGTGTGTGTATGTTTGTTACTTCTTCACGCTCAGAAGGCAGGACCAATTTTGATAACATTTGGTATGGAGGTAGCTGACACCCTGGAATAAGACATAGAGTACTTTTTATCTCGATATTCCCACGGGATCGAGACTTACGCGGGTGAAACCGCGGGGCGCAGCTAGTGTAAATATAAATAAAAGTTAGTAAGCTCCTTTCATACGTAAATAATCGACTTCCAAACCAAGTCTATCATAACTTTATCAAAATTGCCAACACAGCGGGGAAACAAAAACAGAGTCGCTCACTCAACTGGCTACAGAGGTAAACATGTCTCGAGATATAGTAGATATCTTCAGATATGCCCCGAGGGTGGCTGTCACTGTGAGAAGGGGACAGAATAAGGCCCAAGGTGCAATTGATGGAATGATTAAGAATGTCGGTCAAGCGTGTGTTATGCCTAACGTGTTTTGCCGGTGTGGAGTGAAGATTTTGTAAGGATCTGATAAATTGAAGCATGGCAAATGGATGAGCTTTTTGATGCAGTTTATAGGCAGAGTTTTTGAGACAGATTTTGTGAAATAATAGTATTCTATCTATTTATGTCAATAAAAAAATATTATTATTATTATATTATTCTAATCACAGGGATGCTAGAGACAACTATGCTAAAAAAGGCCCATGAGTAATTTTTCTAAACTCCACGGGCAATGCTGATAAAAAAATTGGAATTGCTCCACTTTTCATAATTTATTTGTTAAAATTGTTGTGCTTGTTGTGCTGTAAACCAACATAAACAATTTCCTATGGAAACAAAGTATCATAACTGTATTACGAACTCCCAAGTATCAAGATCCGACTGTACGGCACACGGGTACCAATTCATTGATTTACACAAATTTAGAACGGAGCCACCCTTACACCCATGCCATGGCAGGATCAATAGACATCTATACATAGCCGCCTATACATAGCCTCCTATACATTGTTGTATATTTGTTTAGCTCTGACAATTCCTTGAGGATATAATGGTAATGTTACAATACATTGGTCCCGATTCTTTGAGAGAAATTAGCTAAAATAAAAATACGGGATTTTTTTATTTGCAATGTATGTTTGGCCTGTGGCTCAGTGATAACAGCTGCACGGGTTTTTTTTTTCAAGCTAAACTACAATGAGACCGAAGAGCTGTTACCTATAGTTAAGTAGCGTATAGTTAATAATACTCACCCTCCTACACGCATCGACTCATTTACACTCTACTCACCGGAGGCCACTATAAAACTAATTTAGAGTCCGGACCCGTGCTTCACCTTCACGGGGACCTATAACATTCCGTGCTCCAACTATGATCAGTACAGTCACATTATTAAGAAAAATACATAATTTAATATATAATCAATAGGATTTATTTTAACGTATTTTTTTTTTTAAATGGCCCAACGAAATTTCATTATTAATTAATTGCATTTGTGAATCTAAAATAAAATGGTCCTTTTCACAATGTTCTTTGCGGCGTTTAGTTCGCGCGGCGTGAATCGGTATTTTGCGATATCATTGTTAGCAATTTATTTAGGGTAACATATGGTTTTTAAAGATTGTTCTCCTACATTTGTCACTTTTATTTTAATATTATTTTGTTACTTTTTTATAATTATTATGTTTAATGTGTTAAAGATGTGTATAGAGGTCAAACAAAGTTTAATTTATATGTGTCGCCTACAACAGGGGAAGAGCGCTGATGTCTGAAATACAGATATTTTATATCTAGTTCGGACACAGATGTTCAATAACAGATCATAGAATAAAGTGTAATATAGTGTCATCATTCTCCTGCCCGTATCCCAATTGATTTGGGGTCGGCGCAACATGTCCCTTTCTTCCATACTTCTCTATTAGTCGTCATCTCGGTAGTCACTCCCTTTCTAGCCATATCATCTTTCACACAGTCCATCCATCGTTTCTTTGGTCTTCCCCTACTCTTATAGCCATCGACATGCATACTCAAAACTTTCCTCACGACATTTTCCTCATTGCCCATACCATGACTACCGATTTCCGCACAACTTTTCAGTCACCGGTGCCACTTTCAGACTTCCTCATATGTAGGTACGCATTTCTTATTCTATCCATTTTTGTCCCATATATTCCTCTTAGCATTCTCATCTCAGCTACATGCAATTGCTTTTCATTCATCCCTTTTGTGGCCCAACATTCTGATATATAGTGTATATATATAATATAGTGTATAACCTTAATATTTAAATGTAACTCTATGTTTTTGAACAAATAAATTATTCTTATTCTTGTCACACAGGGAAGCCTCTCTGATTAACCGGTTGAATGCCGTAATTACAGAAACAATTAAAAAGCCATTGTGACTCTTGTGGGTCCACGTTCCTACGAAGGGTTAAATTTTATTTGTTTCTCCGATACCTACTTAATTTAAACTATGTTATTCGAAAGCACATTCAACATAAAAAGCTTTTATTGAACACTAGCGACCTTTTTACGACTTGACAAAGCATCGAGTTTATTTTGTAATATGTAAACATAAACGTTTCGGAATAAATTCTCTAAATTATGGTGAAAACCGCATCAAAATCCGTTCCCTAGTTTAGAATAACAACGCGGTTACACAGACAGAGCGGCTTTAATTTATAATAATATTATATGTATAAATATAGATGATCGCCTCGTGATGACTGCCTCGTTGGTCTAGTGGTCCCAAGCGCTACTGCTGAGGCATGAGGTCTTGGGTTCGATTCCAGGGTTTTTCTATCTGGAATTTCTCAGTAGCAGTCCAGAGTCTGGATTTGTGCCCGATTGATGGCAATAGGCTCACTCCCTATTACATGGGACTTAAACATAACTGGCGAAATGTAGGTGTACTACAGGTACAGCTCTGCCCATCAGTTCGGGGAAACAACTGTGTTATTCCTTCCTTATTGTAAATATATCTGTTTTTATTTTAAATTTAACTGTGCAATAACTTGGATCTGGATCTATAATGTTGTGCATGTGTTTTACCAAATAAACAAATAATTATTATAGTACAAAAAAATGCAAAAGCACGTCGCAATATTTATAAATACGTTTCAAAAGTAACATTTTTGTAAAAAATCAATTTAAAGAGAATTCTCTATTATGGTTTTCTTATTAATACTTAATAACACAATTTAGTAAAAAGCGCAGTGGTTTAATGTTTTCCATGCCAAGTTTAGCGGATATACGGTGCGGTAATGCTATCAACCTGTCTAGGTACGTGCACGCGTTGCCAATGGACGCTAAACTGGGTTAGTGGGTGTGAACCTGGGGTTACAGGGTCTTTAAAACTAGTTTTGATTTTAAAGTGGACTTAAGAGGTGTTAATATTCCAGTGTTATTTGTAATAGGTTTGTATGAAAAAAGAAGACGAAAGTGGAAATGGTCTGGACACATGATTAGAGGGAAGGAAAAATGGACCAAAATAGTGGTACCCAAGAAACAGCCAAAGAAAGAGAAGTAGACCACAGAAAAGGTGGGACGATGACATCAGACAGGTCGCTGGAACGACATGGGACAGAGTGGCCAGAGAGAGGCAGGAATGGAGAAGGTTGGAGGAGGCCTTTGCCAACTGGCAAACGGACATACAAAACAAAACTAAACGCCAAATACGAGACTGAAGACTACACTCTATGTTTGTCTGACTGAAAAGGCTAATAATAAAAAACAATGTATGAAAAAAAAAACGAGCGAACCTTACAGTAGTTGCATATGATGAGGAACATCTGATATCTCACCTTGGTAAATAGCAACTGAGCAGCGATAGAAAAAACCTCAAAATTTAAAAAATCTAAAACTAAAAAAAAATCTAATACTGAAATATTTATTCGAATAATTATTCATTACTAGTGGTTGCCCAGTGGTTGTAATTCAACCCCCTCTACTTACAATCTATTTAGTACTTACTAAATCCATGCTATTAAAAAATACTTATTTCATGCTCAAGATGTCACTTCCTGTTACACACTTCCGTCCCTTTTCACGAAATCACTCCCACAGAAAGCGACGGAAAGAAAGAGATGTTACATAACAATAAAAACGCTAAAATTCATTTATTTTTAATTAAAAAAACAGGTTTTTATAGGTTTTTTTTCATCTACAAATTTCCTACCCATACCTAGTAGGTACCTAGTAATTTTTACCTCGTATCCTCGGTACCTCGTACCACGCTTCATGGACATAATTTTATTTATTAACTTTTAAAGCTCTATACAGTTATTGTGGTGTCAAAAGGTGTAGGTTCTGAACTATGTCTATGGAATGCCTTGCCCGTGTAGATATGGTGTGCTCAATATTTGATCAGTTTTAAAATTATGGTAAAAACACTCGATCTCTCTCCTTATACAGAATTTTTTGTTATTTGCACTTGTTTCATATTTATTATTAAATATATTTATATAGATAAGTTTTATGTATTTTTAAATGGTATACCACAGACTTCCTGAAATATTGTCTCTCCTTCCCCACTAAATCCACCCAAAGGTTGTCTTTAAAAGATCACTTTTAGCGATAAGACTGCCCTTGTGTCACCCTATGTAAAATTTCTACATTTATATCTGTAATTTTTATGGTGTATTCTATACATCTATCAATCTATCTATGTCACAAAGTGTAAAACTAAACTACAATATCGTTAAGGGCTATAAAACCATTGCCACTATCCTTTTAACGAATAAACAAACTTTCGACCTATAAAATATTTCAATCAAGTTAATCAAAGCTTACTTTACAAAGAGATACCATTATGAGATTTTATTAAGGCACCCATAAAACACAAAGCGGCTCCTGGCACTAAGATGGAATGGATTGCTAATCCAGGTCCTACCTCCGTTGGAACACTATTGCAGGCTTTTACCCCCCCTGCAGTAGCGAGGTGCTTAATTGAACTTACAGTTGTAATAGCATTACTTACTGTTGCAAAGAATAATAACATTGTGTTTTTTTGCTCTTAATTACGTACTTTGCACACCTGCCTCCAAAGCTTAGAATAATACTCTTGTGTTTCAAGGGGCAGGAGTCTGCTTCTCCAAAATGTCTTAGGTTTGAACTGAACTGAGACATATTTCGATACTCGCAAATAAATCAAAACCTATAGGGTACTTCCCGTTGACATAGAATCATGAAATTTGGCAAGAAGGAAGGTCTCACAGCACAAGTAAAGGAAAAAAGTCCGAAAATTGTAAATTGGTAGTTTTATCACATTAAAAAAAAATTGCGAATATCTCGCACATAAATCAAAACCTATAGGGTACTTCCCGTTGACCTAGAATCATGAAATTTGGGCAGAAGCAAGGTCTCATAGCACAAGTAAAGGAAAAAAGTCCGAAAATTGTAAATTGGTAGTTTTATCACATAAAAAAAAAATTGCGAATATCTCGTACATAAATCAAAACCTATAGGGTACTTCCCGTTGACCTAGAATCATGAAATTTGGGCAGAAGCAAGGTCTCACAGCACAAGTAAAGGAAAAAGTCCGAAAATTGTTATCTTGTAGTATAATCACATAAAAAAAATGGGATTACAAACTTAAATTTTCAGTTGGATAATTGAACGTGGCGTATATCGATGTATGGGAGAACATGTTTTTCAACTACAATGTTAAGTTTGTTTTAGGGATAAATTCCCTTATTGTGCTTGGTCCGACACGCACTTGGCCGGTTTTATACTTTATACTGACTATTGTTCGGGGGTGATTTTCTGTCCGCTTGTAAAGTAGGTACTAGTATTTATTCTGTTCTGAGGATTCCGATTATCAAGAAAACAAAGACAGTACTTACTGTTCTTCTGTGCTTTTTCCGAACAAATAAGCCTTTTTAATTTCGATCAATTTTTGAAATTAAACATTAAAATTCGGGATAATAAACAATTTAATCAGAGCAGGACATATTAACTACTTAAAACAATAAAGGTAGGTAAGTAAAAGAAAAACAGTAGGCTTTTACCTCTCTTTGAACCTACTGATGTTATATTTAGACTGTGGCACAGTTTTACAGTTCATACAGTTGTGAAACGAATGTACTTGCCTAGAGCAACGGCGGGGATCTCGCGTGGTCGAAAGTCAAAATTTGCGTGGACAGCTAAGTACCTAAGCGTAAGTACACGGGCGGAAAATAATAATTATTGTAATACTGTGACTGTGGTCAATAGGGATAAATGAATACAAAATATAACTTACCATATTTCTTTCGCGATTTTTTTTGCCTTCAACCTTGATTTAGTCCTATATTTATAATTTTTGTTTGCCATTTTCACAAAAAAATCACAAAAATATTGTCTTAAAAGTTATATACAAATATTTACTCAAAGAGAAATAAACACAGAAATAAAATCTTAACTGTGGCCTCTAAAAGTTCTATAAAACAATAATTACTTAAAATTAATTTTATTTATTCTTTACGCAGCAGAAAAATGCGCGCGCGAAAATTTGGCATAAGTCTTACCTCGGTAACGTCCCGCGGGACACTAGCAGACACTGGCAAGCGACGCGCGGATCGAAAACCACTTGAATAATCGATCAAAAAAATTGTAAATGCAATAAAAAAAAACCATCGGGTAGAATCGATTCCTAAATTAATTACCTATATATTGATATAAATTATAGAAAAAAAGGAGTAATAGTACTCGTTTACAATGGAATTTGGCTTGTAAAAAACCTGCAAATCGAGCTTAGTTCAGTATTTTTTTCTAATGAGAAAATTTTATTGTATCGTAAATTGATCGAGTACAACCTATGGAGAAAGAATGTATCTGAAATATATATTTTTTTCAGATTCTAAATGTAATAATTTGCCTATCAAAACAAAGTTCTTAAACATGCAAAAACGGGAACACCCGGCCTTAACTGCTATTGTTCGTTCAAAAGGTGGCTATGGTTTATTTTAAAGGATTTATGACTTTCAGGATGTGGTTTCAGAACATACAACATTCTGGAAGTTGTTTGTTTGTAATTAAAGCATCGTAAGAACATGACTAGTTGAAAGTCATTTTCATTTTAAAACTAAACAATATTCTCATGGGCAGTGACAAACTGAGTAAAACCGGTGTTTTTACCTGTATTTCTTTCTTGTATAATTATTTAACTTTGTTATTTTTTTCTTTCTCCACTGCATGGGAGAGTACATTTCTTAAACCCAAACTAATTATTTGCATAAATACATACACAACCTGAGGCTTTTTTCTCATGTGGATAGGAATAAACTATAGAACGTCACAACGTCGGCTACGATATTATTGTGTTATTGTATTACTGCAGTTTTCTTGTAAACAATCCAAAGCTCTTCTGAACATTACTGGGAAAAGTAATCTACCTGGAATAAACTGTCATAACACGGCATTCCTCTTCACTTTACTGCATAACTGAGCTACTAACACCGGGTTCGACCCACCTAGTTTAGATAAAGGAATCATTCCAATTAGCCAGAGCAAATACCTAGAATTGAATACAGAATTACGCGGCGTGCTTGCGCCACTAAATGAGCAAGAGGAAAAGGTAAACCAACTCTTTCTATAAACTTACGACATCATAGAATATTTAGTGATGTCAAAAGCTCACATACTTAATAAATACTAAATCTTCAACATTAGCGCAGTTAGTGTTTTCTTGTCACACGGACAGTTGTACGTCTCTTGCTCCCGCGTCACCAGTACTGAGTCTGTATATTTTGGCTGCTGAGACCAAAACTACAAACATAGTAAATGATAAATAAATGATAAATGATTTATTTCTGTAAGTAGGTTTGTACAAACACTTTTACACGTCAATAGTATACAGTATACAGGGAAGTTTTATAAAAATATCATAACATCACGCCTTGTTTCCCCGAAGGGTTAGGCAGAGGTATACCTATAGTATAGTTAGTATCAACCGGGCACAAATCCAGACTCCGGGCTGCTACTGAGAAATTCCTGATGGAAAAACCCAGGACCTCATGCTCAGCAGTAGTGCTTGCGGCTACTAGACCAACGAGACAGTCATAGAAGTGTTGCAGTCAAAACTGTTAATCGGTCAAAACCAGTTTTGATTGGTTCGAAAACAGTTTTTCATAACGCTTAACTAAAAGATAATAGTTAAAAAGTTCATAAAAATAACCTACCAATCTAACAGGTTTCAAAGTAAATGTAACTCATATTATTAAAACAGTTGTAACCGGTTAAAAGTAGTTTTAACTGATTTTTGCTGACTGATTGACAGTTTTGACTGCAACAGAAGTTCTCGAGCTCCACTTAAATCATATAGGCTCTCTTAAAAAATTTGATCACAAAATAGGACAACAAAGGTCGTGATTACCAAGATGTTTCCACCAATAGCGCAGAACTTTAACTGATAAGAACAATATGGAGGCTTACATTTCAGTAAAATGTATATCATCAACTACTCACAACACTATTATCGAGATGGTACCCAACCAAAAAATATCACACCTTCCACGGGTATGATGGTTCAATTGGTCGAAGATGGTCAAGTTTAATTTTTGAATAAATATTTTTTTTTATTCGTTACATGAATTGCTTGAATTTCTTGAAATGGTCCTATTGTTCTTACCTACAGTACGTCTGCACTGAATCTCCACCATCTAACGTCGCACTGACCTCCAATTATAATTGTTTGGTACAACTATCTATTGTAACGACGAGCTGAGGTGAATTGTAAACGGATAGATTGTAGCTTCGGAGGTCAGATTGGAGTTATTGGAGCTTAAAGCAATAGTTGTCAAGTACGTAATTTGTAACTCTGACTGAATTCAAGATGGATTATTTGAAGTTAGACCTTTGAGTTCTACGCCGGCTACGCTGTCGTAGCAAATCTGTATAATTATAAATTCATTGTATTAATTGTAGAATGATATATTATGAGAAGCTTGTGGAAAAGTTATAACAGCCGTACGTACGGGTCGATCGACCAGGTTATGCTACGCTTGCCGTGGTTGGTCCGTGGATGGGTGACCATTCTTACATACCAAGACCCCTTCGTGCCTCGGAAAGCATGTAAGCCGTTGGTCGCGGCTGTCATTCATGGATCTTTGACAGTCGTTACAGGTCGTCAGAAACCCGAAAGTCTGACAACCAGTCTTACCATGGGGTATCGTATTACCCAGTAACTGGGTTGTGGAGGTCAGATAGGCAGTCACTTTATGTAAAATACTGGTATTCAGCTGCATCCGGTTAGACTGGAAGCCGACACCAACATAGTTGGGAAAAGGCAGATGGTGAATTGGAGAATGATATATTATGTCACCGTAGGATTGTGAGCACCGTTAGATTATAATCTATCTAGCGAGATTATAAACTAGCGAAAAATTTAGAACTATTTCAATATAACGCATTCTTTTTCGGTAGTTTATAATCTCTCAATGTCAAATCGTCAAATTGTGAACGAACCTGCACTTATCGACAGGGTTCATAACCTGTCTGATTAGATCACCCGTAAAATTGTGAACCGTCCCTGTTTGGTGGGTCTTGGCGGTAGCCGAATTGGTTGCAGTAACTAAGCCAGGGCACCCCGACCAAATAGTTTAGGCTAACCTAAACTTGGAACAACTTGGAAGATGGTCACAGTTCTAAAACTGTGACCATCTTCCAAGTTGGCCGCAGTAACTTGGAGCGTTTTTCGCATGTTAGTTTGATCCCAGTTCACAATTTTTCGGTTTGCCATGGATAGATTATAAATTATCGAAAAATTGTAAACTGCAACAAACCATTTACAATTTAACGCATTATTTTTTGATAATTTATAATCATACGGTGACATATTCATAATATTCGCTGATATAAAGATGATATCTGTTAGTTTGTTGCGAGGCATGTGTGGTGTGATTATAAATGATAGGCTGAAAAATGGTGTGATAAGGCAACGGTGTGGTTTAAAAGAAGATGCAGTGAAATTTAAAAAAAATATGCTTAGATGATTTGGTCATATTGAAAGGAAGAAGAAGGCGACTAACAAAAGGTATTTTCGTACCACTTGCTCAAAAAAATAACATTCTATGCCACAAAAAGCGAACATAACAATAGTCATTTTTAATCTGTTAAAAACAGGGAAAGAAAATTGTACTGAAGTCATTCATCCTCTAGGTTTGTATATAAAGCATTATACATCTTTTTGAAAAAGGAATACGCATTTATTATGCAGTTATGATTATTAAATAAAATTACGAAAACCGACGAGGCCGTATGAGCTGATGCCTTTGCTTTTCCGACAAAAAAATATTAGTCTAGGAATTTGCCGCGTTTTTGTTTTCTTCAAATACATAAACGTTAATTTTATTTTAATTTATTTTTATAAATAAGTTAATGTTGTATAATGATTTAACTATGAATATTTCGTATCTTAGTAATGGTAATTATTCTATATATTTACCTGTTTTTTATCTTTGTTATAGGTGTCCTTAATTTTTGGACTCAATGGTGCTTGCCGCGTGAACTTGTAAACTTAAAGGTGGAGGACGTTGAAAATCATTCCAATGAGTTACTGCTGATTAATGTAAAGGAAACTAAGACAAAGAAAAATCGGTCATTCATTGTACAAGGACAATATACTAAAATCATTCATAAATACCATCATTACGTCCCACCAACATGGAAAACAATAGATTTTTTATAAACTATCGGAATGGGAAATGTACTCGACATCGGCAAAAATAAAATTAGCAATATGCCAAAGGAAATTGCTAAATATTTAAAACTTAAAGATGTTGAACTCTACACCGGTCACTGCTTTAGAAGAACTTCGGCGACTTTCTTGGCGGATTCAGAGGGCGGATATTACGTCAATAAAAAGACACGGTGGTTGGAGCTCTGATAGAGTAGCTGAGTTATATCGAAAGCTCAATGGCGGATAAAACCATATTAAGCAGTCAAATTAACAAAAATATCAAATTAAAACTTAATCCATCAGAGCCACAACCATCAACTTCCGGCATCTTATCTTCGTCCGTAACTCACGGTGCACCACCACCACTATCTCCGACGTACATACTATCTACAATGAAACGCAAGTTCCTCAGACGCAAGAACAGAGAAATACTCAAATCAACTCATCAACAATAAATGTACCAAACAAAAATGTAACTCTCTCTATCAATAATTGGACCAATGTTTCGAATGTTAACTTTTACTTTTAATTGTCTTTTACTTTTAATAAATGCTTTTTATTATTATTGTGTTAATTTTCCTCGGTGATAAAGCTGACTAATCTTGGGTGAACTTAAATCGCGAGCGTAACGAAGGACTCGAGGTTTACTCCCGAGCGTAGCGAGGGTGTTAAATCTTAAATCACGAGCGAAGCGAGGGATTTGAGACGAGTCCTGAGTGTAGCGAGGCGTCATCCGCGACAGAAGACACTGCTTTATCCCCTTGGTTAATAATCTACTATATGCAAGAAACAAAAATGTTTTAGATCGAGCTTTGTTTTAGGTAAAAAAAAGCAAAATCGGATTAGATTTCCACGTACACTTGGTTATTTTAATTTCTGTTGTAACCAAAAGTTTCGGTAATGACTGAATACTAATTTGAATGTTTTTATCCGAAATATGAAAATAACTGGAAATACGAGTAACGTGAACCGAACCGGGAACCTCAGGAAACAACAATATTTAAATTTTCAGTAAAAAAAACATGGAACTGCCGAGTTTTGTAAAATAATAAAATAGTACTATGTCATATCAAATACGACGAACTAGTAAATATACAACATATCCGTTTTCGCCAATTTTCCAGGGTTTAATAAATAAGATTCCTGCTAGGATTACATCGACTTGAATTTATTTTCGAGCGTATATTTTTATCGAGGTACAATATCACGTTTATCGGAATTTCTAAACATTGATAAAAAGACTTGACTAAAAACTGTTTCCCCTAAAAACTAAATTTTAGGGAGGAAAAACTAGGTTGACTATTTTTAACAGAGGTGTACCTTTAAGTAGAATATACTGGCTAACCTGACAGACGTTATCCTGACAAAATGTCAATAATTCATACAAAAACGACATTCGGTTTTTCCAGAATTTAAATAATTTGTAGGAAGCTTTCAAATTTTTTATTCCGTAAAAACCCGATTGGGAATATTACAAACATTTTAAAACAAATTGCCAAATCGGATTAGCGGTTCTCAAGTGACGCTTACCATCAAACAGCATTTAATTTTTATTATATGTATAGATTAAGTATCAGTGATTCAAAAGAATCAGCGAACCCTCCAGGAGTTCATGTACCATCTGGTTACGCCTGCTAAAATCTGAATGCTCCCTGTGAAATCCTTGAACCAACACACACATATCTACGTTACATCCCGGCCGCAGTGTAGGTACCAGGGCCTCAGTAGCGCACGGAGATCTATTATTCCGAATTTCAATAGAGACAAAGTTAGGCACGTGACCGATGGCCGTTGGGAGACTCGCGTGGCACTCGTTAGTTAGGGAGGACACACTGGTTGGGACGGGCGGCGATTGAATTGATACTGGGGGAATCATTTATAAAGACGTAGGTGATTATTTTGGCTCAGTTACTCGATTAGACAAGTTTTTCAAGGGAGACGTGACAGTAAGGTTACAACTTTGGCATGTATATGGAAAAGGCTTTCGTGAAAAAGATGGGTCTATACAGCAATTCTACAGTAGTTCGATTGTGTATTGTTATTTTATTTCGCAACACCCGCACACGGCACACTTTTCGTTTTTTTTTATTTGAGAACTGAATATTTTTTTTTTTGCAGAAAACGTTGTACCGTTTAGTCTGTGTTAAATATTTGTTCTTTTTTCTTTCTTACTTTTTTTCACTAGGATTAATTAATTTGATTTAACTACATGTCCCTTTCCGATTATTTAAAAGTCTATTATTGTATTCTATTTAGTTCATTATTGAATTTATTTATTTGCATTAGCAGCCCAACACATAAATTCGTCCGATATTCCAAATGTATTCGAAATAAATACGTTTACTTAACAGTATTTCGATTTTATCAGAATGATATAACCCTGGTAGGCAATGTTTAGACAAATAGTTTACCTAATTACCGATAGAGGTATGCTTTGAGGGCGTATGGCAGCGTTAATTCTATGGAATTCCATGTATCATCAATACTATGTTATGATACATAGAATTTTCTCTGAAACGAGCAATATCTATATATGTAACATAATTAGCACACACATTCCACCTAACACTAACTCGTTATACGCTCTCATCGGTTGCTAAAAGTAAGCTAAAATAATTTATCTTGTGACAAGTTTTCCATAAAGATAATAGGTATCGAGAGGATACTCAGGAACTATGTTCTGAGGTACACTAATAATAAAATGATAAATGATAAATTTATTTGCAATAAAAATACAGATAGGAACCTACGTGATTCATTATAAAATAGTGTACATTGTAACATCTGGTTCTATGTTAATATCTGAACTCAATTATATAACCCTGCCTCTTAAACTAGGTAAACCTATATCTTAAGAGACAATAGAAGGTCGCATGCGCTGAAATAAATGCTGTCACTGTATAATTTCTAAAATACCGATTCAATCAATCTGCCTAGCTGAGGGGTATCGATATGTAATGGATGGTTACCCATTCACGAATCGACCGCAGCAAGCGTAGCCCCGTGTGGCTGATATTTAGCCACGAGCAACGTTTTGGTATTTCATGATAAACTTACTGGCTCGTGGTGTTGATTGATATAACTACCGTATACAGGGTGGATTTTTGAGATGGGGTAATAAGGATAGGTACCTTAACCGTGATCGCTACAACAAAACGGTTTTAGGAGACTGTCCATAACTTTTTGAGGCCTTTTGATCTGCATTAACAAGTAAAAAAAAAATACAGTCAGCAAGAAAATTAGTAGTATTCACAAAAACTTTTTTGATGCCAATCGATTGACTGAACGTTATCACGTCGATAACGTTCAAATGAGCCTAACCTTAAATAAAAAAACAGAATGCTTAAGCAAAAATCAACGTCCTAAACCGCTAAAACTTGCGTTTCTATGGCTGCAGCCTTACAATATCTAGTAGCAAAACGCGCCAAGGATTAGAAGCTTAAGCACAAGATTACCGAACAGACCGGATCGGGCGATTAGAACGGTTTCAACTATCATTTACTAAACGGTTCATCAATAGTTATAAATGCACGTGGCTATTAAAAGTTTTCGGGACTTTATGTGGATCTAGGAAAATAGATTGAATAGGCTGTTATTATTCGAGCAAAGAACGAAGGAAAAGGGGAAAGAGACCACTCTTTTCATACAATAAAGGATTGAAATTTGATTACCATGCTTGGTTATCTGGGTTGAATTGACAATATTACCTTAGTTAATCAAGATTTGGCCAAAATTGTGCTGTGTTTGTGACGCCTTCTAACGCAGTGTTGTTATGATATGATAATCTCCGGAACAGATTTGTTTTAATGGACAATCCTGTATCACGATATGAAACGTACGTTTAGATCCCGACCGGTTTAGACCAGCGCTGGGGCTCTGTCCCGCATAGGGTGCAGCATTAGGCTGAGCGATGGGCGTTTTGCGTGAATGTGACGCATATTTTACCGCAAATAAACGTATATAGAATATTTTTTTTTTTTTTAATAAAAACAAACACTAAAGAACAAGTTGAGGGAAATTATGCGTCACGTTCTTCTTCTTCGCGTTCTTTCTTTCAGATCAGCCATTCTTCAGCACTGGTGGCTCAGTGGTAATGACTCCGACTTCCAGTCGAGCCCAGACAGGCGCTATACTTCGTGTAAATTATATCATGACCACTGCTCTTAAAACGGTGAAGGAAAACATTGTGAGGAAGCCGGCATGTCCTGGAACCAAAAATTCAAAGACATGTAACATCTATCAACCTGTACTGGGCCCGCGTGGTTGATTACGAGCCACGCCCTCTCACCGAGAGGAGGCCTGTGACTCAGCAGTACATTATAGGCTGATTATGGCTCCATTCTTCACTATTCTGATATTCTCTGTCACAGCCGCAGACTCAGGTAAATTTAAATTACATGGCAAACTTTCTCTGAGGTAATTCACAAACCTCATTCTACTCTGAATACGTCATTAATTAAAGGCACACATTTCTATCTCCCCTAGTCGTAATTTCCGACACTGGCCGCATTTCATAGCAAAAATGTAAGCCTTTTCACGGTTCCAAAGTTTGTTTTTGGTCTTTCGCGAAACACATCAAAGGAACACTCAAAAGTCAAAAGTTTAATGGTAAGAAATTGTGCCGACTTCGCGAGTTTTATCTTCGGTTGGAGTGAATTTTGTTAATAATGAACAATGAATTATTAACTTAACCTAAGTTTTTGAGACAATGTTGTTACTGTCTTTTTGAATTTCGGGTTATTTTAAGGCAAATATTATGAAAATATTTTGGGCTTATCAGAAAGTATAGGGAATGTTAAGGTCTCTTGCACACAGCGGGCGCGGCGCGGCGGGACGGGACGGCGACGCGACGCTGAGCAGTTGTAATGTACTAGATATTACGGACGACGCCACACAGAGCCGTCCCGCTCGACGCGACGGTAACCGTCGCGCCACGCCGCCGCCGCGCCGAGCGGGAATACAAGTCAGAATCGGCGCGGGCGGGGCGGGACGCGAGTGCAGCGCCGGCAGGACGCCGACGATTTGTGTTGTATGGTTTACGTTCTTTACGTATGTAGTGGTCACACTGCCGGCGGGGCGTGAACACGTCGTGTCGGACGGGACGTAGCGTGAATGTGATTTTGTATTGTTTTGCTGGCGCAAATAAGAGCAAGAGCGTTTCCACGTCTAATTCGTTCAACATCTTTTTGATGAATGAATCGCGTCGCGACACGGTCGGCGTCAAGGGGCGCGGCGGGACGGGACGTGATCGCGCCCGCAGTGTGACCGCTGCCGCCGCGCCAGCGCAGCGTCACTGCCCCGCCACGCCGCGCCCCGTCACGCCACGCCGGCTGTGTGCAGAGACCTTAAGTGTTCAATTTGTGGCTTTTCTTAGGTAACACTTGACATAAACACACCTATCTAAGGAATTTACTTGGTCCCCATACCACTAAATCATCATAAATTACATTTCCGACTGTCCGGTATTTTTTATAACATAAAATAACATCACGCCTTGTTTCCTAAAGGGTTCGGCAGAGGTGCAGATACCTTATAGTACACCCACCGAGCCTATTGCCATCAACCGGGCACAAATCCAGACTACTCTGCGGGCTGCTACTGAGAAATTCCAGATAGAAAAACCCAATAACACTTTGCCTGACTCGGGAACTGAACCTGGACCCCATGTTCAGCGGGATACTCTTTAATATTTCCTCATTCTGACTTAGTACATTTTACCCGTAAGTTGTATGAAAAAAATCTGTGACAAAAATCTTTACTCTGCTTATAATAAAGGAAACTCCTGCTACACGTTTTATGGGACTTAAAATTATGACTGTATATAGTACTAACTTAAGTTAATTATATTATTAATGTCATAAGTTTTACTGCTTTGCTCGTAAAGTAAATATTACGATAGCGGAATCCATAACCTGACTGGGAGAGGATGATAAGTAGAAGCGTAGCCATTTTGTTTTATTGCCAGGTCAGCTTCACTTTTACTCGTAAACAGGTGATACACGCGCTTGAAAGTATTACTTCGTCATGCTTTGATGAAATAATATAAAACTTCACATGATTAAACCGATTTACGCCCGGTTTCTGGATCGGTAACGATCAATCAATGTTGGGGTCGGCTACCAGTCTAACCGGATGCAGCTGAATGCCAGTATTTCTGGATCGATAATCAACACAAAAATTAGCTAACTAAGAAAAATTCAATCTGCTTTTAAACTGCTGTGATTGGTTGAATTAATTATCAACAGTCAACCGCATCACTTGACTTGCGACTTTTGATGTGTCGATATTATCCGGAAACCGGTTGTCAAAGGCAAATTCTAAACGGCACTACATTTCAGTAGTAGTTGAACTCTTTGGGAAAGAACTCGTCCGGGGCAGTACTACTTGAAACCTACCCAATGTGCTTATTTTCGGTGAAACATCATTAAAAAAAACAAAGTTGTGTCTTTTTTCATTAATTATCTACACATACTTACCAACAAAAAATATTAACCATATTTTATTTTCTGTTATATAATATTTTTCTTCAATTTTAAATAGACCTCTGTTAGCAAAAACAGACTCCAAAGATTTCCTCTATATCGTGGAAACACAACCGGATACATAAAAATAGTGGTTCCGGGGGACCGGTTCCCGACTCACATTTGTTGCGTCTGGGCATCAAATCCGAAACCCAACGGTGCAGAAATTCTTTTGATCCGTGACTAAACCTATTCAAAGTCCTTTATTACCTACCACCAGATACATCGTCTCGATATTCGTCACGATTCGTTTGGTACATTAGTTCAAATACCTTTGTCATTTCGTTGCTGCCGGCTTTAAGGCCGATGCCGATGTTGAGAAGGATCGTAGGGCATTGGCAGTGCGGGCAAATATGCTGGCCCGTATGTCCGCACGATGTACAGATGCGGTCAAAAGCACGCTTTACCCACTAAAAGTGCCGCCAATGCGTTGGCTACGTTATTGTAATAAACAATGCTTGGTCGCCTGAGTAGATAGCTTCTCAACTGTCGTGCGGAAAAGATTGCATCTCTTCTCAATAGCATCATAATTGCGTGATACACTTTTAATCACAATCTGAATGATTTTGAAGTATATTGCTAATCCATTGCTTCATATGTTCGAAAAATTTGTCTGCTCAACAACGTAAATAACGCAATGAATATTGTTGAACTGTCAAAATGAAAGCCATTGCTACTGTAAGTATGTCACGCATTTACCGCGCTGATTGCGGGAAAGTGGGAACAGCCTCTTGAAAGTTACTGCTGATAAGTATGACGGAAGCCCCATAATAAGGCATCTTAAAACCACCACCCTGTCCATAAATACGAAAGTGATTTTGTTTGTTAGTTTGCTTGCTTATTTGTTACGCTTTTAAAGCTTTTTAAACGGCTGAATAGATTTGGATGAAATTTGGCACATGGGTAGACCATGACCTGGATTAGGACATATAATACTTTTTATCTCAATATTCCCACGGGATCGAGACTTATGCGGGTGAAACCGCGGGGCACAACTAGTAGCATATAAGTTAAATTGTAAATATTTTTAAAATTGGATCCAGTTGTCTGATAAATTGATTAATTAATCATTGGAAATGCGGTGTTATTCCACAAACGATGGTACACTTAATATCATGTCCTGCGTGTCCTGTCAGCTGCACGTTTCAGGAACAGACGCTAGTGATGGTGCAAAACACGTAGCCGAATTCTGGGCCGAGTCCATTTAGATTGCCATCGACTCGTGAAAAAGAAGAATAAATTAATGTAAACTTCCCAATAATAATCCCGTTGCATCTGTTCTTAAAATAAAATAAAAGAAAAACAAGAAAGACAGAAACGGCACAGTTAATCCGCGCGGTAAATACAGCTCCACAATAATTATTAACCCCAGTAAATTAAATAAATAAAAAAACATAATCAATTGCATGCAATAAACAAACGTCTGGACGCTAAAATCTCGACAATAAAACAGCATTATGGTGAGTTTAAACTTGCCACTGGGAAGGATGAGTTATAGAGGGGAGGGTAGGCAAGAAAAATCCGGGCAAACGCCGAGCGAAGACCGGGCAACTTCCCATCTAACCACTTAAAAAGTTTTATGCAAATCTGTGTGTAGGTGAGCGTAAATATGACGCATTGAGCTTTAGGGCGTGCTCTGCAGTGTCCTCTATGGAAAGGTCTCAAAAAGAAAAATTAAATAAAGAAAAAGTAATAGAATAAATTGCTCACCATTGTTTGTCCGGTACTTGCCCGTAGTCCCCCCGTCTAGTACCCCTTGGGGTACCACGAACAAATATTTTTGCCCGTGGAGCTTCAAGGGGGACAAAAGGGTACCATGGGCAAATTAGCCTTTTCCTTTAAAAAAGTAATCAATGTGTCAAATTTTATGGATTCTTTAGTAGTTTTAATAAAATTAATTTTGTACTGCTGCCAGTCCTTATCTATGGCTGCATCAAACTTAGACACAATGATAGGTTAGTTATCTATGTACATCCTTCAATTTTTGCACAATCATTAAAAAAATAACGAAAAACCGACAGCGACGCAATTTCATTCCTTCGCCTCTGAGACCTAGAAACATCTCCACCCTGCTAACGCACTACAACGCCAAAACACGACATGACATGTCATTACGTTACATTACGTAATATATACGTAATGTAACGTAATGTCATGATTATTTACTTGTAAAGGATTATATTATTTTAATTATTGTGAATGTGAAGACTATGCGGGTTATTGCTCTTTTATTTTCATTTTCACTTTGTCTTTTATTCTCAGTTAGTGTTAATCATGGTCTGGCAGTTTGAGTCATTTAAGCGGCCTACCCAAATGTCCTTTCTTTGGTATTGATCGTCGCATCGTTGAGCTCCTTAAGTTCTGAGTAGAGCTGCACGATTACTGACAAATGCGTGCACTGACTGGTCAGGTCCACTCAATCTGTGTGGTTCTTTCCTCAAAAGACCATTTCAGACACCAATCTACATGGCCTTCATATGATCTGACCAAGATTATGTCTGGACTTTAAAAGAGACTGAGACCTCTGAGTTTGTTTCGGCCTTTCTTCTCAGAGTAGTCAGATACTCGTAGGAAACGCCGACCTCATCTAGTTTTAAAAATATGACTGACGTGTAAAAGTGTTTGTTCAAACCTACTTACAGAAATAAAAATCATTTATCATTTTAAGTTGAAATTTGACTAAGGATGAATTCGACCAAACTTTTATTCCTAGTATAATATGTTTCATCTTGCGATTTACTTTTTTATTTTTAACAGTTTTTTGATACAAATACTGTCAGACGGCAAAAATGTTTTCGCAGAATAAGACTTATATTATATACGTATAAGGTCGAATTCGCCCTAAAAGTTGTTGTACCGTATTCACGACCGGGTACTGTAAATAAGTCCTCAAACTTATGAATTCTTAAAGCATCAAACCAGTATTAACAGAACTTGAAGATGTCAAACCTTTAAAATTCCATTTGAAAATTCACGTAAAGGTGCAAAGATTCGCAGGTCTCCCCAAAGTGGTAGCCGTTAAGAAGATTTTTTAAGTCAACAATCTTTTAAAATGTTTTTATGCTTATTTTGACACTCAGTCTTGGTGAGATTTGGTGCAGATTTTTTTCGGGAAAAGGAGGAATGAGTAAATCGTTAATTTATTTACCTTTGTTTTTAGCTATTAGAAAAGCTACGAACTTAGCAGTTTCCAAAATAAATATTGTTTTTTTCCCATAGCAGAACGTACTAATCGCTTTGTTAAAGTGGGTTTAGACCACAAGAATATAGAATCACAACAAAAGCAAGATCATTATTTTCTTGATATTCTTATCATTGTAGTAAGGATAGACTAAACGCTTCTTCCCTGTTTACATTATAATAATTTTGAATTGAATTCGTTAATTTGGTCTAAACCGAGCTTTACATAGACAAACGTAAAAATATATAGATAAACCCGAAGCTCAGCTGGGAGTGAACCCACATGTCAAATCGACAATAGACAATAATCCTCCAACTAAAACCGACACGGTTCCCTGCCATAGACATGATAACATTTTTAAATTTCATTCCACCGATATTGAAAGATTTCATTTGACATTCAATTTTCCAATCACCCCGTCCAAAATATCAACATGAATATCAAAATTTCTGGTGCACTCAAAAGAATTTACACTGTTTGGTAAGCGAAACGTATTTATTGAATGCATATTGCAGTGCATTGGCTTCTTATGATTTTTTATGTTTTTGGTATTTTATTTCGTTATGATTTCGATACTTATTTTATTTTGTGGCGAGGTGTCATTATTGTGTTTATAACAATACTTTTGCAGGTGATTATTTATTGGGTTTCCAAGTATAATAAACTAGCAGCGCCCGGCGGTTGTTTCACCCGCATATGTCTCGATTCCGTAAGAATACCGGGATAAAAAGTATCCTATGTCCTAATCCAGGTCATGGTCTACCCATGTGCCAAATTTCATCCAAATCCGGTCAGCCGCTTTAGCATGAAAGCGTAACAAATAAACTCACTTTTGCATTTATAATATTAGTTAGGAAGTTAGGAATTGGATGTTGTAGTGTCAGGGTTCTTTTCCCACATATTTCCGGTATGTAGTATTGGTGCCATGTCTTCATTATTTTTACTATGCTGTAATAGTCTCAACCAGAGGTCTCAAAGATTGACGATAAATACTTATGTTATTAGTGAGAGAGCGAATTTTGTGAGTTTGTGTATTATGTAGAGGATAATTCTCCGGAACCACAAGCTCGTATTTGATTTTTTTTTTTCACCATTTGAAAGGTATATTATTCCGAAGGACATAGGCTATACAGGGTGTCCCTGAAATCGAAGTCAAGTCGGAAACGTCGGAAAAATCGAAGTCTTGAAATATATAAAAAAATGTTGGTTACTTACTTCTCAAATTATAAGTATCTAAAAAAATATCGGAAAAACTGACACGCTGTGATGATCTTTATACACACAATATTAACTTTTTATTGATTTTGTTTCTGTAATGTAATATGAATAGCCCTTCTGTAAATTACGGTTTAAAATTAAAACATAACTACCTCAGTTTTAAATAGAATGCTAGATTTTTGCCCTACATTCAAAAATTCAAGAATTCAAAAAAAAATCAAAAAATAATTACATCACCCAACCATAACAGACTGTAAAGAAAATGTACCTACGCTATTTTGGTAACAGCGTAGTACATTTTTTTTACAGTACCTACAATCGGTTAAGTTTGGGTGATGTAATTATTTTATTTTCAGTGACTTTTTTATTCCGTATTTCATGCCAATTCTGTTTAATTCGTTAAAATGTTAGTAATGCAGCCTAGGATTTTTTTATTCCGTATTTCATGCCAATTCTGTTTAATTCGTTAAAATGTTAGTAATGCAGCCTAGGATTTTTTTATCGAACTTAAGTTGTGGACTTAAAGAAGCCTAGGTTGCATTACTAATATTTTAACTAATTTAACAGAATTGGCATGAAACAAAATTGGTATTGTATAGTGAAACTAAAATTATTTTACCACGTTATTATGTAAGGACCTATATTCTCACAAATAAATAAATTTCATTTCATTTCAACAGAATTGGCATGAAATCCGAATTCATTTTTTTTAATTAGTTATAATGTTGCGTGTCATTCGTTAAATCGTCGTATGACGTCGTCAGTCTTGTTTACCTCGTTCTGAAACTATCACTGTAATTACATTGTTTTGTTCATAAGGTGAATATTGTCTTGGGACAAATCGTTTATTTTGTTTTGGTAAAATAATTTGTATACTATGATTTGTAGCTATACAATATTATGGAACAAAAGTTGTTGACTATAAAATGGTGCCTTGTCCGTGTATTAATCTTTTTGGGGCTGACTGTACCTACTACAACACAGTATAGACATATTGGTAATTTCCGCTCATTTTAGAGGCACCAAACATGTTCGGGTTGGCCATGTTTTGCTGAATCATGCCGACTCCGAACAGGTAAGTAGTACCTACGCCTTGTTTGCCATAAAAACACAGCATTAACGGTTCACTTTTCCAGTTTCAGAGGAAACCAATACAGCCACAAAAAATGCCCGGGCCCAGTGGTTCGAACCCAGGGCTACCCAAACCAGGACACAATCAAGTTGGCGACAGTTCGCATCGCTCCTAACCTGAAGCTACTGTCCTTTCGAGTCTCGAAGAACTTCCTGTACTTCAGCTTCGCGAGACCTGACACCGACTTGTTAGAGTTCAATGAACTTTGCAACGAGGAGACATAGGGTTTTTTTCATGGTGATGTTTTAGTGACAAAGATTTTAAAGTTGTTTTGGCAACTGTTGTAGATGATTAGCAAGGTCTTGTTACTGATCTTTTTAAGATTTGTGGAACTAAGGATTCTGAATTTGCAAAAGCGCATATAAAGAACAATTGTTAGGTTTTAAAGTCACCATAATAAAAGCTTATAGTTATAGTCATTTAAATCATGGATCCTGTCATGCTTTCTTCTATAATTTTAGTAATAAAACTCATATATTTTTACATAACCACTTATTGTTACCATTTCTAAAACTTCAGTTACTTGGCGAGAGTTTAAATGTAACATGAGCTGTCTATGTCACTATAACATTACTATTCTTTCTTCTATAAAATATATTGATAAGTTTAACTATGCACGCGTAAGTCTGTACAACTCCTATGTAATCGTTCTTGTTTGTCTTTTATATAAATCAACAAAGAATTGGGTTCTCCAATTTAAAATATAAATATGTGTTCGTGTATTGTCTTGTCCGTGTATAATATCCGTAATGTGTTGTTAATGTAAGTGTATTGTAATGTCGCAAAATTAAATAATTGGAAAAAAATGTAGACATGCTTTTATTTTAGGTACATCCCTTGAGGCAAGGTCCTTGTTTAGCACAGGTACTTTTCAGGCAAATAACAAAGGGCGTATATTAAAAAACTCTGGCACATTAACATGGTATGAGGCACTAATTATCTGTCAAAACAAAATCTCAATAAGAGACAAAATGTTGGTAGGATAACACACAAAACGTTCTATGGGAAAGGCCGACCAAGCAGCAACTCCAAAGAAATAATGGCGAGCTGTCAGCTTATTGTCACACGGTATTCGACACAATCCTAGACACCATATTTACTCAACTCTGTATCTTACACAATGTTTGTCTGATTACCAGTTAATCCCTTCTGTGTTAGGAAGGTATCTCTCAATGTACAGTCACGACCATAAATATATTACTATGACGCTGGTGGCACACCGCCGGCGCCGCCGCAAAACCATATGTATTTGCGGCGGAGGTGTGCTATCAGCGTGAATAGGTCATCTGATTTATCCATTCATATCTGTTGTCAAGTGACGGCAAATGTATGTGACAATTTGTGGAAGGCATATACATACAAGTGGCAGCACAAATGTGACAGCGAAGGAACAAAATAAGTATCTGACGAGACAAACGACGCCAAAATATCGGATGCTGCATCGGCTGCAAAAAGATGTCGACTTATGTTAATGGTTGAATCATGAAGACAGATATTATTGCCGAGCTGTTCATAGTAATATATTTATGGTGGCGATTGTACAATAAGCGTATTTTGAGAAATCCTAGTCGAGTAGTCCAGTCGTGGGAATTTGGGAATTTCATTGTTTTGAGTAAACGACGATCAGTAACATAAAACTACAAAACCAAAAGGATACTGGGAAGGAGTATGGGTGGGTGGGTGGGTAGGAGTGTGGGTTATATTTGGGCCAACAGCGCAATTGAACAAACAAAACCTTATAGTTTTGAAAGTGCAGGGATAACTCATCTACCCATATACCTGTCGGATCGTCAGGATTCACTCTGTTAGATTCAGACATCATGTGGGCGTAAGGTGGGTTTCGTGCAATGAAAACACACTGGGTACGAATGTACGATACACAGCGTTTATTAAAATCACAAATTGACACAATCACTTCAAATTACAATTACCACAATAACTGAGCACAACGAATCGAGTACAGTTCCGCGACGTCTTAACTCCGATGCGATCAGACACTGAATTTTGAATGTCCTCCTCGCCCATCGGCTCAAAACATCACGACTATGTAGAAGCACGCTAGAAGTGTGGGTAGATCACGCGAAGTCGCCAGTAGTAGCGCACTTGCGATTCGTTTCTTGTCCGTACTAATGACCGGATCCGACATACCTAAGTATACCTTTGTGCATAAAAGTGTATTTTTTCATAATTACCAGGTCAGATTTTGATGCCCCTTTACACAAGGGTATAGATGAGGTATATATCCCTACACAAATATCAAAACCGTATCGCTATAGGTCCAAAAAACACTTTTGCTCAGTCTCCTATTGTATTCAAATACAACCCAGTAATGCACTCAACAGTTAGTTATGTTGGCTCATTAATCAAGTAACACCGTACACGATATCCTCATTCTGCCAGGGTTTGCACATAACAATACAACTGCACACAGCCATTGTACATACACAAGTTAAATAATAATTCTAACTTGGAAGTAGGAGCTGACGGTGCAAATAATAGTGGGTACACTACGCATACAAATCTTAGGGCTCTAGCAGACATGCTTACTACTTTTAGCAGCAGCGATTTAGTCGTTTTTAGGGCTCCGTACCTCAAAAAGAAAACGGTACCCATAGGTATAGGATCACTTCGTTGTCTGTCTGTTAGTCTGTGGAGACCCTTTTTCTCAAAAACGCATGGAAATACAGTCTACAGTCCCTTTGAGCTCTAAAAAAATGAAGCTTCTAAGTCAACGCAATAACAAAATACGGCCATAACTATATACGACATTATTCTGATACTCACAAATAAATAATCACAATCCCAATAATAAAAAGGGGTGGGGGGTATTTAAAGGGTAACTACTTCCCGTTGACCTAGATTCAAGAAATTTGGCAAGAACAATTTTCGGACTGAAATGTCCGAAAATTGTTAATTTGTAGTTATAACATTTTTTTTTTTATTTGCAGTTAGTGAATTGACCGTGATGTATATCGATGTAGGATGGAAAACATATTTTTTAACTACAATGCTAAGTTTGTTTTTTGAAAAATTCATTCTCTATTTAGCGTGGTCTGACACGCCCTTGGCCGGTTTTTTTTGGAAGATCGTTACTGCTACTGAACGATACACTCCGCACGCAATCGAATACCGGAAAATACGGAAAGAACATTGGAACTTTACATACCAGCTAATGTTATAATTATGTATATGTTGCTAGAGATTAAATAAATAAATACCCGCTTTTCTTAAAATCGTGGACACAAACAAAAACTATATCAATAGTTTACATGCTATACCCACATAAGTACTGTGTAGTATTTTTTTTTTTAACTTGTGGGGAATGTAATTTAGTTCATTTACAAAACATGAATAATGCGAAAGATGAATGAATACGAACATGAACAAGACGATGCTGTTATCTCATGCATCCTGTTGCTCGGTTGGATGCAGTGTACATAAACCAGCATATCGAGCGTATTACTGCGTTCACGCGATAAGAAAGTAATGTTTAATTACTTTTTATCGCTGCCGAACGCAGATAGTTTCTAAGCCGCGATACAACATTGATGAAATTCAGAAATCACTGAGCCCTGATGCTGAAAGTAGCATGTCTGCTAAGACCCTTAGTGCTTTGTCGGTATTTAGAGGTACTTGACGTAAGCCCTACGGTATACAAAGCTAAGTACGTAGGGCTTACAGAGAAATACTAGTTTTGTTTCAGAGTATTACATCTCTGTGCTTTGTTGAGTTTAGCTTCCAGTCGACGTTCCTTTGTGAAGTTATGGCTCGTGCAGATTGGTGCGATATCGCGGGCGCGACAGGCAGCGCAACGTATGTCCCGCCCGCGATATCGCGCCAGTCTGCACGGACCTTTACCGATTTTTATCCATATCTACTAATTTTATAAATTCGAAAGTACAGTCGCCAGCACATCAGGTTATTCCAAAGTTTCAAATTTCTCCAAATTATTTTAAGTTAAAATGTGCAAATTTTCTCCTTAATTAATTTCTCTCCTCTCTCTTCCATAATATCTCTTTAATTTTTTTACCTGATGGCTAAGTTCAAAATCGAATAAGAAAATATGACAGTTTGGGGTAACTTGATGTGCTGGCGACTGTACCTAACCCTGTGTGTCTGTCTATCTGTTACCTTTTCACACCTTTAAACTTCTGGATAGATTTAGCAGGGTTAGGTACTTTTAATCCCAACAGTACGTTCCCTTGGGATAATTTCCCAACACCACGCGAGCGAAGCCGCGGGCAATAGATGGTTGAATTTGATTTTTTTTCTCTCTTTTTTTAGTCTCAGAGCCTTTCCGTGTTTAGTGCGGTAAGTATTTTATTATTTTGAAACCTTTGTAACATAATGTTTTGATCTAAAACAGTGTCCATTAAGTTTTTTGCCCTTTCTTCTCCATAAGGAACCTAATTCGTCTTGGAATGGGCAACTAGTTTCACTTAGTAACAAACTGACAGACTCCTTGCTAATGATGTTAAAAAGTTGCCTGCAAATGTTCAAATTTAAATAAATGCTTTGAGTTTGAGTTAAGTGTTGTGTGTGATTGAAAACCAACCACCTGTCTACCATCAACGAAGAATTACACCGGAGACTGGTCAGAGACGGCACTGGGTTCCTCGCACATGTACAACATAATTATTGTCAACGTAATAATTGTTTCTATGGTAATTAATGTACTTAATTGGTGTTGTACCGTTTTAATTAACTATAAAAAAAAAACTTAACATAACATCACGCCTGTAATCCCCGAAGGGTTAGGCAGAGGTGTACCTAATAGTACACACACATTTTGCCAGTTATGTTTAAGTCCCATGTAATAGGGGGCGATGCTATTCCGTGTGGTGCCGGACGTAAAGAATAGCACCACCCTATTTCTTCCCGTGGGTGTCGTAAAAGGCGACTAAGGGATTTACTAGAGAATGGGCAGCAGCGTTCTCTATGCATTTAACACCATACTGCGATCGCCAACCCGCCTGCCAAGCGTGGCGATTATTGCAACCCCACCAAATGTTTGGGGAGGCCTATGTCCAGCAGTGGACGTCTTCCGGCTGAAATGATGATGATGAATAGGGGGCGAGCTTAATATAAATATATGCTCAGCAATAATGCTTGCGTTGTTATGTGGCCATCTCTAACGCCACATAAGAACTACGCATTTCACCTGACGTCATGCAAATCGTACATCACGCAAGAGTTATCCGTGCGATTAGCATAATTTTATACAGAAGGTCAACAACAACACTCGGGCCCACCAAACACAACTCCCGGTTGGTTCAAGAATCCTCTCTTTTCTATGGAGGATGAGGAACTAGCCACCCTGTTCCTCATACTTGAAAATGGCATACGCATAACACTGTGATAGGTACATCGAAAGAAACACATAATACACATTACAAAGTACATTAGAATGTACGCAGTTGAAAACCAGCGTCAGGCACGTCTAGTTGTCTGGCATTTTTACTGAACTGGGCCTTTTTGGCGCCGCCGTGATGCACACTTTCCTGCTAATTTATTACATCGCACTTTACACTTTTTACTTGCTTTTATTTTTTATTTATTTTATCTGCGCTAAATAATTGTATTTTCTTTTTTCTTTTCTTCTTTGTGCAATGCCATTTTAACAAAACACTATCTAAAGGACATCTAAGTATCCTGTAATCCTGTTACTTATAACATACTAATGAAATCAATATCATACTACATAAACGTTCGTATAGAACTAACACAAAAGAGTTTAAAACCATCCTAATTTCAAATTTTAACGAACAGATTTAAAAGGCTCATTTTCCATGAAACTAGTTACTCTTTTTTAGTTTTCGACGTTAATTGCTTATGAATTATGCAAAAACGTAAGTGCGCCCGACAAAGTTCGCGTTAGTTAAGCAAAGTTTCTACTGATATGTAACTTTATAGTTGCACGTTGATGTTGGATGCAACTATGTGGATAGACCGCATAATTTTCCCAACTAATTTGCCTAATCCCTTTTTAGGGTTCCGTTTATACCTAAAAAAAAGGGACAGGAAAGGAGGAAGGGAAAGGGAGGAACGGACTTGATAGACCGACAGACAGACAGACGGACGAAGACACTTCGTTGTCCGTCTGTGTGTCAGTCTTTTTCTCAGAAATGCGTGGACGTATTAAGTTGAAATTTATATCAAACTAGCTGCGCCCCGCGGTTTCACCCGCGCAAGTCTCGATCCCGTGGGAATATCGGGATAAAAAGTAGCCTATGTCTTATTCCAGGGTGTCAGCTACCTCCATACAAAATCTTATCAAAATTGCTCCAGGCGTTTGAGCGTGAAGAAGTAACAAACATACACACACACTCACAAACTTTCGCCTTTATAATAATAGTGTGATGATTATATATTATATTATTTATATTATATTATATTAGTGTGATGATACGTACGTGATACGCAGTAAAAAATACAGCAATTTATGCGACATATTTTGATAATCCCACTAATTATATTATAAAGGCGAAAGTTTGTGAGTGTGTGTGTGTGTGTGTGTGTGGGTTAGGATATAAGAGACTTTTTATTCCGGTAGTACGATCCCGTGGGATTATTTCCGACCTCCACGTGGGTGAAGCCGCGGGCAAAAGCTATAGTTAAGTATAATTTGTAAGCTCCTACGGGGCCCAAAATAAGCCTGCGTGCCGCAAAGCCGAACACACCGGTGTACATCTCCCGCCTGCACTACACTATTAAGGCGGAGGACATCGAGGAGTACGTGCGCCAAAAGACGAGGTACACGCCGAGGGTGCAGTTACTGGAGTCGCGTCGAAACGTCAACTTCAAGGCGTTCGTCGTGCGTGTACCGAACTGTTATCTGCCCCTCGTCATGGAAGAAGACTTTTGGCCGCAGGACGTGGTGTTCCGTCACTTCCGCGGACAAGTTCCACAGATCAGCACAATTTAATATAGTGCAAAGTGAAGTGCTACTAACATAGTCTTAAGCCTTTTTATTAACAAAAGTTTTGTTTATATTACGATTTATGTATGTTTAGGTTAAGGTATTTTTCTATGGGCCTGTGTCGCCTGAAATAAACGTTATTATTATTATTATTATAAATCTTAAGCGACATACAAGAAATAATGAAGGTAAAATTTATTATTTGTCACAGAAACGAAGAGAAACCGTGAGACATAACTGCTTATTTTAACCATTTTTTTAAATGAAATACTACATTGTATCCACTGCAGCATCAGCGTATTACTGTTACCTTAAGTCTCAAGCTGCAAGCTTTGCTCGCCCGGAGACAATTTCATAATTAAACTTATGTTGGCAAATACATTATCTTAGATCTTCGCAATATGAGAAAAAATGCAGTTGTTCTCTCCTTCGGCGCTATCTAGGAATATCGCTTGTTAAATAATGTGCCGGCCAGCAAGGTACTAACAGGGCTGAATGCCCTACGTAGGGATGGAACTTAGGATCCCACGCTCAACAATCATAATTGCGACCACTAGATGCCAAGACCAATGAAGCAGGCTATGACTGTATTTTTAACCGACTTCCAAAAAGGAGGAGGTTATATTTTCGGCTGTATGTTTTTTTTTTTTTTTTATGTATGTTCACCGATTACTCCGTCAATTGTGGACGGATTTTGAAAATTCTTTTTTTGTATGGAAGGGTATGCTCCCGAGGTGGTCCCATTGCCACCAAATCAGAATCTGATGAGGGGATCCCATGGAAATCGAGAGAAATCCTCAAATTTTATAGGCATACCTATAGCGATTTGAGTATTTTTTATAGTAACTCGTGCATTTGCACTCGAAAAGCACTATTTGGTGAAGTGGAACTGATGATGAAGACCACAGATGGCCACCGGAACTACTTAATAATAAGTATTTCACCGTTGCGATGCGATTAGGTTCCTAACTCCTAGCTTTAATATGGTTGCTAAGCAATTTATGGTCGTCACAATTGAAAAGGTGAAGTCACCATCAGTTCTCCTGGTTCTTACCAGAACTCCTCAACAATTAACGCCCCTGCATCGGGAAAAGCAATATTTTGTAAAAGATGATGAGCATTTGACATTAGGCTATTGTAAATTAGATAAATTACAAACTGACCCACTAAAAAGTGAAAAATAAAAAACTTTTTACAAAAAAAAAACAACCGACTTAAAAAAAAAACACTACAAACTGAAAAATAACTTTAATTTCGGAAGTCGGTGGCAAAAACTAAAATACAGATCCAAAGACACCGACTTCCGAAATTAAAGTTATTTTTCAGTTTGTAGTGTTTTTTTTTTGAAGTCGGTTGTTTTTTTTTGTAAAAAGTTTTAGTATGCAAAAATTACATTTATCTCCACAATAAAGACGTGTCGCCAAAGTATCATTGCTATATATAATCACCACCCTTAGCTTAAAGCAGGCGCTGCGATATATTTTCATAATGGGTAGATTGAGGGCGCCTTGCGTCGTATATTAAACCACGCAGAAGGACTGCGTGGTTTATAATACGAAATATGGCACCCGCAGTTATACTTCATATCATATATCAATGAATATGTTATCTATCATATTTTTTATCTCAAGAACAAACTTAATATTGTAGTTGAAAAACATGTTTTTCCATAGATTCCAACTGCAAATGTAAGTTTGTACACACAATATTGAGAGATTTACCATGTAATTTTAACACCATAAACTTTCTATACGTGTTTCTGTGATCCGTAAGTAAAGAACTATTTTCTGTATTTTTTTTTTCAGAATTTCAGGTTCAGTAGTTTCGGAGATAAGCAGGGAATGGGCAATTTTCATCTATTTTCTTAAATAAATTTAAAACTGTTTATTTTAAAATTATAAAAAAAATATTTTAGACCCTCACAAAACTTTCATTTGATATGTCACCCGGTACAGTTCGCAAAACTTTTTCTTTCATTTTTTAATTTGTCCCCAAAAGTGACTCTCATATTCAAAATTCATTTATTTACGTTTGTGTTCGGGTCACAAAAATTCAAATGTGTACCAAATTTCAACTCAATCGGTCCAGTAGATACGGAGCAAGTCAGTCAGCTGTGACAGACGGACAGACCGACAGACAGTCAGACAAACAGACACACGAGTGATACTATAAAGGTTCAGTTTTTTCCTTTTGAGGTACGGGACCCTAAAAATCAGTCAAATATTTTGGCCAATCAATCCCATACTGGCTAAACACCTTACTCATGTCACCACAACATTCCGTCCTCCGTCTTCCTAAGCTACACTACCCGGTCATAATTCAACCATGACTAACACACAACTATACCCGGATTTCCGAATCAATTTATCAAGCAGACATAGACGACTCCCGAAGCCGGTTGACTACCCGGTTGAATAATAAACCGCGGTTAACCGCGCCCCCGGGTGCGTTCCGTTTATCACCAGTCACCACTTTACAAGTTATGGCTGCTTTCAAAATTTTAACTTTATAGCATCTTGACTTGGATCATGGAAAGGATGGAGATGTTCTGTCACAGCAGTATTGAAAATGCAATTCTATCACAGTTACGTTACCTCTGATTTTGCGTCGCTGTTAAAATCAGTGATCTTTTTTGTCGTTACAATTAGTTTGCTGTTGTGTAGCAAGTCTGTCAAAATCACTATTGCTGCTGCTGTTCCTGTTGTTGTTACAATTCCTGTCAAGTTGTTGCTGTTAGAGGTAAAATTGAGAAAGGATTATTTATTAGTCTAAGAAGTAAAATGTACATGCAAGATGCGTAAAGGTGAGAGACTCCTTTTTATCCAGGTTAAAAACTGGTCACAATTTAAGGAGTATCTATACAAAATGATAAATGCCTATCCCCTCGCATAGGTATCAAAAGATAAAAATAGTTAGATGTTAGAGAGAAAATAACTTGAAAAAGATTGTATTATTCTGAGAAGCCAAATGTACCTACATGCAAGATGCAAAAAAGTTAGCGACTCCTTTTTACCAGTTTAAAATAAAAACTGGTCACATTCTAACGAATATCTATCGAAGAGGACAGACACCTATCCACTCGCATATTATTATATCAAAATATATAAATATTTTAAGTGCCAACTTAATAAGATATCAACCAAGTATGTACAGCTCACTACAACTTATGCGGAAAAGAGAAAACCAATTAGAAAATAAACAATTTGATTAATAACTGTAAGCACGCACTGTACATTCTCTCAATAGTATAAAATCAAAAGAACTACTTCCTTATAATATACAAATTCTTGTTATTAATATACGATTGGCGCAGTGGTTAAGCGATTGACTGCTGCGCTGCGTGTCGCGGGTTCGATTCCCGCACGGAGCAAATATTTGTATGACCTACAAGTAGTTGTTCCGGGTCTGGCTGTTTGTGTATGTGAGTTTAAATGTTTATAAACGCACCCACGATACAGGAGAAATTCCTAGTGTGGGGAAAAAAAATCTCACACTATAAAAAATAAGTTCAAAAACTAAAACCCGACTACTGAAAAATCACACTCTAAAAAGTATGAAACAAGAAAATATTCTCATCTGAAATTATTATGTACAAACTATTCAATATTTATCGTCTATAACATAACAACTTACACGAAATATATTTTAATGTATTTAATACATATTCATAGTGATGTTCAGAAGACAGCCGTGGTCGTATGCCACTTTGCCCTAAAGATTATGATCGCTTACTACTGTTAAAATGTGTTGTTTTGATAGGTTAGGTGGCATACGACCACGGCTGTCTTCTGAACATCACTATGAATATGTATTAAATACATTAAAATATATTACGTGTAAGTTGTTTATTTAATAGACGATAAATATTGAATAGTTTGTACATAATAATTTCAGATGAGAATATTTTCTTGTTTCATACTTTTTAGAGAGTGATTTTTCAGTAGTCGGGTTTTAGTTTTTGAACTTATTTTTTTATTTAAATTATTTTGGGGTTATAATTTCGTGATAAAGTATTTGCAGAGGCGCTTTAAATATTTTTTTGGTTAGGTTCATTCGAGTGCACCTCATTCATTCATTCATTAGGTTTAATGTTTTATATGTACCTACCTGTGTAATATACCAAACATATACCATAGGTTTATGTTTCGAAATTTGAAAGACTTCTTAACCTTTCAGTTGTTTAGGTTTAAAGAGAAAATATCTTTGTTGTTGCTTATGATTTTATAGAAATTATACCTAATTATTGGGTGCATGCAAGCCAAGCCATGAGCATCAGCTGACAATTTAAAGATATTTGAAATGTGCTAATTAAGGCATTTCATTTGATACCCAACACGGCATGAATAAACTATTTTTTTTTATTAGGCTTTGACTTTATGTCCGCTAGAGGGCGCCATATTGAATTTAATGTGACCTCACATAGCCTATAACCAGCAGACGATCAAGACGCTTCCAAAAATACCTCATTTGTCAAATTATAATAAGCAGTTTAGAAGTAATGAGGGAACAGATGAACATACATACATACCGATCAAAAATCATAACCCTCCTTTTTGCTTCGCCGTAGTCGAGTAAAAAGAGAGCACGTCAACAGATCTAATAACTACTAACGTCAAAAAATCTCTATTCCACTTTTTCAGAGCAAAACTAGTATTTTCGCCTTGTCTGCGTTCCTTCTACAATTCCAGCTTTTTTATAATAAGGGAGTCGATATCCTTAAAACATTTAATGTTGGGTCATAACCGTGAATTATGCTACCTTTGTAACGCCAGGCAATTACAAATATCTTTATTGAGATCTAGAAATTATTTTTACTACAAAAGTTAAGTAGGTATAAAACTTTGATGGTAAGAGGGCCCTTTTTCTGTAGTGGCTTTTATGCAAAAGAATAAATGACCTTAAAGGTCCTTGTAACAGATTTATTTTAAGGAAGTAGTATAGGTACTTATTTCTTCTTATACCTTTCATAAAGGAAAAGTCCGTAGTTGGGATGAATTTATCCCAAAAACAAACGTAACATTGTAGTTGAAAAACATGTTCTCCTAAATCAATATAGATCACGGTCAATTCTCCAACTGCAAATGTAAGTTTTTAAAGCCTACTTAGCAGTGACAGTTTTTTTTTTTATTTTCGTTATAACTATGTACTACTGCCATTATTTTTTTCACATATCCATAAACAACCATTTGGGTGACAGGGGGGGACACTTGACGCTAACAAAAAATAGCACTTTAAAGCTTAATATTACACAAACGGATCCCTGAATCGAAAAATGGTTTTAACAGACCCGCAATATTTCTGAACGGGCTATCCTACGATAAATCTACGTGCACAAAACATAAATAGTCGGCAGCTGCACGTTGTGTATGTGACAAGAAGAAGAAAATAAGGTTTTGCATTAAACTAGGCAAGTAAAAGAGCGAAGTTGACTTTACCGAAGCCCTTAGGCATTACTAAGAACAAGCTATTGGCTCTGGACACAAGGCGAGTTGTCGAGTCAGTTCAGTAAGTCGCGAAGACTACATCTCACTGACTTACTCAATCATCTGTCTTCAAACGTATTCGTACATGAAGCTTCTGGAATACCAGGGAGCGAACTGTCAACAACTTTATAATTCTTATTCTTTTATATTATCAGCTGTTTTATATTATCACCTTTAATTTTTATTCTCTTAATTAATTAAAAACGGACACACACATGCGTTTATCATTTTAGCGTATGGAACGAAAATTATCGTCAGGTAGTACACCTTGGCATCTGACACTATGCTGAGCTGATGCCCATTTGGCATTATAATCATTGTTTTCTGGTTTTTTATAGTTTTAAGGTGTATTTTTTGCTTTAATGCCAATAAACGCATCTTTCTTTCTTTCAAAGAGACAGTTAAAATTTATCAGAGCGAGCAGTTCTTACAGCTCATGAAACCAGAACTAAGCCGTGGTTTGGACGGCCGCCAAAACACTGAGTATCAATACCACTTGGACAAAGCACCCTCTAACGACACGGTCGTGAAGATACAGCTTAAAGACTACACTAGCTATAAGGTATTGTGTCGGTTAAGTTTATTGGTATGGATTCTATTCAGTGGTCTAGTAAATTATAGGGTTCTTGTGGACAGTGAATGAAGAATAAGTATTTAATAGCTGTTCCCCAATTACTTCAAATCAAATCAAATATCTTTATTGCAATCCATAATTTATACATACAGGTGGTAAATAATACTTATTAGAAACAATTATGGACCCTGTCGGGCACAGCAACGTCTTAATTAAGTAGGAGAGAGGAAAAGCGCTTAATGATTTTCCTTGTTACTAAATATTAAATTATTTCCTGTCTCTCTGGTTTTTTACAATTTCATTCTGATACAGAGATCTAATACTGTCTGTAGCAAAAGACGCTGTCCTGTACTTAATTTTTTTCAATATGATTTAAGACTTAAATGATGAAATTAAGATCGATGTACGAACAACCTTACAGACTATTTAATGTTTCCGTAATGGTGCGTTGAGAGTTCCGATGATAATTTTAGCTCTTTTGAATAGTCACTTTCGTTTCCCTAGTTCTCGAAAAGATATACTAACACTAGCCGAATCTCATGTTAACTGCGATTAGTTGATACATACATAAACTCACACCTTTCCATGGCAGAAACTACAGAACGCCACCTGCTAAGTTCCTTACATACTCCTTTTGCTTCGTTTACGAAATCGACTTAATACAAATCTTGAATTAATTTTTTCACTGAAAACAACGCTCAAGCGGTCTAGAAGGTCGAAAATTTCCTTATAAATAGCGAAAGTGACCACTAAGGAAGGATTTTTGAAAATTCACCTGGAAACGGGTCAAATCGAATGATAAAAGTTTGTAAGTATTTAGAAGTTCGTAATTTTTGACGATTGGAAATTTCATCGGACACACAGCTTTTAAGAACAGATTAAACCAATAAGCTTTTACAAACCAGGAGGTAATTGTGTTGCCTATGTATTTTAGTTCAAAATTCAAAGTACCACGTTTAAGGAGATACTCGTAAACTAATGCAGTCTCCTACCCATTTAGGTTTAAATCAAACCAAACGGCTGACTAAGCTCGCGTGATTACTAGCATTCTGTTTAGACTACAAACTTAGTTACCGATGTATTTGCCGCAACAAAGTGCAGTTAACCGACAAAATAGACCAAATGATTTGAATTCACGACTTTTAACATAGAGTCAGTCAACATAGATATGTTAATTTAAACGCTAATTTGTGTTGCAATCAATCATTTAGTTTAGTCTAGTTTCAGCCTGCATTAAATGATTAATTCTATTGATTTCAGCATTTGACTTGCAATTAAGGTTATCATACTGATGAACCCTCGATGAAAACTAGCTAATCTTGGCTCTTCTTCTCTTATTTTTCCCAATTAAAAAAGGAGACTACAACAGAATGGAAATAAGGCGAAAAAAAGTAAAACAGTAAGCTCTTCGTACTTGGTTGTCTTAATTAATATGTCGAATTTTGTTGTAACAGTAGGTAAACAGTAAGTTTTCTTTTCGGTAGATGTTTAGATGTAGCTTTACCAATAAATACATTTAAATACATCGTGTATTAGAAATGTGTGGTCATATTTAAAGGTGTTCCGATGGTCAAAACAAATCAAAAATATTTATTTGCTAGAATATGGTACATAGGGTGTTACAATAAATTTGTTTCAGCATATCCTGCCATAACATGGCGTGCAAATGTATTCACAATCAGCGGTGTCAATATAATCCAACTTACAAATTACAGATTCCATTGATTTGTCTTCTAAATAGTCATTAATGGTATAATATCTTTTAAATAGCAATAGTTTAAAAAGCATTTTTTTATACCTTGTCAGCGGTAAGTCTTGAAAAGTATTTGGTAAATGATTGTAAATAATAATCGACATGCAGTATACATTTTCCTTAAATAATTTTAGTTTTATTGGTGGCAGCCGAAGTGTATCTTCATGCCGTGTTCGGCTATTTGGCCTATCAGTGCTCGTTTCAAATAAATTGTAGTTCTTCTTAACAAAAATTCTTATTTCAAAAATCTCATATTGACAACTGGTATTTTTTTCGCGATTACGATGTGGATCCCGTGGAGACAATTGTTCAATTTGATGGTCTGTACCACACCCTTAAACATACATAATATACAGCTACATAAACAATTTTTACAAAATAACATCTAGACGTGCATTTCATTTGTTGCTTCATTTTGATTGTATGCCAAATTAAGAATCTTGCAAACTGAATGGGGCTTTACGTTATGCGGTTTACTTACCCCAAATTACTAGTGGCAAGTGTTTAATGCATTATAACAAGCGGTCGAGCAGCTGCATCTGCTCTAAAATGTACTAAAAGTTAAACTTTTGAATAAACAACAAAAACCACATTGTATATATAATGATATTCTGCAGCTAAACGTTAGCGGCCATATTGCTGCGAATTTCAAACGATGTTGCAAGTTTTAATGTTTCTCTAGAGACAGCGTGGAGTTGCCAGATCTTTTGGCAATTGAAATGTTTGAAAAAGTATGTTCCTTTTTTCTACTATAAAAATTAAGAATCTATAAAATACCCAGCGATTGAGTAAAAAGTTAAAACGCAACCTTTTTCTTTAGCTTCTTTATCACGCACTGGGTTATCTGGGCTCGTTTACTTGTAAAGACAAATATATGCCTATATTCTGCAGAAGGTAGACATTCAGACTGAAGACGGGAAGACTCACCTTATCCTCTTGACATCCCATAATTGCCTTCCATAATACTCATGAACGGGTAGAGTTACTTGTCCTTCAGGTACTGATTCGCAACTGGAGTTTGAACTACGTCCAGAATATTTTCATGGCCAATTTCAAACTGAATTTCATGGCCTATTTTTATCTTCAACTATTGTAATTGGCAAATTGCTGTTTTTAAATTTATAAATAGTAAAAGGTAGTCCAATAACACGATGTGCACACGTACACTAGCATTACAAAATCTTAAAAAAAAAATTGACACATGATATAGTCGATTATATACAATGTATTAGTGTATATTATATACGTATACATGAACACAGTCACAACACCTCACATGTCGGTGACGCAGGTATGTCGGTGACGCGAACCCATAAGTTATGCACATACGAAAAATCGCTCAACGCGGCTAAAGAAGTTTTAAGTTTAAAAAAAACAATTCAAACTCCCAAAAACCCCTCGAACCTGGCACCACAGCCTAATAAAATACATTGTAAGAACAATATACGATGCTAATACGACGTTATAACGTTTCAATTTACTGGCACATTTCCTAAATATGCCCGCGACGGTGAATTTATATGAGAGGCTGTGACGCAGCTGTGCTTCAATGCGCGTGTATAAGATGTGATATTTGCCTTTTGACAATGTGGTTGTTATTTTGTGATTGTTTTTGTTGATATTAATTTTTAATGTGGTCTTTTTGTTTTGTTTTTAGGCTCACATGTATTACATGAGTTTTATAACATAACTAGCGAAATATGAGTATACTGACAGCCTGTAGATTCACCTCTGCCCAACCCTTTGGGGATTTAAGGCGTGATGTTTCAGTTTGCCCTGTGGAATTTAAATTCAAACATATAAACCCTGTGGTCGTTGTAAAGACTTTTAAGCAACTTAAGATTAAAATTACCGAAGATCTGTGGGGCATGTCTACTAAGGTTTGTCAATCCATTATTGAGACAATTGCACCCTATCTATTTAATTTGTGTGTAGATCAAGGGATATTCCCAGATTTCATGAAGTATAGTAAAGTTATTCCACTTTTCAAATCCGGTGACAGCAAAGACACTAATAATTATAGACCCGTATCGGTTTTGCCAGTTTTTAGCAAGGTTTTTGAAAAAGTAATGTGAATCAAATGCCCAATCATTTTAATCGTAATAACATCCTACACGATCAACAGTATGGTTTCACCAAAGGACGTTGTACAACTGACGCCGGTGTCACATTATTGAAACACATTTTTAACGCATAGGAAGAGGCACAAGATGCAATAGGCATCTTTTGTGACCTATCCAAGGCATTTGATTGCGTGAATCACGAAACGCTGCTCTTGAAACTTGAGCATTACGGACTGGGTAAACTTGCGCTTAACTTAGTAAAATCATATTTGAATGATAGATTGCAGCAAGTTCAAATAAACGGTGTGAATTCATTGGGTTTAATAGTCAAAATGGGTGTACCGCTGGGCTCAATTTTGGGTCCGTTCCTCTTTTTAGTATATATAAATGATTTACCTCATTTACTGGAAAACCGACCACAAATGGTGTTATTTGCTGATGACACATCTCTGATTTTTAAAGTAAATAGACATGCACAGGAGCTTGACGACGTAAATAACGTTATGCTTAAGGTCCATAATTGGTTTACTGTAAATAATTTGGTATTAAATGAGAAGAAAACTAAATGCATAAGATTTGCGTTACCGAATGTTAGAAGTAGTGAATGTCACGTTGTATTGAACAAAGAGATACAAGAATTCGTCGAAAATACTGTTTTCCTGGGAATCACGCTTGACTCAAAGCTGCAGTGGAGTGCTCACTTAACATCTCTTGCAGGGCGGCTAAGTTCAGCCGCCTACGCTGTTTGGAAAATCCGCCAATTAACAGATGTGGATACAGCGAGACTGGTCTATTTTAGTTACTTTCATAGCATCATGTCTTACGGTATTTTGCTTTGGGGACGGGCTGCAGATATTGTTTCTATCTTTATTCTGCAAAAGAGGGCTATCAGAGCCATTTACAACCTCAGCAGACGCGATTCTCTAAGGGAACTGTTTATAAAAATTAACATCATGACGGTACCTTGCCAATATATATATGAAAATATAATGTATGTTAGAAAAAACCTACATCTTTTCAGTAAGATTAGTGACAGGCATAATTTTAACACTAGAAATAGGAACAAATTAGATTAACCACGTTTCAGATTGTCAAAAGTACACACTTCTTTTATGGGGTACTGTGTTAAATGTTATAATAAAATACCATTAGATATTCTTCAACTAAATGAGAAGAAATTTAAAACATGCATTAAACGCACACTATGTAGACAAGCATATTATAAGTTGGATGATTATATCGTAGATAAAGATGCTTGGCTTAATGCTGGTCCTGCTCCACAACAACTTGGGCTCACTTGTTAGAATTTTAATATTTGGAAGTGATGCTTCCCCCCTTTTTTATTTTTTGTTTTGACATTACATTCGTAACTATAGTTTATTTTTATGTACTTAATCAAGTTTTAGTTGTTGAATACTTCAATAGGTAACAACGATTTTCTTTTTGCTAGTAAATTTTTATTAATCATTGAAATACATTGCAAGCTATAGTTTTGTATAATTTAAAAGCATTTTTTCATTTTTGTAAATGTGAGTACCATGGAGCCGTTTATTATGTTATGATGTATGTTGACTTAAAAAAAGCCTGGCAGTTGAGAGTATGTCATGCTCACTTAAATGTCTCGCTGATGGTGGCGCCTGTGTTGGATCATTCGGTTCCCTACAAAGTGGTTGAGCTGGATGGTGCTGATCCACGCGTCATGTTCGTGAACGGGCGCTGTCAGTTGAGGCTGGTCATCTCTTAACTGCCAGGGCTTATTTTGTAATCTTTTAATCTTATATTTTGAATTGTTTTTTTTTTTAATATATTTATTTTTGTTTTTTACATTGTTCTCACATATAGAAGCGACAAGAATAATGTACCTACCCAGGATTTTGTAATATCTTGATTTAAAAGAGTGTCCTTGGAGTTTCTTGCCTGTTCTTCTCCATAGAGATCTACGTTTTGGAATGGGCAAATAGCTTCCACTTTCTGACTAACTGACCGACTCTTTGACAATTCAAAAGTGCCTGTAAATGGTTTAATTGAAATAAATGCTTTGAGTTTGAGTTTGATGTTATGTGTGTTTTTATTGACTTTTCAGCATGCAGCAACCTCCTTCTGTATTTCGAAAACAACTTTGATTATCTTTCTGTTTGCAATCTAAAAGCTAGTTGATACGAACGGAGCAGCGAATTTTATTTCTTCTTTAATAGGATTCCATAACAATTTGTCAAATTGTTACATTACTACTTTAGGGTGCAACAGTTTGACAGCAACAAAATATTCCCCACGCGGACAGTATCTAATAGATGTGTGGATTTTATAATTTAATGTATTTATGGCTCTATTCTCTTTTTGAAAGCATAATTTTCTATACTCCATTGGTTTAGGTAATTAAATAAAGGTAAACAAATCGTAAAAAGGGTTTTTATAGATGACACTTTCTTGTTTAAAAATACGTTGTAACTTGTAACCAAATTAAATTCATTTTTGATTTTTACGATAGTGTCCTCTTAAAGTATAAAAAAATATTAAAACCCCTATTAAAGTTTAAGAAAGCTCTCACCTCGCTATTTATTGAAAAATGCTATTATAGTGTTCCAGCTTTTATAAATTATAGTTTTAATATTTTTTAGTTTATTTTGATTTGTTTTATTGTTTGTTTTATTTAGTTTTTAAGTATTTTAGTTTAAAATTTAATTTTACTTCATATTTGTATGCCTTCACGGCAAAACATGTCCTGCTCCTAATGTTAACCTAACACCTGTAAGTAAATACCTAAATGTTTTACAAATAAATATTCTGATTCTGAAAATAATGTATTTTAAACTTTATCATTTATTCTCAAACTACTCTTCGTAGTTATAACTGCTTGAGCATAATTTTTTGTTAGATTTATAATCATATTTTGTTATCTGTCCATTGTAAAGAGCCCAAAGAGACAGGTTCTCTAAACGTCAACGAATTATAACGTTGCTTATTTGGAGAGTACAACAGTGACGTAGCATAACAACTGAAGTGACAGGTATTAGTCGGTTTTAGTCGGTTACTTGACATCTCCTCGTCACGTGTTTTTTTTTTTTTTTGTTTACCTTTGTTTAACTACCTCACCAACGTAGTTTTGATTATTATCTTTGCAATGGAGTATAGAGTCCCTGATGAATTAATTAAATAGAATGTGCTTGTTCCAAGAATCTTCAAGATATGCAATGCAGTTTTATTTTTATTGGACCTACTTGGAAACCATGAAAACGATCTCTTGTAACACTTTACTTTTCACATCTCCAAACAAAACCCACACAATGACCCACAAGTACTGTCAGTTTATCCACAGATAACACAAAGGCACAAATTCCCAACACAATGGTATCAGTAGAGTCCTTTTATATTTTAAACTCTCCATTGTCAGTGCGGGGCATTTCTTTGTGATTCCATGTTCTCGTCACACTTCTGTTACAGTAGTAGGGAGCTGTTCAAGAAGTATTGTGGGGAATTTTAGATAAGGGGATTTATTTCGGAGCGTTTAATATAGCAGAGTAATCGTGTGTGAAAGAAAAACACCCTTTTTAATTAATTCATTCATTTATTTTTTAGACAAAGTCCATTACATTAAATAAAATCACAAAATTAATATAAAAATCACACAGACAGAATAATATTATACTAAAACAACCAATCAAATAAAATTTTGGATCTAATTTTGGAAATACATATAAATGTCGTTCAATATCTGAGAGAGAAACAAAAATATATAAAAAGTCATCAATAGAAACAACATAAATTACAATTTTACAATAACATTATTAAGATTAAATACACTATACTTCATCTTAGTCTAAATTTAGGTTTGGATCCGGAATGCTCAATATGCAGCCTGGTCCAATACCGCATTATTGGGCAATCCAGATCCAGATCCACCCTCCATGCGAACAACTGAAAGTAGCTGTTGGAACTGTCTCGTATGCGGCGCATCACGGACACAACTCTCTTGCGTATAACCGCCGCAAATCCATCTATATTTGTGTCCGCAAACAGACCCAACGCGCTACAGTAGCAGCTTCATCGGCGCCCTGAAGGCATTATTGTAGAGAACACGGAGAGGGTGTCGTACGATGTTTTCGTATGTTTGACCCATATGCTGCACGTGTATAACGATTGATTGATTTCGATCGTTTTAGTAGTAGAAGGTGCTTAAGATGTTTCTAATGATACACGAGGTTAGTTTTTGAAGCTAGCAAGTTAGTAACTTTGGGTATAGACGGACAAAACAATATCATCCCCACTTTACGTCCAAGGGAGGTACCCTTAAAAAAAATTTTCACAAGCTTTTATTTGACTACTTTGTCGGTGTGATTATTATGCATACCCATGCCAAATATATGCCAAATAAGAGTCTCTGAGCTAAGCTGCAGACAGACAGACGGACATGGCGAAACTATAAGGGTTCTTTGTTGACTACGGAACCCTAAAACAGGACTCGTGTGGCATTTTAACTGTACCCTTAAGAATTATTTTGGTTTTTAAATACCCACATGTCCTTGCTACATTATGTAGACAGTTGTCCTGTTTGTCAACAAATAACAACCTTTTGATAGGTATTTGGCATTTAAGTGGTATCTAAAATACTTCTAACCTATTCCTCCAACTGTGTGATTAAGACTAAGCGGTCTAGCTTATCTAAAGTTGATGAACGCAAGTGCCACACGCGACGCTTTGTCCCTCGCTGCGATCTATCAACGGTTCGTGACCGTTTCTTCAGCGGCGTATTGTATTGTTGCTAAGATTCTTTTGATCGTTTTACTTGGAGGCGGTTTAAAAGATTTTAAGCGTGGTGTGACGTGTTTAATCCAGTTGATATTGCTGTCATAAACTGCTAAATTATTTGGTGCAAATTCGTGATGTACGAACGCTGGACCGTGTGAAAGATGATAATATGCTTAGAAAGGGAGTGACTACCGAGATGACGACGACTAGAGAAGTATGGAAGAAAAATACATATCGCACCGATTCCAAATAAAGTTGGATAAGGCATATGATGACTTACCTGATGATCAGCAGTCGCTTTTATTTAAAAGCGATTGGTGATGATTGTAACAATAATCGTCACAAATCGCTACAGATCTAGCCAAATATAATTTAATCTAATTGTAAGCGGCGCGATATCCTGCGTTTAGGTTTTGTTTTGAATGTGTGTGAGTGAGGAAGGAGCGCGCGGACGCAGGCGAGCTGTGGAACTGGCGTACAAATTCGAGCCCCACGCTAGCCGCACGCTACTGCCAGGGTTGCGAGTTTGTCCGAAAGGAATATCGTGGCCCTGGCACACAGGGAACGGAAGGAACACGGGTGGCTTTTAGTCAGTAAAAGTATGACACGCCCTCCCGCTCCGCCCAGAGCGGGAGAAGTTATATGAAAGAAAGAAAGAAAAATAATTTTATTTGTCACAGAAACTCGTGCAAGATATATGAAAACATAAACTGGTAAAACAAATAGTCGGCAGCTGCACGTCATGACTGTGACAAGAAGGCTTGCACTCAGCATGATGCTGTGCTATGGGGGACCCACAGCACAGCGCTGATTTTCAGTGGTCACCCGAAAAATACGTACGGAACCCAAGTCAGGTTTAATGAGTTGTACATAATAGCTAACAAAATAAAATAAAACAAACAGTACTTAGAATAGAATGCCTATACAACCAAATATATAAGAATAAATATGATTAAAAAACACAAAAATTAATCCGCGTTAAATAGGTACCTACCTAAAACATTTCGATGCCTTACGGGCGAAAAGAGATAAGCGACATTTTTTGAGAAATTCAGTTATATACATACTTAGAATCGCCTTTTTTTGCTGCGTCGATTGGTCTAGGTAACGTTTGCCTACGTGAAACTTTTTGTCGGTTACGCGGTAGGAAAAATATAGACTTCTGTCAATTTATTTCGTTGTAAACGACTTCAATTTTTGTAAAATTATTTTTTTGGTGTTTGATCTACGAATTATTTAAGAATAAAGAAGTTACACCTTTTGGACTTTTTGTAATATTTTAATGATTGTACGTTAAACTATTTTGGCTGGAAGTAAAAATTCAGAAATATGTATTTAGTTTGTTATGCCTGTTCGTGTTCAAAACATAATTAGTCGTTTATTCCGTTTTGGCCGCATTTTGCAGACTCTGTTTGGTCTGTAGTCTTTTTTTCCTCGTTAAAAATAAATGAAAAAGAATATATCTATCATAAGAATATTTGGTACTTTATTAAAGTTGAACTTTTTTATAGTTTTTAGATTAGGTACCTATATTGCAATTATTTGAATTGTTCTAAGTAAAAAATATATTGAGATAAGTGATTATGATGTTGAAAGGGCCACTAATTTTAAGAATTTGTTTTCATTATTTTGATTTTGATTTTAAACATTGATCTCAATGTGATACAAGTAGCTGTTGCTTTAATTGCAATAGTTCTAAGTCTATTTGATCACGGTGATTATTTGATACGAGGGTTTATTACAAACAATTGTTATTTAGTATGTTTTTAATTTGATAAGTGCGAGGTGCCATTTTTATGTTAATTAAAGACTGAGCTGATTACCTAATTAAATGGTTTTTATTGTATACCTATACCTCTTGGGTGAACTTGAAATGTTAAATGCAGAGATAACAGTTTTTTAAAGTAAAATAATCAAAATACATCCACTAAATAATTGACATCTTTTCAAAAAATGTGCTTGATACAATTTTCCTTTCAGTCAACTATTGTTACATTGTTGGTTAGATTATATTATCACATTTTTTTCTCTAAAAACCAAGACTTGACCTTTTTTTCCTTAATTTAAATAAAACATGGGTTGAATTTAGGTAATTTTGACTCGCATCAGATAATTTGATAATTCAATTTACGACATTTTGGGTGATTTTAAAATAAAGACCATTTGGGGATAACCGACAGTAACTGCTTCTTGCAGGCTGAATTACGTAAAAATAAAAACGCCATCTTATAGATAGCATGCTAAATATTATAAAAACTCATTTCCAGGCTTTCGGGAGCTATACTTAATTTTTCATGATTTTTTTTCGTTTATTTTGAACTTTAAATCACTCCCCTGTAAAATTTGAAAAGAGGCGGTTATCCTTTTTCGCCCGTAAGGCATCGAATTTATTTAATTCGTTACACGGGACTATCAAGTGTTTTGTCTCGCTTGCACCCTGTACTGCGCACCCGCACACAAAAAAAATAATAAGGTAAAGACTACAGTTGCATTTCCCGATTGCGTCTATGAGCGTGATGACGTATTGTGACTGTAGTTATCGAGCCGGGCGCCCGCTCGCGCACGCGTACCCACAGCTGTGGAGGTCCGTGTGGGGCTCCCGGCGCGGTACGGCGCGGCGGCGCGCGCGACGCACGAGTCCCGTGAAGTCACGTGGCGCGACACACATGACTATATTACTGTGTAGTGAGTTACTAACGACATACCAACAGTGGGCAACTGGCTTACGCTTGCGTCTCAGCCGACACTAGATCAAACGTGAGGTGTTTACTGCATACTACTTACGTAAAAGTACCCATACATCGCTATCGGCATGAGGGAGAATGACGAGACGCATCCGACGGATCACAATGCCGCCTCGAGCCGCTTGGATGTAGATATACCTTGCCCATAGATGATAAACCGTTTAGTAAGTATTCGTTTTTTTTTTATAGGTATGTAAGTGTTTACTTATAAAATATTTGCTGCTCATACTTTTGTTTTTCTAATTGGTATTTTTTCAGATGTAACTTAAAAGTTTGTTTTGTTTTTAGGGATCTTATGGGAGGTCAATCATTCCAGCAGCGAGAAGCGGCATACTTGAAACATCGTCTAAAGGCTGTGGTCCTATGACGAGGCATCGAGATCGGGTTGGACGTGGAACGAGCAGAGTAACTGTAGTGCTCATGCCGCCAGCTAATTTTTTTAAACAGGTATTCCGGTTTGTGTGTTTTTATAATACCGAACATTAAAACGGCTAAATGTTGTTTCCGTCGTGCAGCCATTTTTAAAATGTTATGTTCATTTAAATACGGTGTTATATGATGTCTCCGGGGTGCACACATTTTGGACACGCTGTATTAGGCGCTCTGTACGAGAAAGAAGACATGGTCCATATACACCGTCACAATAATTAAGTTTAGATAGTATTAGGCTATCCACCAATCTTTTCCTCATTACGGTACTAATGAAGTCCCTCACCCTGTACAGAACCTTTAATCTATAAAAGCAGTTTTTTACGACGTCATTAATGTGCTCTTCAAAACGTAGTTCCGGATCGGTGATTAGACCCAGGTTACGTGCGACTTCTACTCTTTGTATACTTTGTCCCATGATTTTAACATCTGGTTTCGCAGATAGAATTGATTTAATTTGATATCTGCTGCCCATGACCATAAACTTAGATTTAAGAGGGTTCAGTACTAGTGAGTTGCCCATAGACCAAGAAGCAATTTTATCAAGTTCCTCGTTTAGGGTACGTACAGCGGATGCTGTGTTATTGGCGTTAAACGAGACGTATAACTGAGTGTCATCCGCGTAGACGTGATATTTGCAGTTCTTAATGCACGTAGTTATGTCGGCACTATACAGTATATAGAGAAGCGGCCGAGCAACGTTCCCTGAGGGACTCCCCTTGTTATAAACTGTGGGGAGGAAGATACCGAGTATCCGTCTTTCATGCGTATCTCCACCCGCAGCGTTCTACCCGTTAGGTAACTTTCAAACCAAGCTGTTGTCCGGCTATCAAAACCGTAATACGCCAATTTGGACAGCAATAAAGAAGTATTGATTGAATCAAAAGCCCGTGAATAGTCGAGCAGTACCAGAATAGATCCCTCACCACGGTCCCGTGCTTCAAGAATATTACCCAAGACGTCTGCCAAGGCAGTTGTGGTTCCGCGTCCCTTTCTAAAACCTGACTGCAATTCGGGCAATATACCATGCGCCTCGAGAAAATCAGAAATCTGCAGATACACCACTCTTTCCAACACCTTGGACAGACATGGCAATATGCTTATGGGGCGAAGATCTTTGTAGCTTTGTGGGTTATAGAGGTAATGGATCCATTTACTATCTCCGTTATTGCAATTAACGATTGCGGGAGTGTGAGACTTAGCATTTTCATCGATATACCGTCAATCCCTTGTGCATTTGTTGATATGCTTTTTAAAATATTTAAAACTGTTTTCGGATCTGTTGGCGTCATTGTGAAATTTCCGGTGCCGAACCGTTTTGATTCAAAGAAGGTATGCTGGCAACTGTTTACAGATGGGTCACCCGGGACATCTAGGAACGCAGAATTTATCCCGTCTGGGTCGTTAAATTGCTCCAAAAGCACATCGTCGTCCTTATTCCCTGGAAGCACATGCTTTTTTATATTGTGCCATAATGATTTTGAGTCGCAAATATTGTCATTTATATACTTAGTAAAGAACGCTTTTTTTTCATTCAATAAACCATTTATTGCTTGGTGCTTGAGATCTAAGTAGTAGCGTTTATGTACTTCCAGTTTAGTTTGACGATATCGATAGCGGGCATTGTTTCTCAATTTAAACATTAATTTTATAATGTTTGTTATCCAAGGCGTTGGTTGCGTTTTCAAAATTCTAGTTTTTAAAGGTGCGTGGACATCCAAAAGCCCAATGACATGTGAATTGAAGGAATTCACCATGTCATTTACGTCCTGTAGTTCGCAGATTGAGTCCCACGGGATCGCCTCCAAATCTCTCCGGAAATCATCAGCCGATATGCCTCCAAACGGACGATATGTTACCTTTTTACGTAACGGTTTCGCTTTTTTAAAGTTCCGCTATGTGGTCCACAACCACGTCCCGATACCGTGCATCCGTACATATCACATCGATCAGAGTAGCACTATCGAAGTGGGTAGGCATAAGTACAATTTGATCCATGTTGCAGTACTTTAGAAATTGCGTGAGCTTTTTTGCTTTAGAATTGTTTATGTCGAGCATATCAACATTGAGATCGCCTAATAAAATAATATTATCATACGGAGCCAATGCACATATGCTGTCCGTAATCGCGTCCAAGTAGATATCCAAATCTAACCAAGGGGGCCGGTATGCAGTTCCTATAAGCAATTTTTTTTTCTTAGCTGTTATATTAAGCCACATTTGCTCCACCGGGGGATGATGCGGGTGAGCTCTAGTTCGAGCGCTGGTTCTGGTTTTAATATAAAACGCGACCCCACCCCCGCGCCCCCCACGGATTGTCTCCGGGCGTGGTCTATGACGCAATTGATATCCAGGTACCACTGGCGCCCGGCCCTCCTCCCCCTCCCGCAGCCACGTCTCATTTATTGCCATGACATCGACGGAGTGATGGTTCATAGCTATAATAAAATCATCATGATTTGTTGATAATGAGCCTGCGTTCAAAAGTCCAAATTTAATATGCTTATTTCGCGGCATTTGTGCATGAAATATGGTTAGATACATTCAAGACTAGGGTTGAGCGAGACAACACATGTATTAAAGAAAAATACGAACAATAATAGAAAGCATAAATACCAAATTGAGTAAGAAACGGATACAGTGATGTAATACAATAGTGAGTTGATACAAAAAATAATATAAAAATGGATATAATAATTTTATACCGATGATATCCGTACGCTATACTCACAACAAATGCACATCTGTTTCTTTCACAGCCAAGACGTGCACTGCCAAATAAACAACCTAAACAATGACTTGACAACTTTATAAAAATAACAAAACTGAACATAAAAACGAACCTAAACTTAATATTATCGGAACTAGTTCTGAGGGAGATTTGCACTGTCTGGTCCAAAGACTTCCAGTAAGTCCGTCTCATTGCGTATGAGCTTCGCTTTATCACCGGGCTTACGCCGTGCAAGAATACGGCCATGCTTGGTCCATACAAACTGCCAGCCGAGACCTTGGCCCGCCTCCCGTGCTCGCCAAAATAACTGACGGTTCATTTTGGTTAGGCGTTCATTTAGATAGTACCTACTTGATGGGCCGGACATCTCGAGATCTGCGGTGTACGCCCCGCGCCGCACCCGCGCGGCGCGCATTAGCTCGTCACGCAAGTCGCGGCAGCATTCACTTGCCTGCTGCCCATGCGGTCCACGCTTACTATGTCACGGTCTTTCCGAGGTTAATTCCGGAAAATTTGTGATTTCCAAATCATTGGATAAAAGTTGTTGGTCCCGGTCATTTAAATCTCGCTTCAATTGAGCAATTTCCTCGGTCGCTGCCGAACCATTAGTGGCAGCTATTTTTTGCTCCAGCGTATTCATTCTGCTATCCATGCCATCCATTCGCTTCTCATACTGCTCAATTGACCCCTTCATATAATCTCTGTCCGCCTGGAGCTGAGCCAGATCTGTACGAAGACTCTGAAAGTCGTCTTGGAATTGTTTTTGCATCGCCTGCAATTCTGCCCGCAACTCCTCCTTAAACATTAGGCGCAGCTCAGCCCGCAATTCCTCCTTAAAACTGCGTAGAATGACAAACAAATCCGGGGAAACATCTTGAGAATCACCCGGTGTACCGCAGCTCAATCCGCTTGTGTCCATCGACTCTTCGGCCTCCGCTGGTGCAGCATCCGCCTTGCCCTTAACCGATGTATTTATACAACTAGGGCAGACCCAGGTGGGTTTAATAAAACCTGACAGTGGTAATAAAGCGCATGACCGATGAAAGAGAGCGTTGCAGGTGCAACACCTAGCGGCCTCTAGTGGCAATATAAATTTTGCGCAACCACCACACTTTGCTGCCGGCATTATGGTGCTTACAGCTGTAATTATCTGCACACTTCGTAGCGGTCGATCTTGCTAATTTGGTAACCCCGGGCGTCAATAGATGGCGCTTTACCAACAAATCCTGTTTATGGTGCGCTAAATCTATGGGAAGTATAGCGGGATGACAACACTATAGAACGCTGCACTCCTCCAACACAACACACACACCGGATGCACTCTGATACCCGGGCTTTTTCAATGTTTGTGAATAAACGATTATAAATTTTCACTTTTTGTAGTAGTTGGTACTTTTTTTTCAATTTAGTTTTTGAGTTTATTGTTTTGCACTTTTCCAGCCCTATAAACCACTGTTTCACTATATAACAGACTATATTGTTTATGACTGTTTATGCAACACTTTAAAACAATAAATACTTGTAATGAACTACTTGTTTTATTTTAAAAAGCAAAAATAAACAGACCTAGCTAACACCAGCTTGACGTTCCGTTACGTTTTTGTAATATATATTTTTGTAATATATGATAATTTCCCACCAAGCCGCACGCTTCTTTCTGACATTTTCTAAGTTGTTTTATGTAAAGATTTCGTACTTACATTAAACGGAATTACTGCAAAATCTGCGTTTGATTTAGTAATCAAATAGCTCAAATAACATAATCTATAATCCTAGAGTGAAATTGCGGCAAATTGTTCGTTCTTTCACCATACATATTTGGTTAGAGTTTGAAGAAATCCCATCAGATCCAGAAATTTGAATCATGGTTATGTTTGTTTCTCAAAGGCAACCACACCATATATCGGTTACGTATGAATCGTGTCGCTGCAACATTTTGCAGTTGCGTTGTTATTGCGTTGTCGCTATTAGTTGCGATGTGCTTACGTTTTGGCTAGTCTTTGCAGACACATAGGTCGTTGTGTTTGCGATGTGGCCGGCCGCTAGTGCGGTGTTTGCGATGTGGCCGGCCGCTAGTGCGCTGTTTGCGATGTGGCCGGCCGCTAGTGCGCTGTTTGCGATGTAGCCGGCCGCCAGTGCGCTGTTTCGCTAGTGGTTGTGTTGTGGCTACAACGTGGCCTTGATGTGGTCGGTATCGCCCACACGGTTGATTTTGACGGCCAAATGTGTTCCATGTAAATGAACTACCAATTCATTTGAATACAAATTAGCGCCCGTCCATGTGGTGTCGTTGTGATGTGGCTGTGATACGTGATATTGGGCCCTTATGTAAATTTAATGTTCGAAAAGTGCTGATTCTCAGCCTCTTTTGAATAAATGACTTGATTTTAATTTTTCTATGGATTAGACGAGGAACTCGTGGCTAGGTATTATCAGACGCACGGGTCGATCCTTCAGGGTAAGCTACGCTTGCCGAAGTTGTTCTGTGGATGGGTGACCATCTTTACACATCGAGACTTTGGTCGCGGCTGTCATTTGTGGATCTTTGACAGTTGTTACGGATCGTCAGAAGTCCAAAAGTCTGACAACCAGTCTTACCGGGGGTCTTCCGGGTATTGTATTACCCAGTTACTGGGTTGCGGAGGTCAGATATTCAGTCGCTCCATGTATTATACTGGTATTCAGCTGCATCCGGTTAGACTGGAAGCCGACCGCAACGTAGTTGGGAAAAAGCTAGGCAGATTAATTTTCTAAGGACTATCTAATGAGACCCATGCAACGACGATGTGGGGAAATGAAAGGATGTATAGACTATTTCAAACTCATCTTGCAAAGTAATTTAAGTATGTTAGTTTTTAACTCGAAGATATAACTTATAACCGCCATTAAACCCACATATTCCCAAAGGAGCGACTTTCACGAACGTATGTAGTTAGTCTAGCAAACTAAACTAATTAATCCCTTACTACTTTTAGGAACAATTTATTAATTAGGCATGCTATATTGAAATTCTTAATGCACTTTCAAAGATTATTTTATAAGTTACTTAGGTACATGTGGTTATTCTTAGTACGTTAACATCGTTTACAGCATATTCATAAATACTTTAGAAGATATTTCTGTTCATTTAGATGTGCATTAAATGGAGATTTTTTTAACGATCGATGTCGCACTTTTTTTAATTGTGAGTTCTTGCTTAGCTAATATCAAAAAAAATCTTGTTGAGATTATCAAAATATGCAAACAAAATAATGTTTTTTTTTGTAAGTTTAAAACAATTAGTTAGTTCCTTACTTTTTTTTCAATCAAGATAGTTTTGTTAACCTGTTACGATAATTCTGTATTTAATTCAACAAAGATACATGAACTATTGCTACGCTTAAATGTCTATCACACAGAAAAGCCACTTTTATTTCCCCACACAAACAGCAACAAGCTACACAGTTTCTGATGTTCAATATGAAAGGCTATTAATAGGCTATTACAACTGTACCTCGAGCTAACGTGAAAGACTAATGAAAAATTAATTGAGCTTAGTGCCATTCTGTTGAGGACTAACATTACAGCTGTTCCATGTTTGTAATGAAACGACTTTTCACTACGAATGTTTCTGTTTTTATATTCTTGCACATACATACTTGGTCTTTAACAATATATAACGAACTATTTAATTAGGTACTTAAAATAATATCAGTACAGACGTTAGATTTCTCGAAGACAACCTTTAGGTTCCGAGGCTCGAAGAGAATTTACTTATCAACTACGTGAAGTCCCAAATATCATGTTTCCACTCAATTTTCATAAAAAACCAGTCCTTTTTCGGTAACTGTCAAATTTTAAACTTCATGACAAAAATCAAAAATACAAAAACCCAATACCCTGATACAAAAATCATTTGAGACAAATCACATGCTTTCAATTTTACATTTGAAATCACAACAAATTATTTAGAAATCATGACAAGTTATAACAGTTTATTGTTAAGATTTAAGTACTACCTCTTATTACATTAATGAAATTGTTATGGATTAATAAGCCATAACCTTTCATATAATATGTCTTATAGTTATTAAAATTATGTAACTGACAGGTGTCAGGAAAGCATTTTCTCAACGGCCGGACTGTAATAGAGAGAGCAGTCGCGTATCTATTTTATTACATCATCATCATAATAGTTATTTATGTCAAACGAAAGATAACTGGAAGTTCAGCTCAAAAATCACCAAAATGACAAACCGCTAGTTGCACCAAAGACCATTACAAATTCCCCATTAAAAGTAATGCTGTCACTTTCCTCTCCTGATCAGAAGGTCTAAGTAGCTAAATGTCCAACAGCGCGAAACGTCTAATTAGCAAAATGTCCATTCTGATACGTTTCGTTAGATAGAGACAGCACTACTTTTAATCAGGAATCAAAAATGGACTAACCTGCAACTAGAGGTATGGCTTTTAAACAAGTTTTTCTGCAAAGCCCGATGATAAAGTGACTTTGAAAGTTTGTTGCTGCAATATTTTGGTAAATTAACTTCAGCTAGGAATGTTAACACACTGTTATAACGATAATGGGGTAAAACTTTGAGTAAATAACATAAACATAATATCACGCCTGTAATCCCCGAAGGGTAAGGCAGAGGTGTACCTATAGTACACCCACATATACTTTGAGTAAAACAGTAAAACTCTTTGTATAGAGAGAGAGAGAGAGAGAGAGAGTGAGTGAGAGAGAGTAGAGTAATCTCTCTCAAAGTTGAATGAGACCAACAACCCCATCTACTCAAATATTGCTATCGAATTAATATTACGGCATCATCGGAGTCTTAATGTGTCTGGTGTCTGTTAAACAAGCACCTACGAGATTATAATAAGAAGATGGGCAGCCGCGTGTGTTTCTGAGTTTTTGTCTTAAATTCCGGTCAAGGTTTGGAAGCTTTTTAGGAGATTGCAATCAAGCAAGAGATACGCGGCATGTTTTCTTTACGCGTCGTCACAAAAACAGTATAATGTAAATAAGAGCCTTATTCTAAGTAAAATGTTTGTTTTTTTTTTATCTTTAGCAAGTACAGATCATAATCTAAATACACCTTGGCACAAAACGAAGGCAATCGGAACGCCGGAAGAGATCTTTCAAAATATTTTGTAATATCGCTCCCTATAAGGAATTCGAATGCTAATATTAACATTTACATTACAACAGTTACCGTTGGCAATATTTTCAGGTAAAGATACAATCAAGATAATTTGGCTAAGCTATGCCAGGGTAGTTGTTACTACTTTAAACTGGCAGCGCCCCGCGGTTTCACTCACATTAGTCTCGATCCCGTGATAATATCGGGATAAAAATATTGACGTGACGGCACGGTTGGCGCAGTGGTTAAGCGATTGACTGCTGCGCTGCGTGTCGCGGGTTCGATTCCCGCACGGAACAAATATTTGTATGACCTACAAGTAGTAGTTCCGGGTCTGGCTGTTTGTGTATGTGAGTTTAAATGTTTGTAAACGCACCCGCGATACATGAGAAATTACTGTGTGGGGCAAAGTTTAAAAAAAAAAAAAATTGTTCCAAATTTCATCCAAATCCGTTTACCCTTTTTTGCGTGATTGAGTAACAAACGTACAAAAAAACTAACTTTTATAATATTATACTTGCAGGATATACATATTGACTGTTCCTAAAATACCCGAGACTGATAAAATTTTCGTTTTTCCTAATTATGTTAATATTAGTTTTAAGATCGGCTTCTCCTTACGTTTATATTAAGTAGGTACATTGCTTGTATAACTTCAAAACTACTTGCCATGCCCAAATCCAAGCCAATGCAATTCCGTGCATTCGGTTAAGAATTCAGAAACCAAACACACAAGTTTACGACCAACAACAGGTAACTCAGAACTACCTACTACAACCACTTCCCCCCGTTTGCTTTCAATTCGGCAAGATAATGGACAGCCCTACCATGTCAGCTGGAAGCCTTCCCCCACTGAACAAGCGGGGAGATTTGCATAACTGCCAGCAGGATTTGTTACTGGAGACTGATGATAGCCATTTACTGGTGATTTGCGTCTGATAAATGTTACTGGACATCCCTAATTGCTTGATTTGAATGTCTGGTGAAACTTGCGCTTAAATTATTTTGCAAGGATGAGTGGATTTATTTGGTGCTTCTGTAAAACGCTACACTTAAGTGAAGTGCATTTTAAAGTAGCAATTTTTTTTAATAAGCTTTCAGTATAAACGATAATTCAGACTTATAGAATTTAATATAATTTAGTTTTTGTTTGCTACTGGCAAGTACTCGTAGTGCAGAAAATAAATCCCCATTTGCACGATCCAATTGATTTGCTCGATCGCCTGTAGGTGTGTATCGACAGTATCAACGTATGACTTGCACCTTGATTTGTACTTTTATCGTTGCTCCAAATTATGGTATGCCACAGGCAATTAAATCAACCCGTGTAAATCAATCTTTACGATGCTTTAATCATCTGGCAAAAGGCAACCCTTTTCATAGCTTTAAGTACTAAGCTCAGGCAGCATTGACATTGGCAGTAAATATAGACTATATAGATACTATAGTCAATTTATGTATATGTCACCGTAAGATTGTGAGCACCGTTAGTTTATAATCTATCTAGCGAGATAATGAACTATCGAAAAATTTAGAAATATTACAATAAAACGAATTCATTTTCAGTAGTTTTTAATCTATCAATGTCAAATCGTCTAATTGTGAACGAACCTGTTCATAGGTCTGTCCGATTTTATCATCATCCATAAAATTGTGAACCGTCCCTGATTGGTAGGTCTTGGCGGTAGCCAAATTGGTCGCAGTAACAAAGCCAAGGCATCCCGACCAAATTTAATGTGTTAGGTTAGAACTGTGACCAACCGCGCGCGAGCCGAGCGAGCGAAGCGAACGGTGCCACGGCAGCGGCCGGCGACCGCTACTTCCAAGTTGGCCGCAGTTACTTGGCTATGTAGTATTGGTGCGTTCTTATCATGCAAGTTTGATACCAGTTCAAAATAATTTGTCGGTTTGCCATAGATAGGTTATAAACTATCGAAAAATAATGCGTTAAATTGTAAATGGTTTGTTGCAGTTCACAATTTTTCGATAGTTTATAATCTCGCTAGATAGATCATAAACTAAAGATTTTCATAATCATAGGGTAATAATTACAAGAGATAAAGATGATAATACTTACTTAATAAAGGAGTGGAGAGGAGTGGTAGAGCAATGGTGGCCCAGTGGTTAACGGCCTCGACTTACGAGTAGTAAGGTCGGAAGTTCGAACCCAGACAGGCGCTTTCCTTTGTGTAAATTATTTCATCACAACTGCTCTCAAAACGGTGAATGAAAACATCGTGAGGAAACCGGCATGTCCTAGAACTAAAAATTCGAAGATATGTGACATCCACCAACCCGTACTGGGCCCGCGTGGTGGATTACGGCCCACTCCCTCTCACAGAAAGAGGAGGCTTGTGTCCCAGCAGTGGGAACATTATAGGCAGATTATGTAATAAAGGATATCCTACATACATACATGCTACTTTCCATATCGAGATCGACCTAAAACGTTTTCCGACTATATATAACATTTTATTTAGGTCTCACTGCGAGATAAGATAATGAAAAACAATACTTTTGCCAGCAATAAAACAGGCAAACAGGCAGAAAGTGGGCGTTTATCGTGGAAAGTGGAGCGAGGCACACCACGGCATAAACAGGACGTAAAGGCCAGTAGATATCGAAATAAAGTTCGATATGTCTTGTGTATTTTCTATTTGATGCAGAGATAAAATACTCTTTTTCCATGTTTTAGTGCGCGTTGTCAATTTAATCTAGAAAAACGGTGACTCAAATGACATTGGAAGTTATAGGGCAATAAGCTCGTTACCGTATATTTACAAGATCTTTTCTTCATATCAAAGAATTAACAAGACATTAGACGCAAGTCAAATCAACCAGTAGAACAAGCGGGCTTCAGAAAAGGTTATTACAACACTACAATCGATCATATTCATACGTTAGAGCTTCTCGTAAAGAAATATCGAGAAATGAGGAAACCAAAGCTCGGGGCTAAGAAATAACAGCCGCACGGGTCGATTCATCATGTTAAGCTACGCTAACCAAGGTTGGTCCGTACATGGGTGACCATCTTTTCATACCGAGACTCCTCCGTGCCTCGTAAAGCATGTTACGCTGTTGGTCCCGGCTGTCATTCGTGGATCTTTGACAGTCGTTACGGGTCGTCAGAAGCCCGAAAGTCTGACAACCAGTCTTACCAAGGGGTATCGTATTACCCAGTTACTGGGTTGTGGATGTAAAGAAAAGAAAGAAAGAAGAAAGAAAGAAAATACGTTTATTTGCGGTAAACATAACGCAAAGAAATAAAAACACAAACACGAAAGAACAAGTTGAGGGAAAATATGCGTCACATTCACGCAAAACGGCCATCGCTCAGCATAATGCTGCGACCCTATGCTAGACAGAGCCCCAGCGCTGGTTTTCAGCGACCGCCGGGCGTTGACGTGATGACGGCAACCGGTGCAGCATAATGAGATAAAAATAAACAAAATAAAATAAATGCAATACTTCGTTATCTATGTATATATAAATATAATATCTAGAATGGCAACATTCAGTAACGTCGGCAATGACTCAAGCGCCGAGCGCATGTTACGCAATCTGTGTGTGCAGCTGTCAGCTGTCATAAAGAATTTGGCGTTTTACGTAATGGTTACATCTCAGTCAGAGAGGGTTACATAATTAAATAACATGGCGCATTATGTAAAGAATGCTAGGATGTTATCTAACAAAGGATTCATTGGGTGACTGGGTATTAAATAAGTATGGTATTTGTACAGTGTTCGTGAAATTTGTATGGTGTTGATGACAAAATCGGTGACTTCAACCACAGACCAGGACAAAATGGTAAGTGCAAAATAAATTGTTATGTTTATGATCGTGAATAATAAATAATTTGAATAAAAGAAATTAGATTGGATTGGATAATAAATTAGGATAAATTTGATATCAAGGAAATTATACCTGACAAGCCATAGTTTGTCAGTTGATTAAATTAGGTTTAACCGTAAATTGCAGAAACAAGGTAGCTTATGGGTGCCGAAACACAGAGATTAATACAACCCCATTAACAGAAGAGCGAATCCCAAGCAGCCCATGCCCCAGGAGATCCCAAGCCAGTGCCTGCATGCCATGACCGCAGAGGTACAGTGAATCAATACTAGAATTGAAGGGAAATTTGTTCACGTATGAGTAACTTTTTATGTTGAATTTAAAGGATTGTATTGTTTTCAGGCGTCGCATTGGTGGTGGGAGATCATTCCAACAGCGCGTGGCTGCAAACTTGAAACACCCCCTGAAAGCTGTAGTTCTGTGCATTGGCACCAACAGTGGGCTTACCATGGAGCGAAGACTATACTTAACATGGTTTTGTTTCCAAGTTAGCTTTTCATAGAGATAGTGTGGTTTTTGAGTTGTAATGATACCAAACAACAAATTGGCTAAATGAAGCAAAAAGATGTCAGATATATGTAATAGTGGTGATAGTGATAGTGAAGATGTCAGATAGGGAGTAGCTTCATATAAAATACTGGTATTCAGCTGCATCCGGTTAGACTGGAAGCTGACCCCAACGTATTTGGGAAAAAGATAGGCAGATTGATTGAGGAAACCAATCTACATTGCCTATATTGATAACCGGAAAGCTTTCGACACGCTATCACTTCTCAGCATATGGAATTACACAAAACCCAGAACGTGGAAGGAAAATACATACACGTTATTAAAAGTATATACAGGGACAAATTAAATTAGCGAAACTCCTTAGACGTGATGGGTCGATTATATATTTTTTTTAATCAAATTAAATATTTGATTTAAAAAAATATATAATTTGTTATTAGTTTTTGGAGTGAACGACGTATTTATGTACTCAGTCTTTCTTTCATCAGTTTTTTTTTTGTGTTAACTTCGCAGACGTGATGGGTATCGTAATCTGAACACGATAAAACAAAAAAATATATTTTATCAACCCATACTTCAAGTAGCTAAACTACAAGCGCCAAACCAAATCATCACAAAAATTGATACCAATCACATCTACGGAGTTCCGCTAACTAACTTAATTTGACCCTGTATAACGACTGTAAAAGCAGAGTTAAATTGGAGACAGCTGGCCCGTGACTTCTCGTCAAAAGAGGGGTAAGACAGGGAGACCCACCCACTGTCCCCAAAGCTTTTCATAGCTATGTATAGCATAGTCAATCTGTAATGTTACTGCTGGGACACTGACCTCCTCTCTCCGAGAGGGAGTGGGCTGTAATCTAGTACGCGGTTCCAGTGCGGGTTGGTAGATGTCACATGTCTTCAAATTTATGGTTTCGAACCAGCGTTGCCAGATTTTTTTTCGGGTATACCGGGATTTTGAAACCTTTTGGGAAAAAAGCGGGATTCTGTCGTCAAAAGCGGGACGTAATAATAAAACGTAAATAATCAGTTATTTAAAAATTACGTGCTTGTTTTCGGTTTAAACTCAAATACAAGGATAAGTAGTAAACTATTTGTCCTTTTATTTAGTTTCAGATTAATTAAACAATAGAAAATGTAATGAAAATACGTTACTTTACTATTCTAATAACTGTCTGGTTTGCTTGGTCTTCAGAGGAATATAAATAAGTAATACATTTCTTACGCATTACTTATTTATTTTTCTATACCCGAAAAGCGGGACAAAGACTGTCCCGCTTTCCGCGAAAAATCGGGACGTCCCGCCAAAATCAGGACGTCTGGCAACGCTAGTTCGAACCTACGACCTCCAACTCGTAAGTCGTCGCCGTTACTACTGGGCCACCACTGCTCTCAGCTGTGTATATTGGAATTAATCATCAATCAACTGGATTGGAGGAAATAAGGTATAGTATGCTATGGTATAACTAGTACTTAAGCCACCTACGATTCCCAGATGACTTAATACTGCTATCTGAGTCAGCTTCAGACAATCTACGATAGAATCACTAAATGAAGTAAGTAAGAAAGTTGGGTTAGAAACGAATCTATCTAAAAAAAAATTAATGATAAACATCACCAACAATAAAATGACAGCAGGCAGTGTGCCTCTTAAATATACAGAACAGTACGTATATCGTGGTAAACAAATTGGTTTCAAACGAATAAATAATGAACTAGAAGTAGAATGCAGGATGCAGGACTTTGAACTAAGATTGTGGCTTAAAATAAATATTTAAAAGCAAAATGCCAACCAATAAAATAAAATTCCTGAACACTTGTCCTCTTCCTTGCCTAATATATGTATGCTAAACATGGAAATGTAATAATAAAATAAAATAACAAGATAATAACATAGCAACGAGGAATTGACGCAGCATGATACATATAAAGAAAATTCAAAAGATTAAGACACAAAAATTAAAGAAATAACTAAATCCAGGGATGGGCTAGTACAAGCAAAATAGAAATGCTCCGGGTACGTAGCGCGTCTACAAGATCAGAAGTGGACGAAAAATGTAATGGCATGGGCCCCAAAGGAACACGCAAGAACTGGAGACCCTACGCTAGATGGTAAGACGAGATAAAAAAGATAGCTGGAATAAACTGGATGCAAACAGCCCAGTCTAGAAATGCTATTTTTGTATTTCTTGTGCAAGTCCCAAATAAAATATTTTTCTTTCTTTCTTCTTTCTAGAGAAGACTGGATATCTTTGGAGGAGGCCTTCACCTGTAGAGGGGTCCTTGCAGAATAAACTAGAAACTCAACATAATTATAGTATACTTAGAAATTAAATAATATAGACATACTTTATTATACAGCTTAGAATAGAATTACTAACATTTATTTTCTGCAAAAACCACTTGTCGAAAATGTAGCCACTTGAATTTATATTTTATCAATTAAGGGCATTATTAATTGTGAGTGGGGTTCTCCGTTAAAGGGAATGAAAAAAATGCATTTATAAGATAAACAAAACATTTAGTAAGTGTTTTATAAGCATTTAATAACTAAATATCTAATTATGTTAAATAGCGCAAATAAGTTTATCTAAATTATGATTTTTATTTTGAGTTATATTTTGTAGTACCTATGGACGATAAACTATAATATATATTCAACTAAATAAGAAGTATTTTTCGAAAGAAGACAGTAGGTAAAACTTCTAGATTACTAACTGCGCTTACAATATTGAGCATTATCAAAATAAATACACGGCTTAAGTATTTACCATCTACATTTAAAACTCGGGCTTATTGTCTCAGATTGCTTTATTGAACCGGCTTTACTTTTGAATAATAGAACAAAAGGATAAGCTGTCTACTGTCTAGTGGCGGATGCAGAAGTGTGTGTAAAACAAACATCGTTTTGAGAATGCCCTGTGATTCGAAAAAAATATTTGTGGGCCCCTTGACCGCTCTTACGCACTTTGCGTAGTTCAAAGTATTTTTTAGATAAACGGTCTACCGAAAATGTCCGCGATAGTATATGGCGTTTTATTCGCTCACAGCAGCATGGCAGCTATATACAGCCAGGGAAATCAATTGTTAAGCAAGTTTTCACCCTATTTGAATTTGCCGTGTTAAATTAGTTACTTCATACAACTATCTAAGAATGACACATGTGATTTGAGTATACGGACAATTTAAGTTGGTAGCCAGTTCATTTCCCTGATTTTATATGCGTATAGCTATTATAGCTACACCATGTTGTTGAAAAAGGTGAACCCAGTTGGTGGATTTTAATTCTCACGCTCTTGTGGAGACTCATAACGGGCCATTTATACAATAATAGGCGGCATAATTCATTATTTCAGCCGAAAGACGTCCACTGCTGGACATAGGCTTTCCCCAAGCACCAGCATTTCCCGCATCCAGCGGATACCTGCATTCCCAAGATCATCGGTCCACCTTCGCGCCTACGCGGTCGCCACTCCAGAACCTTTCGGCCAATAGGGAATTATTCTTGACATAATCCCATGGCATAATATTTGCTCTAAGGCTCTTAATAAACTGTAATAACGAAAACTATTTTACTAGTAAAACATCTGAAGCTCTCCATCTAACTACCTATCACTACAATAACAAACGGTTCAAGTATCGATAACGGTTAAAGTTAAATTACCGCTAAAAGTTGGAGATGAGTTACCGCGTGAGTGTGGCAAACAAAAATAAAGATAGAAAAATATTCGCAAACTCTCCGGATGCAGTTGTTGGAAGCTGTTACTATTATTTTCATACTAGTATTTAACCGTGGCACCGCCTGCTTGAATGAAAAATTTAATATCTGACTGGTTCAGCCTACGGCTTCCCTCGCGTGAACTATAATATTTCGTACAAATTCATAGCTCGAGGACATTATATGTTTATCAAATTAAAACGTCAAGTAACTCTCCAGTTATTCCCACACGAATTTCATACAGACCGAAATAAAATATGATGTTGTGCCATGCAAAATACATTATGGCTTTATATTTATCAGGACATAAGCAAACTAGAGTTTAAATGCTAAAATAGATATGAGAAAGAAAAAACCGGCCAAGTGCGACTCGGAAAAATGGCAAAAAAAATCACGTATCAATACATATATCTCGCTAATCTTTGAGTATTGGCAGTCAGAACATCGGTAAACAGAGTAAGGTAACTTTTTTATACCATGGTTTAAATAATCGTCCATTACAACCACACCTGAAAACGAAACCGACCATTAAACCATGCAAAGCTAAAATAAAAACTGGCCAAGTGCGAGTCGGACTCGCGCACGAAGGGTTCCGTACCATTATCTATAAAAACGGCAAAAAATCACGTTTGTTATATGGGAATTATCCCCTATATACCCTTAAATATTTGCTTTATTTTAATTTAATTATTTATTTTTAAAGTGAATATATAACTAAATATTCTGCCGTTATCAATATCGAGCAAAAACGAGCAAAAAGATCACGTTTGTTGTATGGGAGCCCCCTTAAATATTTATTTTATTCTGTCTTTATAGCTGTTTGTTGTTATAGCGGCAACAGAAATACATCATTTGTGAAAATTTCAACTGTCTAACTATCACGGTTCATGAGATACACCCTGGTGACAGACGGATAGACAGACAGACGGACGGTGGAGCCTCAGTAATAGGGTTCCCGTTTTACCCTTTGGGTACGGAACCCTAAAAACCAGTCTATACAAATAAATATAATTAAAGTGTCTATTTTAAATTCAAAATCAATTCAGTAGCATCTGGTTACGTTTCTAAAAATATTTCCCCTAATTATAATATAATCTCCTAACCAAATGTTTAAATAAGGCTTTTAACTAATAAAACCGGTGGGGTAACGATCTGGAACGACCACATAATACGTCTGTAATGGTCTACATCGAAAACCACACACCATGAACTTTTGAACTTACCAGTGTGTTAGAGAGAGAAGGCCCATTTGGCATCTGTCTTGCTCTAGCGTAATGGTTGTGGTTTCATACCTTACAGGCTGATATTATTATGCTTGTTATCTAGTGCAAGGCGAAGCCTTCTTTTCAGAAGACAAAGGTGATGATTTATGGCAATGCTTGTTCATGGAGTGTGTATTTTCAAGAAGCCTTCCTTCAATATATTTACCTCATATAGTATATTTCACATTGAAAAAGTAATATTGTCAATTTGACACGTTAAATCCTTTATTCTTATGATTAAGACCCACTTGCAAAATAAATTGCTAAATACGTTTAGGGCTAAATTTATTAAGATGAAAAGAAAAGAAAGAAAAATTTTGCGTTTATTGGCATTACAGCAAAAAAGACAACAAAACTATAAAAACAGAAAATAATATTATTATAATGCCAAAAGAGCCTCAGCTGAGCATAATGTCAGATGACAACACAAGGTGTACCACCTGACGCTGATTCTCAGCTGCAACCCACGAGTGCCATACGCTAGAATAATAAACACATAGAGAAGTGTCCGTGTTTAATTAATTATGAGAATAAATTATAGGTGTTAATATAAAAAAAAAGCTCATACAAAATAAAATGTTGTGACATACATGTATGTGCGTGTTGTGTTATGATTAATGGAAAACTAAAATAAATACCCAATATCTAACGCGGGTCTAACATAAGTTCCTATACAATATTAACGTATCATACATTACCTTTATCATTTATATTTTTACATTTCTCAGACAAATATAAAACAGCATTATCCTCCTCTACAACACTTTTCGAAACCAAATCATTGCACCAAACGCACTACAGCGCGTCGTATTTTAATAAGCAAGCGCGTAATAATTATATGTCAATCGCGTTGAACGCCGACAGCCAGGTGGAATCATTGCATATGCTCTGTGACTGACTGAAGCCTGTCGCGTTAAATTCAACTAACTTATTGATTATAAATCTCGCTACCGTACTTGGTTTGGAATGTTGATTTACCGAAAATCTTTTGATGTAAGTGGCGTTGAAAACCTTTACCATGTGGATGCAGTTTATGTATCCGATAAAGTTATTGGATTGATCTACTGATACATTGCTTTACTAAAGAACATCGCTTGATTTAAATGTCAATCGCTAATTGAATCGATAGCTACTGATTGTTCATCTGTGCACCATAGAAACTAGGCATTAGTCAGTGATTTTCGGGGTAAAAACAATTAAGTAACAGACGTGCTCAAAAATCTAATAAATACAATAATGCTACCAATACTTCAGAACATCCACAAGCGTGTAAAAAGCTGACATTGCAATCAAACAAAAGCTGATAACAGCTAGGTATTTCCTTCCTATCTAAATTACGTACAGCTATGCATCAAGATACGTAAAAAAAGAGCGACCGCAATCTATCTTAAATGTACAACTACTACATTCGTTGGTAAATTTACATTAGATGCATTTTTTATTCCCGCCGCGGAAAAGGAAGACATTTTCGAGTTTGACTAGAACTACAGCATCGATTCAAACCGATTATTTATTCGAGTCTCGTTGGGTATGCGGAATTATTTACGCGTCGCCTCTAGTAAACTTGCGTATTTAAATAATGTGATGGCAACGTCTCTGTTCCAGTAATATAATATGAAGTATCGACGTGAAAATATTTATGAAGAGGTCTTGATGGCAACATCGCACGGATTTTTCTTTTCTTATGTTTTGTGCCATGTTAATATGAAATGAGTCTGTTTTATTTATGAGTGGCCAGTTTTTCATACCTGCTTTTAAGAACTACAGCCTTTCAAGGTTATAACTCTGGGTTGCATCACTGTCAAAAGCACAGTGATATTTTTTTTCGTCATCGTAGTGCTGTTGGTTGGTAAAATACAAAAAAAAAATACAAAAAGTTTTATTGGTAGTAAAGGTGATGACAGACATAACTTACAAAACACAATTAAGTTTGTACAGACGCCAGCTGCACATCAAGCTACTACAGTCTGTCAAATTTCTTTAAAAGATTTTCTACTTTATCGTTAAAGCATAGGGTTCAAGTTTGATTGGGAAAATTTGACAGTTTCAGGTAGCTTGACCTTCTGGCGTCGGTACATCACAATGTTTTGGTTTGACCTTTGACCCCCAAACTAAGCAAGGCTTGTATCTTGGGGGTCGGAGTGCGATTGAGCAGAAAGAAATATGTCCATTTTCAAGCCTAGTTTAGTAAAGCGTGTATTATGTTGTGTGTGTGTTTGTGTGAGTGTCTGTGAGGGTGAAAGTGTGAGAGAGGGAGGTTGTTTTCTAGCACTTTGGCTTGTTGACAAACGTTAGAGAAATGCTTCTGTTTCGGTGTATGTTAGTTCCAGAAGCCATTTTTTTTAATACACTTTTTAGGCGAGCGGTTAACAATAACTAGGCTATGTAAGGTGTATCTATTCATACACGAAATCTCTTAAGGGGTCATTGTACTCATCATTATGAACAACTTTTACTATGGGACCAAAGATGAAATCGCGAAAAAAAAATCAGCTGTTCCCTAAATTTTGACGAGTTAAGCGAACATAAATGTAGGGAACAGCTGATTTTTTTTCGATCTGACCATCAACAAAGATGTTGTTTATCACTTTATCAAATGATCGATAAAGTAATAAACAACAGCTGACAAGGTCACGAACTTGTCTAGAAACATAGGTAGTTATGCGGCAGCGGCGGGCGGCGGCGCAGCGGCAACGATCAAAGAGAGTGGCGGGAACGTTCTATCTAGGTACCTATTTCTGGTTTCGCGTCAATGCTTCATGCAGAATTGCAGAGGTAAGAAATGAGTTAAACATTACAAATATTAATAATTAAATATTTATTTTAATTATTTTTGTCGAACAGTTTTTATAAATGACTTGCTTTACTTTACGTATGTATACCGATTCTTTAAACGTAGGTAGAAGGAACAACAGGGTTTTTGTTACATATTGTATACAGGCTTAGAAATAACTGAGAAAGGTCTGTAAGTACATAATTATGTTCTCAAATACATACCGTTGATTGTTTTTCCGAGAACAAACGCCAACAAACGTCAATGATGCCGTTTATTGTTGGAAAACCTATTTCAGTATTCAATTTACTCTTCAGTGCTTAGAAAGGTATCACATCATTCTCAATGGCGATACCTCGATAAAAGTAAAACACTGAAATCAATTCGAAGCCATGTCGTTCAAAACCAATTTAAGGGCAAAACAATTTAAAAACACGATATAATTTTTCATTCAAAACATCAAAAGTCTAGGTGTCGCCTTACATCACAATCAAAACAACATACGAGTATTGGTCGTTATTTCCATAAAAATGTTACACAAAAAACTCAATCATAACTCGAGTACTCTTGTGGGGGCATAATAAAACGATATATATGTATGTACTCACTTAGAAAATTCTTCCCAACACCGTCGTTGAAAATCGTACTTAATCTATATGGTAATAAGATTAAAATTTGGAAGGCAAGCAGGTGACTCTTGAGAGATCTCGGGGCGTTATTAACAAAATACAGCAGGTCGGTATGCTTAATACAAAAATATATTCCTTTGTCTACAGTTTTCGGTGAACTTGTGATATTATGTGGCTTCGCTTGTCTTTGATATTATTATATTGTTTTGTTCAGTATTATGAAAAGGTTTTCGTTGTATAATAGTTGAATATGAGAGATGCAGCGTCTTCAACACCACTCTTGGACTCCATTTTATTAGATCTTGTTCATGAACATAATTACTTAGCTGGTTAAAAACTAGTGATGTATATCACACGTCATTAAATAAACAATGCAGCTCACGTCAAGCATTAACTTCGGAAATTATAGATGGTGCCAAAATAGGTCCGACTAAGGTTACGAAAAATGGCCATGATTTAAATAGCGACAAAGAGAGGTCAATGTTCTCTGTTAGAGGGTTTGGTTTTTGCACTTAGTCCTTCATGTGGAACATTGTGCGTGGGCCATGGCGGCCGTCGTTGGTTATTCCAACCAACCCATCTCCCTCCAGAAGCTGATTAGGTCTCCTGGTCTGTTTAGAATATCTGTGAAGGATCTAGGTGACCCGAGGGTTTCTGTTCTGATATTGGTGACGCCTGTGCATTCAAAGAGCAAATGCGCAACGGTTTATTCAGCCTCCATGCATGCCCTGCACAGAAGACTGTCCGTTCCAAGAGAGGTTTCTTTCTAAGCTGAATCTAGGCAGATTGAGCTTAGGATGAAGATAAATAGATGGAAAAACACTACTCCAATCAAATATTGAACACATAATATAACATCACGCCTGTAAACCCGAAGGGTTAGGCAGAGGTGTACCTATAGTACATCCATATTTCTCCAGTTATGTTTAAATTCCCGTTTATTAGGCCAAGGCTACGCCCAATTTTTAAACAGCCATCATTTTCAAAAAAAAAACACAAAAAACCCTCTTATCCAAAAACTTTTTCACCTCATTTTCCCCACTATTGGGAACAGACAAACAAACTTAATCGCACAGTTCCTTTGTCTCTCGCTCCGTATTATGTATTCCCCGAATAAATGTAAATGCTCCTCTACATATTTGCAAGACTTCTCGCGAACTGTGCTCTTTAATTCCGCTGCCTTCGCTTTGCGCTGTATAAAAAAATCATATGTTAAAATAGTGCGTGGTGCTTTGTAAGAAAATCGGTAGGCTTTGATGTTTGAATTAAAGTTATAAAAAGGTGATTTTCGAGACAGCAAATTATCTGTTTATCAAGGTGAAAAGACAACCTTTTTGTTGTTTGTTTTAAGGATTTTTGTAAGTTTATTGTGGTGGTCCGATGATGCATGCAACGGGAAATGTAATTGAGTCAGGTACGGTGGCCACGACAGTCATGGACGGACTCCAGGCTAAATATACCTTGTGACAGTGATGTGCGAGTCTTAACTGAGGTACCGGTGGTACGTCAACGACCAGTAAGAATTTGTAAGCCTACTAAAAGATATAGTTTGATTAAATCACTATATTTACTATTGATATGTGTTTAATATTGTCCTTGATGCGGCGAGTGCGCGATAGTCCCCAACAGTCTTTTGGCTACTGTGGCCAGCAGGATGGACAGCCCCATAATGTGGCATGGATGACGATTCACAGAGCGCCATTCCAATGCCTTAAATAATTTTATATAATTATATTTATATTTATTTTATTGTGTTTTTTGATTGTATTGTGTTTTTTGATTGTAATTTTTGTAACACATATGGACTATTTGTCTGATAATAAAGTTTGTATTATTATTATTTCCCTTTATTTAATTAAATACATATAAATTATAATTTTTAAATTTATTAGAATATAAAAAAAATATAAAAACATTTAAAAAAATAAAAAAATGTAGCCCACCGGTATCGGGAACAGGGTCCAAGCTACCCGGCGGTCAGGGCTCCAAAGAGAGGAACCTCCTAACAATGTAAGCCATGTCCAGAAGTACCGCTCTCTGAATCAGGCCCTTAATCCAGCTGCCCAACGAGACCCTCCTTCTCACCTTATTATTATTATTATTAATTAAAATGTTGCCATTGTGCTAAGTTAGGAAGTTAAGTTTGTAAGGTGTACGAATTAAATGTTGCTATCTTACTTAGTTTTATTTTGTTTATTATTTATTTATTTCGTTTTTATTAAGAGTGAAGGTGTTGTATATGGCAACCATAACGTTGTATCATAGACTCTAAATAGCTAGCTGTCAGTTCACAATAAATGTTTCTTGGAAGCCCGCCTGCTATTTGAACAGTAAACTTTAGACTTATAAGAATACGAGGCAGGTTTTTTTTTATAAAAACGAGGCTGTTATTTATACAATGTGGTGTGGTCTTTAGGCTTCCACGCGAACGAATTCGCGGGCAGAAGCTAGTAAGAATATAAAGACATGATCAACCTTATCCAGTTAAATAATGCCGATTCCGAGAGAGTATTTTTCCTAACGTTTACAATAATTTTGTGGAAGACAATTTTAAGTAAAATGATAGATTAATTTTTTTTTAAAAAAAACCTCACAACGTAAAGATTTTTTATTTCTCCAAAAATACTTCTTCAAATCATGAGCCTCCCCAAACGCCTCCTTTAAAGCCTAAACACGTAAACATAATACTTGGGCATACTGCTAAAATTAAGCCAGCTAAGTAAGGGCGGAAGTAACTTCGTGACTGAGTACTTACTAAGTACGTTCTCTAGAGAGCGACACTGAACTACACGTGATTGTGCGAACAAAGTCGAAACAAGCTTTTGACACTTACTTGTATAACATTATGCTTATTAGAGGTAAAGGGGTGAGCTAAGTTATAAGTGTCAAAGCTTAAGGAAGAACTACGATATTATGCTCGTAGAAGGCTACGCCGTAGGCGGTCTACGGCGTAGGTGTGCTACGACGTACGCGTGATAAATAATATTTATTTCTGAAAAATTGTTAAAAAAATACTTATACAAGTCAAAACTAAACTTGCAGATAAGTGTCTGAGATGATCTTTTGAGGAAAGAACCACACAGATTTGAGTGGTCCTATCCATGCTACGGTGTAGGCATCCTACGGTGTAGGTGTGCTACGACGTAGGTATGCTATGGCGTAGGTATGCTTCGACGCAAACGTTCTATGGCAAAACTCATTGTACTGCTATACAGGGTAGAATTTTGGAAGCGTTCCTGGACGGAAAGTACTCTAAATACTGAAGACAGCAAATTTTACTCAAAGGAAATATTCCTTTATTTTTAAAAAGAAACAAAACTGTATTTAAAGATTTTTGAAAAAACGCTTGCCACACCCTGGAATCGAACCGAATGAAATCCGAAAAAATAGCATCCTGTACTTTTATGGCACCAATCGATAGGGGCAATCATAACTCGTGTTTTTGATGATGGCTAGTACTTAACGCCCATTGTATGGCAAACGTAAGGTTAATTTTCGGTTCTCAATAATCTCAAAGCCAAATCGAAAAATAAAAAAATAAAATATTTGAACATAAAACTCACTAATAATTTACTAAGTTTGTGAACCAAAATCAAACACCTAAAGACCAATGAACCCTCTGTAGATAAACTGTTAACATAAACACCTACTTACATGTTTCTACCAAAACAATCTGTTTTCAACATGGTTATGAAGATCCAACGTGGTAACAAGTTTGTTAAGTACTCGGTTACTACTTCTATGTAAGAGCTTCTAGATGGTACACTAAAGGGCACTAATATTATATACTTCTCGTGTGTATAATCCACAAGAACCTTTTATTTAATGATGTAGTAGAAATTAAAATCAGAAGATAAAATTGTGTCCCACGAAAGATTTGCTGAATATCGTATATTTTTTTTTGCGTATACATGATAGGTACGTCGTAGTAGAAGCTTACTACGACGTATAGGTACTTTTAATGAAATTCTTATTTAATATTAGCGACCCAACTCTGCTTAGTACGCTTTTTATGATAGGAAAACACCGTGATTTGTTCCATATCCGTTCAGCCGTTTTTGCTCCAATCCGGAACATTCATACAGACAAACAGAAAACCGGCCAAGTGCGAGTCGGACTCGCGCACGAAGTGTTCCGTGCCATTATCTACAAAAACGGCAAAAAAATCACGTTTGTTGTATGGGACCCCCTTAAATATTTATTTTGTTCTGTTTTTAGTATGTGTTGTTATAGCGGCAACAAAAATACATCACCTGTGAAAATTTCAACTGTCTAAATTTCACGGCTCATGAGATACGGTCTGGTGACAGACGGACAGTAAGACAAACAGACAGACGGACGGACAGCGGAGCCATAGTAATAGGGTTCCGTTTTACCCTTTGGGTACGGAACCCTAAAAACGGACAAAATTCAAAAAAAACTATATTTTTGGCATCAGACTCATTCCCACACCTCGTAGCAATTACTTTTTCCAAAAATATTCATTAACTATGTATTATTTTGACTTCGTTACTATTTTATTATGTAGATATTCTCGCACACAGAGCCCTAAGATACAAACGACGCTTAGTTTGTAGCTCACCGAATATGTCACATTGTATTTTACTTTTTGATGTTAAAACTTTTATTATTATCTCCTTTATTTCATTCTATACATATACAAATTACATTTTTAAATATTAGAATATAAAAATATATAAAAACATTTAAAAATATAAAAAAATAGTAGCCCACCGGCATCGGGAACAAGGTCCAAGCTACCGGCGGTCAGAGCTCCAGAGAGAGGAACCTCCTAACAATCCTATTATTATTATTATATTTATAGGCATTAAAATACTATTTGTGGGTTTACCTGCCCCGTTGGTGTACTGGTCGCAAGCACTACCGCTAAGCACGAGGTACTAGGTTCAATTGCCAGGTCAGGCAGTGTTATTTGGTTCTCCATTAGGATTTTCTCAGTACCAGCCCGGAGTCTAGATTTGTGCCCGGTTGATGGCAATAGGCTTGCCCCCTATTACTGAAACATACGTGGGGAAATCTGGGTATACTATAGGTACACCTCTGCCTAACACTTCGGGGATTACAAGCGTGATGTTATGTTACTTTCTATAGTAATAACAAGTCACATTCATTGTCCTCCATTTTCAGAACTTCTTTAACTTAATAAATCATTTTTATGGTCGTGCTATCACTAACTGGTACCTACTAAATATTTTTTTATGACTTGTAACTCTTCGTAAAACATGATTTAAGTAAAACCACGAACAAGAATCTCATTCTTGGTTACTCATTTTAAAAGCTATTAATTTAAAATGGAGAGGAAATTGTTTTTACATTTATTTGAATTAGAATGATAGCATTTTGTCTTGTAATTAAAGTTACGTTATGTTCGTGAACGGGCGCCGTCAGTTGAGGCTGGTCATCTCTCATCTCTCAGCTTATTTTTAATATTTGAATCTCACATTTTGAATTGATTTTAATTTATAAATTATGTTTTCACATTGTTCTCACTTAAAGAAGCCACAAGAATAATGTACCCAGGATTTTGTAATATCTTGACTTAAAAGACTGTCCTTGCAGTTTCTTGCCTGTTCTTCTCCATAGAGATCTACGTTTTGGAATGGGCAAATAGCTTCAACTTTTTACCTAACTGACCGACTCTTTGTCAATTCAAAAGTGCCTGTAATTGGTTTAATTGAAATAAATGCTTTGAGTTTGAGTTATTCTAAGTCTTTTGTCTTTTCTTTTTTTCTTTGCAATATTTTGAAACCGCAGTTTTAAAATGGAAACGTCACATACTAAAGTGTCCTAGTTTACGAAACGGTTAAAAGCCAACTCATTTAACTGTTACTATCCATTACTGTGCTTGTTATTTTCTTATCACGTCACACTAATATTATAAAGGCGCAAGTTTGTGAGTGTGTGTGTGTGTGTTTGTTACTTCTTCACGCTCAAACGGCTGGACCAATTTTGATAAAAAAAATTATGGAGGTAGCTGACACCCTGAATTAACAATTATAGGCTACGTTTTATCCCGATATTCCCACGGGCTCGAGACTTACGCGGGTGATACCGCGGGGTGTAGCTAGTTCATATATAAAAGGTAACTTCACAGCCGACAGTGGGCATAACATAATTCTGATTTTTAAACATTACGCTAGTAAAGACGTACACACCAAAATTAATTATAAGACTGCCAACAACAACCCTGCCTAACTCCTCGGGTAATACAGGTGTGATATTTGTTTATAAGGCGATGTCTATGTGTGAGGGGCATGTGGCAAAGTAATAAAAGCTGCACGGGTTGATCGGTCAGATTAAGCTACGCTTGCCGCGGTTGGTCAGCGGATGGGTGACAATCTTTACATACCAAGGTCCCTCCGCGCCACGGAAAGTTAAGCCGTTGGTCCCGACTGTCATTCGTAGATCTTTGACAGTCGTTACGGGTCGTCAGAAGCCCGAAAGTCTGACAACCAGTCTTACCAAGGGGTATCGTATTACCCAGTTACTGGGTTGTGGAGGTCAGATAAGCAGTCCCTACAAGTAAAAATACTGATATTCACCTGCATCCGGTTAGACTGGAAGCCGACCCCAACATAGTTGGGAACAGGCTAGGCAGATGATGAGAACACTATTTGTGTACTTATTAACAAAAAATAAACTGAATTAAAAGGTGAAAACAAAGCATACACGCCGATATTAAAAACTTTTTACTCGTTTGTCGTTCACTAACGAGTCCCCAGTCGGTGATACGTGAAGTTCAGCTCTTTATATCCACCATTACATAGATTTACATACTTTAATGAGGAAAAGAAACACGTGTAATAAAATCAAAACATATAAAGGGTAAAATTGATACTAATTGGTAGCACATAATAAGAGTACGAGCCGTCCGTATTAATTATATCAAAGTCTGTTGAAAAGTTTATATATTTATTATTTTATTTATGCCACCCGATTTCAGAAACAAAAACTTAACTTTGTTAAAACTCACGCCTTCTTCTCATGGGGGTAGGCAGAAACTATAGAACGCCACCTGCTACGCTCCTTACATACTCCTTTTGCTTCGTTTACGTTCATACATCTGGTCATACACGCACACCGGTTGCGAGTACTACGCACCTGACTTTTCTGAAGAACATCACCAAATACGTCATTAAATTTCCTCCTAGGGCGTCTTCGTCTTCTTTGTTGTAACACACACATAACATAACATCATGCCTGTATTTAACAAAGGGTTAGGCAGAGGTGTACCTATAGTACACCCACATTTCGCCACTTATGTTTAAGTTCCATGTAATAGGGGGCGAGCCTATTGCCATCAACCGGGCACAAATCCAGGCTCCGTGCTGCAACTGAGATATCTCTTATGGAAAAACCTACAAACCCTTTGCCCGACCTGGGAATTGAACCCAGGACCTCATGCTCAACAGTAGCGCTTGCGACCACTTGACCAACGAAGCAGTCATATTATTTGTTGTATGGTTTAGGTTTTTAAAAGCCTATCATTTTATGCGTTTTAATGCTACGCAGCCGGAATCAATACGGCGGCGGTCAGAGTTGTTGGTATTTAGTCGATTCGACTGTGCAAAAATGAACTGATTCTTACGTTCTGATAATCGCAACACTGTCAGTACTGTCACTCTATGTTTAAGACGCTGACAACAGCTAAACCGCGGTCACTCTCAGACTACATATTAATAAGAGAAGCGCCATAACACAACGCTTGTAATTTATTGCAAAATATGAAGCAATAAAAATTTTCGATTACTCAACTAATCTTTGAGTAAATAGATAACTATTTACTCAAAAATCGAAAATAAAAAAACAACCAAGTTCTGCATACAAATAAGACGTTCTTGTTATTAATTAAATACCAACCGTACGTGGATATTTAATACAGATATTTTGGATTAAACTCAAATTAAAAAGTTAGTTTACCGTTAAGTTGTATCAAGATTTTTTTTAATGTGTTTTGGTTTTGAGAAATATGTTCAAGAATAACATATTATATTTTTTCCGCTTCCACAAACTATATAGATTTGGCATTTTTTTTTGTTTAGACAAGCCTACTTTTATTATTTTCCTTTTGTCAGCGACTTAATATAAAACCGACAACTGCTCTGAGTTAGTTCCTCTTTTCAAAAAAAAGTAGTAGACAGACATAATTCCTTCCTTGTTAAACGTCAAATATAATGAACGTTATTTAATTCAAACTACTGCTTTTTATTTCACGCTCCTAATCTAATTTCCTACAAGAGTAAACTCGAAGTCAAGTCAACTGATGGAACAGGTAAGAAAAATATAAACTCTTGACAAAAGAAAGATATTTTACAAATTGGGAAAGAAACCAACAACAAACGTGCCTTATCAATTCCCGTCAAAGGGACAAGAGGTTGAATTTCAAAAAGATTGGCGGTGGATCTTGTCTAATATGGAAACCTTCAAAAGGTGTCCGGATTTCTGTTGAATAGGCCAAGTATGTGATTCTCACGGTATATTTATCCAAAATGGTCGCTGTAGATTATGGGGACCACCTTGAAATATACACGATAAAACGCCTCACCTATCACGCTTGTAGGTATTCCCGAAGGGTAAGGCAGACGTGTACCTAATATAGTACACCCATATTTTTCCAGTTATGGTTAAGTCCCATGTAATAGGGGGCGGGCCAATTGCCATCAACCGGGCACACATCCAGACTACGGGATGCTGCTGAGAAAATATAGCACCGTTAACAATAGCACCGTTATTCACAATCCGATATTCTAAATACTCAATGCCAAACGACTCAAAAAATACCCTTTCTTTTCAACAAAAAATGTAAAATTGCAACGAATTGTTTTCCAATTACCAAGACATTTTTAATACAAAATCAATATCTCTCGATATTAAAGAAAGAAAGAAAAATATTTATTTGGGACACGCACAAGAAATGCAAAAATAGCGTTTAAAACTAACTATGTAGACAAAAAAAAACAATCAAGATTTGGGCGATGCCAAAAAGGCACCTATCTCAGCATAATGCTGCGATATTTAAAAAATATATACCGTAATAGTATTCTGATAGGGCCCGCTGTGATATTAGAGTAGTGACCAAACACACTTGACTCAGTATTACTTAATGATGATATGATAATCTATACTAATAATAAAGCTGAAGAGTTTATTTGTTTATAGGGTTCCGTACCTCAAATGAAAAAACCGGAACCCATATAGAATCACTCGTGTGTCTGTCTGTCACAGCCGATTTAGTCCGAATCTACTGGACTGATTAAGTTGAAATTTGGTACACATGAATTTCTGTGACCCAATCACAGACATGTTACGTATATAAATGAATTCTGAATATGAGGGTCACTTTTGGGTCACATATTAGAAAATTAATAACAAAAGTTTTGCAAACTGTACCGTATGACATATCAAATGACAGGGCTTGTTGTGAGGGTATCATATATCGTTTTTAAGAAAATATATGAAATTATTTGACCAACCTTATCTCCGAAACTACATAGCCTAAAATTTTGAAAAAAATAAACAGAATATTCGGCTTGATTTATAGATTACAGGAAAACCTATAAGAAGTCTATGGTGTTAAAATAATATGGTAAGTCCTCTCAATATTGTGCGTACAAACGCGTGCGCTGTGCGTAGTTGGATTTTATGGGAGAACATGCTTTTCAATTACAATATTAAGTTTGTTCTTGGGATAAATTCATCCCAACTACGGAACCCTTTATTGTGCGTGGTCCGTCATGCACTTGGCCGGTTTTTTTTTGTTAGGACACTATGTTAATCTCTGAAACTACCAGTTGGATTTGAAAAATTATTTTGCATTTGATAGCTCAATTCTTTAGGTATGTTATAGGCTATTTAACATCACGCTTCGATCCTTAGGAGCCGAACAAAATAAAAAATGTCTGAACGGGCAGAAGCTAGTTTCTTGATAATATCAATGTTTTCCAAAAAGCCAATTAGCCACTTAAATATTTTAGAGTACATGGCTATAATTTGAGCGGCTTATAATAGTGATATGCGACTGTTTGTTCGTGGTTTCATGTCATTATGTAGGATTAATGTAAATGCATTCGATTTTGGTTGTAAGTTAATTTCCATTTTACGTTTTTAATTTGTTTTTATGGTAACATTAACTAACTGAAGTGCACACACACACACACACTACAGTAACAGTAGTGCATAAACATAAAAAGTATGTTGGGGTCGGCTTCCAGTCTAACCGTATGCAGGTTTTACTTGGTGTACCAGTATTTTACTTGGAGCGACTGCCTGTCTGACCTCCACAACCCATCAGTTACTGGGTAACACAATGCCCTTCGGTAACTTCAGTGTACATATAACTATTGATTTAGAAAAGAGTGTTCAGTATAATTAAGAATTTTAATATGCATACTTATTTTTACAATGAAAGTACCTTGTAGACTGCCTACTCAGTTACATTAAGACGTCAATTGTGGCGATAAGTCCCCTCTTTGAGGAGTGGCTAGAGAGGCGCCACGGCGTCCTCACCTTCCGCCTGCCGCAGGTCCTCACCGACACGATAGTTTCGGGAGATTCCTGTTCAGGATAAAGGGGAAGGAAATGCCCGGGTGTCACCACTGTGTGGATCACAAGGAGGACACGGTGGAGGTCTGCCCGGTTTGGGCGGAGCACCGCCGTGTCCTCACAGAGGCGATCGGCGGCGGCAATCTCTCGAGTCCGGCCCTGTTTCAGGCCATGGCGGCGGGAGTCGCAGGCTGATTCCCACCATAGGTGCGGGCTGGAGCGATGGGTAGCTGGCCATCCGATAAGGTGAAGGCCCGAGTCGACGGCACGTTGTGTTCGACACGCGCCTCAAAGAGATGTCAGCACCAACTGACGGGGTCCGACGGGGCCAATGCCTGCCAGGGTCGCGAGTTTGTCCGAAAGGGATATCGTGGCCCTGGCACACAGGCATCTGAAGGCACACGGGTGGGTTTTAGTCAGTAAAAGTCTGACACGTCCTAATCCGCCCAGAGCGGGAGAAGTTACTTGATAATTTCCCACTCCAAAAAAACATAAAAAAGACATCCAAAAGGTTGCCAAACTACGTTCTGAAGTTGATACTTAAAAACAACATTTCAGAAGACATTAGATAATTATTAGGTCATAAAATAAAAACATCATCATCTGCCTGCCTTTTCCCAACTATGCCTATGTTGGGGTCGGCTTCCAGTCTAACCGGATGCAGCTGAATACCAGTATTTTACATGGAGCAACTGCCTATCTGATATTTATAACCCAGTTACTGGGTAACACGATACCCTTTGGTAAGACTGGTTGTCAGACTTACGAACTTCTGACGACCCGTAACAACTGTCAAAGATCTACAAATAACAGCCGGAACCAACGGCTTAACGTGTATTCCGAGGTACGGAGGGGTCTTGATATGTAATATGATGGTCACCCATCCACGGACCAACCGCGACAAGCGTAGCTTTACCTGATCGATCGAGCTGTGTGGCTGTTATTAAGCTGTTAAAAAGAAAATATAACTTCAATATTAGTATCTAGATTACAGTTAACATCACTTGGACCACGAAAACCATCCTTACTGTTAGTATCATATAAAGTTTGAATGAACACTCAATTGTCAGAAACATTCGGCTAGCTACCCTCTAGTGTCTATAGGTGTACACAATGTAAATTGTCTTTGGTCCCTGGCCCTGATATCGACCAATCGCAACCAATGGATGAGATTGTCAAAATGTTCAGTGAATTGGATACGAGGTTTTTGGCTACTTTGTATGTGTATTATAAAATAAGTTTATTTGTTGAAATGTGCGTTTTGTTTGTGCAGAATAAACATTTTTTCTATCTTTCTTTCTTTGTTTTAGGTACGCAAAAGTGTTAAATTAGGCACATTCAATTTTCCTAAGAAATTGTAATAAACTCTACAATTGAATCAATCTCGATACGGAACCCGAGAAATGTTATACATGAGACAGTCAAAGACATATCCCTCCAGTACACAGTTTAGCGAAAATACAGCGTGTATAAGAAATTAGTGCTCATATTTTTACGTGTGTGGTACAGTGTACAGACCATCGAACTGACAACTTTCTCCATAGGACCAACATCGAAATCGTGAAAAAATTATCTTTCGTCACACACAAAACTTCAATACCTACTCGATCCACAAGTATAGGACAGCTGATTATTTATTCGCGAATACAATGTCGGTCCCATGGAGTAGTTTGATGTTTAGTACCATACCCTTAAATATCATCACGAATTTCTAATACACGCTGTATATTCTACAAGTTTTAATTAAAATGTATCCCTAATTCTTTCCAGACCCCTACCCTTTGAGATTGTACACTCGGGAGACATTTGATCACTAAGTATTGGCATTTTTAATTATAAAGCTGTTTTGTTAGCGGAATTTCTTTACAGAAGCTCTTTTAGAATTAAAAATAACGGGTTGAGAAAAGGGGTTTTTTGCGGATTGTTAGAATACTTGTAGCGGCATCAACATCGCCACATGTGAACAACGCGGCACACTGACGTCACGCAAATCCTGCATCGCGCAAGCAGAGTTTACCGCGCGACTAGCATATATACAACGTCCCGACATCAACCGTCGGGCAGTTGCCCACCAGACACAACACCCGTCTGGTCGGAGGATTAACCTTTTCTATGGAGGATGAGTGAACTTTACACTCTGTTCCTCATGCCTCTATAGACTCTTAAGTGGGTGTTATTTTGCTCGTGTTTAAATATTAATTAAAGAAAATCTCGAGCCTGAAGACATCAATAACCTTTATCATTATACAATAAAAATACTATTGTTTTGCGCACTTTTCTAAGTTTCAGTTTTCCAAATTTTAATTATTAAAAAAAAAATTGAATTCAATTCAGAACGGAAATAAACTTTTTTGAGAATCTAAAACTCTTAGCTATTATAATAAAATGCTAAAAGCAGATTATTGAATATTTTTTTGTCAATTCAGATGATTGTAAAAGTAGCAGTTTTAATTGACTTTTGTTGCTGGCCATACCTAGGCTAGAAACAGTACATAAAATACAGGATTATTCCACTTTTACCAATCTGTCCCACCACAGTGGGACAAAGTCACAATTTTGTCGTCCAGTGTATCCCACTTATTTAGGTGGGACAAATCACACTCATATAAACTCTGAGTTCACTTTTTCCCACTAGGGCTGGCACTGTTGGATTTACTGAAATATTATAGTGATAATAAAAACAATTGTACTTTTTAGAAACCAAAATCAAATTGAAACTACTCCAACGAGGTTAGGACAAACTGGAATAATACAAAATACATGATATTTTAGATACGAGTGCAAGACCATAAAGCGTTAAATTCAAGTAAAGTAAACCAACAGACCGCGGATAAGCTAAATATGCAGCAAGTGTGAACTTGATCCGGTGAATGTGCTAGCGTTATTAGGTTTAACGGCTAAACTAAAGCTTTATACAAAATATGTTGATTGTGCTAGCTGCAATAATACTGGTAATCTATGATAAACCTTAAATATTAATTTTAATATTATCAGATTCCTTGGTTTTGGTATGTTTAATATCATTCCTTTGCATACACATACACACACCCTTTCCAAACACACACAGACGGATGCACCTCCACATCCTCCCTTACACACACTCACGCACACACGGCACACTCACACACACCCACTTATACTGCTACAACTATTATTAATAGATAAATGTCTACTTCTACTTTTATTATTATTAAATGTTTATGTTTAGTTTCTACCTATAAGTATAACCAAAATTGTCATTATGGAACTCGGTTGTCTTTCACCCCTGGGGTGGGCGCTTATAACTGCGGCACAGTTACGTTTACGCAAAAATTGTAATATGTTTTTGTTCCAATAAAATATTTGTATTTGTATTTATACTAAGTGAACTACGTTTCGAGTTCGGCCAGTTAAAATAACTAGGTGACCCTAGAGGTTTAGGATTAATTATTGGATTTATATTATTCCTGATATCTCCACCGACAAATCCCCATCACACATTTTTTGTTTAATAATTTAGAAACAACAACACCTGGTGGGGATTGTTACTTATTTTTCCAAAAATCCTCACTAGGCTGAGTTTATTTAACTAGTGGCGATTTCTGGAAAAAAAATAACAATCCCCACTGGTGGGGATTTGTCGGTGGGGATTTCTGGAATAAATTAATTATTGTACACTAAACTTGCAGCCCGCCCCTGCTTTACTCGGTTTTTAAAACAACAGAAAAAAAATGATTTCTTAAGTTTTATATCAATGTATTACAAACACACCTTCCGGAATAAGTTCTCTGAGAAAAAATACAAAATTGCTACCAACTTGGATGTATGATGCGGTTAGTCACTAACCCATTTGGTCGGGGTGCCCTAGCTTAGTTACTGCGACCAAATTGGCTCGCGGGTGGTTGGTCACAGTTCTAACCTAACCTGTTTCGTCAGGGAGCTTATACACAGTGGCATTTTATTCGTCTTACAACGGCAGCCCACTTCATGTATCCAATGACTACTAATCATTCATGAAAGTATTTTTTTTTATTAACATTTGAAATATAAAAAATATAAATAAAATTATAGAGGTTTATTAATTAAGGTTGAGTTGGTTTGTTTGGGTGGGTGAGGTTTTAATTTTGTTTTAAATTTTAATTTTATTTTAATTCTATAAGTTTGCGATTGTATTTTATTTTTATTTTGTATTATGACATGTGTAAAATTCACCTATGGATATTTATCTGAAATAAGTTATTTGATTTGATTTGATTAATTTTAAACAGCGAACACCATTGCAAGGTCGCTAAGTTTTTAGAGGATCAGTTAAATACTCTTATTTCCCCTAAACTATTACTATTCCTACCCTATAAAGTGTAATTTATCACCCACCCAATTGCACCAGCCAGTCATTCATACCGCAAAAAGGGGACAAATCATTCAACAACACTTGAACTCTCTCAAGCCATTAATTCGAGTGCTGCTATCAAAGGTGTTTGACTATACAACGCTGTTTGGCTCAGCCTAGCTTTAAATTAAACTAGAGCCGAGCAAAAAAACATGGAATCATGAACCACCTCAAACGGACCTGAAATTGTATTGCGCGGTACAAAAATAGAGGAGATTTGAGGTAGTAAAATGTTTTACGACTAACGACTAGAATAAGAGATTAAGTTAGTTTCAATATTGGGTGTTTTATAGAAGCAATACTTTTTTGGTAAGTTGTTTTAGACAGATGGTCACCTTTTATTGTTTTCAGAGATTTCGGCTCTTTGTAATTTTGATCGTTGGAGTTAGTGTTTTGGTACAGTCCGCGCGCAACTGCTAGAAACCGCCTGAGGTTTGTGAGCAGTGAGACGGGGGGAGGCTAGCTTCACGAGTGTCTACCTCCCCCGTCTCACCGCTCACATTCCTCAGGCGGTTTCTAGCAGTTTCTTTTTCAGTCAAATTACATACATAGCCACAATTAAAGTGTTTTAGTTTTCTCCTTTTTTAAACAGCATCAACATTTTGGAACAGCATTTTTTAGTCTTGACCGCTTACAAGCGCCTGGAATAGTTCACAACATTGCTAGACAAGACTGAAACATTTACCGAAAAAAATACTAACTTACAAGTAGCTACCGGTACTTCAACAAAGCAACTATTAACAAACTAACTGCTCATAACATTGTTACATTCAATTGCAAAGGACTTAGCGATACACGTGCAGTAACTACCCAGTAATGGCTGGAATCGACAGTTTAATATCGTTTAACAGACGTTCTACACTAATACCCTGGGTTAAATGACGGCTGTGTGCGTTTACAGGTTGTTGCTGTCTCATTCTCTCATACGATGTGGAAACGAGAAGGATTTATCTGAAGAGGACAAGCAATAGGGATCTGTTTTACAGTTAACTTTTATATTCTTCCTAAGACTACAAATTGTATCATTTTCTCTCGTTAGGGGTGCGCGTCGGTTCAAGACAATTCGAACTTAGCCCAGTGCCTTTCTCCCGAACATATTATATCTACCTACGTATATCCATTTTGCTTTCCGGCTGTTCAGATTCATGCCAACCCGAACAAGTGAGTAGCAGGCCTTATAAAAAAGAAGATCAGACAATCGATGAAAGTTCTCGCCCAGAAATACATTTACACCTTCAGAACGAGTTATGAAAACCCTAAAGCGACGCGAGAAATATGATAATAATTTTGAATATATTAGTAATACTCGTACCCGTCTTATCACGGAGGAATATCTCAGCAACAAAATTTGTATTCTCATATGGCAATAAGGTTTCAATTCTACCAAATTTTGTTCTCGTCTACTTATTTCAAACCATGACCTAAAGAAAGTCCGCTTCACCGCAGCACTAGCTTTTGCCTGCGGTTTCGCCCGTGTAGATGTCGGAAAATATCCCACGGGAACGTACTACCGAGATTAAAAGGAAACGAAGCGATTGACTCCTAGCGCTGCGCCCGCCGCCGTCAACCATAATTATTTTGTTACGCGTAATTTTGAATCTATGATTTATTTTAAAGTATTAATTCAAATGATACGATGTAAAGGCATATTTTAATCTCAATTAAATGTCCAATTTAAATAACTTATTTTATTGGATAGGGAGTAATATGGAAATAACAATGAGAGAAAATTTAAAACACATATTAAAAGTACACTTTGTAAACAAGCATATTACAAGTTAGAGGATTATATCCAAGACAGGAATGCTTGGAACCATGCTGGTCTAGTTCCATAGGACAATCTAGAGTCTAGACAAAATCAAACTGGTTGCTATTTTACTGTAAAATTTGTTATTTTTATGATATTGATTTTACATTCTATGATTACCTATACTCACACACTGACTTATTATATTTTTTTTTTAGAAAAACATATTTTACGATATTTGTAAATATGTGAGCACCATGTATCTATGTTATAACTAAGTTATTTTTCATTGCTTAGTTTTTAATTCTTTTTACCTATTAGGGTATAGTCATTTTATTTTAGGTGCATCGTCTTCACATATAATCATATGATTAATGTAGTCAAACAAAATATTGTAAAACATTTTTAAAATAGTAACGGTGGAGTTTCTTGGCCATTCTTCTCCATAAGAATTGAATCTCCTTTTGGAAGGGGCAACTAGAATCAATTCTATTTTTTTGTAAATTTTGACGTTGAAAAGTGCCTCTTATGTGCCTATTTGAACTAAATAATTTGACTTTGACTTTGACAATGACATTTTTATTAAATTCTGAAAGATAAAAATGGTTACTGTGAGTGATCCTTTGAAGATAAACATAATTATGCTTTCGCGGACGCTTTTGTTGTTTTTTTATGATGTACAATCCAGTACTACAAACATTTTATATATATCTTACGGTTTACGTGGCGCATGCCAGTAAATCTTTCAGTCGGCATGATTTTTTCGACATCTTTAACAATAATCGTAATAATTTCAGCCAATTTACACGAGACCTTAATGAATACACTTCAACCTTTCACATGAGTCACTCAACCCATTGATGAAAATCGTTTGATAATCCGTTCTGCAGTTTTTGAGTTTTTCGCGTTCAGACACACAGAAAGACGCGGTGGGGATCTTTTTTAGGGTTCCGTGCCCAAAGAGTAAAACGGGAACCCTATTACTAAGGCTCCGCCATCTGTCTGTCTGTCTGTCTGACTGTCTGTTTGTCTGTCTGTCTGTCCGTCTGTCACCCGGCTGTATCTCATGAACCGTGATAGCTAGATAGTTGAAATTTTCACAGGTGACGTATTTCTGTTGCCGCTATAACAAAACATACTAAAAACAGAATAAAATAAATATTTAAGGGGGCTCCAATACAACAAACGTGATTTTTTTGCTCGATATTGATAACGGCAACAGGTAGACGCTTGAAATATTCACAGAATATTTAGTTATATATTCACTTTAAAAATAAATAATTAAATTAAAATAAAACAAATATTTAAGGGGGGCTCCCATACAACAAACGTGATTTTTTGCCATTTTATAGATAATGGTACGGAACCCTTCGTGCGCGAGTCCGACTCGCACTTGGCCGGTTTTTATAATATGTAAGGATAAACACAGAACCCTGCTGGCGAAAGCCAAACCAAACCTTAAAAATTCCAGGTCAGCAACACCTCAAAAAAATTCCCTCGATTCGCCAACCACTTTACATCGCTGAAACCCGGGAACCGGGTCGAGTGGCGAAACTAGCGCCACTACGTAAAATATTAAATTTAATGACCAGCTTTTGTCACCCGGAGTTATAGCAAGCCCTCACAGGCCTGTTTTACTTTTAATTTTTAAAACACTAATTTTGTCGTTGGATGACCCCTAAATCATGAGTTCTTGACTCTCTGGTGTCTCAAAGATTTTGTTTTGAAGTTTGTTTAAAGTTTTCGGGATAGGCTTTAGCTTGTAATTGATGGTTGAATTAAGGAATAGAAACTGTGTATTAAGTTGGTCGTTGTGTCTCTTGTTTTTTATAAAAAGTGGAGTGGATTTTGAGTCTGCTTATAAATAAATAAAATAAAATACATTTATTTCAGACATAATTAAAAATTGTCCATATAATGTTAGTAGCAAATGTTTTAAAAACAATGTTAGTATTGTAGCATTATCGAATAAGTTCACATAAAACAAAAATAAAAACATTATGTCATCTCGTCACGTGAAGCCGAATAAGCCTCCCCAGCACTGCAGACTCCGGCTTTTCGGATATCAACTTCAGAATTCCGCTGGCGCTCCCCAAGATCCTACACATCTGCGATGCTGCTTTTTTACGCATTATGGCATAAAAGTCGTCGACCCTTGCGTCAGCAAACATGCCTGAAGTGCTGCAGAAACGCGGGAGCCCCACCAGAATTCTGAACACGTTGTTGTATTGTATAAACATATAATAAAACAGTAACGAAGAATTTTTGTCTGTTTGTCTGGACGTATGTTTGGGCCAAGCCGTGTGCAAAAGCTAGTTTCCTCTAAATGTGTTTATTGAAGGCAGAGTAAAAGAGTACTCTTGGGTTCAGCTTCCACGTGACATTGTAAATTCTAGAATATTTCATTTTAGATCAAAAATTTGGAGGCATTCCACTAAGAGCACTGATTTCAACAGCACTTGACCGAACCGCACCTGAGCACTTCCACTAACGGCACTGAAACAAAATTTTGATGAGTGCGGTTCGGTGGAGAACTGATCTTTGGAGTTTAATAGTTTATGCTCAAGCAGTAACTTTTAACTTCGGAAATAAGATAGTCCTAGATCCTGAATCATAATCAGAATCTCACACGGCAATAAAAAACTCAGTATTTAAATAACAAACTTACCTAAGACTAACACAATTTTAGTTCAGTTTATTTGATATCGGACGCTCCACTCGAGTGAATGTTCTTTTTGTTTCATTCCACGTGCATACGATATCAACAAAATTACGTACCGATGAACGTTCATCTGCACTTTTCATTCATTTTTCCCATAATTTGGTAGGCGAGTGAAAGATGCATAAATTAACATAAATTTAAGCCTCTGATGTCTGCTTTACCTTTGTCCCAAAACAGAACCGACGCTACTTCCGAAGTTAAATTTTAAACTTATAAGCTATTCGTTAGGCTGTCCTCGTACGAGTACGTCTTTCACTTCAGAAACAATTGTGTGCACTCCATTGAGGTCTATGTTCTAATTAGCAAAGCCATTGTTCTCGTGAAACAGTCTGTTCTCTCTATGTAAATATTTCTACTTTGTTTGATATATGCGTGTTTCTGATTATAATAGTCGTCGTAATAAATTGGCTTCGACGTACTACGATCATCATCAACATATTCTCGATTAAAAATCGCGCGATTCTATCGCCGTTCGAGGCTACAATTATTGCGTTCAGGATGGGTGACCATTTTGGTCATATAGCTTATGAGCTACTTTAATGGTTAAGCGAAAATAATGTCTACTCAGTAAGCGACATATTGATTGATTTGATTGGATTGTAAAATAAATGACAATCATGATCACCCTCTGACATGAATAGTATTTTTTTAATGTATCAAATAATACAACAATATTGCTGCACAATTTAAATTTAAATTATGACTAAATTATGAACCCAAATGTGTGCATGTCACATTATTATGACTAAGAATAAGAATAAGAATAATTTATTTGTGAAACATAGGTAATTAATTACATACAAACATCTTAAAAATTAGGGAGTGCGCTATGTTTTGCCAATATTGACATAAAAATGAGTAAAAATAATTAAATGAGTACTATTAAATTACAATTATAAATTTATTACAATATAGTATTTCAGTACCTAATTTTATTAACACTGCATGCAAATTAAATTTTATTACAATTTATTCAGTCAATTTTATTTCATGTCAAAATTTTAAGTCAATTAAATTCAAAAGATTAGTATTAATGTACAGTATTAAAATTTGTGTCAGCATTATAATAATTATATAGATTTGTCATTAAGAAACTCACCCTTTTAAGTATTTTTTTAAACTTTTGCAGTGGCATACATTTTATTTCATCGGGTATTTTATTATATAATTGTGGAGCAACACCAAAGAAGCTTTTCTTCATTAGAGAAGTTTTACAAGTCACAAGGCATAATTCGTTAATATATTGCGCACGTATCGGTGTTTTGTTACTGCACATAGTTTTTTGAATGAATGTGGATTTGTTTTTACAAATAATGCAGTTTCCAGGATGTATAGAGCTGGTAGGGGGTAATATTTTTAACTTTTTAAAATATGGAATGCTACTATCTGTTGTTTTTAAACCACACATTGAACGTATCATCTTTACGTAACGTCTTTTCTGCATCCTGAAAACAATTTGTCTGTTTGTTGACTGTCCCCAAAAAATAACACCATACCGTAGAACTGAGGCGACTAGTCCATGATAGGCTGTTAACAGTGTATCAGTATTTACTTTTCTCGAAAGTTGATGTAACAAAAATGCAGATTTACTTAATCGCTTGCAAATTTCCTCTAAATGAGGTTTCCAAGTCAGTTTATCATCTATAGTTATATCTAAGAACTGTACAATACCTGCTTCTTCTATTTTAGTATCTTTATAAGCAACATTAACTTTAAATGAATTACAAGATTACTATCATTAAACCAATTTATTATTTTATATAGAGAATTGTTCATGTCATTTTGATAATTGTTTGGATTATTACATTCAATAATAGCTGACTATCGTCGGCAAAGAGTACCATTTTTTGTCCTGTGAATTTTGGGAGGTCATTTATATAAATTAAGAAAAGCGGCGGTCCCAGAACGCTACCCTGAGGCACGCCATATTTTATGTACCTTGCTTCAGAGGTATATGTGGTTTCTACTTTGGTTATTGGACATATTCTAGAGATTTCCGTACAATGTAATCTATCACTTAGGCAAGATTCTAAAAATTTAAAGATGTTCCCTCGGATGTGTGTAAGTGTTATGTTGTTGTGTTATTAACACTTATAAAAAATTAATTGATTTGATTTAATTTACTTGTTTCACGTTATTTCCTATGGATAGTAACGACATAAAAAATAATTTTCAAAATCGGTCCACAATTATTGACGTAGAAATTGGTATAAAACATTTTAAAAAAACATACAGACGAACATAATAACACCTCCTTTATGGGAGTCGGTTAAAAAAATCGCTTGACAACAAAAAATAACAACAGCTGAACCTACCTAGTTTAACACGAGGATCAGGAAGCTAAACACAACACACCCATATTGATGTACTCACGAACCTTGTAAGTCAAACCCAATTCACAAGACGAACGCGGCACTACCCGGTTCCAGCGCTCTATAAATAATTCATACGCCAACTTTGAGAGATGTTGTAGTTTAAAGGACAAGTGACTTGCAATTCATAGTATGGTTTAGATTTCACCGATGTACAGTCGAAAGTTTACCATAGAGAATATGTTTAGAGTAGTTCTGCCCAAGGCTTCGCTCTCGTGGATTATATTACGCTAAAAGGTAATTAGAGAACAAAATCCAAGTTAATTATTTATTGCAAGTACCTATATATCAATGACTAAAAAAACACGATACTTGGATAAGTGGTTTTCGAGCTATCAACGCACAAAATAACGGATAAAGAGGCGTTGACAATTTGTTGATGGCTATGATTATTTCCTCTCCTTTTTTAAATACATGTACATTTATAAAAAAATTAGCTACGTCTGCCAACAAACTGCTGTGCAGTTTGGAAGAAGTAAATATTATGTCTTTAAAATATTTGAATATATACTTTTTTATTTTTTCATCTTTACAAATAAATAAAATTGAAGTATCTGTTTGTAATATCAAAATAACAGCTTATTACTAAACGCATATGAAAGTAGTACTTATAACAAAAAACTTTCTTTTTTAATTTTGTCTGTTTGTTTGTTTGTTCCGGCTAATATCCGAAACGGCTGGACCGATTTTGACAAAACTGTCACTGACCGATAACAGATGTTATAAGGAGTAACTAAGGCTAATTTTAGCTAATGAATTATGTAAATATATTCTTGTTTGAAAATAAAAAAACACTAGTTAAAAAAAAGATACGTTAAGAGAAGATAATTAATAATGATGTACTTTAAATTAGTAATTATCACAGAAAATATAACAAAAGGACAATCGATTTCATAAGCACCTCGCCTATGAAATGGGTGCTTCGATTTTCAGGATTCACGTGTTGGCAAAGAGTGTTCTGGGAAATGTACATTTCAGAAATTGGACGTTTTGAGCCCGTCTGACATTTAGAGAGTTTCTAGGAACCGGTCATTTTAGAAATAGAGCGTTCGGAACCACCGGACGTGTATATGGGCTTCCTCAATTTCAGGTGAAAATGACTGAGGTACACGCCCCTCTTCGACGGTTCCTACTAATAATCTCTAGTCAACTACAACAACATACACACCACACACACACACACACACACACACCCCCACACGACACTTACACTCCCAAATTAACACTGTAGAGGCATACAATTTATTTTTACTTTATTTTTCATGTTTCTTTATTTAATTTACTTTAATAACTTTGTTTTATTTTTGTATTCAAACGATAGCTATTAACCTAACGAAACTCCGTACTAGTTTGTATAAATTGGAAACATTTAGTTATAGAGAGAGCCCTGGCACCCATAACACAAGTTTAATCTTAGCTTGGGTGTCGGAGGTAATAATCAGTGATTTATGTAGTTTAAAAAAAAAAACAATATTGCCATAGTACTAACCTATCGCTTTTATGAAAATTGTAAATTTGGAAATAAAGTTTTATTCTATTCTATTCTATTCTAGTTTTCTTGTGGAGTGATACACTTTCTGCATAATATTTTTCATCAGTCCACTACTTGAATTGACTAGAAGGACAATTCCCGGATTTAAAAACGTTCCAAATCTAGTAACAATGTCATCTCAGCGACAATCAATGTGGTTAAAAACTTGTCAAAACAATACCAGTATTTTTTCTTTTTGAGATTAGAATGCGATCTTTCTTAATTTAAAAACGAGAATTGCCCCTCTGAGGCTACATATTATATATAAAAATAAAAAATACCATAGGTATAATAAACGATACCTCTAACCAGCTCGGAGTTTTGAGTCGCCTGTGCAACATGAGCCATTAATAATTGTATTTACTTCCATTCCCTTCTTTGCCAGCCTTTTTGTTGTTGTTTTTTTTAATATTTTAGTCTTTTCGATTGTATTTTGTGAACATAGCTAGTTTTCATTCTATTTTATTTTATAATTTATATGTAATTCAACTAACAACATCTTGTACGTAGTACTAATTTCTCTGCTAATGCTTTGCACTACTAAATGTGACGAATTCGCAATACCTAAAACTGTATGTGATTTATGTTTGTGCATGTTTTAGTGTGTAAGTCGTTGAAGTGTCATATAAATAATTAAAAAAATATGCTTTTTTTCTATTATCTAAGTACTATACTAAGCAAGCGTAATGGGCACCTTTGCGCCAAGAACAGTTAGGGGCGGGTTATTTGATTAAGTTTTTTAACGTGTTGTCTTTTAACAATAAAATTGAATCAGTACTATTTATTATTATTCCAGCTTTTGCCCAATCTGAATCAGGTCAGACCACCACAAAAAGCACTAAATTGATGCTCCAACTAAACCGTAATAGAATCGGAATGCCACTAAGAACACTATTTATTACTGAATCCAATCTTGGCATGGCTCGACTGCAAGACTTACGACCGAATCGAGTTCCAATCGAGTTTTCCTCGAGTTATGAGGTTAGACATAGCCATTCCTACCCATTTCTGCCCATTCCTAGCCAGTTTTGCTCAGTTCTGGTGTGCGAGTTTTATAGTCTTTTTTCCCGGCTTCAGTTCGGTAGCCCGGGTTATAGGAACAAAAAATTTGCCGCCAGTTTACTCCCCCAAACTATCTGAAATGGAGGGTTTTACCATTTTGTTTTGTTCAAAACCGCCGCTAAAAAGTAAATGACTTCACGGTCGCCGGGTGTTTGGTCTAAATGTTTTCACGGCGGTTGTCGGCTTCATTATAGGGTTAATAAATTAAGCAACTAAACTTGATTCGTGGTATTATTGGTGGTAGGGAATCGATTTTATTTGTATGAACTAAATACGTTAGATTATTGAAATTTTACGTTAATTTTCTTTGAATGTAGAGTGATAGTAGTTGCCGCCTGTATTTACAGCAGTAATAAATAAATCATTTATTTGCATAAAACATGGTATACAATGGTGTTTAAATATAATTATAATGCACAAATATGTTTAGCTAGGATAAAACATAGCATGAAATATTTCAGGGTTTTTGAAAATGTTACAACAAACATCAATATTTTTATTCATACATTCTTTTCAACTATAGAAGCTACACTCGTTGAACCACTAGTATAACTTTTACTTAAGTAATCTAGAATTTTATGTTTTGAAGTGGCTTGGTATTTTGTTACAAATACGCACGCACATTGCTAGGATTTTTTTGTCGTATTTGACAAGTTCTCGGCAAATCATTCAACACTAAGTTATAATGGATCTCATCTATTCTGAGGATTAAACATCATTTGCTGTTCTAAAAAAATATTTGTTCTTAATAACTAAAAACTACTGCCACGTTCAATCTGATCTAAACAGTGGCAATTGTGGAAAATACGTTCGCAAATAGGTAAAAAACAGAAAAAAATAAAGAAAATACATTTATTTGCGGTAAACATAACGCAAAGAAAATAAAACACAACCACGAAAAAAAAATTTGGGAGAAGATATGTGTCACATTCACGCAAAACGGCCATCACTCAGCATAATGCTGCCACCCTATGTGAGACGAAGCCTCAAAAAAATACAATACTTAGTTCTAAATGTATATATAAATAATTATATAAACATTTAGAACTAAGTTTTGTATTTTTTATTTTAAATATCTAGAATGGCAATATTCCGTAACGTCGGCTCTAGCGCCGCGCGCCGCCGGCATTTAAGGTCTGTGCATATATGCAATCTGTGTACGCAGCTGTCAGCTGTCATAAAGTATCAGTAGTAGTATGGTAGGTACGGTCTACCAGATTTCAATTATATTCCACATAGACCCATCTCAAGATGAAATACTTTCTGATTTTTATCGTTAAGACACAAGTTAAAATCTCTCTGCAAAACTAGGAGCAAGCACGTATTTCATTTGAAGTTAATGTTTTGGTAAAATATTTACCCCTTCGTGCCTCGGAAAGCACGTTAAGCCGTTGGTCCCGGCTGTCATTCGTAGATCGTTGACAGTTGTTACGGGTAGTCAGAACCCCGAAAGTCTTACAACTAGTCTTGCCAATGGGTATCGTGTTACCCAGTTACTGGGTTGGGGAAGTCAGATAGGTAGTCGCACCATGTAAAATACTGGTATCCAGCTGCATCCGGTTAGACTGGAAACCAACCCTAACAAGTTGGGAAAATGCAGCAGATTGATTTACCCTTTGCAATAGAATTTCTAATAAAAATAACATTCTGTTTTCATTCCTACCCAAGACCCAAGAATGAAAGATCAACCAATCATCGATTCGTCATCCAGAATCCATCTTCCCGCCAAGAATTCATAACCTCATCAGTGGTGGCACTTGAGCGTTTTTCCCGCAATTTCTCGCAAGTTATGTCCGTCGATATGTTAGTGGAACTAATGTTAGAGGACCAGAGAGGAGAGAAGGCGTTCCTCTGAAAAATTACAAGTTACCATTTCGTTTCACTGAGTTATTGCAGCGGTTGCGCTTGTGAAGTTATCGGCAGTTCAGGGCCGGAGTTGAGAAAGGTGCAATGGCGATTTTTAAGTAGCATTTTTACATATTTCGTTTTTCTATAAACTAAGTATCTACGAGTATTTCTTCTAACAGCCATAATTATATTTTTACCGATTCTGTTTTCTTGTTTGCGACTATTGTATGATTGACGATGTTTATTGCGAATTATCAGATCAGTAAATTAAACTAAACGATTACAACCCAAACACTGGAAACTGTCGAGTTAACGCAACTGTCTAATCGGTAAAACTGACCAATCAGCGTAACTGACTAATCAACGAAACTGGTAAATTTAATAAACTGACGACTGAGGGAAACTGACCAGTGGTACGCGGACTCATATTTTTAGCATAACAAAAAGCTCCTAAGGTTTTATATAAGTATGTATCTATCTATGTATTAGTATTTATTCTTATATTTTATAGTTATTTCCGAGCTATATATTCCGTATGGTGGACCTGCCATGTTCTGTCTCTGCATCACCCTTTTTTTAAGGTTGACTGGTAGAAAATGCCTCGGTATTTTTTTATTTGTGCATAAAGTTTTAATAAATAAATAAATAAGTGACTGCAGCCATATTTGGCTTATTTGTACTTCAGCTAAGTCAAATGCGCTTCTTTTATACATACGACAATACTTAACATTTCAAGACATACATTAAATAAATTCTCTTACAGCACGACCATCACTTAATTATCCATTAACGGATTGTCAATTAAACTAATTACTTGCGCGGTTCAGCGGCACCTCGTTCCATTATGCCCAAGGGTAGAATAGAGACGAAACCGCACTCAACGTACCTTTGAATCGGAGAAACTGTTTCACAAAGTCACGAATCTTATAATAGGCTACAATTGCTTTACTGCAGGAAGATCTCTTCTCAGGGGAAACTTCACCCCTGATCACCACCGTTTTCTGTTAACGTTTAGGTTAATTGAGACATTTTTACATAGATGAAACTAGTTATATCTGACCATTGCGCTGGCTCACTGCGTGCTAAGGGACAATGTTTCCCTTCACTGTAAGCGTAGCGACGCACCTGCCTAAAATTACGCAACGGAAATTTAGCGTGCTTCTGTTTTTCATAAAAGTTACGTGACATAATTTCGGCCTGATGATTATGTCAAGAGGGTTTGCAGGCCGCCGTTTTACACATCGAAACTAAGCGACATATTTTCGGCAGATGTGTTGTTACTCGTACACTCAATGATATTAAAAGTAAAAAGAGGGAGATAGGTTATACACGGTCCGCAAGTGGCACGTCAGAATTAGGCTAATTAGCCACGTTTTCTTCGTCTGGTCTCTTTTTCGCCCGCGATAATTACGACATGCCGTCCTACTTCCACGTGTCATCTAATAGTGTGATATTTTGCCGTTTCCGAAGATCGAATTTTGAGTAGGTAACCATCTACGTCTTTTTACTTATAATATCATTGTCTACACTAGGTCAGTGTTTCTATAATCGTTGAGAAAGTACAAATAACGAATTCACATTGATACTTATTAGCATGGTTATTACACCGAAACCTGTAAAAACGGCCGTGAACCGGGCCCCATCTCTATGCACATCAAGCAGTAAACAAATATTTATTCATGCAGGATTGAAAACGCACCGCGTATCGCAAAAAGTCGAAACGTTGCAAACATCGAGAAACCAACATGACAATATTAAGCTGTAGGTACTGTTGGATTTTACTAGTATTTTTATAGAAGTAGAATTCTTTGTAAAGGACCTTGTCTGGGGAAGTACTACCATTAATACCAACAACTACTAATCTGCATGGTCCTCATATGACCTGACCAAGATTATGTCTTGTCATGATTTACAAATATTAATAAGATTTGTAGTGATTTTAAATACTAAATATAAAATTGAAAGTAAGCAACTACGAGATTTGCCTCAAATGATTTTTGTATCATGGTAGTCATGAACGTTAACACTTTCCGGGCCGACCGCCCTTCGACGTTATCTCGGTATATCGTTACGTGACAGTACGGCTAAGGACATTGAACTTTATTTAATGTAATTTGGCAAATCGTCGATAGCCGTTACGTGCCCATAACATTCCTAGGAAGCACAATGATCTAGTGTCACATCATGCGACTTCATTCGTTCGTAGGTGTCACGACAAACTCTTTTCGAGTTATTTTTCAACACACACGTATGCAGTTATTATTATTATTAATTCATTTATTTCCGACATAGTCCATACATTATATAAAAATTGAAATCCAATAAAACACATAACATTAAAATTACCAACAATTATAATTAAATTACACATACACATTAGAATTACATACCCACACATTAAAACAATCAATATGTCCAGAAACGATGTACGAGCATCGCCACATGATATTTATTGTTTTAGTTTTTACCTGATCAAGCAGTTGCTAATTCACCGATTTATGTACATTCGCTGACTAAGCTATTACGCCCGCCACAAGCCACCTACTTTTGGCATTATATAATTCGTTGTTTTATTAAATAAATAGTCAATCATTATCGGACACAAAACAGTGATTTTATTTCCTGTACACATCCCGAGTGATTCATCCACCTACATCCTACATCTCAGTGTGCGGAGCTGCTGCCCGTACATTTATGGTCCTTCGAGCCGGATCGCCACTACTGGAGCAAACAGTCCTGCAAGTCGCACAGGTACGAAGTGTTTCTACTTACGATAGCGAATCGGTTTGACTGGTCTTCCACAAGCGGATCGCCCCAGTCAGACTGAGAAGGCGCACAATATCGTACGGAGAGATTCCTTCGGACCCTGCGATCGCCGTGGGAAACATCAACATTTGGCGGTTCGGGAACTACATACAACAATACAACAGTGAAGTCAACAGAGCTAACGTCCATCCACTACACGCATACATACTCGTGCAACAATTATGGACGCCAGGCAACAAGAACTTCTCAAGCGGCAGGAAATCATCGCAGAGGGCATCCGAAAAATTGGTGTCAACTTCGGAAAAGATGGCCCTGACCGCAAAACCGCCACATACATCCGGGGCAGACTGGATACCCTCCAGGCGCACTGGAACGAATTCGAAATGAATCATGGCGTGCTACAGGGCGCCATAGACCAGACCGACATATACTACACAACAAAAGTATACGACAGGGTCAAGTCGAACTACTCAAACATACAACATAAGCTGCAAACATGGTCAACAAGCACTGCGGAACTCGCGAGTCGCCCAGAAGAAGAGAACAAGAACACTGGAGTCCTATCGAGATCGGACGAGCTAAAAAATCAACAAGCAACCAACTTTAGAGCCTTCTCACGTTTCGTCAGCAACTTGCGTACTGCTGACATTATTGAGAAATGGGAGATAGAAGACAAGCTTAGGGTCCTCGAATCGCGATGGAGGGCGATTGACGAAGTGCACTGGCAGCTCGACAACGTTCTCGTCGGTAGCGACGTAAACTACGAGCTCGAGTTCTCGCAGTACGAAGAAACATACGAGTGCACAAAGCGAGGTCTCAACCGCAAACTCAACCACGCTGTCCAACAACGGGATAGTGCGCCAAGGATCGAAATACCGATATTCTCTGGAAACTACACACAATGGCCGATATTCCTCGATCTATACATCGCGGCTATCCATAATAACCCTTCCCTCTCGAAGGGGCAGAAGATGCAACACCTGAAGGGGAAGCTAAAAGGAGAAGCTGAGCGCCTTGTGCAACATCTGTCTGTTTCCGAGAGCAACTACGACTCCTGCTGGGAAATCCTCCACCATAGGTACAATAACTTGCAGATGCTCTTCACCAAGCAAATGCAAGTTTTGATGAGTCAACCTACGATTCAAAATCAAAACGCGTACGAGCTGAAGCGCCTACACGACACCAGTCTCGAAACCGTTCACGCGTTGCGTAACTTGAGCATCGACACGGCAACATGGGACCCGATTTTGGTGCACATTCTGGCAGCAAAACTAGACACTCAGACCTACGCTGACTACATGGAGGCGAGGAAAAATCCAAGAGGACTTCCCGACTTCCAGGAATTCATCCAGTTCATCGAAGGGAAGTTCACGGCGCTGGAGTCAGTAGTGAAGAAAACAAGTAAACCCAACAAACAAACGGATGCCGACGTCACCCCAAATAAAGGGGCCTCGATGACAACAGTACCAAGGGATGCGTACAACAGATACAGACGCTACCCCAAAGCAAACCATACAAGCTCCGACAGAAATTGTCCAGTTTGCAAAACAAGCCACATCTTGCTCTACTGTAAAGAGTTTCAAGAAATGACGCCAGCCATAAAAATTAGGACAATTGAGCAATTGAACATTTGCAAAAACTGCATGTATCCGCACAACGGAAAGAAATGCAACTCGCAGAAAAGATGCAAAGTGTGTAACGGCGCACATCACACCACGCTACATGACCTAGTCCGCGATACTACGTCAGCGGCACTGTCGTCAAGCCAAATGGCCGAAGGCGTGACAAACAACAACATGCAGCGAAAAACCAATCACGTGTCAGGAAATTTTAACGAAGTTTTACTGGCTACAGTACAACTTAAAGTAAAGGCTGCAGATGGAACTTACACCGTACTTAGATGCCTTCTAGACCAAGGCTCCCAACTGAACCTTATAACAGAATCGGCTGTGCAACGACTTGGGCTTCCGCGACGCAACCACAACTCAACTGTGTCAGGGATCGGAGCATTTGCCAGCCAGAGCAACGGGACCGTTCAGTTGGACTGTAAGTCCCTTTACGGAGATTACGAGTTTTCAACGCCGGCACTAGTAATGGCTAAACTACTCAACAACCTGCCTAACTACTCCTTCGAAAAACAAGATTGGCCACACATAGAAAACATTAACCTGGCCGACCCACAATTCAACTTATCAAGGCCGATTGACATTCTACTTGATGCTGGGGTATATGGCGACATAGTCATGAGCAACATTACTCGAGGAAACATATACGCACCAATAGCACAACAAACAAAGCTCGGCTGGGTATTAGTTGGAAATACGAATACTTTCAACTGTCATGTCGTGGTGGACACTAGCGATATCTCTCGTTTCTGGGAAATTGAAGAGATAATATCAGACGACCAGTCTACGACTGTCGATGAGGATTACTGCGAGAGGCTGTACGCTGATACAACAAAAAGACAAGAAGATGGGCGGTATGAAGTGAGAATCCCCATGAAGACCAATTTCGAGCAATATTTAGGACGATCAAAGCCACAAGCAGTCGCGCAATTCAAGCAATTGGAAAAACGTTTGACAAGAGACGAAACCCTCGCTTCAAGCTACAAGGCTTTCATCGGCGAATACAAAGCTCTAGGACATATGAAAAGGTGCACAGAGCCGGACACGCCAAGCTGTTTCCTACCCCATCATGGAGTAATGAGACCCGATTCAACGACAACCAAACTCCGAGTGGTTTTCAATGCATCAGCAACCACTAGCTCGGGACACAGTTTAAACCAACTGATGGAATGCGGGCCTAACTTACAACAAGACTTACAAGCTATTATTCTACGATGGAGGGCATTTGAATACGTGTACACAGCGGATATTGAGAAATTCTACCGACAAATACGTATTGAGGAAAAAGACCAACACTTACAAAAAATAGTGTGGAGGGATTCAGTCACAGAGCCGTTACAAGAGGTACAACTGACTACAGTAACATATGGTACCAAGTCCGCTCCCTTCCTGGCAATGCGCACCATAAGACAACTGGTAAAGGATGACGGCGCACAGTACCCCTTGGCGGCGGCTATTCTGTCCAATCAGCTATACATGGACGACTTAATAGGCGGAAGTCACGACTTCATAACAGCACAGAAAGCTCGAAGTCAACTTATAACAAGGCTGAAGGGCGGTGGATTCAACTTACGAAAGTGGGCTAGCAACGAAACGCGCCTACTTGAAGGCTTATCCGAGGAATTGATAAGCCAAAAAATGTTCGACTTCAAGGATGCAGACACCAACAAAACGCTAGGCATCACTTGGAACCCGCGCACGGATCAGTTTACCTACAAACAAATACCACTCTGCAACAAACGTGATGTCGACACAAAACGCACACTACTGTCGGATATATCAAAACTGTATGACCCACTTGGTTGGCTATCACCGGTAACAGTGAAAGCCAAGCTAATTTTTCAACATGCTTGGTCAACTACAACGAGCTGGGATGATAAACTCCCACTAAAGATACAGCAAGAATGGGAGCAATTCCGCAATCAGCTCGCACACATACACGACATAACCATACCACGCTGGATCGGCGACACCCAACAACCCTTCGAACTTCATGGCTACTGTGATTCATCAGAACGAGCCTATGCATGTGTCATATATTGCAAGACCACTGATAAAGAAGGTAAACAGATGATAAGGCTAGTAGCAGCTAAAACAAAATTAGCCCCACAGAAAAAGCCTATTTCTCTGCCACGACTGGAGTTATGTGGGGCAGTACTACTAGCCCGACTGATCGAAAAAGTAAAAAACTCCATCAACTCGCAGATCCACACCATACATTGCTGGACGGACTCCATGGTGGTGCTTGGCTGGCTACATGGTGATGTGAGCCGTTGGAAGAGTTTCGTAGCCAACAGAGTCACAAAAATTATCCAAATAACACCACCCAACTCCTGGGCCCATGTCAAGTCCGAAGACAATCCTGCGGACTGCGCAAGCAGAGGAATCTCACCATCAGCCTTGATAGCTCACGAACTGTGGTGGAAAGGCCCAACCTGGCTTCAAAACAACAACATACCCAAACAAGGTATTTTTACAACGAACGAAGAGAAAAATAAACGAGGTCAAACCTGCGCAATACAAACAATAGACGCGCCCCTCATCGAGCAACTACTGCAAAAATACAGCACGATGACTTATGCAACCCGAGTCATCAGCTGGATCAGACGATTCATAAACAACTCGCGTGACGCAACAAGAGCCATACACAGGTCACACTTAACTACGGAAGACATTGTGCAGACTCAGCACCTGCTTGTGAAAACTACACAGAACAATACATTTGGCGATGAAATAGCATACCTACACAAACATAACAAGGTACGGGCTACAAGCAAACTGTTGAGTTTAAGCCCAATGCTAGACGCACAAGGTATTCTTCGAGTGGGAGGAAGACTTGAACATGCTAAGTTAAACGACTCCCAAAAACATCCAATAATTTTACCAAACAAACACAAGTTATCAGACCTCCTGATTGACCAAGCCCACAAGAATACTCTCCACGGCGGTGCCAGGCTTACTTTGGGAAACCTTCGTAACAAATATTGGATACTTGGCGGCATGAAACCAATCAAGAAGCAACTCAACAAATGTGTCACCTGCCACCGCTACAAAACGCAACGCAGCAATCAACAAATGGCACACTTACCAACGCCTCGAGTTACACCTTCAAGGCCATTCACACACACGGGCGTGGATTTCACGGGACACGTTGAAATAAAGGCTAACAAAGGTCGCGGCATTAAAACAGTTAAAGCCTACATCGCGATTTTCATTCGTTTATGCACAAAAGCTATCCACCTGGAGCTGGTGTCAGATCTCAGCACGATAACATTCCTCGCAGCATTGAAGCGGCTATGCGCACGACGAGGAACACCAAAACATATCTACAGTGACAACGGAACGAACTTTGTCGGAGCAGCAAGAGCTCTAGCCAAAGAACGCCAGGAGGCACTGCAGCTTCTAGTTAACGACGACCTCATCAACAACACTTCCGAAAAAGGTATGGAATGGCACTTTAACGCACCATCTTGGCCCACAGCGGGAGGACTATGGGAAGCTGCAGTCAAGAGTATGAAACACCACCTAAAACGCGTCCTTGGGGAACAAAGGCTTACGTACGAAGAGTTTACTACTTTGCTAGTACAAATTGAAGCCTGCCTCAACTCAAGGCCACTTGTCGCCCTAACAAACGACCTCGACGACATCGATTACTTGACACCAGGCCACTTTTTAGTCGGTGGACCGGTTCTGGCACCTCCGATGACGTCAGAGAGTGACAACAGCCAGTTAACTTTACGATGGCGCCTGACAGAAAACATGTACAAGGAATTTTGGAACATTGCCAACTCTCTATTTGGAGTACTTGATGACAAATTCGCCGAAAAATACAACAACGACATCAAACTACTGCACAGCAATGAAGACCACTTGTACAATCTGTACAAACAACAGACTTCAATAATCGAAGGGGAATATAACCTTCTGAAGAGGAACGAGCAAGTAATGAACCGGCAGTTCATTGTCATCAACAAAAGTCTCAGAGACTCGCTCCAACAACTGAAAACCGAACAAGACCAAGCAACGTTCCTTACTGCTACTGCACTTGCCGCAAACATGATGATAACAAACTTGCGGAGAATACAAGACATGTTGATCAGCCTAGTTACAGATCTTCGTCACGGCAAGGTCGACACTCACCTGTTGAAACCTGATGCGTTCGAAAAACAGTTGAACATCATAGCAGGACAAGTCCCAAAAGGATTATCTCTCCCTTGCTCAAACAAGTTCAAGTGTATCCGGGAAATGTATAAACTAGCCAGTGTGCAAGGAAAACTAACCGAAGACTTCATCATATTCGAAGTAAAAATCCCGTTAGTAGCAGACGAACAGTACGAACTAACCGAAGTCATCCCAATCCGCAACATAAAGGGACGGGGACGAACTTTGTCGGGGCAGTTTTCACAAGCAGGTGCTGAGTCTGCACAATGTCTTCCGTAGTTAAGTGTGACCTGTGTATGGCTCTTGTTGCGTCACGCGAGTTGTTTATGAATCGTCTGATCCAGCTGATGACTCGGGTTGCATAAGTCATCGTGCTGTATTTTTGCAGTAGTTGCTCGATGAGGGGCGCGTCTATTGTTTGTATTGCGCAGGTTTGACATCGTTTATTTTTCTCTTCGTTCGTTGTAAAAATACCTTGTTTGGGTATGTTGTTGTTTTGAAGCCAGGTTGGGCCTTTCCACCACAGTTCGTGAGCTATCAAGGCTGATGGTGAGATTCCTCTGCTTGCGCAGTCCGCAGGATTGTCTTCGGACTTGACATGGGCCCAGGAGTTGGGTGGTGTTATTTGGATAATTTTTGTGACTCTGTTGGCTACGAAACTCTTCCAACGGCTCACATCACCATGTAGCCAGCCAAGCACCACCATGGAGTCCGTCCAGCAATGTATGGTGTGGATCTGCGAGTTGATGGAGTTTTTTACTTTTTCGATCAGTCGGGCTAGTAGTACTGCCCCACATAACTCCAGTCGTGGCAGAGAAATAGGCTTTTTCTGTGGGGCTAATTTTGTTTTAGCTGCTACTAGCCTTATCATCTGTTTACCTTCTTTATCAGTGGTCTTGCAATATATGACACATGCATAGGCTCGTTCTGATGAATCACAGTAGCCATGAAGTTCGAAGGGTTGTTGGGTGTCGCCGATCCAGCGTGGTATGGTTATGTCGTGTATGTGTGCGAGCTGCTTGCGGAATTGCTCCCATTCTTGCTGTATCTTTAGTGGGAGTTTATCATCCCAGCTCGTTGTAGTTGACCAAGCATGTTGAAAAATTAGCTTGGCTTTCACTGTTACCGGTGATAGCCAACCAAGTGGGTCATACAGTTTTGATATATCCGACAGTAGTGTGCGTTTTGTGTCGACATCACGTTTGTTGCAGAGTGGTATTTGTTTGTAGGTAAACTGATCCGTGCGCGGGTTCCAAGTGATGCCTAGCGTTTTGTTGGTGTCTGCATCCTTGAAGTCGAACATTTTTTGGCTTATCAATTCATCGGATAAGCCTTCAAGTAGGCGCGTTTCGTTGCTAGCCCACTTTCGTAAGTTGAATCCACCGCCCTTCAGCATTGTTATAAGTTGACTTCGAGCTTTCTGTGCTGTTATGAAGTCGTGACTCCCGCCTATTAAGTCGTCCATGTATAGCTGATTGGACAGAATAGCCGCCGCCAAGGGGTACTGTGCGCCGTCATCCTTTACCAGTTGTCTTATGGTGCGCATTGCCAGGAAGGGAGCGGACTTGGTACCATATGTTACTGTAGTCAGTTGTAACTCTTGTAACGGCTCTGTGACTGAATCCCTCCACACTATTTTTTGTAAGTGTTGGTCTTTTTCCTGAATACGTATTTGTCGGTAGAATTTCTCAATATCCGCTGTGTACACGTATTCAAATGCCCTCCATCGTAGAATAATAGCTTGTAAGTCTTGTTGTAAGTTAGGCCCGCATTCCATCAGTTGGTTTAAGCTGTGTCCCGAGCTAGTGGTTGCTGATGCATTGAAAACCACTCGGAGTTTGGTTGTCGTTGAATCGGGTCTCATTACTCCATGATGGGGTAGGAAACAGCTTGGCGTGTCCGGCTCTGTGCACCTTTTCATATGTCCTAGAGCTTTGTATTCGCCGATGAACGCCTTGTAGCTTGAAGCGAGGGTTTCGTCTCTTGTCAAACGTTTTTCCAATTGCTTGAATTGCGCGACTGCTTGTGGCTTTGATCGTCCTAAATATTGCTCGAAATTGGTCTTCATGGGGATTCTCACTTCATACCGCCCATCTTCTTGTCTTTTTGTTGTATCAGCGTACAGCCTCTCGCAGTATTCCTCATCGACAGTCGTAGACTGGTCGTCTGATATTATCTCTTCAATTTCCCAGAAACGAGAGATATCGCTAGTGTCCACCACGACATGACAGTTGAAAGTATTCGTATTTCCAACTAATACCCAGCCGAGCTTTGTTTGTTGTGCTATTGGTGCGTATATGTTTCCTCGAGTAATGTTGCTCATGACTATGTCGCCATATACCCCAGCATCAAGTAGAATGTCAATCGGCCTTGATAAGTTGAATTGTGGGTCGGCCAGGTTAATGTTTTCTATGTGTGGCCAATCTTGTTTTTCGAAGGAGTAGTTAGGCAGGTTGTTGAGTAGTTTAGCCATTACTAGTGCCGGCGTTGAAAACTCGTAATCTCCGTAAAGGGACTTACAGTCCAACTGAACGGTCCCGTTGCTCTGGCTGGCAAATGCTCCGATCCCTGACACAGTTGAGTTGTGGTTGCGTCGCGGAAGCCCAAGTCGTTGCACAGCCGATTCTGTTATAAGGTTCAGTTGGGAGCCTTGGTCTAGAAGGCATCTAAGTACGGTGTAAGTTCCATCTGCAGCCTTTACTTTAAGTTGTACTGTAGCCAGTAAAACTTCGTTAAAATTTCCTGACACGTGATTGGTTTTTCGCTGCATGTTGTTGTTTGTCACGCCTTCGGCCATTTGGCTTGACGACAGTGCCGCTGACGTAGTATCGCGGACTAGGTCATGTAGCGTGGTGTGATGTGCGCCGTTACACACTTTGCATCTTTTCTGCGAGTTGCATTTCTTTCCGTTGTGCGGATACATGCAGTTTTTGCAAATGTTCAATTGCTCAATTGTCCTAATTTTTATGGCTGGCGTCATTTCTTGAAACTCTTTACAGTAGAGCAAGATGTGGCTTGTTTTGCAAACTGGACAATTTCTGTCGGAGCTTGTATGGTTTGCTTTGGGGTAGCGTCTGTATCTGTTGTACGCATCCCTTGGTACTGTTGTCATCGAGGCCCCTTTATTTGGGGTGACGTCGGCATCCGTTTGTTTGTTGGGTTTACTTGTTTTCTTCACTACTGACTCCAGCGCCGTGAACTTCCCTTCGATGAACTGGATGAATTCCTGGAAGTCGGGAAGTCCTCTTGGATTTTTCCTCGCCTCCATGTAGTCAGCGTAGGTCTGAGTGTCTAGTTTTGCTGCCAGAATGTGCACCAAAATCGGGTCCCATGTTGCCGTGTCGATGCTCAAGTTACGCAACGCGTGCACGGTTTCGAGACTGGTGTCGTGTAGGCGCTTCAGCTCGTACGCGTTTTGATTTTGAATCGTAGGTTGACTCATCAAAACTTGCATTTGCTTGGTGAAGAGCATCTGCAAGTTATTGTACCTATGGTGGAGGATTTCCCAGCAGGAGTCGTAGTTGCTCTCGGAAACAGACAGATGTTGCACAAGGCGCTCAGCTTCTCCTTTTAGCTTCCCCTTCAGGTGTTGCATCTTCTGCCCCTTCGAGAGGGAAGGGTTATTATGGATAGCCGCGATGTATAGATCGAGGAATGTCGGCCATTGTGTGTAGTTTCCAGAGAATATCGGTATTTCGATCCTTGGCGCACTATCCCGTTGTTGGACAGCGTGGTTGAGTTTGCGGTTGAGACCTCGCTTTGTGCACTCGTATGTTTCTTCGTACTGCGAGAACTCGAGCTCGTAGTTTACGTCGCTACCGACGAGAACGTTGTCGAGCTGCCAGTGCACTTCGTCAATCGCCCTCCATCGCGATTCGAGGACCCTAAGCTTGTCTTCTATCTCCCATTTCTCAATAATGTCAGCAGTACGCAAGTTGCTGACGAAACGTGAGAAGGCTCTAAAGTTGGTTGCTTGTTGATTTTTTAGCTCGTCCGATCTCGATAGGACTCCAGTGTTCTTGTTCTCTTCTTCTGGGCGACTCGCGAGTTCCGCAGTGTGTATACCGCCAGGCGGCATGCGTCGCCCCGCCAGCAATCGGTTTTACGTGCGCCTATAGATATTTCACATCAAAACTAAGTTCAACACCTGAAAAGTTTCCAATCAAATTGATTTCCTTCTACTAGGTACATCTTATAATATTGGCCCCGTGGGTAGGACTACAAAAACGCTTTGACAAAGTTGTGTGAGCTCTGTGGAAGTGGCGGCTTTACCTTATTAGGCCCCAGTGTGCTGTTTATATTTTATGCCACTTGCCGGCTTTTTGAAAGGCATTCATTGACAAGAATTTGTTGATAAAGGAGGTGAGCAATGTGAGATATTTTTTTTTAGGGGCTTAAATTATTAGGTGGTGTGTAACAGATTTATGTTAAAAAAAAAGATATTATTTTAACTATCGTATGATGTTTGTGTTTGTCTATGTACCTATTGACGTCCATTAATTTAAATGCTTTGTTTACAGGAAAAAATAAAGCTATTTTTCCAGTGGGCAAAACTGAAATAAACTTCAAAATATAGCATTGCGTTAAAAAAAAAAAGAAAAGAAAGAAAGAAAATACGTTTATTTGCGGTAAACATAACGCAAAGAAATAAAAACACAAACACGCGTTGTCGTCAAACAGAACAATAAAGTATTTATTAAAACAAATCAGTAGCAGCAAAATGTTTATAGACAAGGCGATCAGTTACTAGATTTGCCTTAAACAATCCTGGGCAATTACTTAGATTGACATAGCTTAGATCTTAATAAACCCGCATATTATGACAACCGCTTCATCCAACTCAAAACTCGAAGACGCACAAGCCTCCGCCTGCGGCTCAAAAGATAAAACAAAAAACAAACAAAACACGAACGCAGCAAAACAAAAAAAATACATTATCCAAATTGGTTAAAGTTTAATAAAAAAATCCCGTCGACCCATCCGACGAGCGGCCCTGTGCTCCCAAGCAAGTCATTAAAGACTTCGCAACTAAGTGAAAAAGTTTACGACACTTGTTTTCTGAAAATGTCAAAAGATTTTTCTTGTAATGATATAACAGGACCTTTGGTGCTGAACCGAGATATTTGATGTCACATCTTCCTTCTCGCTTTTTATGCGAGTGATTTCGTGAAAAGGGACGGAAGTGTGTAACTGAAAATGACAGCTTGAGCATGGAATAAGTAAGTAATTTTTAATAGCATGTAATTAGTAAGTACTTTATACTAGCATGGTATTAGTGTACTCATGGAATTAGTAAGTATTATATAGATTGTAAGTAGAGGGGGTCGAATTTCGACCAGTGGGCGACCACTAGTAATTAATAATTATTTGAATACATTTCATATACATTCAAGCTTTTTAAAATTTTGAGGTAAAGGAGACGTTCACGAAATGTATGGGGCTTGGTACTAAAATAATTGAAAATTTAAACAGCCTTCTGACCTATATATAATAGGCTGAAAGAGGGTAATTATTTTGATGTCTTTGGGCATTTAATTTTTTTTTTACAGCCACCCGTTTTTTTTAAAACAAGTGTTGAAAAATAAAATGTTCTACAAGCATTATTTATATTTTAGGGATGGCAGCCCTGTGGCAAATGACGTGACAATGACGACGTCAGTCAGCAGGACTCGGCTTGACATTTACAACGGATATTTAGTCCGAGTTTACAGCTTTGACTTTTTTCGATACGTTTTGTTATTGAGACAGCCCGTTTAGTGTACTTTGCCTATTTTCATAGTGTAATGTCGTACGGTATTCTGTTGTGGGGAAATGCCGCCGACATTCAGAATATCTTTGTTTTGCAGAAAAGAGCTGTACGATCAGTTTATAAATTAAGTCCAAGACACTCTCTCCGAGAGAAATTTAAGGAGATTAATGTAATGACTGTACCTTCCCAGTATATTTTTGAAAATCTTTTATATGCCCATAAAAATATAAAATTGTTTAAAAAATACAGTGATATCCATAATAGAAATACTAGAAACAAACATAAATTTGTTGTACCTACAACAAGGCTCAAGAAAATAGGTGGCTCGTTCCGATGTCAATGTATACGCTTTTATAATAAACTTCCAAGCCACGTTCAAGATCTAAGCCTTAATAAATTCAAATCATTCATTAAACGTAAGTTGTGTCAGAAAGCTTTTTATACCGTTAAAGATTATATTGAGGACAAAAAGGCTTGGGATTGAGATGCTCCAATTTTTACTTATTGAAGTGGTTTATTTTTATTGTTTGATGTTTTTTTTGCTAACTTTTATTATTTTATATACGTAACGTAATATATACGTAATGACATGATTATTTACTTGTAAAGTATTATATTATTTTAATTATTGTGAATGTGAAGACTATGTGGGTTATTGCTCTTTTATTTTTATTTTCACTTTGTCTTTTATTCTCAGTTAGTGTTAATCATGGTCTGGCAGTTTGAGTCATTTAAGCGGCCTACCCAAATGTCCTTTCTTTGGTATTGATCGTCGCATCGTTGAGCTCCTTAAGTTCTGAGTAGAGCTGCACGATTACTGACAAATGCGTGCACTGACTGGTCAGGTCCACTCAATCTGTGTGGTTCTTTCCTCAAAAGACCATTTCAGACACCAATCTACATGGCCTTCACATGATCTGACCAAGATTATGTCTGGACTTTAAAATAGACTGTGACCTCTGAGTTTGTTTCGGCCTTTCTTCTCAGAGTAGTCAGATAGGAAACGCCGACCTCATCTAGTTTTAAAAATATGACTGACGTGTAAAAGTGTTTGTACAAACCTACTTACAGAAATAAAAATCATTTATCATTTATCATTTATCATTGCATTGTCATGATTATCAATATTTTTTGTCTTAATTTCATGGAGCTGCAGCTAAAATTATAATAAAATCTCAAAGTATTTAATAGAAACTGAAACATTAGCCACATAAAATAGGAGGCGAAAGTCCTCGCGCACATTTGGGTGTGGCGCGAAGAGGCGAAACTCCGGGGCATAACTCCGCTGCCGCAAGAAATTGCGGCACAGCGGACGGAGCTCCGGAGGGATCTCATGGCGACATGGAGAGTGCGATTGTCGCAACCCAGCGCTGGGCGCGCCACAATTGTGGCGATAAGTCCCCTCTTTGAGGAGTGGCTGGAGAGGCGCCACGGCGTCCTCACCTTCCACCTGACGCAGGTCCTCACCGGACATGGATGTTTCGGGAGGTTCCTGTTTAGGATTAAGCGGGAGGAAACGCCCGGGTGTCACCACTGTGTGGATCGCCCGGAGGACACGGTGGAGCATACGGTGGAGGTCTGCCCAGCTTGGGCGGAGCACCGCCGTGTCCTCACGGAGGCGATCGGCGGCGGCGATCTCTCGCGTCCGGGCCTGGTTCAGGCCATGGTTCGGAGCGAGAGTGCATGGGAGGCCGTCACCTCCTTCTGCGAAGCAGTTATGCTAGCGAAGGAGGAGGCGGAACGCGTGAGGGTGAGACAAGGTTCGCGCCCTCATGCCCCTAGTCGCCGCAGGAGACGCCCCGGGCGTCGGGAGTCGCAAGCCGATTTCCGGCCACCGTAGGCGCGGGCCTGCGGACGGTGAGCGATGGGTAGCTCGCCGTCCGATAAGGACCAGGCCCGGGTCGACGGCGCGTTGTGTTCCACGCGCGCCTCAAAGAGATGTCAGCACAAACTGACGGGGTCCGTTAGGACCAATGCCTGCCGGGGTTGCGAGTTTGTCCGAAAGGGATATCGTGGCCCTGGCACACAGGCAACGGAAGGAACACGGGTGGGTTTTAGTCAGTAAAAGTCTGACACGCCCTCCCGCTCCGCCCAGAGCGGGAGAAGTTATTTGATGATTTCCCACCCAAAAAAAAAAAAAAAGCCACATAAAATAATTATATTGCATAGAAATGAATAAATAAAGACTATGTGCGTTTTATTTGTATTGAAACATTTTTCACTGTTTCACAAAAACGGGCGCTGAAAAAATCAGATTTAACTATAATCGAGTAGCATAATAAATAAGCTTTCTAATAACGTACGTTTAAAAATCGTCGGAATATTATACCAATTTTGACCTCTCCTTTCTGTCGGTGCTCAGTTGCTTATTACCAAGGTGAGATGTCAGATGTTACACATCATATAAGATAACAGTAAGGCTCACTCGTTTTTTTTGCCGGTACCTTTTTAAAGGTGATGTTTCGTTTTTGAGAAGTTTAAATAGTTTAAGGTAAAGCTTTCGCAGCAGTGGTGGGCCAGTGGTTAACGGCCTCGACTTACAAGTAGTAGGTCGTAGGTTCGAACCCAGACAGGCGCTTTCCTTTGTGTAAATTATTTCATCACCACTGCTCTCAAAACGGTGAAGGAAAACATCGTGAGGGAACCGGTCCTAGAACTAAAAATTCGAAGACGTGTGATATCTACCAACCCGCACTGGGCCCGCGTGGTGGATTACGACCCACTCCCTCTCACAGAAAGAGGAGGCCTGTGTCCCAGCAGTGGGAACATTATAGGCAGATTATGTAAAGCTTTCGCAGGCAGACAGTTGGCCATTAAATAGACTGATTTTATATCTTTAATTTGACGTTGGTTAATCCTATTAATCCTACTAGATGTTTGCTGAGGCGAGGATTGACTGCTTTCATGCCACCATCCGAAACCGATGTGCCTCGATCCTTCGCAGAATGCGTGCCAGCTGCCACAGCCTCGTGATGAGCACGTTGTGCCGTAGAGAGATTGTGTTCATACGTCCACAAGTACAGTCGGTGACCAGCATTATCTGACCCCTCTTACAAAGAAGAATAATGGAAGAGAGGTCAGGTAATTCTGGTCACCGACTGTACGTACTATGTACTACGTGGATACTGTGAGGTCTGACTCCGGACTTACATAAACATAGGAGATTAGAATACTAACATTATATTTAGGTTTTCTTTAATAACACTTTAAGGATCTCTGTGGTCTGATAATAAAGGTTTTATAATAAAAACTAACATAAATATTATAAATGTGAAAATTTGGATGTTTGGTAAATTTGGCACACATGGTTTATAACCTGGAATTAATACATAGGATACTTTTTATCCCATAACGAAGCCGCGGGCAAAAGCTAGTAGGCTCCTAAATAATAAATAGGAATATTTTTAATCTGTGCTCACATCTGTACCTACTATTTACACTAACAGTGGACTTCTTGGCGGGAACGTGAAGCGTCATGTTTAGCCATTTTGTTTTATTTTCTAAAATTTGTATTTACCCGAATATTAATGTGTAATAGTGGTGGATTATTAACCATTAAGGCCCGTATTTATAGAGCGTTACTCAGTACTACAAACCAGTGCAACATCACTTCAAGTTCTGTCAAGAAATCCGCGCGAGATCTCAGTAACTGTACATGATTATTTTCAGTTTTGCATCAGGTTTGCAGTAAGAATGTAGGAGGGAACATGTTTTCCAAATACAATGTTAAGTTTGCTCTTAGGATAAATTAATCTCCACTACGGAACCCTTCATTGTGCGTGGTCTGACACGCACCTGGCCGGGTTTTTTTTAATATTATTATCATACACACTTGCTTTTTTAATTCACTTAAGACATTCGCAAAATGGTTGACTTCGGCTTTGCTTGTAATTTTTATAAATAGAACAGATTTGACGTAGATTATCAAGGGGTATCGTGTTACCCAGTAACTGGGTTGTGGAGGTCAGATAGGCAGTCCTCCATGTATAATATAATCCCATGTAATATATATTCAGCTGCATCCGGTTAGATTGGAAGCCGACCCCAACATAGGAAAAGGCTAGCCAGCTTGTGAACAGGATAGATGTAGTGTCAATTTGATAAGTTACAATCGCTGAATGTATTACGATTATGCTTCGGATCTTTCGACCTTTTCTATCGCTACAATTTTTTTTACGAGCTTCTTCTCTGTACTCGTATATTTTTCCTTTAAATTCAATCCTTTATTATCCGTTATTCATTCAACAAAATATCGTATTCCGCAACTAGATATCCTCAATATAATTATAAACAATAGTGTGTTCAAAATAGTGTATCTTATTTTGTTGTTATATTCATATTATTCAAATCTAGTTTGAACCCAACAACAGTAAACAAAGGGGCCAACCGCAGTACATAATCCTCTCATACAATCGAACTAACCGTTCATTCAAATATTCTTTTTCAAATCAGCACAACAAACCTAATACCTGCAAATCCGACTTAAGTTTATTTTTGCAGTTAAAGCGAGGTCGTATTCGGAATCTAGGCCAGAATAAACCATAGTACTTATAATCCGCTTAGCTCGTAATATCGGCAGCGCTTTTTGCTATCACAGTCAGCTTTGCATAATTCTAACGTTGGACAAGAACGGTGCTTTCCTGGACGCCAAATTGACAGCTTGATAGCTTAATACAGCGGTGTTTTTGCTGGAAGGTATAAAATGTTAGAGTTTTTTTTATTTTTTATTATGCCATGCCAAAAGTCTATTAGTTAGACTGTTTAGAAAATAGGTAGTATAAATCCCACTCACCATACCTACTTAGCTTCTTTAATAGTTATTTGTTATACAATCAAACAATAATAACAATATATGTAGGCTGGTGTTTTACCAGCCTTATATTGTACCACGGCTGGGCAAAAGCCTCTTCTCATACAAAGAATGCACGCTTGCTCAAGACGGGTGAGTGATTTCAAACGTATCCTCTTTAGCTATACATATAATAAAATCGTAGCGGAATTAAAACTTTTGTTTTTTTTTTATAGTTTTTATGAGGTGGAACGATTCTTATCCCGAAAATATAGTTTTTAGAATTTTTGTCTATATGTATGATCCAGCATCACGATAAGTGCCCTCTTTGAGGAGTGGCAAGAGAGGCGCCACGGCGTCCTCACCTTCCGCCTGACGCAGGTCCTCACCGGACACGGTTGTTTCGGGAGGTTCCTGTTTAGGATAAAGCGGGAGGAAACGCCCGGGTGTCATAACTGTGTGGATCGCCCGGAGGACATGGTGGAGCATACAGTGGAGATCTGCCCGGCTTGGGTGGAGCACCACCGTGTCGGTGGCGGCGATCTCTCGCGTCCGGCCCTGGTTCAGGCCATGGTTCGGAGCGAGAGTGCATGGGAGGCCGTCACCTCCTTCTGCGAAGCAGTTATTCTAGCGAAGGAGTAGGCGGAACGCGGTAGGGAGAGGCAAGGTTCGCGCCCTCGCGCCCCTACTCGGTGCTGGAGACGCCCCGGGCGTCGGGAGTCGCAGGCCGATTTCCAGCCACCGTAGGCCCGGGCTTGCGGTAGCTCGCCGTCCGATAAGGACAAGGCCCGGGCCAGGGCCCGACGGCGCGTTTGTTCCATGCGCGCCTCAAAGAGATGTCAGCACGAATCGACGGGGTCCGTTAGGGCCAATGCCTGCCAGGGTTGCGAGTTTGTCCGAAAGGGATATCGTGGCCCTAGCACACAGGGAAATGAAGGAAGACGGGTGGGTTTCAGTCAGTAAAAGTCTGACACGCTCGCTCCACCCAGAGCGGGAGAAGTTATTTGATAATTTCCCACCCAAAAAAATAAATAAAAAGCATCCTGCAAATACTACTGGATCGATTCTGTTCACTTTGTTTTCTAATAATGTATACTGCATGACCATTACTATTTATAACAAATTACCTGATGGCTTAAAAACTCTCAGCCTCAGAACATTTAAATGTAAATTATTTAACTTTCTATTAAGCAAATGTTATTACTCGACTGAAGATTTTATGAATGAAAAATTTACTTAAATATTTGACATGATTGCCTATAAATCATTTTTGACCTTGACCTTATTGCACTTTGACTTATATAATTAATCTCTTTTACAACTAGTGTTCAATTTATTTCAATTATTTGTATAAGTAATAATAATAATTTAATTTTATTTTAATAATGACCCATACTTTTGCAAACCATATTTGTACGCCGGAAACGGCAGAATATTATGATCATAACAACTTTGTACAATATTCTGACAAATAAATGCATTCTATTCTATTCTTCTATTCAAATTTTGCATACATATTTCCAATAAATTTAGTCAGTCTTTAGACTACAAATTATCATGCTATTTGCTATGGGAGATGAGCAATATTGCATTATGCTCGTATTCTTCTACAGTTTACCGCAAATTATAATAAGACGAGCCAAAAGATTACAATATTACAGATACTTATTATATTATTTCGAAGAACAAAGGAAAACTTGTTTAGGCCGCTTCTGACTTCTATGGTTATAATAAAAATAAATATCTATGGTTACCCGTGTGTTTACAATCTACTGTTATATTATTTTGGTTATAGCCGTTCGTCCGGTTGAGCTGGATGGTGCTGATCCACGCGTCATGTTCGTGAACGGGCGCCGTCAGTTGAAACTGGTCATCTCTCAACTGCCAGAGCTTATTTTTAATATTTGAATCTTATATTTTGGATTTTTTTTAATAATTTATTTTTTTACATTGTTCTCACCTAAAGAAGCGACAAGCATAATGTACCCAAGATTTTGTAATATCTTGATGAGTGTCCTTGGAGTTTCTTGCCTGTTCTTCTTAATAGAGATCTACGTTTTGGAATGGCCAAATAGCTTCAACTTTCTGACTAACTGACCGACTCTTTGGCAATTCAAAAGTGCCTGTTTTGCCGGTTTAATTGAAATAAATGCTTTGAGTTTGAGTTTTGAGTCTGGAAGTTTTATAAACATGCGGTTATTTTAGTATATTGTGATGTCTTACGACTTCCGCGCGAACAAAGTCGCGGGCAGTGGCTAGTAATAACTATAACTCCAGGTTTCCTCGCAATGTTTTCCTTCACTAATGTCCAAGATAAACTCAGAAAATAGATATGAATGGAAAAAGTGACATTGTTACTTGCCCAGATTTTAGATTTAAATTTTAGATTTAATTTTTTTTAGATTGAACCCACAACCTCGCAAATCAAAGATTAATGCGTGCACTTACAAGAAAGTACATTGCACCTTTCAATAAACACGATAATATTGTCCCGATGAAAAAAATGTTTTCTAAATAGAATTTTCTTCAAATTGTAACATAAATCCTTTACCGTAAACAACATTATCCAACAAAAGCTTTTCAAAGTCCAAAGTTTCAAATCTAAATATTCAATTCACAAAAATCCTTAACATTTCAATACAGAGGGGCTTGTGGCTAAGTAATAACAGCCACACGGGTCGATCGATCGCGAGTAATCTAAGTTAAGCTACGCTTGCCGCGGTTGGTCCGTTTATGGGGACCATCTTTACATACGTTAAACCGTTGGTCCCGGCTGTCATTTGTAGACAGTTGTTACGGGTCATTAGAAACCCGAAAGTCTGACAACCAGTCTTACCAAGGGATATCGTGTTACCCAGTAACTGGGTTGTGGAGGTCAGATAGGCAGTCGCTCCATTACAAATTCCCATTGATAGGGATTTTCAATGGGGATTTGTGGAATAACCCATTTAAACTGCTAGAATTCAGCTGTATCCGGTTTGACTGGAATCTGAACGCAACATAGTTGGGAAAAGGCTAGGCAGATTCAGATGCCTTAATAATTCAATACACCTTTAATACTTTAATACGTTCTATGTGTCATGAACAGTATAGGGCCTCATGAGGTTTCTATAAGATAGTCCTTGAGTACAAAAGAGACAAATATATGAATGTGTATATATTTTGAAATAGAACTTATTATTTTTTAAGTTAGATGTCATAATGGTCATGACGTACAGAAGTATAATATTTTGCGTAGTGTGCGCCATGAGAAGTATATTGACAGGGACCAGCATCTCATGCCGCACCGTGTGGTCGATCCGCCGTGTCTCTGTGTTTCTCAGTGCTGTATAAATCGACGCGTGCGTGCACGTCTTTATCCATATAAGGTACGAAAATGAAAAGATCGAGAAATTAATTAAAATTTTTCGTAATAAAGCTATCAGAGCCGACCGAAACTTTATTATTTCTAGTGAACAGACCACTGACACGAAATCTTCATAGTAAGTATTAATACTATTTTACGTTTTCCCTAATGTGTTGTTCTACATGAGATCTTTGCATGAATACTGTTGCAACTCAAATTTTTTTTCAGCAGAGCTGATTGAAGTTTACTATTTACGACAAAATCCACCAATGGCGTAGCCTTTTTGTGGGGCCACAGTTACAAGATTTGTGATACCAATATGATCTGTACTGAGTATATGATATGTACTATTCTTCGTCGAATGGTCTAACTAACTCGAAATTGTAGTATTTTGTAATAGTACAGTACTCCTCCAAACCACCGACATGTCTCATGTACTTCCTATTAATTAAAATTAAGTCACAGATAAAGAATTCCTACTGTTACCAAAAGTTTTTTTGAATATTGATGTTTTAATTTAATATATTTCCCATGACTGTTACCGTAATGCTAAATCAATGTAGTGCGAGATGGCAAAATGTTTCTCTTAAAATTACAGTCCGTTACGTACCTATGTCCATTTATTTTTTTATTTTTTTTAAAGAACTGAATGCTGTTTATGTGGCATAAACTAAAATGAATTTGCCACGTTTTAAAAAGTACAGTAAATATATCCTATAATATTCGTTGAAATATTCAATCTTACAGATAGTAGATGATGTGGACAAATAATGCTCATAACGCATCTTGGTAAAATTGCTAGAGAAACATGGAGAACATACCGCACCCGTGGAAAGCTGTGGTATAATTGGTGCCGCATTGAACGTGTTAACACCTGTGACAATTAGCGCCATTGGCAAAGATTTCTAAAATTCCGAGTCCGTGGGTTCCCTTGGGGTTTGCATCCCCCTACCCGAACCCCGTTGAACCCCCGTCGGCTGTCAGATAAGCAATAACATGGCACCTGCCGCCTGTCACGTCGAAAGTTGAGCAAATACCGGGAGTGTAACAGAAAAACTGAGCCAATTTCCCATCACTTTACTACTACATAGTAGTAAAGTGATGGGAAATTGGCTCAGTTTTGAATACTACGGATATTAACGAAGAGAAGGGTATCTTTTTGACGACAATTTTTATTCAATAGATATTTAGGTTTTTTTTTTTCTTGCAGTTATAAACTAAACCACAAAATATTATTGGTTTATTTGAAATAAATGCTTTTGAGTTTGAGTTTTATTAATTACAGGCCTACCGCTGAAGAGGGTGCAATCTGAAAGTTGCCAATGTCGCAACCAGCTGTCAAATGCACCCACGATACAGGAGAAATTCCTAGTGTGGGGCAACGTTTAAAAAAAAAATTCACTGTTTTGAATAATCAATATTACTAAATGAAATTATGATTGTATAACCCTCTGTTTGAACAAAAATATTGATTGTGAATTGCAATTCCTAATATCGTCACAAAAAAAAATATTTTTAGGTGTAAAAAAGCACTTGGAAACCGAAAGTGCTTTTAACAACGTCAATGTTATTATTGCAATTCTAAATCAATACCTATTTTAGCGCAACACAGCGATACTTCATAATTTAATTTGGCAATATTGATTAATTAATACAACGAAATATTTAGCCGCTCTTTGCGACATTTGCAACTTTAGGAATGCACAGTATTGGGGGATGCGCTGAGGTACCCCGCGATATTCAAATTTTCTTACGTTTTTTGCAATTTGCAGGTCAGTTTCAGGTTGTATGTTAACCAAAATACGGTCGCGAATCATATTTTTATCAGCATACAGCCTGATAGTAACCTGCTAATTACAAAAAACGTAAGAAAATTTGAATTTTGTGGGCTACCTCGTAGGTTTTACCATAAGTGAAGGCAGTCTAAATCAAATTTAGATCGCAAGCTCCGCCCCTCGCTCCCCGCCACTCCGGTTTGTGCTAAACGCTAACACATCAGTAATAAAGTTGAATATCGCGTGCGCTCTTTGATTCTGTTCGAGCACGAAACTAAATAGCGTAAGTCTCAATTCTTATTTAGTTTCTATCTAAAGTAATAATTGATCTAGAGAAAAATTACCTAGCTAGACTAGCCCAGCGGTTGAACGCGTCCCAAAGGGTCATGGCCATCAGGCTGGTACGGGGTTACCGCACGGTCTCCCGTGAGGCAGCGAGCCTCCTTGCCGGACTACCGCCAAGGGATCTGGAGGCAAAAGTCCTCGCGCACATCTGGGAGTGTCGCGCGGAGGCGAAACTCCGCTGCCGTGAGAAATCATGGCACAGCGGACAGAGCTCCGGTGGGATCTCATGGCGACATGGAGAGTGCGATTATCACAACCCAGGGCTGGGCACGCCACTATTGCGGCGATAAGTTTCCTCTTTGAGGAGTGGCTAGAGAGGCGCCACGGCGTCCTCGCCTTCCGCCTGACGCAAGTCCTCACTGGACACGGATGTTTCGGGAGGTACCTGTTCAGGATAAAGCGGGAGGAAACGCCCGGGTGTCACCACTGTGTGGATCGCCCGGAGGACACGGTGGAGCATACGGTGGAGGTCTGCTTGGGCGGAGCACCGCCGTGTCCTCACGGAGGCGATCGGCGGCGGCGATCTCTCGCGTCCGGCCCTGGTTCAGGCCATGGTTCGGAGCGAGAGTGCATGGGAGGCCGTCACCTCCTTCTGCGAAGTAGTAATGCTCGCGAAGGAGAAGGCGGAACTCGTGAGGGAGAGGCAGGGTTCGCGCCCTCACGCCCCTAGTCGCCGAAGGAGACGCCCTGGGCGTCGGGAGTCGCAAGCCGATTTCCGGCCACAGTAGGCGCGGGCCTGCGGACGGTGAGCGATGGGTAGCCCGCCGTCCAATAAAGACAAGGCCCGGGTCGACGGCGCGTTGTGTTCCACGCGCGCCTCAAAGAGACGTCAGCACGAATTGACGGGATCCATTAGGCCCAATGCCTGCCAGGGTTGCGAGTTTGTCCGAAAGGGATATCGTGGCCACACGGTTGGGTTTTAGTCAGTAAAAGTCTGACACTCCGCTCCGCCAAGAGCGGGAGAAGTTATTTGATAAATCACACCCAAAAAAAAAAGTCTCAATTCTTATTTCGTTTATAACTAAAGTACTAATTGATCTAGAGAAAAAATATCTTGTGGCGGGATAATAAACTATATTTTCTTGCTGTGAATATTTATTTTAGACATAAAAGCCAAACAATCCTGTTTGTCTTTTTATAATTATCCTTAAAGAGACATGATTTTCGAATAACAAATGTATTGAGAGAAAATATTACAATTACGTAATTGTCTTCAACATGGAAAGCAAAAGATCCAATAAATCATATACTAAAGTTCAATTTTGCTTGTATGTGTGACTGTTTCAGAATATTCCTGCAAATTAACACAAATCCCTGAGGTAGTTACACGGTGCGGGAGGGAGAGGTGTGGTGACGTGTCGTGAGAACTCAGTCATTCGTCCGCTGACGGGTGCCAACATCCCTCCCGCAACCCGCAGCTACCTCAGACACTGTTTCAGTAAAACGATAGGCCTATAGATTCAATACAGTTTCAAATATCTTTGTTGCTTTACAAACAGCATAAATTTGAAAAATTCGTCTGCTCGAATTGTAAAGACGAAAGGCATTGCAATTATTAGTGTGTTTGTTTGCAATTACCACAGCTGTGGAATGAATAAACATTTTTATATTGTGAAACCCTCCATTTATCGCTTTTAAGTATGAGGTAATCACAAATGAAACTCTCAGCTAAATGACATCAAAGGAAAATTAAAGTACCCAACTGTCGTACCAATATTAATGTAATTGATTCTCGACAGATTTCCTTTTAAAGAGATTTCCTCTTTTATTAAATATTTATTTCCATTTAATTTACAAAGGAGCTACACAAACGGGGTTCTGAGTTTATTGTTAATTTTCCTTTTTTTAACTGACTTCCAAAAAGAGGGAAGTTATATGTTCGTCTGTATGTTTGTTTTTTTTTATTTATTTATGTATGTTCTCCTATTTCGCCGTCAACTGTGGACCGATTTTGAAATTATTTTGTTGTTTGTTGCCCTCGGGGTGGTCCCATTGCCACCAAGTTAGAATTTAATGAAGGGATCCCATGGTAATCGAGGGGAATCCTCAAATTTTATAGGCACACCTATACCGGTTTGGGTATTTTTTATAGTAACTCGTGCATTTGCTCTTGAAAAGCACCATATGGTGAAGTGGAACTGATGATGAAGACCAAATACGGCCTTAAAAATAAGTATTTCACGGGTTGCGATTTGATTAGGTACTTTAATATGGTTGCTAAGCAATTCATGCTCGTTTCAATGCATATGTTGACGTGGAGCTGATGGTTCTTACCAGGAAAATTCCTCATCAACTCCAACCACTGAAAAGTGAAAAATAAAAAACTTTTTACAAAAAAAGCAACCGACTGCCAAAAAAAATACTACAAAGTGAAAAATAAGTTTAATTTCGGAATTCAGTGGCATAAAACTAAAATACAGATCCAAAGACACCGACTACCGAAATTAAAGTAATTTTTCACTTTGTAGTGTTTTTTTTTGGAGTTCAGTTGTTTTTTTTTTTTTTTTGTAATAAGTTTTTTATACTTACCTCCCAATACCCAGAAGCACGTTGTTGTCTATTCATCTGGACTGTTGACTTCTTTGTTGTTTAGTAACTTTTTCTTTTACATTTTAATGTTTTGAACATTCCAGAGTAAGTCTTTGAGTGTTTCAATAAAATTGCAAATGAATTCATATCCTGTACATGGTTCAACCATAATTGAAAAAAATATAAATTTATTTGGTATTAACTAGATTCAGCGAACAAATAGTTTGACGAGGTTCACAGTTGTTTGAAATTCGCAACTAAATTGAAATTTTAATTGAAACAGTATTCGGCGAATAGATATGGCGGCCATATTTGTTCCAATTTTGTAGAAATCTATGAAGATAGAATGGATTTATTTGATCACTGACAGAATGGATTTTTGTTTTTGTAGGTATTCAAATAATTATAGGATGTTCAAATAAAACGACAAGAATATTATAAATCAGATTGCTTTAATTTATTTTAGTTTTATACAAATCGAATACTACTTACGATAGTCAATTTTAACGAATAAACATTTTACCCGTTGTATTTATTTTTACAAATTTACCTTTGTATTTTATTTTTTATTATTTTTCATCTATTATAAAAACCTCCATAGGGGCTTTTCATTATAAACTTACATTACACTCGGCTGTATTTATTCAACTTACTGCAGTCGTATATATTTTTTTATTTTAATTTTAATTAATTATTTCGACTATGGTTAAGCCACAGGAACACAATGTGGATTATGTGTGATATAGGAAAATAAATGTCGAACTATGTATGAGAAGCTCGATAGTTGAAAAAAAGCTTGGTCGATGTTTTGTTACGTGTTTCTGAACGTGTGTGGGTTTAGCTCTTCATCTGCCATTTTGTTTTTAATAATGTACCTTTAACAAAATTATTACATGAAAAATCTCTCGGTTATAGACAATGTAGGCGTTACCATTAATGCGTATAACAACTTTGTTAAGAAATTCTCTTTAAAAGTAATTCACAGACGCCTTATAAGAAATTTAATTTTAAATAAGACTTAATTTTTCCATATACAAGTCATAAATAAGTTTTTTTTTTAATAATTCAAACATTTCTATTAAATAATCACTTTTATTTTCACTATTTAAAAAAACTGAAAACCTATGGTTTGCTAAAAGCTAATCCCAACACGGAGATGAAAATGTGTGAGAAAAATGGTAATAAATTAATAATTTATATATATTATAAAAACGTTGTTGCATACATAAGTTGGTGTTTGAGTAAGCGAGCAACCACCAGGTGTAATGTTTATAGATGTAGCCTAAATAGCGATCGAATGAGATACAGATTTACATTTGTTGGCCTAAGAACGTAAGAACCAATTTTTGAACTGAAGAAAGATCATATTATTTCCAATATTTTGAAAGAACTATAGAAAAAAATATGATCAAATATGAAAAAAATATGAGTTATTTGCCCTAAAGGGGCAAAAAAGTCTAGACCATATTTTTTTTTAATAATTTTTATTCTTGACCATAGATACAAGTCTTTCAGTCGGATACATAAATGGGTTTTAACTTAGATTTTCTAGACCATAAACAAAACAGATGTTGCCATTCAAAAATTAATAATTGTAACACCCCTTTTAAATCTTATTAACCACCACCTTATTACCATGCCCTATGATTTAAAATAAGAACCAACAAATTCGTGGTCATTATTTTACTGGTCACTGAAAAGTTTTCGAAATTCAAAATTGTGAGCTAAATATTCTGACACCGAATTTATTTTCAAGTTTATTTCTTCATCCGCGCTTTTACGCTATCTGCAAAGACTAGAGAAGTATACTAAGTTACAGACACGATATGTGTCAATAGCGTTCGACTCGTATCTAGTTTGAAGATCGCACCAGCACGACTTGCGGGAATGTTGTAAGGGTAAACAAGCTGTCACTATGTGCCGTCGTTCACAAGTTACGTGAAAATGTACGCTATATTTTTCGGTCTTAGAAAAGCGAGCAAGCTCGGTATCGTATCGTATCCTAAAATTGACTTTTAATTTTTGTGTCGAGTTTCTGTACGCGTTGTTCAGAAGTTAAACAAGGGTCGGTAAATATTTAGGGAAATTAAAAAAGACACAGAAAGTATTATAAAATTCAGCTGTTTTATTTTTTATCATTCCCTTAACTTTCATTTACAACGTAACATGCCTGGGACAATTAAACTAAACCATAGCTTGGTAGGTTCTTAGGTCCTTGGCAACAAAATGTTGTTAAACAAGATTTTTTTTCAAACCGCTGTAAATTTTCCTTACCGCTATAACTAATAAACGACACAAGAGTAGATGGGACTCGAAATAGTTAAAATCTTAGTTTACAGCGTCAGAAGTAGAATATACATGGAAATCCAAAATACCTGTTTCACGATTAAAGCATTTTGTTTCTGTTGTGCAGTATGCAGAGCAGTCTGTATGACATATGAATAAATATTTATAATTATATTAATATAAATATATGTATAATTTACAAAATAAAAACACAATATGTAAAAGTATTGTTTTCAAACGAGCCCAACTTTACTAAACAGAGTAAAAGCAATCAAATATTAGATAAATATAAAAATAAAATTTACTTGTATACATAGGCACCTTTAACATAATATAGTTTACATTACAATATGGTTAAAAAAAATCATAATAATAATTATATATCATATGCCATACAAACATTAAAATTATATATAGATGTATACATATATGTTAGTAGTGTAGACATAGACGAAAGTGTGTAAACTGGTTCCTCAGTGTTATGTGAAATTCGGAAATAGATTAGAGTTAAAATCTACAAAATATTTGAGGAAACTTACGCAAATGACCAGATAATTAAATTTGTATGAAGATACAATTTTACAGAAATATATTTTAAGCTTAAACAGACAGAAATCCTAGGTTTAAAAAATGTTGAATCCTTTAATTTTGACTGCCCAAAGAGATTTTGATAAAATCCTTAATTATAAACATTCATTTAAAATAACTATTTTGTATTACTTATATTGTTTTGTCAATTTTCGTCGTTTCCTCACACAATTTGCATTGTTTCTTGAAGTGTGAACAAATTGTCAAAAATATCAGAAGATTAGCTATACCAACATTGTAAAAGTGTGAGATTAAAACAATAAATACTGCTAGTAAAATGTGTATGCATCGCATATGAAGTGGTTACGTCATCGTCAGTTCATTTGTACGTTTATATTCTAACCCGGTCCCATGCAGGCGTTTTATTATTCGGTTTTATTAAATCGTAGATCGTTTCTACTCGTTTTTTAATTTATCAATATTTTTTATTATAATTTATCATTGAACCGCTACCACGGGCCTTACATTCGATTTCACAACCTCTCATTTATTTATTTAAAACAAAATAAGTTTAAAATTGGCTGAACAACCCGTAGCCGCGGCCCAATACAAACATTAACCAGTTAAATTACATGTTAACAAAGACCCTAGTTCGTTTTTTTTATTTTTTCTTTACAATAATCTTCTCAACTTCCTCGTTTATACCTAAAACCAACTTAACTTCAATATTTATAAACCCTATTTTTGGCACTAACAAATCTAATTAAATATATTAATTAATTTTACAAATTTTCATTTTTTATCATCACTCTTAAATTGAAATATACACAATCAAATATAACAATAGGGTTTATGAAATTTAAAATTATACTTAACAATTATAAATACAAAAAATTCAAAAAAACTGACATCTGATATTTTTCAGCACCACACTGTTGAAAATAAATTTTGCGCAACGACAAGGTTTATAATCTCAGAAACGATTAACATAATTAGGTTTTAATAATACAATTCTGGCAAATACAATTTATACCTTTCTCTTGAGACACTAATTTTCCTGACCCGTTTTATATTCAGAATACTTAAGATTTCGAGAAAAAGGTACAACTAGTAAAACACATTTTTCATCTTTATTCGTTATCGAAAAAAGAAAATGAACCAATATGCGAAAACACTCAGATTGCGTAAATTTTATATCTAGTTTTTAGTGAGCTTCCTTATTGATAGTTATTCCATTATAAGTTTAGCTTAAATCAAGGGACACGACATTCACTAGGCTATCACGACATCTATAAGAGCGAAATTGAGGAACGGACATAGATAAAGACTTTAAATTGTTTATTTTTTAAATAATACGACTATTATATAGATGCTACAGTATGTGCTAAAAGGTTCTAATCGAGTAGACACTTGACGAATTTGAATCGATAACAACCAATTTCAATCAAAAAAACTTTTTCAATTGAATATCCGTCAAAGCGACATGTTGACGTCTTATTGGGCGCGAAAAATTTCGGATCGCCTCCAATCGATCTACGTTTGAAATTAATCAGATAATACTTTACTTATCGAGATGATATCAATATGAAGACAGTATCTAGTACTTACGAGTAATATTGTACTACTCCTGCCCAATAAGACTGGTTCTTTTAGTACTAGAGTGAAAAATGCGATATTTTAGTCTTTTTTCCGATTTTTTTCTAAAATTTATATACAAATACATACACACTGCATTATTCTGTATGTACACTTTATCAATATGTTTACGTGGTGGATAGTTATATTAACAGCATTGTAATATTTCCGCTAAGCATAACATTAACACAATCCGATTCCTAATTAGTTACTATGTCTGATGCTAAAAACTTACTCTCATATCGATATACTAACAGTATAATAATTTTACATTATCGATAGTTTAGTGAGCATTTATCGATACGAGAGATCAACTATTAGGTTCTCCGTTTTATCGAAAATGGTTTAAAAACTAAAAATTCATTTTTTCTCTTTAAGTCGGTCCTAATTATTTTTTTTATTCAACCCCCGATGCTAGACCTATTCTACCTTTGGTTCCGTATTAATTGTTGAATTCTTATCAATTCCATAACTGTTTAACAATTCCTGGATTTAATCTTCGTAGTACAATCATTTAATAATTACAAATTTACTTCCATCCCCTTCATTAATGTTCCGATCTGTATATATTTATACATATCAATTCAAATTGATAATTATGTATCCATATACACGCAGCGGTTATCGCTAATCGAATTTTAATATCAAATGGAATAATCTTAAATCGTTAAGCTATTCTTGACTCTACCGATATTTGATCCATTATGTACATTTCTTAATACCCTAAGGTTTTATGTCAGCGTCTGTGATCCCTCATTACAGGTAAAAAGGATACCGATTCAAATCTAATTTTTCAAAAGACCTCCTTCCCCTTCAATTTACGAGAATTTTAATTTAGGAATTCGCGTAGAACCGAACTTTCTGTTTTACAAACTTTTTTATCAAACCTCACTTAGTACGATTTCCAGATTAACTTTTTCGCAATTACTTTTTCCAAATAAATGCAACTCTGTGCCAGCTAAGCATTCTTCCGTTAAATCAACCCTCATTAGTATTTCGTTTATAAATATCGTTTAGTTATAATAATTAATATTGATTTTTTTTAACAAATTATACACGTCAACATTTATCTGTATAACATCCTAGTCAACATCACATTTTTTAAATATTTGCTAATGGAAATTTCAGTCTGAGCTCAATGATTACCTATAAATTCGAAGAAATAAACCGTACAACTCTGAAATAATTATTTAAATATCAATACAATCTACATCAATGAGAATCAAAATAATTAAACAGACTACAAAATTCCTTACATCAGCTAAAATTTCCACTAACGTTTGACTTAACTACAATATGTAAATTTATTATAATTTAATGTCTTAAGACTTTGTTATGGAGACGTGTGCGTTTCATCCACGTATTTAATTTAATTACATTATCAATTATAATTACAAATCGGCAATCTAATAATTAGTTCTCTCATACTTGTGCCGTCTCTGCGGAGGCACCTAGACGTTGTCTCATTGCACGATGATATGCGGAGCCGATAAAAGGACAGCCACTGTCGCGATGATTGTGAAAAGTGTGAACACGAACAGGCAAAACCTGGGGACAAAAGTAACATATCAGAACCATTAACAAGTGTGTTAGTAACAAAATTGGCCACAAGATTTCTAATTTGGCTCTAGGGTTCCCCAGGGAGCCAAATTAGAAAGAAATTGATGATTATATATAACATTATATAAAATCATTTTATTTAGAAAAAAGAAGTAAACAACTATCGTGTGGCCGTCGAGAGAATGCGTTCTTAACACCTGTCGGTTTCATACTAACGAATATCTGTTCTGCGAATTTGACCCTTATTACAACTAGAAATTGTCCAACTGAGTGTCAGGAACGCAGTCTCTCGACGGCCGGACTGTAAACTAACACATTTACATTCAAGTCTACAAAAAGGTTTTTCACGGCATAAATAATACACATCCATATTTAACACATTCAGGGACACAAAAGGCCCATAGGCGTCTTAACAGACCATCTCATATCAGAGTTTTTTCAGACCGGTGGGACTCTCCCCTTTTACGAAGGTGGGTAAGTGTTCAGACACACTTGTCCAAATAATCTAGTGTACCATTGGACGAACAGCTCAATGGTTCATTGGTTGTTTATTATTATTAGTTTAATTTAATACCTACATTAGGCTAAGTTATACAACTACTAACATTTTATGGATGTTTATCTGTAATAAAATATTTGAATTTGAGTAACAATAAGTGTCTCGTTGAGTGTCCTTAAAAGCGTTAAATTTCGGCTTCCAAGTCAAATGCCCAGCAGTCAAGGTGCAGTTCCTAACAATAATTCAAATCAGTACTTTTACCCGTTCTTGTAAGTTCAAACTTTACTTCTAAAAGCGATCGTTACTTATTTTCCTTCACCATTTATTACTACTTGTTTGAAATTCAGAACGTATACCCGTGTGTTGGATTCTGTGCATTTTCGTTTGCATTTTAAAATGAAGACTGAACAAAATTGAATTTCAGTTAAAATCCCAACCGTATACAAAATGTCATGAGTTTTATACAACGCATGAGGCTTTGCAGCCAAACCTTTTATCGTTGCGACGGTTGCAGCCAGAGAGCATTAGCTGATTTTGTATCACCGTACGTTGTACCTCGACATTTTGTCCACTCGGTGCGTTACCCACAAGCATATAATAATGGAGCAGGGGCTAAACGGGAGGATAGTCATGTCACGTTACAGTGACATGTTCCCATTTTTCATACTTCCCGTATATGTAAATTGTTCCACATATGCAGCTAACATGTAAACTGCTGTAGGTAGGTACTCAGATCGCGCAAAAGGTTGTTAGTCGACCATAAAACTGCCAGGTTACGAGCATTTCCGCTGCTAATTAAATTTTGTGCGGCTTCTAGAGCCATTTCATTAACTATACTATTTTATGAAGTTCATTATTTATTGTCGTACACGGTCAACCAATAACTGTAAGTAGTTCTCTGATTCTTTTATTTCTAGCTTTTATAACAAGTACTTATTGGTGTTCATTCATCAATATCTGTGTCGTTTTCTTTTAACTTTTCATTCAGATAACTTTAAATTTAACAAGATGTGAATATACTGCTTTTGCTACACATTTCTGTCGACTTTACTCCACGTGTCTCACAACACATAAATAATTTAAATGATGTTTATGTGCTATTGAGTTATTAATAAAAAAACCAGCCAAGTGCGAGTCGGACTCGCGCACGAAGGGTTCCGTACCATTATTTATAAAAACGGCAAAAATTCACTTTTTTTTTGTATGAAAAATATTAATATTAATTAATATATATTATTATTAATTTATTAATATTTGTTTTAATTTAATTATTTATTTTAAAGAGAATATATAACTAACTATTCTATGAATATTTCAAGCGTCTACCTGTTGCCGTTATCAATATAGAGCAAAAAGGAGCAAAACAATCACGTTTGTTGTATCGGAGCTCCCTTAAATATTTATTTTATTCTGTTTTTTAGTATTTGTTGTTATAGTGGCAACAGAAATACATCATCTGTGAAAATTTCAACTGTCTAAGTATCACGGTTCATGAGATACAGTCTGGTGACAGACGGACAGACAGACAGACAGACGGCGGAGCCTTAGTAATAGGGTTCCCGTTTTACCCTTTGGGTACGGAACCCTAAAAACCGGCCAAGTGCGTGTCGGACCACGCACAATGAAGGGTTCCGTAGTTAGGATGAATTTATCCCTAAAATAAACTTAACATTGTAGTTGAAAAACATGTTCTCCCATACATCGTAATACGCCACGGTCAATTTTCCAACTGAAAATTTAAGTTTGTAATCGCAAAAATGTTTTTTTATGTGTTAAAACTACAAATTAACAATTTTCGGACTTTTTCCTTTACTTGTGCTGTGAGACCTTGCTTCTGCCCAAATTTCATGATTCTAGGTCAACGGTATAGGTTTTGATTTAGGTGCGAGATATTCGATTTTATTTTTTTATGTGAGAAAACTACAAATTTACAATTTTCGGACTTTTTCCTTTACTTGTGATGTAAGACCTTGCTTGTAATTTCATGATTCTAGGTCAACGGGAAATAACCTATAGGTTTTGATTTATGTGCGGGATATTCGATTTTTTTTTATGAGATAAAACTACAAATTTAGGACTTTTTCCTATACTTGTGCTGTAAGACCTTGCTTGTTGCCAAATTTCATGATTCTAGGTCAACGGGAAGTAACCGAGTAACCGAGTAAAAGGTTTTGATTTATGTGCGAGATATTCGCAATATTTTTTTTATTTGATAAAACTACAAATTTACAATTTTCGGACTTTTTTCTTTACTTGTGCTGTAAGAACTTGCTTCTTGCCAAATTTCATGATTCTAGGTCAAGGGGAAGTACCCTGTAGGTTTTGATTTATTTGCGAGTATCGAAATATGTCTTCACAGACAGACGGACAACGAAGTGATCCTATAAGGGTTCCGTTTTTTTACTTTTGAGGTACGGAACCCTAGAAATGCCCTAAAACATTATATACTTTAGTTTTTAATTCAAAATAGTAGACAGTTTCTCAAAGACGTTGAATATGCTTTACATTTAATGTGACGCATTTACTAAAGTGGAACAACTGATGGCAATATCTATTTTTTTCTTAGTTTCTCTCTGGCGCCTCTCGTTCCATACTTTGAGCAATATTAATCTGATTCAATAACATTGCATGCTTTGTTTAATATAAGCGTATTTGCTACAAAAAAAACGAATCATTTTACACGGAAATGAAACACCAACATCATTCATTAAAGTAGGAACAAAAGCCCGATGCTGGTTAATCCCGCTTTATTGTGAAAACAATACAGTCATAAATCAATGAATGTAGTTTTACCATATTCATTAATCAATTCGCTGGAGCTTTTCGGATTTGAGTGAATTCCGAATTGAATCGAATAATTTCTTTATACCCGATATTATTGTCACTGCTTGTTCTGTGGTTTCACATATTATGTATGGTCACGTTCTATTTACTCTTGAAACTTTTCCCTCGTTCATATGCGGCAAATTTAAATCATTCAACACCTCGCAAGACCGCTATGTTTAAAGACTGTACTTTAAAATCGCTGACAGTTGAATATTTATAATGATGCAACCATTACATTTCCAGCTACTCTAATTCTACTTATTTAACTATTCTATAAAGTATTTTTCTCTTACCTGTCAACAACCATCGCAGCGAACTTCCAATCGCTGATCAACTCAGCCTCCTCGTCTGCTTTCTTCATCCTTGCTGTTATGAACTGCAGTTCCCTCAGGATGAGAGAAAGTTCTCTGTGGTGGCTACCCAGCCCGCCGCCCACGTCTTCCATAGTGGACGGACGGACGAACGACCGACGGAAATCCGTGCGGAATATTGAGCACCTAAATCGATATAGTGAGATTGGAAAAAGTGCATTAGCATCTAAATGTTTAATCAGATGTAAAGTGAAGTACTTTACATCTATTTGAAAACTGGAAACTGATTCAATGTTTTAGCATTCTTATCTGATGCAGGGATGATAATCGAAGAGTATTCCAATTTGAAATTCCAATAAAATGAAGAGAATATGAACAAATAAATTCAGGGACCACCTGATGTCGTATACATATTCTGCCTATTATGTTCCCACTGCTGGGACACAGGCCTCCTCTTTCTGTGAGAGGGAGTGGGCCGTAATCTACCACGCGGGCCCAGTGCGGGTTGGTGGATGTCACATATCTTCGATTTTTAGTTCTAGGACATGCCGGTTTCCTCACGATGTTTTCATTCACCGTTTTGAGAGCAGTTGTGATGAAATAATTTACACAAAGGAAAGCACCTGTCTGGGTTCGAACCTACGACCTACTACTCGTAAGTCGACGCCGTTAACCACTGGGCCACCACTGCTCTGTCGCATAACAAATCGTTAACTATGTAATGTTTTTACTCACCCTGGCCCCAAATTCCCAGTCGACGCTGTACTATTTGGAGGTGGAGGGCCATGCCTGAAATCATCATCTATGTCTAGCACATTTGCCAGAAGTGACTTGGATGACCGCTCCTTAAGCTCTAGCTCCCTCATTCTTGTATTCATCATTATAGTCTTTCTTGTTATTTTCTTCCCTGGCCTCGACATTCGAAGAATCCATGGCAACCATTGCAGGAACACTGATTTTATCTGCCAATTTATATAACCTTTAGAACTTAATTGAACCATTAAACATTATTAAACTACTGACAAGTAGATTGATTGATAGAAAAATTGGATCAGTATGGGTTACATGTATATACTTCTTCAGTATGTAAAACTTGAAATATTTCCTATAGTATGAAACTATCTTTTTATTAGTAACTCACCCACTGTGGCATCTCATGTATGTCTGCTGTTCGATGATGGTAATTGAGTACGACTACTGTCAGTACCACCGAGGACGCTACCATAAACATGATGCAGTTGAAGTATGTCCCTGGTACATAGAAAACCTAGTTTTATACGTTGCGTGTATACAAGTTTACATAAGTTGATGACGTGATGGTTTACTTTACAAATGGAGATAAGCTTTTACTTTTTATTTCTGTGGTAGATGCAAAATAGTTTACTTACTTACTTAGTTACTTACAAGTACTTTTTAAATTACTTTTTAATACTGATATAATCATCGAGCAAGGTTTTGTGATTATAATATTGCATGTATTCTATTTAATTTGTCTAAATACTTGAGCAAAGGGATTTTCAGTGTAAAATTGTATTTACGTCGTCTTAAACCTAAGGTGATAAACAAAGACGAAAAATAAATGAAAACGGTAAGGAGAAAATTAAGTACTTCAACGAGTTTATCTTACAGTTTTATAAATAAATGTTTAATTGCAATATCACGTGGTTCAAAGCTATATGTCATATCTAATTAACAATGACACAGAAAGCCACATTCATGCATTTTAATTGTACATGCGATGTTCTAATCTACATTTAGATGAGTTTTAGCTTTTATGCGTTACATTGACGGTATCCACATCAACGAGTCATAGTTTTATGATATTCTGTCGTGTCTATCAACAAAAATAATATTTTTAAATTCAAAGTATAATAAACACGACAAATGAGGGCTCCTATTTTCTTTATCACCTACTTTTAATGGTTTATTTCAAAGAAAGTGCTTGTCACTTGATTAGTTTGAGCATTTAATTGGCTATCATCTCTTTTGGACAAGCTCTTTCAGTTTAATATTGAGCATCCCTTGTAACGATGTTGTAGTTATTCTTTATCAAGTTATGAACTTATAACTAACGTTACCAGAGACGCAACTTTGACAAAGGAATTTGTTATTACTAATTCAATGTTGCGAACGTTTTAAAATGGATTTGAGAACATGTAGATGTAATGGATAGAGACCAATTGTAGCTGTTTTTTTAGAATTAATACTACTTAATAAATGAAAAGACAGTTTAAAGTTGTATCCCATCAAATACCTTTGTCAAAGTTTACAATAAATTTTATTCGTTTGTCAATTACAGGGATAGTAACAGACCCGACAAAGTTGAGACCCGAAGTTCACGAGATACTTGGAGGCTGGACCCTCACTACCCGCATCCACTTTGTTGCTTTAAACAGTTGTTTAACTTTAAATCCTGCTTTTAAACTACAAGCAATTAAGTATTTAGAAGCTCGTTTAGATAAGGAGAGTTGTACGGTAATTTTCGCCGTTTGAATTTTTCAACCATTTCTAAATCATGCTTGAAGCTGACGTCTGTAGTCGCGTGTCTATCGGCTGTCTACAGAAAGACCAATAGAAATTAAAACAAAGAAAGTAAAAAAGATTCGAAAATGATTGTTTAATTATTGGACCAAGAAGTAATTGTAAGTAGATTATTTTAATACATTACAAGAAGATTGAGTGCCGGTATATTCAGGAAATTACCTTTAGATAGACTCAGTTTAGCTACTTATTTCAACAGCACGAATTTAATGTGCAATAACTCTATTTCAAGTGTCGAAAGAGAGCCGCAAGAGCGCTGTAAAAGCATAGATCAGTCTCCAGAGACGGCGAGACTCTAAAATGCAAGTTGAAAACAGAAAAATATAAGAAACTATACGCTCTCCTTCAAAATTCAAGCAAAATATCTATTTAGATCTTTGTTAAGTTGATGTTTCATGAATGAGCAGAGAGACATTTTAGGTTCAACACCCCAAAATATTCCTCGAGCTGCATTCTTTTTTAGGAAAAAAAAAAACTATTCATCATTATTTTTATTTCAGTTATTTAGGAAAATAATTACAATCGCGAGGTACTTTTCTCACCTATTAGAGGGATCGCCTCAGAGGTTTTTGTGATGACGTGTCCCACCAATAGAGAGAAAACAGTTTGCGACAGGAGGATTGTAACACCTGCAAAGATCAATATAAACTATGAAACAAAATCAAATCAAAATGTTTTATTTACAATGGTTAAACCTATAGTACCATCCAGTCTATACGTCGTTGGTTAGATCTCGTCCTGTTTGTGTGCTGAGTCGGTATCGGGGCTCAAGTGAAATCATAAACGAAACATAAGGATAGTCATGCAAACACTATTATAGAGGGTTTTATCAGTGGCGTTTTATTATTATTAGTATTATAGTTTATTTTATTAGAGGAGAAGGGTTTTATTCGAAGTTTTCGCTAAATTTACACCACCCTCCAAGTATCCAGAGACCGCGGCTTTAAGCCTATGGATATAAAATAGTTCCAAAAAACAGTAACATTAAGAAACACCCAATACAAATCGTAGACCATGGAATCGATTACGTAGACAGCAAACTCACATAAATACTTGAAGATAATATACATACGAATATAAACATTTAGAATAAAAATATCGTAACTTACCTTCAGCATCCATTAACAATAAAAAGCTCTTGTAAAAGTTATAATCACATGCCATGCCACTCATATCGGAAAGTTAGTATCGTTACAGAAGTGTATCGACCAAATAAACAAAATGAATGAGTAAACAAGTGACTAAGCTGCAGCGAAGAATCACGGAATCGATTCCAAGATTTTAACCGAAATCATTATAAGAAAATACGTAAAAGCACAATACCTTCACAATAAGTTGGACTATTACAATTTCCTTTCCAATATAACGAATTCTCGAATTAATTACTTTTAAGCAAAAGCATTTTAACAAGGTCTTGTAAGTAATCGACGTCATTTATCGACAGACAACAAAATGAAAGCTTGAAACCACTTAATAGCAACCTTAAGCTCACTACAATTTGAATTAACTTCAAACGTACATAATTTACTCCTTGTAATGTTTTAAAATAATTATTAATTATTCATTTTTAATAACAAAAACAAATGAGAGCTGAAATAAAATTAAAAATAGTATGAAAGATGAAATAAAAGTACCAGGACAATAATGAATATGAAGAGAAAATAAATGTAGGATACAAGCGGGATGGACAAACGGTGTGGGTTAGGTTTGGGTAGTGTACCTAACAGGGGGATAGCGTCGGAGACCTGTGGCAGGGTCTCGGCTACCAGGTTGAGGAACACCGTCAGCGAGAGAAGAATAGTGACTCCTGTAATCAAACACACTGTTAACACCCCTACTGGCGTTGATATATTTTATCAACTCTAAAGTTTTCGTATCCATCGCAGTTTTAATCATCGTTATTTATATGTCGTTCTCTTAAAAATACGGTTATGGATGGTAACAATCCTGAAATTATATCTACGCCAATAAACACTTACCGTGTCTCGTCTTTATGTGTCTGGATCTTTGCGGGAAAACTAACACCGACCCAAACATTTGTACCACATTCTATACAATCTAATATTCATTTCAGTGCACGCTGCTTCCGAACGGCTCTTAAAAGTTTTATTACCCCTTTGGTACGTTCAACAAGCTGTATAGCGTAAATTCTTGGCTTTTACGGTACACGTTCATTATTTCTGATTAATTCTCGCCTCCACAGTGTAATATGAAATGGTTCTTTTGCTTTTATCGTTGGTTTGAGATGAATATTAAATGCGTTTGCAATTATTATTAGATTTTTAATATTTCGTATGGTTTTCTTGAGGTGGTTTCTTTTGTCAGTTCGATTAATGTCCCGAATTTGTAGAGGGAGAAGATCTGTTAGAGAATTAGTGATTATGGTTTTCAAAGGAAATTATCTGATACTGTACCCCTGCCACTTTTACTGTAGCTACTAATTACATTATTTTTTAACCTTAAAATAAAGCCAAAATGTTGATTATTTTTTTAAGACTATCACGTTATTTGAAATTACCACCTAACATGCCCCAAATTCCTGCAATAATAAGTCCTTACTTCATTCATGATGACAAACAGAGCACTGGCCCTAATACACTTCCTGGACAAACCCTGTTAATCATTACGTTCAAACTATCAGTATCAGCATGCACTTTTTCACCAGCACTATATCCTACAGTGCGGTATCTATTAGTGGCACTATGTCAGACGTGGCATCTTTTTGCGACCAAATTCAGAAACACGGTGAATGACAACAAGATTGTCACACCTGTCGACCGGCCATTGTATGGATAAGTAAGAATTTCTAACAGCATCAAGTGAATAAAATGCTAGAGTAAGATTGATGGCACTCGATTACCTATTTCAAGCACTAAATTCTTGATAGTATGTAATAAAGCATTGTACTGTTTTTCTGCGTGGTCATTAACTCGAATAGCTACCACATTTTCATTCACATCATCATTAGGATTGAGTTGTTTGAAGTAGTTGCATGTGCTGCGATTGTTAAAACACACGATACAACAATTTAATTTACCAAATGAAACATTTCTAACTCACCATACCAAAATTCAAAGCTCAATTTAAGCCTAACTCCGCACCATCACGCAAACATAATCAAGAACTCGAACATTTTAGTAAACATTCCCCAACATTTGGAAGAAACTGAACCGTGAATGATACTTCAAATCTGACTCTCAGAACAAGGCCAATTTTCTAGTCTGTGCAATAATAATTCTGACGCCTCCTTCAAACGTTCCCCATTAACTTTAAGTACGTTCTTAGTTCCAGTAGAGCTGCTTTTAAATACTCAAGTCTCATCGCTTATAATTAAATTGTAAAACTGTATTTTATGGACCATGAACGATCTTTAGTTACAAATTACTGAAGCACGCTGCCTGTCGGAATGCTTCTTGCTTGTAATCTTTCTTGGGATGGTCCATTGATTTTGGCGGTGGAGACAGCTACATCTACGTCTTATTAGGTCAATTTATAATTATTAGCTTACATGAAAATCACTCTAAAAGAATCATAATGCATTATAACGTTATCTACAAATACTATTATAACTCAATTCACTGTCATTAGCAGGGTAATTTCAATTATAAAACGCTAACCTACTTACAGACTCCCTCTTCTACTGACACATATAAAATTTACTGCAAACTCGAACGTACATCAGCACTTGTACTATATACACGAGCGATACGAATATGCACATTGTGGCCTTTTCAAGATAAGAAAATGGAACACGATTTCGCTCCGTTCTTCCGTACCTCTTTTGCTTACTATACGTTCGCGTTATTCACTTGTCAACAAAGCAGATTTTCTTCGGAGAATGCTGAATATTTTAGTACTAGTGAATTTTCTAGTTTCGTAGAAGACAGTAAGATACTTTGGTTTGGTTGACTCTCTCTTCATACGAGTGGTCACAATCCCGACTGGGCTCGACCTTATTACAAAGAACTTAAATACCTATAACGTGCCTGCCTAAAATGTGCCTGCACTTCGGAGCATATAATGATAAGCAAAGGACAATATACTGACCGAGAGTAAGTTTTTCTCCGGAGTCGGGTGGTAGTGTGAACCCGAGGAGTGCCATCGATGAGATCAGCACACACGGGACTATGAGGTTGAAGAAGTAGTACAGGGTTCTTCTCCTGATCATGATGGTGAACGTCACATCGACGTAGGGCTCCGGGCAACACGCGTACGTTATCGTGTTCTTTTTGCCTGGCATTCCTGTGAGTTGGCAAGACAATAGAAAGTTCGTTATTTGTAAAAATTGTTTCAATTGAAAAGTTAACAAAATGGATGTTGAATGAAAACTTTCCTCAATTTGCGAATTTAAATTATAAATTGATAGAGAACTGAAGTTAATAATTTTATATGTAAATGATAGGTTCGCCCCCTATTACATGGGACTTAAACATAACTGGCGAAATGTGGGTGTACTATAGGTACACCTCTGCCTAACCCTGCGGGGATTACAGGCGTGATGTTATGTTATGTTATGTAAATGATAATGAAAGATGAATGCCTGTGTTCAAAACAAGGCAAGAGACTGATGATGATGATTATGTATATGTTTAAAACAATAAAGAAACCAAAACAATAATAAGGATCCATACTTTATTGCTGCCTTCAAAAGTTCCTTGGAAATACCAAGAAACATACAAAGTACAATCATGACTCACCTATTAGATACCACTCCCCATTTGTTATGAAGTCCGACAGGTCACCGCCTGCCTCATCTTTTAGCACCAGATCCAACTGTCAGGGCGAAACACGGTGTAGTTTCACACATTCAACAAGATGCACTAATACTCCCCTAACTCATACAAGGAAACATGCCAATTGTACCGAGATAGCAGGACCAAATACAGGTCGAATTTCTCCCATTATTCGCCTCACAATACCGACTTGTTGAAGCAATATGATTGCTGCTGAGGAAGCAATTTTGTAATGAAACGGTTCGTCATTTCTTTTTTCATTGTCCTTTTCTCTCCATCCCCTTGCATACTTTATTGGATATAAAACTCCAGCATATTTCACAAGTTATAAACGTCTTAGAGCCTATTATTCGGTATCGGCTTATAATTTGCTGACTTACTCACAGTCTGGAATCTTTTGATCCTGCCATCTTAAGGTTTTCGAAGTTTCTTGTAAAATAATTTATACCTTTGACCGAAAGGGAAATGTGAGAACCTCTAAATGCAAGACAAGGAAGGGGATGCAAGAGCATGCTTTAAACAATTGAAAATATCACCGCCATACGGAATTTTGTTGATAATAATCTAATAGTGTAAGAGTTTTAATAATTAAGCAGATAGGAACAAACTTAATAAGAAAGGTACTACTGATAGGGAAGAAAAAATACTACAAAATAATATCTAAGTATTAGTAGATGAAAGATACAAGCATAATTCAAAAGCTGCAAAAACAACATTTACGATATACAACCTTAAATGCTCCTTCACTTAAAAAAAGAGCAGAACTCCAAACGACACCCAAATCCAAAGTTGGCGTCGTTCAAAGCCACACACTGCCAGTAATTAAGCTAATCCCGTTTCCTCAATCCACGTCAGAATTCAAATTCTAAAACTACTCATTATAATGAAAGTTAAAATAATACGAGAACACAAAGACAAAGTTAGATTAAGTCTATAACTAACACGTGGTGCGAAACTAGAGTAATGAGGTTTGAGGCGCGCCCCAACTCCGGGACACTCGGGGACACTACGGAATTATTCAAGAAGTTATCACTCAACGTACACGATATTTATGACAGCTTTTGTAATATTTTTACTTGTGTTTTTAGACTGAAGTTTTAGTTTTTACTTTCACTTTGTAAAGTAATTTGAAGGCAACGGCGCAAAACTTTCTCCCAAACACATAATGATATACAAAATAGCAACTGAAAATGTTACTTTAAAAAACTACAATTCTGGCAATAAATATTAAAAAAACTCTCGGTGACGGTGACCGACGATTCACAAAAGCTTGTGATTTTGGTGCAGCGGTCATTTGTAAACAAAACGGCACTACTCCGGTCAATCGGTTCCAAACTGTTACCTTCAACATTAATGTTACCCATCAAGCCAATCGCTGTCCGAACAGAAATCAATCAGGTGACAGAACTGAAATACATTTATTTTGCAAACATCGCATTTTACTTTACAGACGATGTATTTATTTATCCAACAGAGTTTGTTCAGTAAAATCACAAGCAGACAAAGTGACTGAACTCTTGATCGAAAATCAATACTACAGTCTAAGAATGTCATAAATTCCGATAAGAGCTACAGATAAATACATCAACAAATAATTGCAAATCCTTTCTAAACTTCAACATACATTAAAAAGGAAACATGCATTCTGTTCTATAAATCTACAGTTTTAAAAGAAATCGTTAAGAGTAAAAGGAAAAAGACATTAATTTAGGCTACAGAAAAGCAGACGGATTGAAACGTATGCTAAATTATTCGAGGCATTTCAATTTCTTTTATTTCAAACATTTCTCTATAGAAGTACCTTGCTTTTATTATAAGTTGCACATCTAGAGGTGACAGGGTGACTGTTTTAGTAGAGGTTTGTGTGAAATGTATGAAAAAGTATATTCATCTTCTTTAAGAGTACGATAATAAAATAATATATAATTATGATATATTTTTTATGAAACGTATATTTTTTCAAGTAGCATCTTGTAATTAAGGCTGTAGCCCGATCTTATTTGATGACAGATGGGGAACTTTAAAACCGTATATTTTCTAGACTTGTTTCAGCCATTAGACCAACCCCGTTCACCAACATCTAAGTCCCGTTCAGAGCAGTTTTTATGACTTTTTATTAGTATTTTAAATTTATAATAAGCCAAAAGCAATATGTAAATAGCAGATAAGCCAATAAATCTATCAACAAATACCTCAATTTAATTATTTTGTATTTTATTATCCAAATTCAAAAAACAACAACAAGTAAAAATCAAAATAATTATTCATTTCGAAATTAATAATTATTTTCTTTTTTACTTATAAAGGTTTATTGTAGTCGTATTTCCTTTAAATACATAGTTCGCTTTTCATGAATTTCACAACATTTATAACTTTCCTATAAAATAGAATACAATGGCATGTAATTTGCAAAATAATTCACCATAGTGTTACAGTATTCATTTAATATTCATTTTCACACATTATGTACATTAAAATTAATTATGTAATTATAACAATAGGTTTTGCATGGACTAAATGCTCTAGTATTTTTGTGAGGAGGAAATTGGGATCGCATCGGTACATTTTTGTGAAACAATTTCTTCTAACTCTTTTGTGTTTTTATTCAATTAAGTTCTCTGGCCGGATTAAATAATCTGTTAATATCAGTACATACTGAACTTATAGAGAAAACTAGAAAGGTAAAATGCGTCGAATAATTTAGTAGACTACAATAAAAACGTGAATGAAATCAAAAGATAGAACAGAACTTTAAATATATAAATCGTGTGTGCATTTGCACGCTCACACAACTTGTATATTTATGATATATTTTTTTAAACACACACACATTGTGAAACGATAAACACACATAAATAGTGCAAACACTTTACAGTTTATCCTGTAAAGTGTTTAACAATTATACATTTTACATAACACAAGTGATTATTATACCCAACTTGTACTTTTTGTGTTGGACTTTATTCTTTTCTTCATGTTTTTCCACAAATAAAACGTATTTTTTTATTTTCTCTTTAATCGTGTGTCGTTAAAAGAACTACGTACTAAGCCTCCATTAATAATCACAAGTGCCGATCAAAATAAAAATAAATAGGTTTTAATAAAATACATATATACACACAAATATTCTACAGAATTTTCCGTATGGCGGTTCGTAATCATTTAGTTAATTAGTGACTTTCTTCCATATTAATGTACAGTGCTAATTTTTTGCATCATGCAAAATAGTACATACAAAACTGGATATGGAAATATCCTAGGTTTCTCACATGGTTCCCTTAGATTTCTCCCTGACCTACCTTAATTCTAATTTATCTACCATATTCTTAGCCTGAATCTAACCTGTACTTTGTCCTGATAAGATTAATTCGCGCGGTCTTTTAAATTAATTATTCCAGCCACGGCTCTTATTTGTAGTGTTATTTAATTGTGTAATTACATCTCGTTAATCAAACATTAATTAATTGTAATGAGGCTCGAATTATCTACTTTGTTAATGAAAAGATGTCTGTTTTCCTTTAGGACTTTTTTCCTTTAGGAGCTATTTATCGGTTAGCTTCTTACAGTTACAGTATCACCTACCTTGCCTGAAAAGACTTTAATTTGGTTTATATTATCTTTGATATCGATTCAGATTGAAAATTTTGTTCAGCACACTTTTATTAATAATTTAGATTGAAACAATAGAACAAAAACTATCCCATAGATTTTGGGTAAGTCAAAGATAACGGTCCTGCCTCCTTAAGGAGCAACATTGGAGCAAAAATCTGTCAGTAATCTGTAAAGTATGCTTAAGACCATATCTCATCGCAATTAGGTTGTAATAACTTTCCAAATGCAAACTTAAGCTCAAAATAATTTGAAATTCGGTGAACAAATTTCATGTTAATTACCCTTCCTTTAAAATAAAACAGAACTCGAGGCAAAGTCAACATTAGATACGTAAATACCGCTCGAGGGTGGGTACACGTGCAGACAAATCTTCAGTTAAAATGTAAAGCAGGCAGGTGAATCCTTAACGTGTGTTTAACTAAACTTCGCTCAAGATATTTACCTAAGAAACAAGCAGAATCAAAGCTATACTTCAGATAAAGTAACTAACAGCTATGCTAAACTAATCAGAAGAGAGTTCGCGAATGAAAAAGATCCTGACAGAATCGAAATTCAAAATTATTCTTTCAATGTTTTTTTTTTGTTATAAGAGCCAGAGAAACTTATCAAGAGATCGTAAGTAGAGCCACATTAAGAGCCAAATTATATTAGATCTTTAACGTTCTAATTTTCTACCTGATTGCCATCATATGTCCAGCTACCAAACTTCATATCACAGTGTTGGTCGTCGAAGGGAAACCACGTGATGTCTATCTTGCATGTGCTCTTGAATATGCCAGGAGGCACGTACAGGCAACTGCCGTTGTTTCTGACCACCACGTTGGTCTGGTATGTCCCGTCAAAACCCTCGTCAGCACTAGTATCAATACAAATTGTGTCATCAACTAACTGTATTTTACACAAGTTTTTTTTGGATAAGGATGCTACTGGTTTAGTAACATTCTTGTTAGATATTTCATCATAATCGAATAGGATTTGGTCAATATCTGGCTACAACAACGAACGGTCAGCAACAAACGTTTTTAAAGTCACATCCCTAAACTTTTTATTTTTTATTTCAGTGAAATATGATCTAATTCTTAAAAAATGTTGTCATGTTTAAAAATTACACGCAAAGAATTTACGCTTTATTATTTTTCGAAGTCCCACTCATTCAATAATAATGTATGAAGGAACACTGTTAAATAAATTGTGTGCAAAATATTACAGAAATAAATTAGATGAACCAACTGACCCTCATCAAAACTTCACAATTGAAAACGAATGCTGGGTACTAAGAGCATTCTTTGGTCAGTTTTTGTAATTTAATTTTTTTAAATCCTTTGCATGTGAAAAGTCTTTCCTTTTTTTTTAATCATAAAGATATACTTAACATTTAAATTATCTAAGGTTAAAAATATACATTTTTGTTTTAATTATCTTAGATAGAAAATGAAGTCAGCAGAAGCGTCAGTGAAGTCGCATGAAAATAAGAATCAATATCAAAGAAAGTTGTTTTTCTAATAATGAAGAACGCCATGTTTAATTTAATTTAAAACTGAAAGTTTTAATTAGATAGGTACAAATAGTATTATTTACTTTTTATTAAAGCTATGTCTAAAGCGAAATGTGCCTTTTTATTAAAGCGTTTATTATTTTTATTATTTATTTCTCAGTGCTTCGGATTCATCTGGGACGCTATTATTTAAAAATGTGCTGTCATTGACAAAGATGAAATTAGAATAGATTTTATCATTGACTGCACTAAAATCATCCTCTCGCTCACCAGATTTAGAAAGTTTATCGATGAAAAAGTGTTGCAAAAGGAAGAGTTGCAAGATACAAAAAAAAAACATCTGACAAGCGAGACAATGACAGTGGTGTCTCAAATCAGCGACTAGCGTGCCATGTACGTTTATTTTATTTTTATTTGTGGCAGCACCGAGTAGGAGCTTTCAACCACGCGAACGGTCGTTACTTTTAAAATAAAATAAAAAATATATTATAAAAGGGTCAAGTACCGATCGTCACATTCGGGACCATCTCCTACTGTGCTGTCACAATTCTGAAAATTATGTAGTTAATTATATTAATTTTAAAAATAGGAAATAAAGGTACACGAAAAATAAATGTTAATAAAGGTCATCTTAGAGCTAAGCAATAGAAAATAGGCAGAATTAAACAAAATGCTTGGTTGATGCATTTCAACTTACGCATTAGCAGTTAAAACAAATGTTTATTTTGCTTATCATATTCGCTTGCTGTACAAGTTTATAACAAACCTCCCGCAGGCACACACGTCTCCACAATGGCCTTTATGGGCTAAATAAATAAAACAGGGCCTTATCGCCCGCGTTCATTTATCAACGTGCCCACAATCTGATCATTAGTATTTTTCATTCAACTCCCACTTAATGAACACCAGTCTAATCGGATTTATTATCTGGCATCAAAGTAAATGTTAGCTTTGGTGGATTTAAGCTTTCTTATATAGCATCTGGGTCAGATATAAAGCCTTCTTGTGTACTTTTGTGTATGATTTGGAAATAGATCCGTTTTTCCCAAAAGGTAGCAGAAGAATGGGAAAAATAATTACTAGTACGCAAGATGTTTTTTTTTGTTTTTATCTTTTCGTAGTGTTCTTCTCTGCTCTCAAAATCAGATAGGTACCGATTAGCGAGAGTCTGAATCCCCCACTGCATGTTGACGTGAAACCGATCCTAAGCCGAGGATATAACTTAATCGAAAGGATTAAAAGGAATACCGGAACTGTTCAAATCACGTTAAAAACATGAGAAGTTCCGCCTCCGTTAATTTTAATTCCTTCAAACAACGTAAATTCCTGCCTCATTAACTTTTCCATTACAACACAGGACTTGTCTCTTTAAAACAAGATTTACACAACTAACAGAATTTAAATCATTAAACCACAGGGCGAACATTCAAGACGTAGGCTGAGCTACAATTTAACTGTAATTTGTCCAAGAGCATCCGGGGACGCGAATCGATGAAACCAAGATACTGGTTTACACTGGTTTGGACTGGCCGTAGCTTATGTTTAAACTAACTATTGACGGTGCCATTAAAGGAGTTAATTTTAATTGTCGTTTGGGATTTATTTTCGTAATCAAGCTAGAGTTTATTATGTTTTGAAGTTATTTATTGTCTACTGTAGTGTTAAAAGGTTGGAACTGAGTTTAGTGTTTGGCGTTCCATACCAATAACTTTGGTACTAAATATTTAGTTAGTAAATTAAGTATCACTTTCTAAAGAACTTCATAACGATATTTAAAATAAATCTATTTACCGTAGAACCTAACTATAGCCTTCATTTCCAAAAACATTTTCTTTTAAATACTCCAAACGCCTGTGGCTATGCGACTATCCTGGGGCTTTGTGTGTGTTATATCAGATGAACCCAATACATTTACACTAAAAAAATGGTACCTACTCATAACTGCATCCCGAATCCTGAACCCCAAAAACAAACTAGATCAAATTCTCAGATAGCGAAAAGCCCCAAACATCCGTGGGCGTTCACTACGACAAAAAAGCTGTCATGCCTGCATGTAGTATTCATGGACGTCGGACGTGTGGTGTGTAACCACTCCGTTAGTTGGCGGCCCGCCAGCAAATCCGTATTAACGGGGACCTCGTGTCAAACAGTACTGTAATTCAGTGGATTGAATAAAACATGCGATTGCTGTGAATGGGCGAATGGACAGTTTTCTTTGTCATGTTTTTATTGGGTGTTTTGGTTGTTTCCTATGTGAGTTGTGACTAAGCGAGAAATCTCTGCAACGATTTATCCTTCTAATCTGGTATCGTTTAGCTGTCGATTGCGGTTTAGGTTTAAGTTTTTACCACAATTATTTCTGTGCTATAAAGTCTGTTGATATATGTATGAACAAACCCATTAGGAGGTCCCCATAGAGACTCAAACGCCCGGAACGCTCACGCATATTTTAGTGACAAGTTTCAAGTACAAAATTCGAAAACAAAAGAGTACGAGTACCAGCCACAATTTTTTTCAAATTACGTTTCGGTGTGACACACGTCCTCTACCTTCAACAGCCAGTCACGAAGATGGTAAACAAGGTGCCACCGTCACACAGCCCCGTAAGTGATTTAAAAGCTTCCATAATCGAATGCTGGGCCACTGGCCCACTGGCCCAGCGCCAACAGGCGCCAATGTTCGTGACGTATAGCCAATATCGTAAATGGGTGAATTTTGTTGTTTTGTTAGTATGTTTGAAGTGTTGGCTGAAATATAGCTCCGTGAACGTTGATTTGCTAAGTGCATTGTGAGTGATGGGAATTTTTAATTAATACTTGGATGTGTTAACATTTGAGCTGTGTACACATTTTAGAGAAGCGTCGTGGCCATGTTTACTTTGCAAAAAAAATGTTGCTGCGACAATAAACGTCTAGCTCTTAAGTTGAAGATGAAGGAAAAACAACATTTAAAATCTTATAGACATTATTTGAATAAAAATGAACAAACTACTAAAATCAAGTGTTACACCAGTATAATTATAGTCGATAACTAAATACCAGTCAACTATCTGTTAGGTTACCTACAACATGACATTTACTGCTCTATGTAGGACTCCCACAAGGTGTGGTAAACCGATTAACTAAGTTAATAATCTAATGTGATTCGACTAACTTAGTTTGCTATTGTTTTCTATGCAGCCACAGACGAAAGCGTAGAGACATGGAGTTAAGCGAGTTCGCATCGTAAACTACATAATTATTAACGATAGATAATAAAGTAATTGAAGCCTAAAAAAATTGGTAAAGGAGGTCTTATACTCTGTGCTGTGTTTAAACAATCATTCTGCCTAGCCTCCTCCTTCCAACTATGTTGGGGTCGGCTTTCAGTCTAACTGAATGCACCTGAATACCAGTATTTTACATGGAGCGACTGCCTATCTGACTTCCACAACCCAGTAACTGGGTAATACGTGCTTTGCGGGGCACGGCTAGACCGTGCCCCGCAAAGCAGACTAGATCTCGAATAAAAAAAATATATAATAAAAAACAAGATAAAAAATAGAAGCCTACCATAACAGCTTCACTTTTTATTTCTGTCTTTTGAAGGCCCGTTGTAAAAAAAAAGCATTTCCGACTGTCTAAATATTTGTAACACTCAATTTGATTAACTTTAAATTAATGAAATCTCCTCAATATCTTGGCCATTTGAAGATATTGGGCCATTTGAAGTTATTAGGCCATTTCTATGCGTAGTATCACTTAACATGAAAAACCAATTTTACATTAAACGGATTTTAATGTAACTAAACGGCTGATAAGTATACAATTTTCTGGCCAGCAAAATCTTTGTACTGTTCTGTGCCAAATTTTCCCGCTTTCCTTAAACCCCAGTGTCACTGTGTATGTTAATAGGGCATTAAATGTCGACTAAGCAAACACTTACTTGCAAGACAAATTCTTTTGTAAGAGGCGAATTATATTTTAGAGTATGCGTATGTGTGTGTGTGTGGAGTATGTAAGGAGCGTAGCAGGTGGCGTTCTATAGTTTCTGCCTACCCCCATGGGAAGAAGGCGTGAGTTTATGTATGTATGTGAATTATATTTATGTATGCGATTTACATAAATACATACTAGTACCTATTTCTTGTGAAATTCAGTTTTTTTTATTACTTAGATTTCAAGAACGACAGCTCAGCAAGCATTTTAGGTGCGTCTTAATTGATGATCTAAATGCCCAAATCCCCACTACTCTCAAAAATAATTGATTTTAAAATAATACACAGGATGTTCATCGCAATATCCAAGCATACACATTTCATGTATGTTATTCTTATTATACACAGCCATCTTTTCAAACAGCTATTCTCCCGACGTGTAGGTACATTTACTCGATCTTCCCAAGGCTGTATATTAATTATGTTGCCTCCAAGTAAAATTGAGAATCACCCACGTTACGAACATCATACGCTTATAGCCCATACGACAGGAGAAAATGAGCGTGGAGAATAAGAAAATCTTTTTGGTGTATTTTGTACACATCGCAAAAAAAATGTGAATAAAATGTTTTCGGTATTTTGAGTTGAAGGAAATAAAAATATAACGTTCGTCAATTAGCGTTTCGATTGGAATGAATTAATTTGATGAATGTCTATAAATGGCCATTCTGTTTTCATATAGGTAGTAGGTTCAGGATTTATTTCACTCTGTCTGTTGTGTATTTCGCTATTTTTACACTGTACTTAATTCAATATGCCATAAATAATCCCATATATTTCTTACATTTAAAAAATTAGCAGATTGCAACCCATTTCCCCGTAATCGCATCAACAGATCACAGATAAAAATTTATTTATAAAAAGGACAGTTGATTGGCGACCTTCCAAGCTTAGTTCCCAACTCAGTTTCACCATTTAAATCTGTTTTACTGTTCAAACTTAAAAGTCTGGAAATGTTGAAAACCGGCCAGTCGCTAACACCGATGGAGCGGTTATGTCCTCATTACACGAGCCGAGTCTGCAACTCTGCAATTTACCCGACCTTTATTTTAATTCGGATGCCTGTTCAAATCTCGCTTAAAAATCTTGGGGATTTTGGAAGGTTAATGTTCGTGTAAAAGCAACAGATAAATTATAATGTAGCCGTAATGTATTACCGTTAATGTAATTTTGGTTAATGCCGCAGATTTTCCTTGTATCATTAAGTGATATTAATAGACGCATCTCTATGTTTAATGCCCCATGAAATCATGAAAGAACATCTAGAAGATAATCAAATTATAGAAAGTTACAAACAAAAGGAGCACCATTAAAAGTAAAAGAGGTCACGTACCTCTGGAAAATCTATACCAAGGGGCATTCGCACAATAAATAAAGGACATAGCGACTAAAGAAAAAACTAGCAGAACAGTAAATCTGCTATATTCTCCATAATATCTTATAGTCTATCTATGGCATCGTTAAACTAGTAGTGTTGGAGCCATAACTGCTTATCCATGGATGTTCGTAAAGGTTATCGGCCTAAGATATACGTCTATAAACGTCTGGCTTCCGGCCAGGTAAGTGCCGATAAACATGGAACACACTTAACATTAAATCATGCGACACTAAGTTTATATCATTTGCTCCTTAACGGTGTAATGAATAACATGTTTGGCGCTCCGCCAGATGGCGCTACTTTCCGCGGACGTCTGTTTGCCTAGAAAATTTGTTTAACGTTAACGACGTTTGAACGACGTGACTGCATTTGAATTTGAGAATAAATTGTATGATTATATTACTGTATTCTGGCTCTGCAAATTGCATGTTGCAGAATCGATGCCGTGGAATGGGGCCGTTATTTCAACATTTGTTGCAGATGGCTTTAATTTAAAGTGAACAGTTTGAACAAATTAGAAATACTAAGCCGAAAATGCTCGCCAGTGTTCGGCTATAATTAGAATCTTCTGGTTTTGAAATGTAAAGTAGTCTGGTAAAATATTTCTTCCCCTCAAACGTTGGGACGAACATTACGGAAATTTATAATTATTTTGTCCGCATATTTCAGTAAGTTGGACTCTCTAGTGAGTTTTGAGCCTGTAATTACTTACAGTCACTTTAAAATAATTTTCGCCAACCTATAAAGTAATTCAAACTGAAAAATGGCGGAAAAGTTTCCGTATTTTTTATAAAAATACTTCTACTTGGTTCAAAATACCTCTAACAATTTATCAGTTTCTTTAGCGAGAACCAAAGTAACTTAACCCAAAAAAACATTATTAACTGAGATAAATAATAATGTTTCCCTTTAAAATTTTATTTCTTCTTCTCAACAATTCTTTCTGAATGTTGAATATAATTATCCCATTGTTTCATTCTTCGGGATAATAAAAATAAACTCTTTATTTGCCTTCCCTTTAAAATAATTAACGCTGCTTTGTTGCCCAAAATTACACAACATTATAAAAATTGCTATCGATATTAAAACCTCTGAGCCTTATCCCGGATATTTAAAATTGACTCAAAATACCAGAGGTCAATCCAAATCCGTATGTTTCAGAACGTTCCAAACTAATCTCAGTTTCAATCTGTCAAAAATACCTGTAATTTACCTACATTTTAGACAAGTTTTTGACATTGATTGTCGCTGGAAGCCGGCATGTCCTAGAACTAAAAATTCGAAGACTTAATATGACATCTACCAACCGTAGATTATGACCCATTCCATCTAACAGAGAGGAGGTCTGTGTCCCAGAAGTAGGAACAATAAAGACTGATTATGTATTGTCCCTGAGATGAGATTGGACGGGAATGGACCTTCAGTACTGTTATTGATAGTCCGAAATTACATTAAGTATTTACAGCAAAAAAAGCCATTTGCAGTCTCTGAAATTGAAATCCATTAAATGAAATTATATTAATAAGGAGGTAGGTATCATACCCGTTTGTCGTACTCTCACCTATTATACATGAGCACGTCCGGTTTCCACAGCTTGTTGGGCGTGATCCTGAGGTCCTTGACCCCTCCATATTCGCTGTCGTTCCACCTCAGGTTGTAGTCATTCCACTCCTGCACATCATCAACACAATCAGAAATATCGACGTCATCACAAGTACAGGTGCGAGCAAAAATATTGGAGCATTTCAGATTTAAAAAATGTATTCAATAAAATTGGGGCGTGTTCTCATTTCAAAAGGGTATGTGTCAAAAAGGAAGCAATTCTGATTTCAAAAAGGAATGTGATGATATTATTTTGTTTCAAAAGAGTAATGCAATAAAAAGGTTGAAGTAATAAAGTGAAGTTTTTAATTAGGCAAACGTTAAAACTGTAATACAAAGGTGCTAGACACCTTGAGAGATTCAAGAGCAACTTTTCAATGTCAACAGAGCAGTAACGAAATGCGGTGCTGTGAATTGTGAATGATAAATAGTGTTAAAATAGCGTTATTAAGTACTGATAGCAGCATTATGAGAGAAAATTTAGTAGTATCATAAATGTAATTTAATGTAGAGATTTTGTTGCTAGTGACATTAAAGCCTGTAATTGTGTATTTCAATATGAATGCCTTCTGTAGTCAGAAAAGCTGTGAATTATTACATTATTTTCTATGCAATATAACGTGGCACCTATTCAAAGTTTTAACAATCTCGTCCTCAGCAACATCGCAGAAAACTACAACAATTCGAAACGCCAAAATATAACTTTGTCACGGAGTTTCGACTCAAAGAATGGAATTTTAAAATGTCATATAAAAATACATATCAAAAATATTCCAGTCATTCCGCTCGCCAGTGTACGGAGCAATGGTGGGTGTCATTTTTACGGCCGATCTCAACGTGAAGATTTCGTTTGACACAATTTTGTATTGTATTGATACACTTTGAATTTATAATAGAGAAGCAGCCTAAGAGTACAAAATGTCTATCTAAAAGTGATCTGCTTTTCTCTTTAAGGAACCTCAAAAGATTCAATAAAAGTTATTTTACCATTTATTATCAATGTATTTATTAAACTATATCATTGATAATAATTAAATTAAATAGTATTTAATTTAATTCGTCTGCCTCGTTGGTCCACTGGTCGCTTGCGTTACTACTGAGCATGAGGTCCTGCTTTCGAATCCTGGGTCGGGTAAAGTGTTATTGGGTTTTTCCATCTGGAATTTCTTAGTAACTGTCCGGAGTCTGGATTTGTGCCCGGTTCATGGCAATGGATTCGCCTCCTATTACATGGGACTAACACATAACTGGCGAAATATGGGTGTACTATAGGTACACCTCTGCCTAACCCTTCGGGGAATACAAGCGTGATGTTATGTAAATTGTATTTCATTAAAATCATCTACAATAAAGCACCAGCCGTAGTTTTTTATCGCATTTGCATCAAACTTAATCATTAACTAAGTAAGGAATTTAGAGGTGGCTTAATAATCTTATTAGTTTTGACTAAGTTCCTACCTATGGTCTTTACAAGTTAACTCAAACAAAATCAGTGAAGACAAAGACATCCATAAATCAATACATAGGGAAATTGAGAACAAACACCCGTTGTTCATGTGCGATCTCCTGATAATAATTTGATACTGTATTTCTACGGTATATCAATATTTGTATAGAATCTATTAAGATGGCAGAAGGCGAATAGTATACCTTACATAAATATATATACCTACGTATTGAGAGCATGTTGGCTCTTTCTACCCATAGTAGGTTTAATATTCTACGAGGCTGGTTCCAACTTGTTGCTATGTTCAAATTTTATGTGTTCTACTGTATCGTGTGTACTTCGGAGATGATATTGGCTTTTATGTACTCCTCTCCTGTGCTATCTTTCAACATAGCTTCTTTCAGACATCTGTTTATGGGCGTGCCCTTGTTTACAGTACCTCAGCATGTGGGATTATTTTTCCTACTTTAGTTGTCCTATACTTATTACTTGGATACCAAAATAAATTATGAAGGTTTCAAAATGCAATTAAACAATATGACTTTTGCGAGACTGAAAATTTAATTACAGTGCCTAAATATAATTTTCCTAATAAATAATTTCACATTACAAAAATGATGCCAATAAATAACATTGATTGACTCTTTTAGTTGAAATCGGCTGACAATGTCACAGATGGGATTAGTGTGGGTGTTCAGTATGTCTTACCAAAAATAATAAATTAGTTGACAATATTAGAAACCATACATATTGCTCAGCCACTTTTACCCAAGCACTTCTCACCCAAAATCATATTCATAAACATAATCATAAACATACACGGATTCAACCCTAACAGAAAAAAACAGGAACCCTTTTATATGATTTTCAATATTGTCATCTGCGATCACATCCACACCGGCTATAATATCATCTCACTACCAACGAGAACCCGGCAAAACAAAGCGAGCCCTTCAAACTTCACCCTCTCCTCTAATATTACAAAAGTTAGAGCCACAACTTAGCAATGTCTACCTCTAGGTACCCACGTATTTGTACAGTACCATATTAGATTCCGACCAGCTCAAGGCACCACCACTTACAAATAGGGTCATAACTCCAAAACTACTTTACTGTTTTTCGTGAAATATACGTTTAAATCTAGATTGATAAACGGGCTATTTTTCCCATAAAATTGGGTTGAATATACTAGTGGTTTTTGAGATTTTTGTGAAGATTTAGGCGAAATATTTTGAGGAGCTTATCTAATTTGGGTCATTTGCCGGTGTGGGAGCGAGACAGAGGTATAGCTAATGTTCTCTGGTGAAAGGTTTGTGTATCAATTAGGTAGTTTAACGGCTTTATTGTTTGCAGGCATACGGTGTAATATGTGGCAACCCGTAACTTAAGGGTACCTTAAATGCTTAAAGGATAGACCTATGTTGAAATTCCAATCGTTGAGAATTGACAAGAGATTATCGTGCATATTTAATGTATAAGATATTTAATAGTTTAATGCACTAAACATGTCAGCCAAGGGTCATGATTAGTCGTAACAACAGAAAAATATCTGTTATGTATAATATCGATGACTCCTAAACAACCACTATTTAGTTATATTTTTGATACAACTAAAACCTTTTAATAAATTTATTTACTTACAAACTTTCAAGAGAGAGCACTAACTTTCAAATTGGTAAAAGAACATGGTAACTTAGTAAATTGGTCGTTAAATTCAAGAACTTCGAAATATAAACTTTATTTCAAACTCCTTAAAGTTTATTTTGAAGTGTACAGAGCAATGTACAATGAACTATGATAAAATGTAGAAAATTTTGTAAATAATATTAAATTATAAAAATGACAACAGAATTTATGTATATTATTTTATGAAACTTATTATTTTTATTAACTTGAAACTTATGCAATATTCATAAAAAAAATGATTTGTGTACCTTTTAAACAACACTTTAGTTGATTGTACATTTCGCAATAATGTAATTCTGCAATTAATTACACAGATACAGGTTACACGACACAACACAATCACGATATACCTACATTATAATAAATGTATATAAGAATTACGATAGGTAAAAAGAGAAGTATACATCATATACATCACCTCTAAAAAGCAATAAAAACGTGCAATGGGAAACATGCTATACCTACTGTAGATATATAAAAAATACATAATTCCATATATACACCACATTTTGTACCTAAAAAGCTCGACATTTCTAATTTCCTTGCAAGAATACATAGACCTTTCTGTCAATACCAAGACCAAGGGATTGGGGAACACTACTGTCTCTGTAACTAAGCTGCCGTATTGGTAAATGCTAAAATAATTATAGTTTTAATAGCTTAACTACATACCTTTATTGCTGGAAAATTAAAAAACAATATACATTTTTTCCTATAAAAAAGTATACATAAATAAATATAAATCGTTTCTGTAATATACTAAAACAATACGACCAACATCAAAAGTATGTAAATTAAGCGTTATTGTTTAATTGAACTTTTTATTAAAAAAATCAAATAATATAACCAAAACTTCGTCGTTAAAATCGGGAACTGAAGCATAACGATCTATTTTTTCCATCAAAACAAAAATAAAACCAAACGGGTCTATAATAATTTATTTAAAAAGTGTGTACATTTAATGTCAATTATGTACACAATATTTTAAAATTTTGCTTTTTATGACGCATATAGGTACCAAGACAAAACATTTAAAGAGGAAGAAAGAATTTAAAATACTTTTTAGAAAATATACTTTTAAATAAACGTCGTCCCAATGAGTTTTAACTCCGCAGGCAAACTAGATTCGAGCATGGTCACCACACTTCAATTTGAACGAGGATATATTCCCATAATAAACATTCCATGGCCATGCATAGTATGAAAAATACTACAATTTCTTGTAGCGAAAACAAAACAAAATCAACAGCGGGTACCCAGGATGTGCATAATCAATTTACAGTGTACATAAAACACATTTCATCTCAATAACAATATTTGTGCATATCAATATACATAAATCTTCACCAATATGTCACTTCCAATTGACCTAACGAGACCCACTTTAACACATCGTTTAAGTTATTTTTCAATTGAGAAACATGTATAATTTTATGTTAGTATAAATTATTACGTCACACTTAACGTCAACCATTAGTACATATTGTTAAATGCATTGCGGCTTACACGGCAGTTGTCGCTGATATACACAAATGTCTATACATTTCTGTCACGAACGATACTCACCCTTAAAAGATGTATACAATTGTAAAGTATCGACTATACTGACTACGTAAAGACGAGAAGTACTAAGTAGCTAACTTATGACAGTTTGTATGAAGGGATGCATGATAGGGTCTACTGGCTAGTCTACAGCACGAGCCGGGGTCAGCGATGACGAGGAACTGGACATGTCAAGCAACTCCCATACAAATATCATAAACAGGTAAATACAAAAAAGACTGCCGCATATTCCACAGTGCTATGCAATTTTCATAACAGTCATAGATTAGAAGAATAACCCAAACAGATAGACAGAACGAAGGTATAATATACAAAAAAGAAATAAATAAAAAAGAGTAGAAACGAAAATAATGATTAGAAATTTTAGTGTTAATTTTAGGTTTGTCTTTTATTCACACTTACCAACGACAGCCATATATTTGTTATAAGTAGTTGATTCTTCTCGTCCTATTGGGTTAGACGATGTCAACAAAAACAGAAAGGGCGCAGTCAGTATGATGATCTAAACAAACTGTTCCACTCCGCCGGACACAATACTTAGGGGCTGGGCGGCAGGCGAAAATGTCACTTATCATGCGTTTGTTAAAAGCTATTTTCGCGCGCCGCCGGACACACAATCTAAATAGATATTATATGCGTAGTTTACAACAATTTAACACTGACTCCATGCGACAGATCTGCCGCGAAGGCGGCGCCCTCTGTCCGCGCCCGCCTCCTGTAACCTTTCCTTCGAAGTGCATTAAATGGTGAATTAAAAAAGTGCGGTATAATAGTGCTGATTGAATGTGGAAAAGTACGGTAGTTATCGCTTGTTACCCGGTAGTGTTGGGATTGCGGGGGGCGGGAGGGCGAAGGCGCCATACCCGGCTCCTACCACTTACCAAATTGAGCCAGACGTTTGTGGTCAGGATTTGATTTTTCTCATCCTTATTTTGTAAAAGGTACGCACGCCGACGCAAAAAAGGAACGAAAAATTATGGTGAACAACAGTACCGTGTATGGGTCTAAGCTTTTACCTCTTAATTAGAATTTAGCTGACTTCACGTACCTTATACAATTGCGCAAACCTTAATGACATAATTATTTCATGCCTCGATTTTTTAACAAACCCCACGAATTGTATTACAAAGATAAAAGCCACGTTGTAATGTATTATTTGAAGTCAGCTAAATATCAATCTAAAAACACAGATGAACCACAAAGCCATTTTAATCTCTTGCCCTCGATTTGAGTGTTGGATAATCCACTTTTGCCGGGGCCAGTCGTTAAGAAGAAGCAATTAAATATTCCAGTGAATAACAGAGAGCAGTTTGGTGATGAGTAATGCGTTTTACGATTCCACTCGACGGTTGTTTTATACGGCCATTTGTAAAATATGACAGATTTTATTGTGAATAAGTTGAAAATTAAATATTTGACGGAGAAAGATTTCATTTTGGGGTTGTATGTTATACATGATTCTGTATTTTGTTGCTGCAGTCTTAGTCGGAATTCAAATTTGCTTGGTTGTGTCTTTAATATGGATATTAAATTCAAATTCAAATTCAAAAAAATTATTTCAGACCAGGTGATCCATATAGTGTGTATTAGGATCATCTAAGCTGGTTACGAGCAGCTATGATTCAGCAGCAATTTACAATCTAAATCTACAATATACCCAAAGTTAAGCAAGCCAGTTTCAGTTTCTAAGTACATTTAAGCGTACACTAAAACTTGTTATTATGAAACATATATTTTTGTTAAGGTTATTTAAATTATGATGTTCTCTCTAAGAACACAATGTGTCAATCTATATCAACAGTTCCCTCAAACATGAATAAATAACGAACAAAACCACGACCCATTCACGATTTCACTTCAAATCTCATACAAATAAATTTAACAGCAACAAAACCCTAACGTCCCAACATAACTCCCAGGACCCAAATTCTATGACATGTTTATACCTAACTTTCAGGAAGGACATAAACAGCGATCCACAGAGGTCAATAAAGTTTAGATAGCATCTGATAAAACTTTATGACACAAAGATTTATGTACCGAAGGGACGCGACGGGTCGATTGATTGATTAGGTGGATAGCTCCTTTTTATGAATATACTGTAACATGTAATAACAATATTTTTTGAGATATTGCTAATTTCGTAGATGAGGAAGTTCCTGGTTAAGTAATTGGTAGTGGGTATCGCAAAGGTGAAGGGAAAACTGATGTGTGACTGAGGTTATGGAAAAAATAAAAAGCGATTCATTTAATACGGTTTTCAGGTAAGCTAATGCAGCATAAACTGGACGAAATGATGTTATATTGTACTCGGAAGCTTTATTACTTTAAAATTGAAAAGAAGGGATTTGTTATACGGAAATTTTCTGACTATTCACTCATTTATTTCGATTTAACAACGTTTGTATACACTACAGAAATAACAGGAAGCAACAGAGAGTATGGAACCAATATATCAAACAGTTATATGTAAATACAGTATTTTCTACTAGATGATGATTCCTCCAAGCCATCCATAACTTCAACATCTTAACAGTTTCAAACACAAAATGTTAAGAGACGCTAGGACAGCTATATTTTATGATCCAGTAACTCGACTGTCCCCCGACACTTACCACTTCTCTCTAAACGGTCCTGATACTAGAGTCGACTGTATGATAGATGCTGCTATAAATATTTACAGAAGTGTAGCACATGTTAGAGATGGAAAATTATTATTAAATGTATACTTTGACTTTGATTTAACGGATTTTAATTTAAATATTTAAATCCAACATTTTAGTACCGCACGTTGATTGCAGAAACTTCTGGAACATTAATTACTTCCAGTTATGAAGCCTACTAATGGAACACCGAACATTGTACTTTCTAATATTCATAATTACAAATCAGTTTTTTGTGTTTATGATTATATTATGTGCTATTTGTACCTGTCTTAAAATCCAGAATACATTCTTAAATATTCTTTTATCATATTCATATATTTATTTGCATTCCATAATGTCTAAGTAAAGGTGTTACAATGGCTTAAAGCTAAGGTACAATTACGGACCCTGTAGGGCACAGCAAAAGGTATACTAAAATTAATTCTTAAAATAAAATAAAATTAGGAACCAATGAGCAAAATTTTTGAATGGATTATTAACAATAATTAAATAAATATAAACGTTATTTTATTGATATCAGTGTATAATAATTATTTCAAATGGTCAATTAAACATTTAATATTATTATAATATTTTATTTATATTTACGTATGCATGTGTCTGACGAAGTGACGACTAACAGTTTGTGTTGTCAGTTTGTGTTAAATCATTTTTTTTGTCATGTATGTATTCGTTTATTGTGTAGTATGCTTTTTGAATTAATATTTGCTTGAGCTTATTTATAAATGTCAAATGTGAATGTGTAATCGTGAACAAAAAACCTTTAAAAAGCTATAAACCTGTAATCTAATTTCCTGACTCGATTAGGCACGACAACTATAAAAGCCCTTTTTCTTTCGTTACAATTAAATCCGTTTAATTATATTAGCAAGAAGTAAAACTGTAAAACTCTTCAACAGCTCTCACTTATAACACCACAACCAACGCTTCAATATAGAACTACGGAATTATTCAATACAGCACTTAAGGCGACAAGGGCCGTTGCAAAGAACGCGTCGTTGTGAACTTGCGTTGCTGCAGGCGCTTTACGCTATTGTCCTGCAGCGCTGCAGCGCTCGATATTTGTGTTTTTTTTTCAAGTTTTATGCATGAGTTTGAGGAGTTGTGGTAGGTGAAATGTTATATGTGGAATTGCTGGGATTACTATAATAAAGTAAAAATGTAAAAATCAACGTATACAGAAGATTTTTTTTACTTTTGTGTATCGTAATCACACAATAATATTTTGTGTAAGAAAATGAGTAAATTTACATACATTATCGTCAATAATATACACAGATGCACTCCTTACTGCTTACTACGGTATAGCAGAATACCACCTACGATATGAAATAATATTTTGGGGTAACTCAACTGGAAAAAAAAACACCTTTTAAGCCTTTTATCTTAAACACATTCACACTGAACACTTTTCATGGCACATAGTTCTCACCATTGTGTCTAACCTTTTAATGTACGCTGTTTTGCATACAAACTCAGCATCACTCAAAACGTACATTCATAATCAGATGCAATCTCTTAACGTGCTCATGCTTGCCTCGTAAATCGTATCCAAGGAGAAATGTTAGCTCTCCAGTAGTACAGTCTTCATGTTCATAATCTCCTAGTAACCTCTGGGGACATAGTGGCGGTATTTTATGATATGAGTATATGACTGTGTTTTGTATAGTGGATCTTATAAAAACCTTTTTATGAATATAAAATATTAAGAAATTGCTTTTGGTCTCAGTTTTTAAACAACACCGTCTATAGTCCCCACTGTTCTTATGTCCTGAAATATATTTTTTTATTATGTTTTTGTTATTGTACAGCAAATATGACCTCTGATTCTTTTTTGCGTTTCTAGTCTCCGTTACCATTACGGAGTCTTTCTGTATCAATACTTCCATCTACGTTCTTTCCGTTGTCTCATTTAAAACTATCAGATTCATTGGTCCACACGTCCAAGATACTCTAAAAGGAAACATCTCTATCACTACCAGCCCCTTCCCTAGCAACAAGTAACTCATCCCTTATCTTCCTACATTACCAAAAGTTCCACTCCATACAGCCAAAGAACATCCAGACATTTCAATTTCCGCGGTAACCATTGATTTTACCATTTTCGCGATTTTTTTCAGCTTTCAGCCGACATTTTTTTGCGTTCAACACGAATTCAACCGTTCAACTTACGTGACGAGGTTTTTATAGAACTGACTTGTTGAATCCTAATTGAAATGTTTGTACAAATAACATTGTGTTTTAACATCTGGAGTTTTATGTGCTTTTTAGAATTTCATAGTGAAAAGGTTGTCATGAAGAAGTTAATAATCTAGTTTCTGTCATCCAATTTGAAACAGAAAATTAAAAGTAACTTATTCACTTAGTCTTACTTAGTTAGTTATCCTTCTTCCTTAATCCATCCAAAAGTTGTCACCCTTTGTAAAATTTGTACATTTATATCTGTAATTTGTATGGTGTACCTACATAATGAGAGCAGTGGTGGCCCAGTGGTTAACGGCCTGGACGAGTAGTAGGTCGTAGGTTCGAACCCAGACAGACGCTACTTTACTTTGTGTAAATTATTTCATCACCACTGATCTCAAAACGGTGAAGGAAAACATCGTGAGGAAACCGGCATGTCCTAGAACTAAAAATTAGGAAGACATGTGACATCCACCAACCCGCACTGGGGCTGCGTGGTGGATTACGGCCCACTCCCTCTCACAGAAATAGGAGGCCTGTGTCCCAGCAGTGGGAACATTATAGGCAGACTATGTACCTACATAATAAAGAGTATTCTACCTATCTATCATGTAACAAAACAAAATCTATCATTGATGATACGGATCGAATAACAGTATTTCCTCATTTTTATTCAGGTAATCATAGAAGTTAATTGATATTTTAGGAAAGCTTGGTATTATTCATATTATGCGCCCGTATAACAAGGATTCAAACTAACAGTATTGCTAAGTAAGTAATTAACTTAATTACTAAGCAAGGCAAGTTAACGTATTAAAACTATCCGTACCTGATTAATTTGATTACCGACCATCGGAAAAGCCAGCCTCCCAGATAATCAGAAGTTTATACGAACGTTTATACGTTGCGTTTAATTTGCAACAGTGGAATTGATTACCATCTGCGTAATAAAATAAGTTAATGGAACAAATGTTAATTACAAATTAATCAGATTTTCTGTGATCGTGTCAATATAAATATAACACTCCGAACATAAATCTGAAAGTATCGGCCGAATGTTCGGTCTTTTCTTTACTACGGCTAACCATTCCTGACTACGGTGAAAAAATAAATAATAAAGGCAGTCGAAGAGATGAGCCAAAGTCAAAACTATGACTTGAAATCGGGTAAGGACTCAAAGTCAAAAAAAGAAAACTATGGAAGTTATAAAACGGCCGAACCTCCGGCTGATACTTCGGTTTAGAGCTTCGGAGTAGACCCCCTGGCATCGAGAATTTTTATCGGGATATTCCGTCTCACTTGGAATATTATTTTATGGCATAATATCTAGACAGGAAACTCCGGGAGGGAACGCCCTAGGAGGACATATAGTGATCTAATTGGTAATGTCCTTCACAAAGGTCAGGTGCGTAGTACTCGCAATCGGCGTCTATGTATGACCAGATGTATGAACGTAGGCGAAGCAAAAGGAGTATGTAAGGAGCGTAGCAGGTGCCGTTCTTTAGTTTCTGCCTACCCCCATGGGAAGAAGGAGTGAGTTTATGTATGTATATGTATCTAGACAGTCTTTTCTTGCTAAGATTGTTGAACAACTTCACAGACAGACAACCAAAACACTACTCCTTCATAATACCACGAAAATAAAAGGAAATAACGTAGACAACAAGATTTACAGACACTCAACCTACATTAACAGGGTCCGTAATAAAACAAAGAAACATTATTAGTAGATACTCCTTGGTACAGCCCGATCGAAACTTTATGGCTGCTCGGAACATGAGGTGAGTCGCTGCGAAGTAACAACTTCACATGTCAGTGGGGGTGAGGGGTGCAGTACTGCGTAGCGAATCGAGCTGTAATAACTTTGTTTACCATTAAGTAGGGGAAGTTAATCAACCGTGGTAGTTAGTAACTAGACACACAACAACCCTTTATAGGCTTCTAACGACTGGTAGGTTAGTAATATTTAGGTTAAGCCATAATCTTTGTCTTGACAAATATCATAAAAGCACATAAACTTTCACAGCGGAAATTGAGACCCTATCGTGTACATTGAAGTGAGGAGTATAATAAATAGTATTTATAGTAAAACCGTTATCCTTAATGTACCTACTCGCACATAAACATAAACTCATGCCTTCTTTCCAATGGGGATAGGCAGAAACTACAGAACGCCACTTGCTACGCTCCTTACATACTCCTTAAGGTTCATACATCAGGGGGCCGATCGCGCTAATTTTGAACGTTAATACCAAAACTCACCACAACCAAAAACGTTACGTTAGACACATTTTGTATCGCGCTAATCATATCAACGGAAACGATTTAGCTTTACTTTGGAAGTTACGTTGGAGGAACGATGGATCGAACTTTCAGTATTGGGAAACGCCAACGATTTTGTCGCACAGAAAAAATAGCGCGATACCGTTTCTTACATCAGCTAAACCAAAACCAAAAACGCACTGTCCGAACGGTAATTACGTTGAGAAATAGCGTGATCGGCCCCCTGGACATATATGCACGCCGGTTGCAGTTGCCTACTTGAAATACGTGTACTGTCAACGTACACGTATTTCAAGTAGCAACTGTTTATCAAAAATCTAAATATTTCTTCCAAACTATTAATGGAAAGTAAATATAAAACTGTACGTTTTTGTACAAAAAAACAAATCATGGAAAGATCCATTTTCATCTATTTCCGTTACAGATTTGAAAATTCAACTCTTCTTTCACTATTCAAAACTCTGAAAACAGCACACGCGATAAATTCCACGTACTTTTCTTTACTTATTCTCTTTTGCTAAAAACCTATTCGTATGTTAAAAAGTGCATAGCAAAATTGGCAGCGTTGATGTTTTGAGCTTGAACAAAAAAATGTCGGATCAAAAGTTTTGCGAGCGTAGTTGTAAATACGTAGTAAAATACAGATAGACTAGTAGGTGTTAACTTACAGACATAAATCTGCACGAAAATGTTCCTACATTTTAGTATCGAAACATTATTCTAATTAATACGAAAATCCGAAACTATTTTTGAAAGTTAACATTTTTTTTTTTTTTTAAAAAAACGTTGCCCCACACTAGGAATTTTTCCTGTATCGTGGGTGCGTTTACAAACATTTAAACTCACATACACAAACAGCCAGACCCGGAACAACTACTTATAGGTCATACTCAACACAATAAGATACTGGCAGAAGCCCAATTTGGCTTTAGGTCGGGAAAAAGCACTGAAGATGCCGTAAACCAATTGGTAGATCACGTCACGCTAAAATTAGATCAAAAACAGAAATGCGTCATATTTCTCGATCTGGCCAAAGCTTTCGACACCATCATGATTTCTCTCCTTGTGGATAAGTTAGATAAGATTGGTGTTCGCGAAAACGCTCTAAACATTTTTAAGGATTTTCTCTGTGACCGTACGCAAAGAGTTAAAATAAAAGAACACGTTAGCTCTGATGCTGAGGTTACCTATGGCGTCCCACAAGGCAGTATTCTTGGCCCAAGCCTCTTCTTGATTTACATAAATGACCTGTGTCAGGTGCCACTTGTAAATGGCAAGATCGTTACCTATGCTGACGATACGGCATTAATTTTTCATGGAGGGACCTGGGACGACGTTCGACGAAGCGCCGAACTGGGACTGCATAGGGTAAGCCACTGGCTGAGAGCTAACCGACTCACTTTGAACCTTTCCAAATCCACATTTCTCCAATTCTCTTTTTCTAAAATTAAACCTGCCAATTTAGATATTAGATTACATGACTGCCACTTGGCTTCTTCAACGCCATGTTCATGCTCTGCAATCACTAAGTCTACACATGTAAAATACCTTGGTGTGATTCTAGATGATAAACTTGGCTGGCGACAGCACATAGAACTCACCTCAACGCGGATCAGAAAACTAATTTGGGCATTCAAAAAACTTAGACACGTAGCAGACTTCGAACTCCTTTGCACTGTGTACTATGCGCTCGTGCAGTCAGTCGTGGGATATTGCGTTACTGTATGGGGTGGTGGGTGCAAGACTTTTATGATTCACCTGGAACGTGCCCAAAGATCTCTGCTTAAAGTCATGACTTTCAGACCCTTCAGATTTCCCACCAAAGACTTATACGAGAAGTGTGAAGTACTCACAGTAAGACAGAATTATATTCTGCAAGTAGTTTATAAGCAGCACAGTATTACCCCTTATAATGCACAAAGTAATAAGAAGCGCACTATAAAAAACGTTTGTTTACCTTTACGCTGTCACACGGCGTCCGCTAGGCGTCAGCGGGTATATCTTGCCGCTTTTCTTTATAATAAATTAAACAAAATCCTAAACATAAATCCCCTTACGACTCGTGAAACAAAAAAGAAAGTAAAAATCTGGTTACTGACACAGGACTATAACGCAACTGAAAATTTACTGCAATCAACATAAATATATAAGAACACAAAAAATGGTATTCACACACACACACACACACATACCCCAATACACACACACACACACACACCCCCCAATACACACGCACACGTACACACACCCACGCCCACATGCACATTGACATACCTGCACCCTTAATTCTAATATTATTTTTTTCATCCTAGCTGAATTGCGATTTATTCAAATTTTATTACATACTTTTATTTTTGTACTCTTTATTTTTAAAATTAATATTGTTTTAAATTCAATTATTAATCTAAATTTTAATCCTGATTTAATTATAATCTTATTTTCTAATTATAGTTTTTGTGCCTATGTAATTTAATATTTAATAATAACTATTGAACTTAATTTTAGATACATATTACTATTTTGTCACTTTTTATGCATAAAACTTGCTAAATTGTAACCTAAACGGAAGAAGTCACTGGCTCCTGAAATACAGGTACTCTAACCTAGCTCTGGAAGACCTCTCTCAAAGACCTACGAATGACAGCCGGGACGTACGGCTTAATGTGCTTTCCGAGGCATGGAGGGGTATGTCTCGATATTTAATGGATGATCACCCATCCGTAGTCCAACCCCGGCAAGCGCAGCTTAACCTGTGGATCGACCCGTGTGGCAGTTATTACTTAGCTACGAGCTCCTCTCTTCTGCTCAACAACGTAAATAACGCAATGAATGTTGTTGAACTGTCAAAATAAAACCGCTGATTAAAAGTCAATAATTCTATTTTATGTAAATGACTATAGTTCAAGGCATGAGAAAAGATAAAGTAAGGAGCCAAACGTTCTTAAATAACAACAGTCGCAGTGTAAATTTCGTATAAATACGAGCAACATCATCATTATATTGATCCCATACAACTAATAATAGACCTTTGTATCCGTACATATCATATCATCACCTAAAACAATTTACCTTAATTACTAAGCACATAATGAGCCGACATTTTAGTAGGATATTTTCTTGAACACAAGTGCTAAATTCGAAGGGCCATTAAAGTTATCGACTTAGCGTAAAATGTAATCGTTTCCCCACATTACGATGTTTGTAAGACCGGCCGGCCGTTATTGAGAATAACCTAGAGAAATTGACCGCAAACAAGTATCCAATGTATCCGCAAACATGTTTCCCTAATAAGGGTAATCGAGCATATTTCTTGTGACGTAATGTTACAAGGTCATTGAACTTAGGTATGATTAGGTTTTCTATGTCAGATACTTTGCTCCCATTAGTCCATCTATCGAGCTAACATTTGTCGGTAATTATTAAAAGACAACTAACTTTTTATTTACATAAAAACTTAATATTAATCCACAACCTAAGACCAGGCAGTCTAAATCAAATTTCCACGCAAACTCCGCCCCACACCGCGCCACTCCGTTATGTGCTAAACGCTAACACAACAGTAATAAAGTTTAATATCGCGTGCGCTCTTTGATCGTGTTTGAGCACGAAACTAAATAGCGTAAGTCTCAATTCTTATTTCGTTTATAACTAAAGTAATAATTGATCTAGAGAAAAAATATCTGGTGGCTGGATAATAAACTATATTTTCTTGCTATGAATATTTGTTTTAGATATAAAAGCCAAACAATCTTATTTGTTTTTTTAAATTATTATCCTTAAAAAAGACATAATTTTCGAATAAAAAATATAACTAGAGAAAATATTACAAACGTAACTGTCTTCAACATGGAAAGATAAAGATCCAATAAATCATATACTAAAGCTTCATTTTGCTTGAATGTGTGACTGTTTCAGAATATTCATGTAAATTAACATAAAAATAGGGAGCCTCCTCTTAACTAATATTATAAATGCGAAAGTCAGTTCGTTTATTTGTTACGCTTTCACGCTAAAACGGCTGAACGGATTTCGATGAAATTTGGCACATAGACCTGGAGAAGGACATAAGTTACTTTTCATCGTGGATCGCAGACGAAGTCTAATAAATAAAATCAGTGAAGGAAAAGACCGTGAGGGAAACTGGACTAATGGTAAATATAGGTGAGTCTGCAATCGCCAACTTGTCTGGAGCAAGGGTGGTGATCGTGCCTTCTTAGAATGAGTAGAGGCTTTTGCCGTGCCGTGGGACACTCATAGACTGGTGTTATTATTATTATTATAAATTAATAAAAGAAACTAGGAAAGTAAAGACCATTTCAGTTTACAGGCATTCCACACCGATGTCCTCTTTGTAACATTACCAATTCTCAGTAATATGCATTTCTCATCACACAAATTGACTTGATTCGACAACAGATTAACTTGAATGGGTTTTTCTTAACGAGGGGTGAATCCGAAACAACCCCCAGTAACTGAAGTTTTGCTTTTTACAAATTCAGTATGATATTCCATCTATTTGTAATTCAGCGAATTCAAACAATGGGAAATATTAAATTTATCCAAAATTCGCAAATGTATTATAATATTATGCTTCCCAAAACTTTGTATCTACGCAAATAACGTAGGTTTACTCAAAATTTTGTTCGCAGAAGCAAAATGGCCACCTGATCTGTAATTCACTGGAATATTTCGCGAGTAAATATTTTGACGGAATGTTTGTTACTTAAAAATATGTATCGAGGTTTCGAGGCGGGGGACTTTTTTTATTACAAATGGCTAAGTAAACATTATTATTACTAGACATCTATAATATACAATTGGCCTATGAAAACCTTGACCATACTTAGAACCTTATCCATATTAAACGATGCAAATGACAACGACAAACTTGCTGATTGTCATTTAAATGATTGCTTTAAAGAAAAATGCATAACCTCTTTCGTTTTTTGAAGTCGGTTTAACAGAAAGCAACATCAATGAGGGTTTTCTGAAATGACGCTCACTAGGTAGCAGCACTGAGACGTCAGGTCCGCACCTGTCAAAAGTGTCAAAGCGTATAAATTTTCTTTAGTCGTGACTGAATGATAACAAAATGAATGAAACGAATGATGAACGTCATCTTATATTTTATACTTGTATTGTCGAAATAAGACCTCTTGTCAAAGTGGCGCCAACTAGTGCCGTGAATTTTTATGAAAACTGTCATAGACAAGTAACGAGTTCAATGATTCCAAGGTGGTCAACGTTTTCTTAAGATGATAGGAGTAATCATAATAATTAAAGTAGGTTCTAAGTGTGAAGGTACTATTAGGTCACATCAATTATGTAAGCTTCTGTTGTATTGAGGATTCTAAGGGTCAAACTTAAAGTCTAAAGTTCCTAATTTAGTCTGTTTAATCATGTAAGTAACCTAAACAGTTTAGAAGAACCTATACAAACACATCGCGGTATTGTATCTAAAGGCACGTGTTCTTTCAAGTTAAACACGGGCAGTGTTTAACTTGAACTTTAACCCTAAGCTATTCTTATATAGGATCGTAGCGTGATGTTAAATAGCCTATAACATTCCTAAAGAATTGGGCTATCAAATGCAAAATAATTTTTCAAAACCATCTGGTAGTTTCAGAAATTAACGTGTCCTAACAAAAAAAAAACCGGCCAAGTGCGTGACGGACCACGCACAATGAAGGGTTCCATAGTTGGGATGACTTTATCCCAAGAACAAACTTAACATTGTAGTTGAAAACATGTTCTCCCATACATTTCAACTGCAAATGTAAGTTGGTACGCACACAATTAAGAGATTTACCATGCTATTTGAAGACCATAGACTTCTTATAGGTTTTCTTGTAATCTATAAGTAAAGAACTAGTTTCTGTATTTTGTTCAACATTTTAGGCTCAGTCATTTCGGAGAAAAAAAATGGGAAAATAGAAAGAAAAAAAACGGAGAAATAGAAAGAAAAAAAAACGGGGAAATAGATGAAAATTATAAAAAAAAATATTTTCTTCTATTTCCTAAAATAACTTTAAAACAATTTATTTTCAAATTACAAATAAAAATATCTGAAATCCTTTAACCAAGCCCTTTCATTTAATATGTCACATGGTACAGTTTGCAAAACTTTTTTTTTTCTAATTTGCCTACCAAAAGTGTCCCCCATATTCAAAATTAATTTACTTACGTTACTCGTCCGTGTTTGGGTCACAGAAATTTATATGTGTACCAAATTTCAACTTTATCGGTCCAGTAGATTCGGAGCAAAATTTTATACTACGTCATTATCACTGGCAAAAATTCAATTTCACACGTTGTCCATTAGTTTTCTGTATCCCCCATTTCAGTGACAATTTATTTATACTCACGTTTTTGAACCATTTTCACTCATAAAAACTGTCACTTTACCGATCAAAACACATTAAATTCCTTTCAGAAAAGGCTCCAAATATTATAACAAAACTGGTCATTCAGAACCATCAGAGCCTTCAATTTTTGACACGGTAGCCGAAAACTGTCACCAGCCATCAAACGCGCGCGATGGAAAATCCCTTCGACACTTTAATCCCCCTATAAAAGTGCTATTTTACAGAAAAATATCGGTTTTACACAAGAGTTGTTATAGCGAGATCACTCAAGCGAATCGCCCAGGTCCTTATATTAAAATTATGAAGAAACTACCTATTCATTTTTGTAGAATAGAGATAAAACTGTCCCGCTCTCACGCTGTTCTTTGTTGAAAATATTGCGACGCGTAGAGCTGTTTGCTGTCGTGTTAGTAAACATAATTTTAGTTCTAGAGTGGTAAACAGACCTATAAAACTCAGAGTTTTTTCGTTTTTTTAGGTTCCGTACCCAAAGGGTAAAACGGGAACCCTATTACTAAGGCTCTGCTATCCGTCTGTCTGTTTTATGTCTGTCCGTCCGTCTGTCACCAGGCTGTATCTCATGAACCGAGATATTAGACAGTTGAAATTTTCACAGATGATGTATTTCTGTTGCCGCTATAACAACAAATACTAAAAACAGAATAAAATAAATATTTAAGGGGGCTCCCATACAACAAACGTGATTTTTTTTGCTCGGTTTTACTCGAGTGATCTTCGGCAACCGGTAGACGCTTGAAATATTCACAGAATATTTAGTTATATATTCAATTTAAAAATAAATAATTAAATTAAAATAAAACAAATATTTAAGGGGGCTCCGATACAACAGCCATGATTTTTTGCCGTTTTTATAGATAGTGGTACGGAACCTTCGTGCGCGAGTCCGACTCGCACTTGGTCGGTTTTTAATGATAAACTAACGCTACTCAGGAATTCCATCTGACGGTTATTACTGACAAGTAACTGATATTCTGACTATATTATATTTGTTTGTTTGTTACGCTTTCACTTTTGATTTTATTTTTCGTTAACTACCGTTCATTAATATCTAGGTATCTATAGAACCAAGATACCTTAAGTTTTATTTAAACTATACTGTGAATTTTAGCAGCTAATGTTTCCGTGGATCTCATGACATTAAATCATTGTTCTTGGCTTTAAATCACAGCTACTCTTACCAATTCTGTTGATAGACCCTCACATTTCAAATTGCCAAACGATATATTCACCTGACTAAATCGTTTTAAAATTGTATTGTGTGTGTTTACTTACTTCTAATTATCTACTTCCTCAGGGTATATCCTCAACACAACAGAAGCCATCTTATCACAAACAGACTCACCACATCAATGATCTGCTGCAGCGTGAGGCCGAACCTCACCTCGAGCGGCTCGCTCTCGTTGGCGACCGGCCGCTCCAGCGTGTTGTAGTTAGCGAGCAGAGCGTTCAGGAGACGCTTCTCGTGGGGACCTTGCTGCGATACTGTGGGTGTAGAAGACAGTCTTAATAAGTTTGAGAAAAAAATAAGTGTTGATAAATAAAATTAGTATAAGAATGTGAGCGAGAGAGAGTGAATGACGGCGTGACCGCTACCAGGGGAGAATGGAAGAGGAAAATATTTTGAAGCCGGCAAAAATAAATGTTGGTCTTGATGATGTAGGTAAAGATGACAAGGTAGCAAAAGTATATGAGGACCAGGAGTTGGGGATTAATCATAAAAATCAGGCAGAAAAAGGATTTTTTTTATTTGAAAGCAATTGAAAAGTGAAAAGGAATCAATAAAGAAACATCAAAGACGTTTTTTATGTTGGAATAAAATTCAGAATGGAATTAGTTAGGTAAATGTTTGTAAATGAACACAAATTATGATTGACTTAAAGTATTTTCAAGCCGAAATATTTATAGGAACACGATCAAATGGAATCAAAATCATGAAATAAAGTAAGACTTAAATTTTATAACGTTTAACATTAAATACTAAAATCCGTTGGTGAGAGCTGAGGTGTGTCGATACCGTAATTTTAACCTTAAGATGTTTGTTTTAGAACTTATTTTCAATCACTTACACATTCCTGAAAAAGAGCAAACATTGAAACCTAACAAACAAAGTCCAATTATTACGGCAGAATCTTTTTGTAACTGGAATACAAACATGTTTATGGAGATTTTTGCTGCGAAAATATTCAGGGCATGTATATAGTCATAAATATGTAAAGAAAATTCGTCGACACTTCCTACAATAGTTGTATCACAATCCCGGAAGAACTTCTTATTTCCCTTCAATATACGACACTACAGCTTCCTGTGATACAATTGTATAGAAAAGAATACGAAGAACTTTTATTTATTTGAAGAAATAATTAAATATCTCCATATTGATCTGAACAAAGCAAAGAAATAAAATGAAACTACAGCGCGATACCGTAGATAAAGCTCATTACAATAAATCCAACTGTTAGGAGAACGCAATGAAAGGAAAATTTCTAAAAGCCATTGATTTTTCAACACATTCATCTAGCTTCCACAGTAAATGAAAAGAGGTACAACAAATCTTTGAAACAAAGGCACCCAATAACTTACTACACGAAAAGAATTAAGAACAAAACAGACCATAATTTTTCACAACAAATTGAACAAATCCCTATAGTTCAGCGGCCGAGAACTACGTACATCTGCCACAAGAATAACGACTGGATAAGCCAGTCTACGCACCTGAACCTTTTAAAACCACAAAGGCACCTTAACGTCAAGGACATAAAGTTCACTTTCGCAACACAGAAGATTCTCACAAGAGTCCGGCCTTGAAGGATCAGCAATAAACACTCATTTTAGGGGCTTACAATGCTCTTATTACCTACGTGATGTATGAAAGCCAGAGTGTGACAAGTATAACGCGCTGTACGCCCGGATTATTGCGTTAGAAAAGGATAGATGTAAGTGCTCGGTTGCGCGCAAAATCAGGTAATTTATTTTCTTTGGTATCTCCAGGTCTCGAGAGGATTTCAGTATGGTCTAATAGTTTTTTGACCAGTATATATCTTGTTCGTTTTCACATTAGTTTGCTTTATACTGGGTTGGGGATGCTCACTTCAATGGAAATCCTTTTACTTTGCTCTTTGTTAGTCAGCTTACTAAAAGCCTATTTACAATTATTTCAATAGTGAATGATGAAAAAATTAGGAAGTCCGTAACACTCTCCGTTAAACTCATTCTGAGTTTAAATATGCTGAAGTTTCTTAACTTCCGCATATTTTGTGGTAAAAATCGACAATAGGTATTGGAAACGACTATAGTTCACGATCCTAACTAATATTATAAATTCGAAGGTAAGTTTGTTTGTCACCATTTCACGCCTAAACCACTGAACCGATCATCCTGAAATTTTGCATATACGTTGTCAGGTGTACAGATACGGATATAAGATATCTTTCATCCCGAAAAAAAGTACTGTTCCCGAGGAAAACAACAATAACGTTCTTATGATAATAGATGGCGCCACGTGTCTTTCAATACATGATTGAATTATGGTATGGGATGTTTTTAAATAGCACTTTAAATTTCAATAAGCAGTGTACAACCCGAAATGATTGTCAAATTCTAAATTAACGCGAGTGAAGCCGCGGACGGAAGCTAATATTATAATATATGTGAAATGAAAAAAGTAAATCACAACAATAAACACATTGAAATAAGTCGACTATATAATTAGTATAATGTAATTAATAAAATTCTACCGACTATTTTCACCCAATTACTGCACTAATGATGTTCAAAAAGTGTTAATTGGTTACTTAATATAATGTGCTTTTACTTTTCATTCACTTAATAATACTACCAGTCTATAGGGCACTGCAGGGCAACGGCTTCTTCTCAGAGAAGGCGCGAGCATTGACAACCATGCTACCTTAAGAAGGGTGGGCGATTCCAGACTTATGTTAACTTTGAGCCCAGGTTTCCTCGCGATGTTTTCCTTCACCGCTGTCAGTAAAGTCCAAGATAAACCCAGAAAGCACATATGAATTGAAAAAGTCACATTGGTACTTGCCCGGATTTGAACCCCTATCCCCGTGCATGAGAGGCGAGGCTATAACCACTGGGACATCACGACAATTTCATTCTCTTTACGACAGATTTTTTTTTTGCAAAAAATTAATCCATCACCGGATGCAGTTTGGCATTTGCAATTTTATGGTAGGTATACTTTTAATTAAAATTATAACTGTTAACGAAGGGATAAACTATATTACTTTTAAAAATAATTAAGAGTTGTCTTTGAAGATTTTTTTTGATGTATTAAATTATGTTTTGAGTTCCATCACTGTATGCACAAAAGACTTGAAAATATCTTTTTTCGTTTTTGTTTTCGAAAAAATATTTACGGTTTAAGAGATACACTGCTTTAAAAAACCACCTTTTTGACCATTTTCAAGAAATCTCCGCCTTAACAATAGTTTTCTCAACAACTAAATCTTTAGGTTACAACCTACATTACTTATTCAAAATGATTCGTGAACTCATCCATCTTCTATGCTCTTAGTAAGTAAATCCCGTCTCTAAATTATTCGTCTAATATGTGTTACAAACTAACTACGTTATACCCGGCCTTAGTGATTACATCACTAACGGTTTGTTTGGTATGAGAGTTATACTGTTATGGGGGTATGATTAAGTTGAAATTTAGAGTATCATACAAGCATCAAATTAATACAGTTCAACAAGGGGGTAGTTAAACATTAAGTTGCATCCTGGACAGTCTGCCCGCTAACACGTTACTGACTAGCTAACATTTTTACCACGTAACTAAATTATGGGCTCTTCAGTCTTACTTAGAGGTAATGTGTTAGTCAGTAACGTGGTTGTGGAGGTCAGACAGGCAGCCGCTCCATATAAAACACTGGTATTCAGTTGCATCTGGTAAGACTGGAAGCCGACCTCAACATAGTTGGGAAAAGGCTAGATAAAAGAGAGTTTAAGAGACCGAAATAATTGGTTATTCTATTTATAATCATTAATTAAACTGCTATAACCTATTAAGAGTATTCAGACGAATCATGGAACTTATATTAGTAACGAGTTTATTAATTTTATAATTTAAGCTCTAATTGACGTTTATTGTACCTGTAGTAAACGTTACGACATTTAAATATATGTAGATTAGTTAGTATCAAACTCTATCGAATAATATGCAATCTTAAATTAAGAAAAATAAAACAATTAAAAAAACGCCAACGACAAATTCAATCAACAAACCACACAATACACTACTTACAAAACCAAAAAGTTACCAACAAAACGTGGTAACAAAAACTGAAATCCCCACTTTAGGCTTAAAACTAGCACGTAAGCAACTGAAATCTCTATCTACGTGGCACCCGAGTACCCGACGTGCGGTTAGGGACGAGACATAAGACAAGCAAGTTAAAAGGTCCACTTCAAGATGTAATAAAAAGTCTAGGCTCTCAGAGACGAGGGGTTCACATCGGCCTCGAGTCGACGATGAAGTACCTGGGACTCGTCCTCGACAGCCGGTGGACCTTCGTGGAGCATTTTCGACGTTTGGCTCCCAGACTGGAGCGGGCCGGGGCTGCCTTGAAGCGGTTCCTGCCCAATCTAGGGGGTCCAAACGCCTCCTGCCGTAGGCTCTACGTGGGGATCGTGCGGTCCATGGCCTTTTATGGGGCACCGGTGTGGGCGCGTTCTTTAAGGCTGCGACCAAAAGGTCATGGCCATCAGGCTGATACGGGGTTACCGCACGGTCTCCCGTGAGGCGATGAGCCTCCTTGCCGCACTACCGTCATGGGATCTGGAGGCAAAAGTCCTCGCGCACATCTAGGAGTGGCGCGAAGAGGTGAAACGCCGGGGCGAAACTCCGCTGCCGCGAGAAATCACGGCACAGCGGACGGAGCTCCGGCGGGATCTCATGGCGACATGGAGAGTGCGATTGTCGCGACCCAGCGCTGGGCACGCCACTATTGTGGCGATAAGTCCCCTCTTTGAGGTGTCAGTTGTTGCGCCCGAGTCAAAGGACATGAAGCATACTGTAGTTTTGCTCGTGCACGAGTGTATCACGTACTCCGGACTTTGGTCAATTTCAACTAGTACTTCGTCGAAGCAACTTCGCGAGTAGTTTAGTGCAGGTTAAACAGTACCTATTAAACATGAGCAAATTGTGTCACTTCCAGCTCCACGTCAAAACTTATCCCCAAGTTCACCGCATACTGAACATTCTGTACACCACCTTACGTAGTGACGGTACCTAATCCATTCAGGGATTAGCGCTTCCAGCCGCCCTCGTAAACTTGCCGCGGTTTACCTCGCCAGTATTGAATGAATAGTCGCTGAATTATAGCTAGAGTGACGGCCATATTGGTGGCGATCACCATTTTGAGGTTATGAGCGATTTTGTGAAGAAGAAGATTAGAGGTTGATTATTGTTTTTGTGAATTTTAGACATTTACGACATTGTGAGCTAATAATACCTTGCAACGATTTCCACCGAAAAAAAATGTTGTATTAGGTCATACAATTTTTTTTTTAATTTAACACTGTATTTTTAGGGAAAACATTTCAACGTTGGTGTAAACCATCGATCCGGCCCTAATTTATATTGTTGTGTACACAGCGTCAAATTCACTGTTCACGCTCCGTCGTATATTGTATTACGCATTTTATTATTCAATTGCCAAGTTTTGTTGGGGTTGGCAACTGACAGAGTGGTGTTAAGTACACTCGGGCAATATAAATGTCAGCCACGAGGCGAATTTTTTAAATAATTTCCTAAATATGACTGTAAAAAGCAGTAATGTAAATATGCCTATGGAAATGGAAATATGAACCTTTTTGACACGATTGTTGTGTTTTATAGCTCAGTTTATTTTTGTTTGAGTAAGTAATATTGCTTTCTATGCAGGAAATATCTACTTTTAACTTAAAACTTATCCACTCTAGCTGAACTCGGGTTATCATATTAAAGCAGTTTAAAAAAACCGGTCAAGAGTGAGTCGGGCTCGCGCACCGAGGGTTCCGTACGTATATAATTTATGATGTTGATGATTTCTGAAAAACTTTTATTTAGAGACATAGAATAATTTCAGATTTTTCTCTATGCAAACTTCGGAGATAAAACAAAAGTCGAAAACTATGATGACTAAAAAAAAAAAGTTTGAGAATGTGCAAACAGCGCTCTTTAATGTGATACATGCCCTAGTAGACTCCATTCGATTTTTTAAGGCCCTGTTGCAAAAAAGACTTTTATTTTTTTTAATTTTTCTTGTTTGCAAAATAGTTGGGTAAACATCATCTAAAACTATTCTAAATTTCCAGTTGATAGCATTAGTAGTTCTTGAGATATCCAGCTATGACAGACAGACATACAGACTTAATCTCACCATAAGGGTTCCTTTTTACCATTTTGGTACGGAACCCTAAAAACACTGTCGCTGTAAAACAACAGGTGAATATGAAAGTCTACGTTAAATAATGACCCCAGGCATCATGAATCTTAAAACCAATTAATGGAACTTCCAATCATCATTATTATGTTTTCATCATTAATTAACCTTACACATTCAACCTCATTAACCACACACTTTTTTTTCTAAAAACAAGATGGCCACCTGTCAAACACCCATTTCCCGCCAAAACTCATTATTCCCGAAATAATCACGTTACACAGCTAGTTAGCAGCCGGGCTGTAACTAGAAACTCTGTTGGCAATCATCGTAATCTGATCCCTTCAGGAACAAAGGCATTGTCTGCACAATTTATTTGTACCCGACCCTCGGAATTACTTGAAATTTTGAAGACAGTAATAAGATGTCTGTACTGTCGTGTGAATGGAGGGTATATGATGTGAATAGTAGCGATAAAGCTTAGGAATTTAGATATGTTCTGTAGAGTAGATAATACTCGTATAGTTCATGATTTTCCTTTGTAAGGGCGTATATCCTAGTAAGCTGTTGTGTGAGAGTTGTTCTAGTTTGTTTTTGGGTTGGGTTGTAGTCTAAGAAGTATTGTACCTACATTGCTGTTGACTTTGGTTAGTTTTGAGTAGAATAGGTATCACACAACAATATTACTAACAGAAAATTTTATTTTGGAAAGCATTACGCAACTCCAAAATATGCATGTCATCTTGAGAAAGTCTAGGATATGAAAATTAAATTTTTAAACAAACTCTCTTTGCCAATTTAAGTGAGCATACTGCAGCTCAGAGAGAAAGCCAAAGAATCAGCCAGATTCACCGTCTGTCAACAAAGGATTACTTATCAAGACTTTTCGACCATCAAAGCCCGCTATTCATCCCCTCGAATCAAAGAGTAAATATTATAGCCTCTTAATCCTGATACGGTAAGTACCTGGCACCTTGCCCACAAGTGCCACATAGCCTCGTTCCCCCAGTTGTCTCTTATCCCCCACTCGCGGACACTCGCGAATGCTTGAGCTACTCGCACGGAGTTTGTTGAGCTAAAGTGAGCTCTTACATTCTTCATAAGCACTTTCGGATTAAAAAATTAACGCACAGTTATAGGTAGGTCGTCTTATTTTCAAGTCAATGGTAAATGTACAAGTACATTTATTATTATGTTAAATGAATTCGACCCGGTAGCTGGCCACGCCAATCAGTAACGCTTTTCAGGTCTTCTGAAGTGCAGGTGTATGGACATTTTGGGCATTCTAACATATAGGACATGGTTCGATCAGGACCGCACCGCATTGGCACTGGATGTCGGTGGGGTCCATAATCCCCAATTTTGCCAGGTTGTGCTTGCAGTGGCCCACCTGGGTCGCACTCGATTGATTATTTTCCATAAAGCCCACTGCAAGAGGAGCTCGTGGTTAAATAATAACAGCCACACGGGTTGATCCATCAGGTTAAGCTACGCTTGCCGGGGTTGGTCGGTGGATGGGTGACCATCTTTACATACCGAGACTCCTCCGTGTCTCGGAAAGCACTTTAAGCCGTTGGTCCCGGATTCAGATTCAGATTCATTTATTTATTGTAAAACATAGGTACATTATAAGTTCTTAGTTGGTAATACAGCGAGGGCGCTATGTTTTGCCTCTAGGGCGTACAAAAATAATAATACATGCAAAATAATTAAAACAAGAAATTAATATAGGTATATGAACCACAAATAACAAGTAAATAAAATTAGATCTTCATAGAAACAATAAAAATGTCTGTAGTTATTGTAATAAAATAAAAATGAAAAATCGTCAGCACTTATTAAGAATGTAAAAGAAACTGAATTATGTCATAAATTAAAAATTAAATGTCAATAGGGGAGATCATTAATTGTTACATAACAAATGTCAGAAATTTTATAACGGCATGTTATTCAAATATTCGGTGATAGAATAATAGCATTTTTCTATTAACAAATTCTTTAATTTTCTTTTAAAGTTGTGCAAATTTTCCTTCTTAATGCTGTCAGGAATTTTATTGTATATGACCGGACCTATGCCTAAAATACTTTTCCTTGCTAGTGCTGTTTTGTATTTACTTGTACACAACATGGTTTTGTATTGGGATCTAAGTTGAGCTGTTCGTTTTCTAGTATCTACTATCGCAGGAAACAAGTTCAAGTTACACTTAACAATCACAGCTACTTAAAATATATATAGGCATGGAAAAGTCAAGATTCTTAATGATTTGAACACAGGCTCACAGCTATCAGTAGTTTTCAGGCCTACCATACATCGTATACATCTTTTTTGTGTTCTAAATATAGTTTCTCTTTCAGCACAGTCGCCCCAAAATATTATGCCAAATCTCAATACTGAGGAAACAATGCCATGGTATGCTATAAGTACTGTGTGTAAATTAACTTTCTTTGCCAAGAAGAAAAGAGCATAAGCAGATTTACTTAGCCTTGCACATATGTCGTCTGTCTGCCTGTATCCTCCACGTCAATTGGCTGTCAACAAGAATGCCAAGAAATCTTGTTACTTTTACCTCTTCTACACTTTGTCCATTATATGTAACATTTAAATGGTTGGGTTAGGTAGAAATGCAATTTGAGGTGGCCCGCAGAGGCCTTAGGCTGGCACTAGCCGGGGATCACGGAAGTAATACTAGCTCCCAAGATTCCCGGTGTAAATGTGGGAAGGGAACACCGGGGTGGTTTTTAGTCAGTAAGAGTCTGACAGATCCCTCCGCCCACCCCAGGGCGGAACACATCCATGAGGATTTTCCACCTCGGCAACAAGAAAAAAAAAAAGGTAGAAATGCAATAACTTGGTTTTTTGTATATTAATAACCAAGTTATTTCTGTCAAGCCAATCAATTATTTTTTAAGGGTGTTATTTACCTCTTCTTCATAAGGCTGATTATTGGAACATTTAATAATTGCTGTACTGTCATCAGCGAAGAGGATCATTGGATGCTGTATTTGACGTGGCAGCTCATTAATGTATATGAGAAATAATGGTGGCCCAAGCACACTGCCCTGAGGTATCCCATAGTAAAGTTTCCTACTGTTTGACAGGTATTTTATTTTCCGTTTCGAATTTAAATTGACTCTAGTTATTTCTGTATATTGATTGCGATCACTTAAATAAGATTTTAACAGTTACAAAGCATTTCCCCTTATACCGTAATCATTTAGTTTTTCAATTAGTGGATCTTTATATCCACATATTATATGTAGGTATATTCTTAACCGATTTTTAAAATAAGATGACTATGACTCAAAGATGTGACCTTAAGGAATCGGATTGAATATTGTAGGTTGGAAATCAATTCACAAAAACGAGTAAACTGATGAATTGAAAAGGAACAGTTAGTAGGCTGACTGTACTAAAAACTCCAGCATAGTCAAATTCCAGATGGCATCTCTGAATGTTCTCTAATTACACTGAAAACAAATATTTCCGAATCACAGGATGCGTAAATAAGATTTATAAATCCACCGCCGTACAGTGACCTCAAAGCCTTAAAGCAAATAACGCACTTATAAGGCAGGCTTCGACGCTCTAAGCCAATCTGACGTGGCTCCGATAAGTCACGACACGTCGCTCGGCTCCCGACGCCCTGGCACGAACGCGCGACATATAATTCGAATAATTTTTAATAAATTTATTTATTTATTTAGGCAACCAACAGCGATACATATAGTATGTGACAGAGTATGTATTACAGTATTATATGGCTAATAATAGGGTTCCCTGTATAACTAGGCTAAATATAAAACAGGCGAACGAACTAAGAAATTTAAATACAAAAGGTACAAGTTTAGGTATTGCTTATAATAGTTAAGTTTAAATTATAAAGATAAAAAAAAAATTTTGATTGTTAAGACCAATAAAAAGGTTTGAATGATAAGATTTAAGAAGTTTGTCATTTGCCTTCACTTATGGTTTTTATTATTTGTTTTTTGAATTTACGTTTATTACAGTTCAATATATCCGCTTGAGAGAAATCCGTGTAATAAATTCGAGCAATACGAGTCAATACACAATTTTGGGCATAATTAGTCGAGTGCCGAGGCACGTGCAGCTTCGTAGTATGACGAGTGCGCCGTAGGGGAGTGTTAAATGTTACCTGCGCGACCAACTCCGGGCAATCGAGGCGTCCATTAAGTATGCCATAAAGCAAACACATATCGATAAATTTTCGCCTTTCATCGAGTGTTAGCAGACCATGTGTACGACAACTATTTTCATAGGCCATCGGAGGTTTTCGGAGGCGATAGTTAATGTGGTTAATAAATTTTCTTTGAACCCGTTCTAGCTGGTTCTTATAAATAATGTGTTCCCCCAATAGGCCAGATAGGGCACGCATATGCTAAGACGCTGCGCACATATGCAAAATACACCGATTTAAGAGCCTCGATGTTTTTAAATACCTTACATGACCTAATAACAAAGCCTAAATTCTTATAAGCTTTTGTGCTGACAAAGTCTATGTGATCTGAGAATGTTAATTTATTGTCAAACATAACTCCTAAATCCCGATCTATCTTTATCAAAAATACAAGTATAGCGATATCTTTTGGCACGTGACCAAACGAATGCCACCATCTTGTTTTTTGAATACACAACAATGTTTACCCCCCTGTCAGTGCCATTCAGGCGTCAACATATCTTGGTCACACTATTCTATAGCATTTTAGCTTAAATTTTTGCGTAAGACACATTTACAGCCTGGCCACGGGAACGGGCGATGCGAACGGGCGGTGCGGCAGTCGGGGCGGCAATCTATGCGGCACAGTTTGCAGGCCACGGGCAGTAGCGTTCGCCACCGCGACCAGTATACACCGAGAGCGAAATGTCTATTATCAATGTTATCTCGATATTGCTTGGAAAGTAGTCGTTTTTTGGTTCAAGACATAATATTTGGAAGAGACTGTAGAGTACATGATTTGAATAAGAATCGGGGTATAGATGGAGAATTCCACAAGAAGTACTACTACAAATGAATACAAACTACAACCAGATTTTTTTTCAATTATACCCAAATGAGTGTTGAAACCTTTGATTATATTCTTATGAATATACAACCAGAACTAGAGAAAAAGGTAAATGCAGATAGGATTTTTGAAATAAAAGTTTCGGTGTTCATTATTTTCGGTGAATACAACTAAACTTGTTTGATTCCTGCACTATTCGCCGCGTCTACCGCGCGATACCGTGGCATGCGCCGTACAGATTCATACATCTGTTTCTGCCACCCGCCGCGCCGCCAGACGCTCTTGCAATTCGCTCGGCAAAATTCGCCGATCGCTCCGCCACCCGCCGCTATGCGTGGCATGATTAGTAGAGTACGAGTCGGCAGACGCTTCGCCGTTCGCAACGCGCGAATATTCGCTGCAGCGAATATTCGCTGCAGCGAATGTACCGTGGCCAGGCTGTTAGTATCACCCAGAGGCATGAATAAAGTCTCAAAGCTAAGTTAATATTGTCTGAATTTTAAAGTTTTGTTTTCTTTCTATGTTAATGTAATTGGTATTGTACCGTGTTAATTTACTATAAATAAATAAATAATATTATGTGCGAACCGAGCATTTCCGAATTCAAAATCGTTAGAATTTACGTTACGTTCCCTCCGCGCGTTCGTGCTAGGCCCACCCGCCTGTCCGCGGCTGTCGCTCGCATTGTCTGCTATAATCGATGTTGTTCCTCCGTACCACTGCGAATGGTAGTGATTCTAAGCTGAAATACTCTAAAAACGTGTGGAAATGGATTCTCGGTGGCTTTTATTCACGTGTCATGGCGAATTGTCGTAGCATTTAGAAAATGTTTTCGGTGGAAACAGACTCGTTAAAGAATTTACAACGTATTCTATGGGTCTTGTAAACCATAGCCGTTTGAAAGCCTATTTATTGTTCTTCGCCAACTTTTAACCGCTACAGAACAATTTGATGAAAACATAAAAGATTATTTACATTTTTATATCATTTAAAAGAGAGCTCGCATCTTAAATGGAGATTTCATATCCTTTTAAACGTTAAAACTCTCAAGCAGCTTAGAATATTTTGATGCAACATTTTACGAAAAAGCGGGCATCTTCAAAGAACAATAAGTTGAAGCTTACCCGCTATTGCTTACATTAGGCGCAATAAAGTAGCATCAGACCGCTAATCTACACCCGATGTGGCGCTGCACCGCTTGCAGCGCTGATATTAATGCTAGTATGGATTAATTCAAGCGCTGTTTTCGCTTTATCGACGTTGTGTATGCGTTGTGTGTGAAGTTTTGGTAAAAAAAAATGCAGGATATCGGTTACTGCAATTTTTTTTACTGGTTTTACTAACAAAGTGAGTTAGATCGTTGCATATCGTTCAATAACAAGACACCATGTTGAATAGTTTTATACGACGGTAATTATTAAAAACGTAAAGTACGTTTTACAACTTTTTCTCAAGAAAACATGAGTTTCCAGATAATTTGTTATCTGGGCTGAATTTAAACCCTCAAACGTCAACAGCATTTTGACTGCAACTGCAACATCTTTTCAATTCACAAATTAAGCCAAAAGAACTTTGAATGTCACCTAACCATAAGAGAAACACATACTCTTCTACGTTACTACGAATACGAAACACATAAACGTACATAATGTGTAAGAAAACACGTAAAAACGTACGATTTATATCTTTGTTTACTATTACTAGTTCAGAAACTTGAGGCATTTGGGTAACGCATTTTTGTAAACAGTTCATTTATCGTATAGTAATGCACGAGTATAAAATATATTAGGCACATACAATTACCGTAGAAATTGCGTACAGGTTGTAAATGATTTTTTATGGATTTTCATATTGTACGACGTTTCTTTTCATAGACCCTCTTTGTACACGGCACGGTTTCTTTACGGTACAGCGTATAAACCGCGCCATACAAAAAAACGTGTCCGTCAAAAAACTTCCACAGTTATCCATACAACACTGACTATTGTGCCTACCTACGGCGAATAAACCATAGTTTTGCACGGCAAGAGAAACATGTGTGTACAAAGCGCCTTATTTATTTGCTCAAAATAAGATTGTGCGAAAGAGCACGAGTAGACATTTATGTTTTTTTCCTAGCCTGCTCATTCCCACTCCTGGGCAAATACCTAGGAAGGTATCTTAAGGTAAGGTACGGTAAGGTGTCTTAATAAACTAGTTTATTAAGAATTAAAATAAGTGTAGAAAAATACTGTGATACCAATCATTTAGGTAATTGTTTTGTGACATTTTCCAATGGAATTTAAGAACTTCAAACATTCAAAGATCTGATCATGAAAAATTCGAATCTACATCTAATAGGTCTTTACCTTTTACCTTTAGCAGATAACGAAAAAATAAGTCTATTATCAACTAAAACAAACAAGCCATAATTCACAAAATCGATGGTACCTCTACCAAAACAGAAGCAACGATAATTTATTCACTTACCTACCAATAATAGAATACGTAATGATAAAAATGGATGGCAGCAAGGGGGAAATATCGGAAATATTGTACGTCGCAGACATTGCTAATCTGTTGTGGCAGGCGTCGAATTGACAGATTAAACCGGTTTATCATTGAATTATTTTCCTCGTGGACTGTTCGTAATGGAAAAATGTATAATCGGACAAGAGGTTTTGTTTGAGGTACAAACGGATTCATTCTATTTTGTAAGAAAATATATACATTTTAACCACGAGATAAGCCATTTATACTGCTACAAGGAAATTACGGCTCTCGAATGACGTTGACCGGGGTGGCGCTGTTGGTAAACATTCATTTAAATACTTATATTTTAAAACAGTGTTATTCAAATGGCTTATAGAAAAATCATTATTCTAATCTGTAAATGAGTACAAATTTGGCAATTTTTTATTGCTAATATTTTAATTAATTAAAAATTTAATTGAATAGTTGTTCACCTTTTAATAAGATTGTTTTGCATGCCTATATGTGAGGTATTTACGCAGAATTGAAGACTCGTGATTACCTATTGTTACTATCCTTGTAAATATGTCGTTCGTGTGCCTTGCTCAATAAATAAATAAATAAATAAATCGCAGTGTTAGCTCCGATTTTGACCACGTGCCATAAGAACCTAGTAGCGCTATACATGGCTTGTTTCCACCTTATGCCGTCAGCAGCTATGATACATTTCTATCTAATCTATAAAGTCGTATATATATGTTTAAGCCCCTTCATGATGTTTGATCTCATAACACCCATCATAAGTAATTCTTCCATCTCAAAATGAACATTCAAATGATAAAAGCTCCGGAATATGATGGCAATAATTGATTGCTCCAATACAAAATGGATTCACTAATTTCCCTCTACCGCTCAAACAGCCAGCCAATCTTAAAACCTGCTCAAATATTCGTCTAACCCCCAAACGCTTCAATATTGGGCGCTACTAAATCAACAACACAACACGCAATAGTGGTTGAACAGGCGGGGTACATTCGACCCAGCTAACATGGACTAGAAAGGGTTAATTAAAACGTCCGCCACCGCTTTCTAAACTGTTAACAGTGTTAACTGAAGCAAGGGCTGCGTACAGGGACGGTTTTTGGTTTAAGTGAGCCCCAAATTGTACAAAAAAACATGAGAAACTTCAAGCCAGTTTTAACACGTCTAAATTAATTTTGGTGCCCTTTAATTACTGCTGATTAGACTGATTTGTCAGTAAGGTTTTAATGAATTAATTTAAAAAACTCGTAAAATGTTTGATCTGCCCAGATATAATCTAATAGCTTTTAAGATTCACAACATTGAACGGGCATAAAAATAAAGGTTATGAGTAAAGAAAAAATCTGTAATATTATGAAGGAAGATGGATTATGTAAAGTTAGGCAGATACTTAAATTACCACCAAAATATCTAGATGGATTAAATTATCAAGAGTCAATAAAAAAAGATTCACTGTATCATAATGGTTTATTAAATCTTTGCAACCCAATCCTTTTCTAAGAGTGCGGCCCTGTATTCCAGTTGTCAAATAAGTTGGAGACAAGTTAGTAGTGTGGAGTGCACCTGTACCCGGTGGGCTACAGCGGTACCCCACGGTAAATAGTTCTTAGATTAGTTGGTATTGTTTCACGTGTACCGCTAGTATTGGTATTGGAGCTCTAGAGCATTTGTTGGTAAATAGGAAATGGTGGGGCGTGGTTTTCATTTTACAGAAATAGTTGTATTCTTGAGAAACTTTAAAGAAGAAACAGTGTAAGTATTTAGTGGTTGGTGGTGGGGTTTCTCAATGAGACTGGCAAGGAAGGAACGCTGACTCTTGGGATACAGAACATGTCCTAGTTTCGATGTCAGGAGTTTCACAATATCGAGCCTGTACTTAGCCTAATATCTATAAGGATCTAAGTTATTTAAGTAATGCATTGTTAACCCCTTCTCTGTCTTTATGTATTAGGCTTATGAAATTTATTATTATACTTAGTGGATGAGTTGAGAAAACTGAAAGATTTGATGTAAGATCACGTTTTGCTAATGAATCTTTTAAATGCCTGTTTTTTTTAATTAAAGTTACCTGCCCGATTGACTGGCATTTGCAATGGTTTTTTTTTTATATGTATGTAATTATGATAGGTACATAAGCACAAGAAACTATTTTAAGTCAAGTCTTTTCTTAAAGCAATAATATCTAAATGATTCTCAAACAATACACATGCTCTATTCTGCCTCCGTGACAGTCCATATTCGCCGATACGTCTACTACATATTGAGCGCCTATCTCGATAATTACAACACACTCACTGTTAGACTCTCGTAGGCGTTGGCTTGAAATACAAGGGGAAAGGAGTGGGGACATGAGGGGAGGGAAAAGGGACGTGTCGCCAGACGTTTGAATGTTCCCCGGACATCCCGATTTTCGTTCTACTAAGCTCCCGGGAATATAAACGGACATGAGACAAATGTAAAATGTTTTGCTGTTACTTTGCTTTTGTTCGGTGAATGGGGATTCAAGTGAGTTGGGTTTATATAGGTACTCTAAAAAGACTCTAACGTTAACAGATTCTTAAGTCAAAGTATAGCTTTATACAAAATATAACCGCGGTAATTTTCATTCATCCTGCAAAATCTTTCCCACGATTTATTTTTACATTTAATCAATTCTTTCATCAACGGCTTTACCTATTACGAAGTTTCCCATATAAAGCGTCACACCTGGCTATATTATCGGTCTTAGCTAAGAAGTGGGGAAATGGGGAGGGGGGGTGGGGGGTGTTCGGGCCATGAATGGCCTACAACCACTGGCCCCGGCCGGCACGAGTCGCACGCATGGCCGCCCGGGCTTCACCGCGTTGGGCCACACTGAGCGGTTATTTTGAATAGGCTCTTTAATGTAGGTTTTAGTAAAAATAACTGTTGAAGGTGTGGGAATATTGGTTTAGTACTTTTATGTTCACAAAATGTGGGTAGATCAGCATGGTTAGTGCGTGAATATCTAAACAATTTAAATAATAAGTATAACAAAGTATTTCTCGTATAATACTGCTGATATCGACATTACAAACATAAATTGGTTTTACATTTTCTACTCAACTTTTTTTAAACTAACTTCCTCTATACGAGTTAAGGAGCATTAAAGTCTTTAAATATACGATACATACTTAATCAATCTCAAAATAATTAACTCAGTAAAGTGCAAGAAATCGAGCCTGACTTAACCGGCTTTATTTTTGTTTTTTTTTTCAAGCCAGCGTTTCCAATATATTCCATATTGAAAACTCATTGACACAGCCACATTTTAAGAGCATAACACACGCTTTTCTCCACAGGGCAATATCGAAACTACCAGCTAGATAAGAATCCCAGCGAGCGATTTTCCAAATAGAATCTGTTGCATAAATTCTATTCAGCTCCACTCAATGTTAAAAAATGCGCATAACTTCGCTTCGCTTTCCCTCACAAATCGATGCCCAAGCAAACAGACTTAAGGCGATTCTGCAATGTAGCCCACGGAATTCAGATTTTCTTACGTTTTTTGCAAATTGCAGCGCTGTTTTACGTTGTACAAATTTTGATCAACAATCAAAATTCAATACGCGACCCTAATAATAACTATATGTGTATTACTATGTAATAATAATCATTCAAATCATCATTAAAGCTCTGGAAATTATATTTGGGGCAAATCATGTTTTTTGTTTTAATTGATTCTGCATTGTCCCACAGCTTTCCTTCAACTCTTCGCTGGGTGTTGCCTGCTCCGGCCAATTTCCCATAAACGCCTCTGAGTCATCACTCATCAAATCGTCTTAATTGCAAGAAATAGTCATTATTCTTTGCTAGAACATAAACTTTTTAATGAATGTAATTATTTTTGATAAATGAATATAATTTAATTTTATTCATTTTACTGTATTAGTATTGATTAATTTGATTTTATTGTTATTTTTTATTATTAAGTTATTTGATTTTATGATTATATTTATGTCTGATAGGCAAACTATGTAACTGCTGTGCACAACTTTAAGTGATAAGTTCACTGTAGTATTTATATAATAAGATTAAGCACTCTGTAAGTGTTTTTTCACTACTCTTGCTCAAAAAGTCCGTCTTTTTAGCGTACCAGAGCGGGGCTAAAATAGCATATCTTCCTCTGAGATAGGGGCTTTCTATTTATTTATTTTTTTACTTTGTTTTATTTTTGTTCTTTATGTTTATATGAGTGTGCTTTAGTTTAATTTGTGATCTGTGCGAGTCCCAATAAATGCTTTTTCTTTCTTTCTTTTAGGGAAAAAGGTTACCAACGACGAGCCTACAAAAAACGAAAAAGTCATTATTTTTAAGGTGAATCCGCAGCTGTAGCTGATTAATGATTTTAATAATTATAATTATGTAAATGCATATCTGTTATAGTCGTGAATCATATTGTAATTAAGATACAACCTGACACTGATCTGCAAATAGCAAAAAACGTAAGAAAATTTGAATTTCGCGTGCTGCAGCTGCGGATTTACCTTAAGTAAAATAATCATAATAAAATAAAATAAAAGACTCTACTTATTACTGTTTCTTAAAAAAAGAAGAACATTTTATTTTTGAAAATGGAACTACAAGCGACGATCTCTTCGGTAGAAAGTGTGCATTGCGTTGCGGCCTTGCCGTAGGTGAGTATAAATTTTCCTTGGTTGCGGCTACAGAAGAAATTTAAAAAAAAGACATCGGCGCGAAATCTTTAGAAGTTTTTCTCTAATTACAAATTGAATTGGTGACCGTAACTTATTTTACAACAGTGCAAAAATTTCATCATCTAGTGAGAATGGAGATCCGTATTTTTAGATGGAAGATAAAGAAAATAAATAATTTTCAATCTGTTGCCGTCAAGGTGTATTGGATTAGATATTTTATTTTCTCGCGATTGTAATGAAAAGTATAGTGTAACACACGGCGCTAAAAACCCATTATAACTCGGTTTCTATTTACTCCCTCGCTAAAGGTCGGGAGTACCACCTGCCTCGTATATAATGGGTCATTTTAGCCCCTTGTATAACAATCTACTATTGTTAATTAGTCGTTGGAGTGTCATAATAAATAAATAAATTATATCCCACGGACATAATTTCGAGAGCATTTTTTTTCGGTTAGGTTTAATACTTGACGGATGGGGGATCCGTCCCTAAATGCAAAATTCAAGCTTCCTTACTTGTATTATTCTTGTGTGTGTTGCCAACATTAGTTTGTGGGGAGGTCACTTGTTAGCTTAGGACCTTTCAATCGATGAACAATATAATTAAGTAGTAAATCGGGTAGCCAATAAATATTGTGATGACGTCATAAATTAACAATGTGGTGGAGTTGGTTACCGGCTGTGTTTAGATGAGAATTGTTTAGTTTAATTATAGTTGTTTTATCAAGATATTCCGGGAGAACGGGCAAAAAGCTGAACACTGTTGGTTATTTACTAGAGTTGTTGATTATGAAAAGGGGAGACTGAAGCTTTCTTTCAGCAGTAGGATATTACAAGCTAAATAGATACATTGTAGATTCATAAAGTGCCAAGTAGTAGTAGAAACCTATTCGTAACATAGTTTGGCTTGTAGTCATTCATTCATTCATAATTTCAACAGAAAGACGTTCACTACTGGACATAGGCCTCCCCAAAGGGGGGTTTGCCATAATCGGTGATCGCAGTATGGAGTTCAAATGCACAGAAAACGCTGCTGCCCATTCTCTAGCAAGTCCCTTAGTCGCCTTTTACGACACCCATGGGAAGAAATAGGGTGGTGCTATACTTTACGTCCGGCACCACACCGTGTAGTATCAAGTTGTCTTGTATTTACAATACAATACTAATATGGAACACAGTATGAGATTACGTCAATGCTAAAAATAAGTTGATATTGATCATATCCCAGAGCTCTCCCCTACATAAAATATATTTACTAGAAATAATCTCCAACAGCTAATTTAAAGCAAATTAAATCACAGCCACCCACTTAGGCATCACCACGTCATCATTCACTAAACAAATCCTACATTCTACTTTCAAACCATATCTCCTACAATACCTACTAAACTAAGAGTAAAATCTGTCGGCAGAAGCAACAGCCAAGGGGGGCGTTGTCATGGCAACCGCTCGGGCGAGCCACCTCAATTTTTGCCCTAGTTACTGCCCGGCGAACGATTTTGATACAAAGCTCAGTAAAGCGAAGGGCATGCCAGTCAGACTGCATCGATTGGATGTCTTTACATCTTGTCTGTCGGATTTTGAAAGAGGTATTATGTAGACTGGTCTGTTTTAGAAATGGGTATTTATTTTTGGGTGAAGTTAGTGTTGAATAGGGTACAATTTGTGGCTATTTAAGGAGTTTTATACGATCGTTTAATACTATTTAGTTGATGACCATGATTTTATAAAGCAATTTTATTTTCTGGTTCCATACATTATTGAAAAAATCTGTAAATCTTTTAAAGATTATTTCATGAATTCGTTATTGGCCGGGATAGAGGTCAAATGTGAAAATATCTTATTAAAAAAGTGTTTCAAATCTAGGTCTTGACTACCAAACCCTAAGAAGAGACACTTGACTCTCACCATTTAAAAAAAAATCATTATGACTAGCTTATAAAAAGAATGACCTACATAGTCCTGCCGCAGTTCACTGAGCTGAGATACAAAATATCTTCTTCAACTTTAATGTATAAAAGAAAGCAATTAATCTAATTACCGATAGAGCCAGAGATTCGTCCATTAAGAAGAATGAAAACGACTAAGTGCCAAGGATTTACTAATAACTTGGGAAATTAATTATGGCTAATTACAGGCTTGAATTTTTTAACAAAACTTTCTGAAATTGTAGTACCTAACTGTGATAGCTTTAAGATTAATTATGAATGTTTAAAATTATCTACCTTGTGATGATAATTAGAATGTTTTTGTGAAAGATAAGGGTATCCATTGTAATGCGCAGTCACTAACATAAATGTATCATTTATACAATGGCTACCTGGGAGGGACACACTTATTATCGTGACGGTACTGAATTCACAAACCTGAGCACAGAAATCCAATCACTGCGTCAAGAATACATTTATTTGAATTCCTTGCTTGCGTATGGTGTCACGTTTACCTCAAAAACCACAACAGGTACCGCAAAAAAGCAACAAAGAAATGAGCCAAAATAATACATTGATTTCTTTCATTTCAGCCGAAAGCCGTCCAATACCGTGCATAGGCCTCCCATAACGGGAGGGGGGTTGCCATAATCGCCACGCTTGGCAGCTGGATTTGCGATTAATTTAAACATAGACAAATACTTAAGCCCAACTCTGCAAAACCGTTCAAAATTCACAGCTAATTTCCGAAACTACTTCTCCGTTCATACAGAACAATATATAAAGGATCATAGCATCATAACAGCAAAGCCTTGCTCAAGGAAACGGCCCGAACTCCACAGAATATGACTCGGAGTAATCCTCCATACGATAACCCCTACCACCGTTCTACTATTAACATGTCATTCGAACGGTTATCGCTCAGTTCGCGATCCAACGCTGCACAAATGCAATCCAAACTTGAACGTCACGAACAGAGCCCACAATGTACACCAATTTCTTCTATCTAATCGCGTTTAAGCGTAACTAAGCTTAGTGGTAGAAATAAAATTTAATTAGTAAAACTCGGTTTTCGTGTTCAGTTCAGGTTTTAATGTCGTTAGTAGTGTGTATAAGTTGATATCGTTAGTTGTTCAACTAACTCGATCGGATTATTGTAGAAAGTTTGGCAGCACAACGTTTAATATGTGTTTTACTCGCTGTCAGTATTTGCGTTGCTTTTAGAACTAAATGGATTAATTTATACTGCTTTTTGACTTATTTTTGAGCTTTAAGGCGCTGACAAGAGGCAAATAATAAAAATTGGCTTGTCTTAAACAAAAAAATAGCCAAATCTATATAGTTTGTGGTAGCGGAAGAAATTATTATATTATATTTTTAATTTAATTTAATGTAATTTCTATTGTAATTTAATTTAATTTTGATGCATGTAATTTAATTTAAATTTATAATGGATTGTATTTTATTTTTATTTTACTATGAGTTTAATACCTGAATTAAACTATATAATATAAACCACCGTTTTGACTGCAATACTATATTATACTAACAAATACTTGCAAATAATTATATTCTCACGTATTTACTCCACAAACCACGTCTTACTACGAGATACTACGCCGTAGCAGTGACAGCTACGGCGTAGCAGCTACGAGGTCTGAACAATCATTGAACGTCAAGAGGTCATTTTAGATTAAACAGAACATCTGTGTTGCGAACGCGGCGGGCTGAAGCGGGAACGCGGCGGGCTGAAGCGGGAACGACGGTTTTAATTAATTATTTTTACTGTAGCACTGATGTAGCTGACGCACGGCTGGGCTTAATGAAACTCTGTGTTGTTGTAAAGCGATTTGTGGGATAAAAAATGAAAAATGGCTTTATTTAAGAATTTTGAAAATGTTTAAAATAATATTATTATTAATAGTTATATCTGATCTATTTATTATATATTATTTTATTTTTAGTATTAAAATATGTAATATTACTACTTACTATAATATTTTTGGCTACTTTGTATTAGAGTGTGTATTTTGTCAATTTTTTTTTAATATTTTTTGTAAAGTGTGTCTTGTTTGTGCACAATATTTTTTTTTCTGTTTAAATCTCTACTGTTGAGATAGATCAAACGTTACACATACATTTTACTGAACACTAACACAGAACACCAAATCCTCGGTAAAACATCAAACCCAATGTTACTTTTTAAAACACGCGCCACGAAACATGCGAAAGCAAAACTAACAAACACAATTATAAATCCTCAAAGCGAAAAAACTTCAAACAATCCGAAACAGAACAATAGGAGCTAAATCCTACAGAACACAGAAATCGCTTGCTACGAACGCAATCAACAAAATAGTGGAACACGCAGGGATGTCAGTTTCGAGCAACATTCACAAAAACTAATCAGCGTTAAAAGGCCACGCTGACATCCCTGACCGCGCTTGAAAAATGTAACGATTATACCTGCCCACGTAGCGCGTAGGCCGTAGCGGATTGCTACGGCGTAGCTACGTAGACGCTACGTCGTAGCAATTTGAGCGTCAGTATTGGATTCTGTGAGTTAATGCGTTTTTCTGAAGTAAATAGAGGAGCAATGTACACAGGCAGTATATTTAGTGCTCAAGGGGGATGCGGTAGCCCGCGAAATTCAAATTTACTTAAGTTTTTTTGCAATTTGCAGGTCAGTAACAGGTTGTATGTTGATCTAAATATGATTCGCAGACGTTACAAATATGGCTTTACTGAATTATAATCATTAGAATCAACAATACAACTAACTCTCTTCGTAGAATCCTATTGAATGACTATTTCATGAAATACTCATTCTAACTCTCTCACTCAAACTCAGCAGACGTTATGGGTATGGATATCTTAACACAATGAAATAAAAATTTACATAGTTGTGTTGTGAAGTATCAGTTGAGAAAATCTGTTTTATCGTGTTTAGGTATCGATACCAATCATGTCTGTGAAGTTTACACAAAAAAAACAGTATTTTTTTAACTGACATTTCAATTGACTAAATTAAGACCTCACAAAAAAATCTTTTTCTTTTTTCATCATGTTTATATATCGATACCCATCCCATCACGTCCACTAAGTTGCGCTAGCTAACTTAATTTGACCCTGTATAATACAACTTATAATTATCTCAAAAATAAACCAGTATACAAAAATAAACCAATGTACAAAAATAAACCAATGTACAAAAATAAACCAATGTACAAAAATAAACCAATCTACAAAAATAAACCAATCTACAAAAATAAACCAATCTACAAAAATAAACCAATCTACAAAAATAAACCAATATACAAAAAACGTAATGGGCGTAACGAGCACACAGTGCCACTATAATCCCACAAGACATTAAGTACTTCAAAATGACTCAGAAACACAAATATAAAGAGACAAAATTAATTACCGCACATTCGTAGCAAAGAGCTGCTGCTACGGAGCTACGGAGCTACGGTGCTATGGTGCTATGGTGCTTTTGGGTGGGAAATTATCAAATAACTTCTCCAGCTCTGGGTGGAGCGGGAGGGCGTGTCAGACTTTTACTGACTAAAACCCACCCGTGTTCCTTCCGTTGCCTGTGTGGGCCACGATATCCCTTTCGGACAAACTCGCAACCCTGGCAGGTACGTCATAGGTTAAACTAACAATGTAAGCTAAAGAGCGTACGCCATATTGAAATCTAATGTATGTTACCACAGGAAAAGTTAAAAACTCTTCGCGCATTGTCTTATAAAAGTGGTGGACTACTTGTTTGTAGGAAATTAAATTGATAAATATGCGGTAATATTTTATTTCTAAAAATTAGTTTAAAAAAAACACTTTTACACGTCCAAAACAAATTATTTTTTTAAACTACATAGGCCTTATTAAAAAACAAAGGTTTATCTTTAGACACAGGTTTAAACCATCGTGTCATTTTTCAATTTCGAACCTGATTCCGTCTGAGAGAAAGTTCTTTGAGTTCAGTGTTTCTTATCCAATTACTCTGAGAAAAAAGACCACTCAGAGGTCACTGTCTCTTTTAAAAATCCAGATATTTCCTTACGTCTTATTTATCGCAAATAAACGTATTTTTTCACAATAGTTTGGTAATTTTTTTTAATCCTTTATTATCACACTAATATAATAAAGGCGAAAGTTTGTGAGTGTGTGTGTTTGTGTGTGTGTATGTTTGTTACTGCTGGCTGGACCAATTTTGATAAAATTTGGTATGGAGGTAGCTGACACCCTGGATTGAGACATAGGCTACTTTTTATCCTGATGTTCCCACGGGATCAAGACTTACGCGGGTGAAACCGCGGGGCGCAGCTAGTTTAGTTAATAATTCGAAGACATGTGACATCTACCAACCCGCACTGGGCCCGCGTAGTAGATTACAGCCCACTCCCTCTCAAAGAGAGGAGGCCTGTGTCCCAGCAGTGCGAACATTATAGGCTGATTATGATGATTTTGTGTTGTATTGTTTCTTTTTATTGTTCAATGTCACCTTTACTTATAAATACCAAAAAACTACATAAAAGAAGACGAAAACAAGTTACAATAAAATAGTTATATTTTAAACAAAGCAAAATAATATTTTACAACGAACCTAATGATTGATGTAGATTAAGTATTAAAATGCAAATTGTTTGGGCTCAAAATAATAGTGGAGGTAAAACTTAGGTCACAATTTAGATGGTACTTCATAATAGTTTGTCCACAGTCTTTGATTTTCAACTTTAATGGAAAATAAGACAAGTTTCATAATTTCTTGTAAACACACTCGGGTTCCTAAATTGAATAAAATTAAAATTAAAATTCATTTATTTCAGGTATCACATAACCCATATTTTAACCCTAAATCATGCCGATTCATGCCACCATCGAGCAATGAACTTTTTGTATAGAATTCTGTAACATTTAAATGGTCGTGAATTCAAATTCGGAACAATCACGACACCAAAATGATGGCCAGTATGTCGGCATCAAAACTGCATAAAAACTTTTTATTTGACTCATCATTATTTTTATGTTTTAGACCTTTATATTATCTCACATGGAATTGCACGGTGGCTCTATTTAAGAGACCGGGAGTGTATCATTTAAGCCGAAAGACGTCTACTGCTGGACATAGGCCTCCCCTAAAGGGGGGGTTTGCCATAATCGCCACGCTTGGCAAGTGGGTTGGCGATCGCAGTATAGGATTAAAATGCATAGAGAACGCTGCTGCCCATTCTCTAGTAAGTCCCTTAGTCGCCTTTTACGACACCCGCGGGAAGAAATAGGATGGTGCTATTCTTTACGTCCGGCACCACACAGACAATTCGGAGTTTATAATACTTCGATTATAAATGGCTTTATTACTCACTGTGAAAACTGTTTTTTTTTGTCTTCAGTAATTTTGAAAATAAGTGTTTGTGTTATTTTAATGAGCGCAAAAGCAGTCACGTTCTTCAGGCAAAAATTCGAGGTGGCAGTAATATTTTCTTTCTACTTTTGAATATTAATATTCCTGTTTCAAAAATCATAATTATATTTAAAAAACAATAAACCCATTGGTTCACGCGTCAATCATCACTCATTGTTTGTATATAAAAAATAAAATATTAAATTACAACATTTATGTTTGTAATTTACATGGTGCACATAAGAAAGTGTATTTCATTCTATTCATTAGGCAGCACTACTTAATAAGGTGTGTACTATCACCGTATTTTTTTTTTACACTATCCGAAATAAACACGAAAAACTCGCTCCAATTAATCTTTTGAGTCTCAAAAAGCCCGGTATCGACATGTTCCCCACAGCGTGACAAGTAACAAACTCGACGTGACGGAACACGCTCGCGTCAGCGTGCTCCGCTGGAACACGTTAGAACACGTTAGATCATGTCTCTTTTTTGCACGGACCGCTAAACACGCTTTTTAATAAAAGGTAAAAATAGAAAGATAGCTGCGTGCTTTGTGTTGTGGTAAGTATATGGTGGGAGTTACTTTGACGTAATTATCTATAACTCTGTACAAATAAATAAAATTTAAGTGTCTGTAGCTTTTACTAAATGCTTATGACAGTTTATACGGAAGTATTGGTTATAGTTTTTGTATAACAAAATAGTACATTTTGATACAAGTGGAGAATGTTTGTTATTGCATTCGAGGCGGAATTAACACCCGAGCCGTAGGCGAGGTTGTTTTTGAGCCGAGAACTGCAATAACAAATGTCCACATGTCAAACGACGTTTTTCAATACACTTTTGAAGAAATAAAATAAAATAACGAAAAATACTTTTGTCATGAATTATTAGGAAACTATGATTTAATTTTCTTTTTTTTCCGCGCTTTGCTTTCGCCAGGTTGAAGGAGAAGCAAAGGTATAAAGCCGATAAACAGCATAATATGAAAAATAATTAGAGTTTAGAACACAAATAAATGTTAATTTGTTCATAAACGTTTTTTTTATTGTAATAATTATAGTATTCAATTTATAAACATTATTCAAATATTCCAAAAATATTAACGCCGTAAAGACGCATCACTACATTTTTTTTTATATCACCTTCGCATAGAAAGGACCGTCTCTGGCGCAAGACGGTGTGAATAGAGGCATTGAACCAATTTGAACAAAGTATAGGTATAAGTTATCTGTGGCAATTTTTATTCCCGCACACGTGTTGGAACATAAAAAATCGCACGCGTGTGTAATACATTGCATTGTGAACCTAATCGTAGTGCGATATGAACCAGTTTTCGAGGAAATGTATTGAAAAACAATTTTTAAAATTTTTGTTTGTTTATCTGACTGTCTTTTTTTTTGGGTGGGAAATTATCAAATAACTTCTCCCGCTCTGGGCGGAGCGGGAGGGCGTGTCAGGCTTTTACTGACTAAAAACCACCCGTGTTCCTTCCGTTGCCTGTTTGCCAGGGCCACGATATCCCTTTTGGACAAACTCGCAACCCTGGCAGTTATCTGACTGTCTGTCTGTTTGTTCCGGCTAATCTCCGAAACGGCTGGTAAACGTGCAGCCCGCGGCGTGGAGCCCCACGCCTCTCATTGAGAGGCGTCCGAGCCTTAATACCTCAAATGTCACCAAGAGCAAACAATACAAATAGTCAGTTACGTTGACGGCTGCAGTCTGTAGTATACTACCGTCACAAATGCAACGTTTTAGAGATGTTAATCTACATATTTCTGTCAAGAACTGTTCCCCTTATAAAAAATAGTGCAACACTCAATCATAACCAACATGAAAATAACATTAAATTACACGAGAAAAACATAGTTAAACGAGTCGATAGCTCCCTTTTGCGGCGGTTCTTTTATATCCATTCTCATTCATCGCTAACTAAGATTAATGTGGTGCAATCTGTCTCGCCGATAACTATCTATGAAACAGATTATAATCGTAAGGGATGGGTGGTTCGCCACCATTTTTCATAGAATAGAGAAGCGAGAAAATTATGACAGAAAAAAGACCCGAGACTGTGGGAAAATTCATCTTTATTAAAGTTATTATTGTGTGGAATAAATTGCTAGTAGATAAGGAAATACTTAACTTTATTTCATTGGAATTTCACTGAAGTAAATAGAATTGTACGGTCTCATCAAGAAAAAACGCTATAATTATAGTAGTATCTTGTAATTATAGTATAATCATAATATTTGTGACTCACGACATCCAAGTAGGTTGCTTCGTTCGCAAAGTAAATGTACGGTTGATAATAAAATGACAACTATTGCTTCAGGCATTTCTCTTCATCAAGTAAAAAAAAAAAAAAAAAAAAATGAAAAGTTAAATGTTTAAATAAATAAGTAAAACACTGGCAACAATAAAGCTACAAATTCAACTTGACAACATTCAAGAATAAATAAAAATAAAAAAGATCAAGAGAAAACGCAATACATATTTTTATTATTATCTCTAAAAATCACTGAATAAACCACTTGGAAATTTCATCATAAGAAAACGTCTATAAAATTTATATTATGAAACTTCTATTGAAAGTTACCCATTCAGAACAATCTTCAATAATGGGCCAAGAGATTCAATATCTTTGGTTATTGGCATAAGTATCCAAAATTGGAATAAGTATCCAACACTTGGATTCAATTGCGCATCTATCTCACACGTTTGCGTAAACAGATTTCTTCATTTGCCACTTTGCATATTCATGTTTCGTCAACGAATTTCATGGTTTTTAAATATCAAATTGTATTACGTTTCTTTGATTTCCATTAAATTACGTTTCTTTGAATTTTTGAATATTATTTATGACGGAACAATCCAAGTGTTTCGTTATTAAAGTTACAAATCGATCATAGACATGGTTCCGTTTTCGTTTTCATCATTATGGCGACTTTTTTGACCTTACAGCAATCTTTGCAGTAAATGAAAATATCACTGAACGTTTTTGTATGAAGACATTATGGATTCTGTAACAATTCTAACCTAATTCCATTAACCAAGAAATTATTTACCGATGTTTATTATTCATATTACTACTGCAGTATTGTCTCCCTTTAATCCATCCAAGGGTTGTCTGTAAGATATCCCTTTTAGCGATAAGAACGCCCATTGTGTCACTCTATATAAAATCTCAACATTTATATCTGTAATTTTTATGTTGTACATAATAAAAAGTATTCTATTCTATACATCATATCCAACAACCGAAGTCTCACCACTACAACTAACCCATTTATAACTGTAACCATTCTACGCGTGTTTATGTTGAGAGTGTCTCCCTACTTAAAACTCTCAACAAAACACGTGTATCAAAACATGACAAGCCAAAACACTCAAACACTTGATCCTTCCAAAAATTCATTTTCTAACACATTTGTGTAGAAGCCATACATCATTTGAGACATTAATTATTTCGCAATATCCGTAAGAGCCCGGAACCAGAGAGTCTCGCGTCAAACACGGCACAGGTCCGACAAATTTTACAATTAAGTCTTTATATAAGTTCATGATTAATGACTTTGTGGCTTTGTAATGAAAATGGGTTCACAAATCCAGGAATAAAATAGGTTTCTTTGTACGTTACATCGAATAAGTTGTGTTGAGTAAGTTGAGACCCTTGGATTTATCATGATGAGTTTTGGGTATGATTTTCAACTTAATCCTTAGCTAAATGGATACGGTTTGTCTGTTTATTAAGTTTCGACGGCGCAACTACCGAACCGTTTTACGCAGCAGAGAGATACATTTGTAAAACAATAATGACACAAGGTACTTGTCATTACGAATAATTTAAACGTGACACTATTCTGTCATGCTATACAAAGAAGAATGTAAATGAACTAAGATGTTCACCAAAGATTGCGGTTTAGTAAAATGTTCGTCAATAATTTCGCGGTTGCTATTCTTTTATGTAAATATTTATGGATAATAATTTTCCAGGCGACTAATAACTTAAAGGGCGACTAACTATTTGCTACTAAAATAATAACTTGGCAGCGATTAAATATTATTTCTTAATCGCTGCAAAGTCATCTACTGTTATTGAATCATTTGGGTTAGGTTAGGTTAGAACAGTAACCATTAACAAGCGAAGGCGAGCGAGCGAAGCGAGCGTGCCGCGGCAGCGGCCGCCGAGTGCCAGATCCCCTCTATTGTTGGTAAATTCAGTTACCAAAACCAAAATTCGATGCCAGTTTAAATTAAAATAAAGCTAAAAACTGATTATTGAGCTGCTACTTTCTACTTAAAATAATACTTCGCTGTAGCTGCCAACCTATTATTTTTGCTACCGGCTTTCATTATTTTTTAATCCCAAATTCCGATTAATTTGTCGCTGCGTTAAATACATGCCAATATTTATTAGTTAAGAAAATAAATATTTATCGAAAAGATTATTATACTACCACCTACCTACTTTTTTGTATAATTTTGATACAACAATATCTATCTCAGTTCAAAAACCATATCACCTTATAAAATACCCTTTTCTTATTCAGCTTTCAAACAAACAAAATATGTCTTTTAATAAGTGAGTAATAATATAATAAAGAAAGGCACACCCCACGTGTGTGAGGTGGCGCCACCTACCGCAATTCTCTTGGCATTACACGCTTAGAATTTATTATAAGACGTGTTAGTTTCCCAGCTATTTTCTTCAGCATTTCAAGGTAATAAAGTGTGAATGGAAAGGTTGATAAATGCATCGGCACAATGAGAAATGTGATGAGAATTCAGCTGGAAAGATGATTATTGCGTTCGGTGGAGATGAAGCTAAGAAAGAAATCGTTTCAGAGAAGAAAACTTAATAGAATACTCTTTATTATTTACCTCTGCCTAACCCTTCGGGGATTACGGGCTTCATTTTATGTAATGTTATGTACACCATATGAAATTACAGAAAATGTACATCGGGTGACACAATGGGCGGTCTTATCGCTAAAAGCGATCTTTAAAAGACAACCTATCTATAATTGAGTTCTGTTACAATTTTGGTGTACAATAAAGCAAGTGGCAATCACTTGCTTTATTGTACACCAAAATTGTATCGACTGACTACCTTGTTGGTCTATTGGTCTTGGGTTCGATTCCCAGTGTTATCGGGGATTTCCATAAGGAATTTCTCAGTAGTAACCCGAAATCTGGATTTGTGCCCGGTTGATGCCAATAGACTCGCCCTCTATTACATGGGACCTAACCTAACTGGCGAAATGTGGGTGTACTTTCGGTACACCTCTGCCTAACCCTTCGAGGGTTACAGGCGTGATATACATTACCTAAAATAGTAAGGTAAACGACCACAACTGTGTGTAGAAGACAATATACATAGTTTGGCACACTAGTCATAATATCGATGCGTAGTGGCACTTGATAAAAGACTCACGAAATAAGCTTAGGATTTATTTGTGGCTCTTGCTTGTGCCTTGCAACATTAATGCAATATTTTGCCAAGTTCATTTTGCCTGTTTTATATAGGGGCTTGTCCACAATGTTAGCTACTATATGAAATGGAGAAGGCAAATTACCTGGACCCTAAAATGACAAGTACTAAGAAAAGGCCTCCTACAAGGTGGACCGATGACCTTGTGAAGGCCGCAGGAATCCGCTGGATACGGGAACCACAGATGTGGTCGAAGTGGCGGTGCTTGGGGGAGGCCTATGTCCAGCAGTGGACGTCTTTCGGCTGAAATGATGATGAATTACCTATAATTTGTGATCCTTATGATGTGATAGCCAGTCATTCTATCTTATCTACAGTATTATAAATGCAAAAGTGAGTTTGTTTGTTATGCTTTTACACTAATACGGCTGAAAGGATTTGGATGAAATTTGGCACATGGGTAGACCAGGAACTGGCGTTTCATCCTGAATCGCAGACGAAATCGCGAGCAACAGCTAGTAATGTTATATACATCAAAGATCTCACAGTTGGGACAAAGGAAATTACAGGGACTGATTTCTAAATCTAATAGCTCTTTTCTTAAAACCTTACCATTCGTCCTTACTGCAAATAAACTAATACATAATGCTGGGTATATCGCAGCTTATCATATCATATTTCACGAGTCCGTTATGGTATTACTTAATAACAGAACATTACTATGATAATAAAGAACTCCTAAAGTAAAATTACAAGAAATTCAATCAGACATGGTTTATCGACGAATTATAAACAGCTAACATAAATTTAATACGAGTAATATCAACAAAGCAATTAGGTAAATCCCAGGAGAAGCCTCGATGGCGACGGGAGTGGAGATTTTTTGAAGAATACTTAAATAGAAGGGAATGGGTTTTATGTTACTGTTATAAGATATCGATTAGCATTTTGTGAAGGAAGATTTAAAGATTCAATTTAAACTGCGATGCTGATTGCTTTCTACATAAGCAATAACACAGTTTAACACGTTCAGTGCCGGGAGCCCTCCTGGAGGGTTCACTCAAGTCGCATATGAGATGCCGGGAGCCCTCGCGAAGAGCTAATTTTAAATATCGGTTCTTTTAGCGAATACAGCATTACTCGTATAAACTGTGAAAATAAAATCAGTTGTATATTTAGCAAGATTTAATAGCATACTCGTTGGTTTTCAAATACAAGCATTTTTATTTATAAATGTATGTGACGTGTTATTTGTGTGTATGTGTGTGTTTGTATTTTCATATATTTTTTTAATTATAACTTACTATATGTATGGTTACTATATATAAAAGTGGGTGGAGTCGAAAGTGTTAAGGTGTCGGAATTTATGCGATAACCGATCTAACCCTCAAAAGTAAAATCGCCAAGAAATACAAAGAGTATTTTTAGAAAAACATGGTAAAAAACGAAGAAAACAGTATTGTGTTGCTACTTGACAGCAAAATAAATATTCACCTTAAAAATACTTCGAAGCATAAGGAATAACCTTTCACCCCGCTTCAATATAACATAACAACCTTTATCCACGTCAAATCCATTCGTAGTAAACCAAAAACAACACACACATTAACAACAATATCCTACTCACAAAGTAATAAAAAATAACATAGGTCGTAATATCAAAGACCTTTGCCCGTTTACCTCAGATGTACGGCCATAGACACGGGACACTTTATGACCAATAACTGGCAAGATGGCGGCGCGCGGGAAAATATTTTTGGCGACGAGTTGAAGTGGCCGAGATTTATCGTGTAGTGTTTGTCTTCAAGGAAATCGGCGACACTTGTCCCCGATGTAAGTTGGGAAAGTATTTATTTATGTTTCGAGAAGTTTCCTGGCGACGAAAGCAATATTCGTACTTAACCTCACTTTGTCGCGCCTAGTCGTGTCTGCGTCTTTGTGATAATATTTTTGCGTTTATTGCTTGTTTTGATGTTTTTATTGACCTGTCTCCATTGGGAATAACAGTTAGGGCTATGAAAATATTGCAATCGGTAATTTTATAATATTTGAATATCCATTTCCATTCGCAAATTATTCTTTACTTGGCATAAATAAGACAGAAAAGACGAACAGCATAGTATTACCATAATAAGTATTTGGAATCAATTCAACATAAATAAGTTACAGTTTTAAAACTTCTGTTACAAAAACAGCCATCCCAAGAATACAGCGCACAGATCGCTTAAATAACCAAACTTTCAATAAGAACACAACTTCTTAAAATAAACTTCCGATCGAACGAAGGCAAGAGACGTCAATGCTAAATAATGAAGAATAGACTAACTTGGCCGATATTCTAGACAAGAAAAGGCAAAAGTCTGGCATTGTTAAAGTTAAAATAACTAAAGATTTTGAACATTTTTTTTTTTACTTGAATCTCATTTGCGTCTATTCAGGCTATGGATGGATTTAAACTATATCAATAAGTAATTGAGTGTCTATGTTTATCTATTTACATAAAAGTCATAGAGATTACTATCTTGGAGTTGGATATTTTTTTCAGACAATGTACAGGAAACCTTTACTTAGTTGTATTAAATTAAACATTTTTATTTGAAATAATTTATTTTCCACTGTAAAATTCTACGTCATTTTATAACAACAGACTTCGATTTCAAATATGCATTGGCTTATTTATACCTCTCAACTAATCATTTTCTTGCCCTTATTCAAGTTGGTTTGGGGTCGGCGCACTATTTCTTCTCTATTACTTAGTCGTCATCTCGGTAGTCAACCCCTTTCTAGCCATATCATCTTTCACACAGTCCATCCATCGTATCCTTGGTCTTCCCCTACTCTTATAGTCATCGACATTCATACTCAAAACTTGCCTTACGACATTTCCCTCATCTCTCAACTATCCATTATGATTATCCATATACAGCAGTCAACTTTCACGGACCTCCATCAAGAAACTAATTAACAATGAGTGCCTAAACAAAACAATTATTTCAAAATACATACCTACATCCCACCCTGAAGACTTTATACACTTGCGATGAAATTAAGCTATAATTCGATCTACCTTATACATGTAGGTATACATACTGAGGTTAATATACAGGGCGTATCCCTATCTAATTTAATCGAGAGTAATTAGAGCAACCCAGCTCGACCTTCCCTTCCTTGCGATTCCGCTTTGCATAGCTGTTTGTGTATAATCAGGAGATTTATTTCGTGTCTAAATAAGTTTTTAGTAATTGATGATTTGCTTAGAACAATCCAAATAGTTTGTGGCATTAATTGTAATGCTATTTATCTTGCCCTACTGTATACATATGTCAAACTCAAACTTAATTGTTTATAGATAAAACATTCATACTTCTTTGGTTCAGTGAAAGCGCTGACATCAAACACGTACCAATATCATTTCACCCTTCAACACAAAACCCTCAAAATACATACACACAATAAAATTATGCATCGTCCCAACCCAATTGCCAGGCAAGCATACAGAATCACTTCCCTTGTACCTACCCTCATATACATACATATTTGTTGAAGCAAAAGCCCTTCATAAGAGCGAAGTCAACAAAGACGGTGTTTCGGATAAGAGGGGAATTTTTCCGGGAAAATGTTCCGGAGCTCGTCTCTTAAGATACGGGTTTTTGGTCCTTGGTCCTTTAGTCGTATCGTGGCAGGTGATCTTGCGAGGGCGTTGGCGCAAACGTTGATGGGCAGTGGCTCGGACAGATGATTATGAAACGGACAGGTGGCGTTTTGAAATGTATTTGGGTTAAATGTCTAGTTTTGAGGCAGTGAGTTGAAACTTTTGATAGTGGAACAAAGTATAAATTACTTCAAGATTATGTTGGATAAGGATGAAATTAGTAAAATTGTAACATTTCATCTGAATTTTAAGATTATTCACGACAAAATGTGTGTGTAGTATAGGTACACCTCTATCTAACCCTTCGGGGGAACAGGCGTGATGTTATGTTTATATATTTACAACAGTCCCGGAAAAGCAAAAGCTTGTAAAACGTATTTTCTGTAGGTCGATAGTTCACCGAGTTTTATTTCACAAAGCAAGTCAAAAGTAGATATTGATCCCTCAAAACCTTCAGGCGAGAAAACAAAAGATTACACATTTTACCAAAAAAACTCACCCACAATAAAAAAACAAGCACTTTTATGAACTTTAAAAATAATTCAATGAAGTCTTTTACAACGAAGTCGTGATTACCGCCGAAGGAGGCTCGTCACGGTTACTTGCGATTTTACACGAGTCAGCCCTAATTTATTAAAGTTCCGACGTCCAGGTGAAAGGCTTAGACTTGACAGGAAGCCCTTTTTGCCCTTTTTCCTGGTTCACGATTTTAATTAAGCGAAGAACCGTTGTTGTGTTCATGTTTTTGTGCATTTAAATAAAGTGCGAATAAAGCGTAGGAAAAGTTCATTCTGAATATGAAAATTCCAAGATCTTATTAACTTTTTTCTTTTTATTATGTCTTTTACCGTACATAGCAACGTAAAATTATAATACTGACTCCACGAATATAATTCTTTTTAACCATTTTTAGTATTGCATAAAAACCCCGAACATCAACTGAATCACGAAGAATCAATACCACCAAACCACTATTCAAATCTTATCACAACCATTAACACTCCAGCCGGCAGCCGTCCAATCCGACAATTATTCACCTCTACCATCTTATAACCAGGCCAGGCATATATAAACAAAAGCATGTCATGCAAGATGCATGCCCTCCCGGAATGAATTATTTATACAGGTTAGCAGTCACTGCATTTCTGTACCTTGGATTTATTTAACAGTGCATATCTCGGTTGAGTCTATTTATTTTGCACTGCACTGCATCGGATTGCTGTGTCATGTCGCATAAACAAGTCCTTGCAGTTTCCTTTTTGCTATCGCGGCCGTATTTTACACTTACGTGCATAATTATGGAGTTTGATAAGCTTCAGCTTTATAATTTACTTTGGCTGGCTTTTAGTATGGCCGTTTAGTTTTATATTGCAGGTATTCGTGTTTATGATAAAAATGTCGTTAAATACGATTTACTTGGCAGTTTTAAATGACTTTTGATTATAGTTTATTTTTTAAAGACTAGTTAGGTATTACTATTAGTAATGTGGGTTGCAAATCACTTAAGAGCCCTCTTACATTTTGGCACTGCGCTAACTTAGGTTTTTTTTTTTTATATTTACACTATATTTATATTATATTTACTCAACAGTAGTACTGACATGACAAAGAGCGTGAAATCAACTGACATAAGTCAGTCCTTAACAAGCATTCGTGCGATATTGAACGTACTCGTACATCGCCGGCACGGTGAAATATTTATAGTACTTTTATTTTATTTATAAAAAAATAAAAGAAACAATGGAAAAAAAATGCTATTGCTTAAGAAAATGTTGGAGATTATTTTAGTATAAAAACTACTTCAAAATGATGTAGAACTTCGGAGGTATTCAGACTTGCTTCCAACCCTTTTTAGTAGAAATTTGAATTAGGTACACTCGTTTTTTTTTATTTATATAAAAGGCATAAAACAAAAATGTATTCTATTATTATAAAAGTATAGGATATTTGTATTATGAGAAAACATATTTGAATTCAACAAAATCTACAAATTAGAGCTCTCAAATCAGCTCCCCATGAGTTTTGCCTAAACATGCATCAGGAGAACAATTATTGCTAAATAAGTAAATAAATAATTAAAAAATAGCTTTATTATTATTTTAGAAGAGAAAACGAACTATTTATACCAAGTAATTATTATTTATACGAACTAACGAATAGTATTCAAAGTTCAACGAGGAAATCATGCATTTACGCGTATTTTGTAATAAAAATGTAAGAGGGCTCTTAACAAATAAACTATCCACGTTTTTGCTAGAAATGGGTTTATGTCAATAGAAAACGGACGTTCCAACCTTTCTTTGTTTTACATTTAAGAAAGTTTCTCTATTTTCTATAGAAGTAAAACAGATTTTCCGACAACTTTCTTACCGGTCTTCTCTATTCTACGTTCTGCAAAATATTTTTCTACCATTCTGAGAAAAGAAATCTCACTAGGAACTACCGCTGCTTGAAAGAAGCGTTTGACTTATATATACAAGTAGAACAAGTACCTCATTTTCAGGAAAAAAATATTGCGACCATATTTTCGAAAACACTGCGAATGTTTTCAAAACTACTGCAAAAAAAAAATATCCGAAAAGCTGAAGTTCTAGATTTAAGTGTGTAGAAGGAAAACCTGAGAAAGAATTCGGTGCTAAACATCGTAGTATATTTCCAACCTGTTGTTCTTAAAGTCTGCGTAGGTAGAAAATGTCTTATTTCTTTTATTTTCGAGCACATAACTTGTCTGTACTTGACTGCGTAGGTGTACTGACTTCTAAGTTCAGTAGAACTATTTGAAGTCAGTCAGTTTATCCACATTAAGTCATGGACAAAATATTGAAATGTCTCTTTGAAAGTACGCATACACTTTGTATAAAAGTGTGAATACAATAATGATTTGAAAAAATAACAATATTTTCCACTTGATTAGAACATTAACTATTATATTTACGTTTTACAACATGAACCAGGATATATTTTCCTAGAAACGGCGTAACGTTATTCTTCAAAACACCTCTTTTGTCACAGACAATTCAAATAAATCCTTCCTTACACTATCAAAGCCTCTCAACAATTAAATTTCTATCACGTCATTCTATATTCAAATTCACTATCTTTCTTACCACTTGTAAAGCAAATTGGCCCACAATATCCCACCACTTGCCAGCTACGTGGGTCCAATGGGTTTCATCGTCCCCTTAACATCGCGCCACAGTAAGAGCTATTGTGTCCCGATCGATTTTATCACCCCCTTAACCCCCCCGGGGTAGGAGGTGGCTTACAATGTTTTTAAATTGAAAATAGTTGTCCAGAGATTATTTATGCTTGAGACAATACTGTCTGGTCGAGATACCCTTTATTTACCTTCGTGTTTATTTATCTAATAATTTAGAACAGCGATTTGTATTTAATGGGTCGATATTGTGAGGAAAGAGTGTACGTGTGTGGTTCATTTTCTTCTAGAAATAGTATAGTTTATGGGCAAGGATAGAGGGTATATAAGTATTAATAAAATTGGGCCCGGCGCGGCGATAAGTGAAAATAGACTAGGCCGTTAAACCCACGTGATGCAAATAATATATCACGTCAGTGCACATTTTAACCTTAAGGATCACTAAAGAGATACTCTTTCAATTTCCAAGCACGTAAAGCTTGTTTTCATAAAGGTTTTTTTATAATATCTTATCAAACCATATCAAAGTCACAAAGTAAGCACAATCTAGAAGAGGTTCAGGAGGCACTACGTCAAGAATTTATTTTCCTAAAGTAATGGCTACTTTGTTCCGGTAATCATAATTATAACACTCAACACAAGTTTTATAAAACATAATACGAGTAAATATTATTAATGCTATCTTAAACTCTCAAACAGAAATCTTCCGGACTCGTTAAACTCAAATCAAATCAAATAAAGTGAGTAGGTACTGCAAACCTGAAGTACATTCACGCAACGTTCAACAAAGGATGTTCAGAGCTCAAATCAAATTCATATGTAAACTTCGCAATGAAAAGTTGGACTTAGCTAAATTCATTTCCATATTTGCGTTGGGAAGCTTTAGTTTCCGAGTGAGGGACAGGGATAAAAACTGTATTTCAACTAAAATAGAACTTAGATTTGAATGATACTGGTCTGATTTTAATTATTTATTGTTTTATTGTTTGTTTTGAGGGGTTCATACACTTGGGTAGCTTAAAATGAGGACTGAAGGGCTATACAATAACCTAAGTTACTTATAAGCGGATTGCTGTGTGCATGTTTAGTGAAAGAAGCTGTATTTGACTTCATCCGATCCCAAGACACTGTCGCAGACCTTACCTACACCTAAACCCTAAACCCTAGAGTAGAACTAAATACTAGTGATAATTGTAACTCATACACACTACACACTCTCACACTTGCACTCTCACCCATACCCGAGCTCATCACACCAATACGACCAGTTTTGTATATCGCTCGTTCTCTTAGTTTGCTTTTTCTATAATTTAACCTGACCTATGTTTTAGGGTTCCGTCAAAGGGTAAAACGGGAACCCTATTACTAAGGCTCCGCCGTCTGTCTGTCTGTCTGTCTGTACGTCTGTCACCAGGCCGTATCTCATGAACCGTGACAGTTAGACAGTTGAAATTTTCACAGATGACGTATTTCTGTTGCCGCTATAACAACAAATACAATAAATATTTAAGGGGGCTCCCATACAACAAACGTGACTTTTTTGCTCATTTTTGCTCGAAATTGATAACGGCAACAGGTAGACGCTTGAAATATTCACATAATATTTAGTTATATATTCACTTTAAAAATAAATAATTAAATTATAATAAAACAAATATTTAAGAGGCAACAAATGTTTTTATTTGCCGTTTTTATAGATAATGGTACGGAACCCTTCGTGCGCGAGTCCGACTCGCACTTGGCCGGTTTTTTTTCATTATAACTTGTTTTATGTATGGCGGTATGGCGTATGAGCTCTACGAAAAGTGGGTGGAGTCAACGTATTAAAACATACCTATAAATACACTACTCCTCTACTGTCCTCTTCAGGGAATACAGGCGTGATTGTAGTTTATGTTACGGTATATTCAGTATAATAATTTGTTAATGATCTACATGCTACAATGTTAAGCTACTCGTACCATGTTTATTTTCCAACATCTGTCAGTATATATGAACACTAATAGCCAATCAGTTACCAACTGTTTCAATTTGGGCATACATGAAATATAATTTATTGTGACTAGGTTGATTGGCTATATGCTATCTTTTCAGTAACAATTTCGGTGTCACTTGACACCGAAATTGTTACTGAAAAGATAGCATATAGCTAACAATTAAAATATATTTATATTATATATTCAAGTCAATACTGCCTCGTTGGTCTAGTGGTCCCAAGCGCTACTGTCGAGCACGAGGTCCTGGGTTCGATTCCCAGGTCGGGCAAAGTGTTATTGGGCTTTTCCATCAGGAATTTCTCAGTAGCAGCCCGGAGTCTGGATTTGTGCCCGGTTGATGGCAATAGGCTCGCCCCCTATTACATGGGACTTAAACATAACTGGCGAAACGTGGGTGTACTATAGGTACACCTCTGCCTAACCCTTCGGGGATTACAGGCGTGATGTTATGTTATGTTATGTATTCAAGTCAATTTTCGCGTCCGTCTGTGTGTCCGCGTTGTTTCGGTGGCGGGCGCTAAACTACGGAACAGATTTTGATGCAGTTTTCACCACCATTTAGAGAATTCATTCCGGAAGGCTTATTTTTGTGTACAATACATTAATATTTAAATTTTTAGGATTCCGTACCTCAAAAAGAAAAAAAAGGAACCCTTATAGGATCACTTTATTGTCCGTCTGTATGTCAGTCAGTCAAGACACTTTTTTTCAGGAACGCGTGGCATCAAGTTGAATTTAATATCAAATTATTTTTAGATCAAAAGATTTTTTTAGATCTCCGAGGGACCGTAGACCTACGTACGGTCCCTCGGAGATCTAAAAAAATCAAGCTTCTAAGTCAACGCAATAAACAAATACGGTAAATCGCCGTATTTGTTTATTGGGTTGACTTGAGGCTTGATTTTTTGCTTGATACTCGCAAATAAACTTACTCGGGTACTTTCCGTTGACCTAGAATCATGAAATTTGACAAGAAGTAAGGTCTCACAGAAGGCACAAGTAAAGGAAAAAGTCCGAAAATCGTTCATCTGTAGTTTTATCACGTATTTTTTTTTTTTGCAATTGCAAACTTTCATTTGAAGTTGGAAAATTGACCGTGGCGTATATCAATGTATGGGAGAACATGTTTTTCAACTACAATGTTAAGTTCGTTTTTGGGATAAATTCATCCTAACTACGGAACCCTTCTTTACGCAGTTTGCCGCTTTTTTTATTATAGATTTATTTACATATATTTAAATACAAGTATATAAAGGAAAAAAAAGGGGAAGAGCTTATTGGGCATCAAAAAACTCGCCCGCTCGCTGTCAGTGGAGAAAATGCCCAAAAGGCTGGCCGCGTTGCCACGTTGGACGACAATGCTGATTCTTTGGTTTAAAAATAGGCCAGCCCTCTGGTCACATGAAGAGTCGAATATTTAACGTTTATATATAGCACAGAAATCTAAATATTTTGATGTCTCCACATCATTACTTTGCACCCGTAAGAAGCATGGGCAAGCCGCTAGTTAGCAATAATAATAAATAATTTTAATATTTAATGCGTGTTCTACACTACGGAAGAATGTTTTAAAAACAACCCAACCTTAAGACCCCACCGGTCGGTTAAATTTATATGGGAATCAAGCCACAAGCTAGCCATAAAAATCCTTGTTAATTATTTACTAAGCTTGCCAGTTTAAACTCGGGCTTATTGGCCATAAAAATAGTTAACGGACCTGTAAAACTACATTTGTTATGCGAGTTAATGACGGAAACATTATAAAATATTATTTTGTTTAAAAGAGATATAAAAAAAAGTTATAAGTAGTGAATAATAAATCACCCACCCTTGTGGGTGCACTATAGGTAACCTCTGCCCAACACTTTGGGGAAAGAAGGCGTGATGTCTTTTTATGTTTATGAATAATATTTCACGACCGGCCATTTTTTATTAAGTACATTAAAGTTTATCAAAGAAGACGCTATAAATAGTGTAAGTTTGTTATAACTATCGTGTTGCCGGCCGCTAGGGCATCCAATTTCCAATATTCCGGGATTACGGGATTTTAAAGTTGACGGTGTCTCGAGAGTGGCAAAGAATCTTTTTAGTAACAAAATTATTATTAAGGCTTATGTCGTTGTGAGCAAAACTGCTTATTAAAACTTCGGCTAAAGTAACAATTTGGACTTAAAATATTAATATCATGTAACTCAACGATCATGCTGAACGTAAATGATTTTTTTTAATTTATTTATTGCGCTACAATTTGATCGCCCATTGTGTCACCCTATCTAACATTTCTACTTTTATATCTGTAATATACATAACATAACGTATATACATATCGAAGAGTATTATTCTATTCTGTTCTATTCTACGATTTCTTGAAATCATTATAATTATTTTAATTTATTTTTATAGCTATCGTCTTCTTAAGTTCTTGGATGGTAAATTACTTTTTTTGTCAGTTAACATTTTTCGGGATATCCTTTTATCCTCCATATTACTATGTTACGCGGTTATTTCCGCTGAACTTTCAGCACCAAAAAGTTTACGTCTTATAAAAAGGTCACACAACCAAGTGATGTATGGCGTAATTTAAACATGACGGGATTATTAAAATACACCCCGGGACTCCTAAATCGAGCACTTTTTGTATGGAAATTGTATAAATTTTTAAATGGTCGTGAATTTAAATTCAGAACAATGACGACACCAAAATGATGGCCAATATTTCGGCATCAAAACTTTGTAAAACTTGTTCTTTGACTCATAATTATTTTGATGTGCCTTTATACCTCACATGGAATTGCACGGTGGTGGCTCAATTTAGGAGTCCGAGTATATCAGCCGGTGACAGTTTATACGGCCATCGCTCACGGCCACCATGGACGGCCATTTTATTCAACCGCCTTATACCACGGGGTGGGGTATAGTTATTTTAATGCTGCTATTGATAGAGCTGTTTATGAGATGAGGTTGATAGATATACAAAAATGTGGAAAAATATGTTTGAAGCGATTACTTATACCAGCCGAAATCGCGAGATATTTCAACTTAAAATATAGTTGGATTTTATTATAATTTTGGTTATGAAAGAGATAAAAGAAAAGTAGATTTGTATCATCGGCGTTCTGTTATTTCTGCCCATAGGAATAAGGTCTTAGAATATAAAATATGTATGTGGTTTATCCCAACATTGTTGGCAAACATCGATGTGTGAAGGGTTCCAAAAAGATAAAATCTCATAAAATATTTGTTTTAATAAAAAAAACATGTAAACCTTTCTATACCAGTTTTGAACCCATAAAATTTCGAAATAGGATCAGATACCAGCAAAAAAATCCCGCCAATATTGGGAAAATTCCGGGAGCGGGATTATAGAATACGGGATTAATTGAAACCTTTTGTTACATAACACCGAAAAAGCTTTTTTTATATCAATGTGTTTTCTCTTTTATTATTACAAAGAGATAACTCGTTTTGGGGATAAAAGGATGAGACCATAATTTATCGACAATTTGGCTGCTCAATTTCGGAAATAGTTCGACCTACGACTAGCTGTTATTATTTGTACATTGTTGTATTTCTTAAGCCTGGTTCGGTGAGATCAATCGATTCAATAAAGCAACTGCGAAATTGGTGGCTTAGATGTATCGATCTTATACTAATATTCGAAAGAGGTAAGAAGAACGGGGAAAATCTCAATGAACATTCGTTTATCCAAAAAAATATTACGTTAGTTGACTGTGAGTTTGTATGTAGGGGGGGTAATCTTCAGAACAGTAGTTCCAAAGATTACCACCTAGATCAGACCAGTAGATCCGATTCCGAAAATTCTTTTACTAATGGGAAGCTACAGTTTTGCCTAGTGTCACAGGATATATTTTATGTTAAAAACCGGCCAAGTGCGAGTCGGACTCGCGCACGAAGGGTTCCGTACCATTATCTATAAAAACGGCAAAAAAATCACGTTTGTTGTATGGGAGCCCCCTTTAAATATTTGTTTTATTTTAATTTAATTATTTATTTTTGAAGTGAATATATAACTAAATGTTCTGTGAATATGTCAAGCGTCTACCTCTTGCCGTTATCAATATCGAGCAAAAACGAGCCAAAAAAATCACGTTTGTTGTATGAGAGCCCACTTAAATATTTATTTATTTGTTGTTATAGCGGCAACAGAAATACATCATCTGTGAAAATTTCAACTGTCTAACTTACACGGTTCATGAGATACAGCCGGGTGGCAGACGGACAGACAGACGGCGGAGCCTTAGTAATAGGGTTCCCATTTTTTTTTTTTTTTTTTTTTTGTACCCTTTGGGTACGAAACCCTAAAAAAGAAAATTCACGAGGATGAAGTCGCGGGCAGAAATTAGTTATTGATAAATGAATTGCTCTCTTGCCTCACAGACCGTATCTTTCTTTCAGAAACTGCATTTTTTACACAAAATTGTTTTTGTTTCAAGCCCTATAAGGTGCTCTAACACACAAGAGTCATAAACCAAGCAATTTTTCTTGGGCAACATCAAATAAATTGAATTCCACCCTATCTACTCCTTGGAACGAGCTCAGAGACAAACAACCAACTTTAAGCCATAAACAATAAGGAAACTCAGTACAGTAGGTAGGTACGCGGTAAAAATTATTTGGTGCCAAAATTGTGTCATTGTGTGTCTATGGGTGTGTCATGCGTAGAGATAAGGCTGTCAAACGTACGATTTTACATGTTAAAGTTTGATTAATATACATGCCAGTACGGATAGTTGACGTATTCAAGGTAAACGAATAAATTGTACAGTCAACCGCAGATCAATGACCTTGACAGAGCGAATGTAAATGTCGCAGCAGTAATGGCGCTTTTCGAAGTGGAAGTGTTACTACTAATGTGCAGTTGACTGTACCTACTAAATATTGATTAATAATTTTGAATATCCAACTTACTAAAAATAAGTTATAGGTACCAGATAATGCATTTAAACGCTACAGACTGTTTTTTTTTTTAATTCTTTGTTATTTTACAACATACGATTTGTTTTGTAATTTATTGCATTCTGCCAAGTCTATTACATACCTCACCGTCACCATCATAAAATGCACGTAGCAAAGTAAACGGTAATATAAACCTTATATTACGACGATGTGGGACATTACTACATTTCTTTATTTTACTACCCCCATTGTGTTTCGAATAAAATGCTTCAATGAATATTTTTACGTTATAATTTTATTCGGCGAACGTCAAAAAATATGACTTACGTTGTATTATTTTTCATTTCAGTATTCTTGAATGTATGAAATGATATACAATTTATTTTCGAAATAAAGTCTTTTCAAAATATACGAGTAGTCATAATCAGCGTATAATATTCCCACTGCTGGGACACAGGCCTCTTCTCTGAGAGGGAGTGGGCCGTAATCCACCACGCGGGCCCGGTGTGGGTTGGTGTATGCCACATGTGTTCGAATTTTTGGTTCTAGGACCTGCCGGTTTCCTCACAATATTTTCCTTCACCGTTTTGAGAGCAGTGGTGATGAACACAAAGTAAAGCACCTGTCTGGGTTCAAACCTACGACCTACAACTAGTAAGTCGCAGCTGTTACTACTGGGCCCTTTGTAAAAATAACAAGTTATATAATTATATTTTTTAAATATGCTTCTTGTACGCGAAACACATATTAAATAGACGAGTGACGCTGCGAACACAATTGAATTTAATACGTTAGCATTGCATACGTCTAGCATCAAAGTTAGAATTATCATCTTAAACTATATGCAAAATATTAACGCTGTTGATAACTCGTGCTCGCGAGCAATACTGAAGTTTCTCTCCGCTTCGATTCAATACACACAATGACACAAATTCACTACGTACTACCGATTTGCAACGATTCCGAACTGTTCACACTTCAATACATTTCCTCTTAAAGGCTTGTGCAGACAAGCGCGATATCGCGGCCGAGACCCGACATTAGACAATTTCTTTGTCGCTGTTTGTCACGCCCACGATATCGCACCAGTCTGTACGAGCCTTAAATCGAAACAACTGCCTTTATAAGAAAATACACAGTAAAACGTCGAAAGTATATAATCAACATAACACATAACATCCCGCCTGTATTCTCCCAGGGGTTAGGCAGAGGTGTACCTGTACCTGTAGTACTCCCACATTTGATCAGATATATTTAAGTCCCATGTAATAGGGGGCGAGCCTATTGCTATCAGCCGGGCACAAATCCAGACTACGGGATGCTACTGAGAAATTGCAGATGGAAAACTCAATAACTCTTTGCCCGACCCGGGAATCGAACCCAGGACCTCATGCACAGCAGTAGCGCTTGCGACCACAATACCAACTAGGAAGTATATAAATATAAACACTAATATCTATTTGAAATAAAGTCTTGAAATCTTTACCGCAGTAGTTCAATTGTATTGGTTCGCGTCATGTTCCGCTACTCGCATCCGATTCGAGTAGCGGAACATGACGCGAACCAATACAATTGAACTACTGCGGTTTCGCTGCTATGGTTTCGCGGCGGAGGTGTGCTACCAGCGTTATGATAACTTTCTTTTTATTCCGAGATAGCAACAAACATATCGGTTTATCGTCCATACATTTCTTTAATGCTACATTAAATAGAATATCCCATTACACATTTCATGTAAAAAAGTTTCATGTTATGACGAAATACATCATCAACATAAAGTAATCTAGAGAGCTCTATTAAGTTTTATCGTTTGGAAAAAACAGAATATTTTAAGCTATACAAAGACAAAGTTATATTGTGTTGTCAGTCATTGAAAAGGTTTTAAGAGCAATTCAAGTTAACAATCATTGCCACTCTTCTAAACTGACAGCATCCCGGATTAAATTAACGAGAACAAGGAAAAACTCCCGAAAATAAAGAATCCACTTCTTATTTATCTTCACAGAGTTGCAGTTTTGAGTCTACATTTACTGTTTATGCCCCATAAAATCTTCTTCTCATAATGGAAACTTTAACTCGTTTATTTAACACAATGCATCTTAATAATAATAATACATATTTTCTCTCTATCTGCCTAGCCTTTTCCCATCTATGCTTGACTGGGCTTCCAATCTAACCGGATGCAACTGAATACCGGTATTTTACATGGAGCGACTGTCTATCTGACTTCCATAACCCAGTAACTGGGTAAGACTAACTAGACAATATCAAACTGGATGCTATTTATATATATTGATTTTACATCCTGTGATAACTTAAACTCACACACTGACTTATTATTTTAATTGTTTTTAGAAAAACATACTTTTACGATGTTTGTAAATATGTGAGCACCATGTATCTATCTAATAATTAAGTTATTTTTCATTGCTTAGTTTTTAATTATTATTACCTATTAAGGTATAGTAATTTTATTCTAGGTGCATCGTCTTCACATATAATCATGTAATTAATGTACTCAAACAAAATATTGTAAAACATTTTTAAAAGAGTAGCGGTGGAGTTTCTTGTCCATTCTTCTCCATACGAAACTGCCTTTTGGAAGGGGCAAATAGAATCAATTCTATTTTTTTGTAAATTTTGACGTTCGAAAGTGCCTCTTATGTGCCTATTTGAAAAAAATGGTTTGACTTTGACTTTGTAATACAGCCCCAGCCCCTTAGTATGACTGGTTGTCATACTTTCGGGCTTCTGGCGACCCGTAACGACTGTCAAAGATCAACGAATGACAGCTGAGACCAAGGGCTTAACGTGCTTACCGAGGCACGGAGGAGTCTCGGTATGTAAAGATGGTCACCCATCCACGGACCAACCCCGGCAAGCGTGGCTTAACCTGATGGATCGCCCATGTGACTTAGCCACGAGCTCCTCAACATTATACTCTCTAAAGAACCTAATGACACGCCAACACAAAAATCCAGCAACAAAGCTGAGTCCCCGGGACAGCGCCATTACTATTATCTACAGACAGTCCCGGCTAACGACCGAGAGGATCCCGCTGAAGTGTTCAACAATATCCCGGATCCCGGGCTAAAGTTTCCCGCTATGCTACAGCACTAACTATAGTCTGTAGCGTAGTGTATGTGTATGTAGTACTTTGGCCTATCTAGCTCAGTTTATAATAAAAAATAATGTTCCGTTCTCGATTCTTCAAGACCAATGGCGAGTTATGGCCGACCCTTGTATACAGGTGGTCAGGTTTCGGAACTTATCATAAAATATATTTTACGAGCGCCTAGCGTCCTTTGAGGTAAATACGGCGAGCGGTTTTGTTTGGCCGAAACACAAACGGTTTGGGACAAAAATGACTGGTAAAGATTGTATCGTGTCGTTGGTGCTTTTCGTTCTAGGTATTGGAGACCAGCTGGCGTGAAATGTATTGGTATTTGGATCAAGGATGATAGTTAGTTACGTCCTTATGCTACTATAACTTACTGTATGATTAGAGAGTACTTTTGTCATCCTGTACTATCTAATATCACTGTAATGGTTAGCAGAGATGTACTGGGATAGTCGAACATGTTCAATTGAAAAGTCGAAAAAATTAAAGCTCAGCAGCTAAGTGTCGAAATAGTCACACAAAAACTGAAAATATTCTAACAGACTGCTAATTACAAGTTAAGACGTCTACACTTAAACCACAAAAACATAATCCACATTATTGCTTACCTTCAAACAAAGAACTCTAAGCAAAGATAACCTCACTCCGTTATGAAACCGACGAACAAAAACAATAAACACAACAAAATTCCAACTTTAAATTGCTCGATACTGCTCTTAAACTGTTTACAGCAAGACAAATGGCCCAACAAAAAGTATGGGAGACTTGTAACAATCGTGGACGTAAAAAAACGGATCCCAAACGACCAATATTGGAACAAGAAGTCGGATCTTTGGAAGAAATAAGTATGAAAGTCGCAATTGCTGTGTTATAGCCCGGAGTTGGCAACGTAGCGGGATTTAGGCAATTCCTAGTCTATGGCTGTTAGTTTTCCATTCTGTGCAGTTGTACTAATATTGTAAAGAGGAAAGTTGTGTTTGTTTGTTTCGAGATAGGAGGATAGTAAGATATCGTTTGATTGTCTCAGATTGATAGAAAAGTTTCTGTATCAGTTATCCCTGGATAGGCTTGTCTGCAAGAAAGGGCCAATGAAATTACTATTTTCGTTTATTGAGAAACCCACTTAAGTAAATTATAAATGATTTTATTTCTGTAAGTAGGTTTTTACAAACACATAAACACGTCAAATATATTTTAAAAACTAGATGAGGTCGGCACTTCCTATCTGACTACTCTTAGAAGAAAGGCCGACACAAACTCAGAAATCACAGTCTCTTTTAAAGTCCAGACATAATCATGGTCGGATCGAAGACCATGTAGATTGGTGTCTGAAATGGTCTTTTGAGGATAGAGCCACATAGAATGAGTGGATCTGTCCAGTCAGTGCACGCATTTGTCAGTAATCGTGCAGCTCAACTCAGAACTAAAGGAGCTCAACGTTACGAAAGGCAAGATAAGGTAATGAAAGGCATCCAGCAGAGGAGTGCGATGAATCGCGTTTACCTTTTCTATTACAGAAGCAAAACTGTATTGTTGTATTCGCATTCGTGGCAGCTATGTAACTCTAAGAAAAAAATAACTTGCTCTAGTAAAATAATTACCATACGCATTGCTTAACAAAGTCTTCCTTTCAAACATACACTCATACATTAATATGATCTATCATCTATTATAAGACTTAATACAACACACAATTCTCTCTTAATACAACACGCCAAGCAAGCAAATATTTGCGCCACTTCTTCTTCCCAGCTAAAGCACTAGGAAGTGGGCGGTGGGCGTTTTTGGGGGACTGTCTTATGTAATTTTTGACATTCTAAAAGTGCTGATTCTCAGCCTAGTTTGAATCAATGACTTTTGATTTTGATATGATTTAATTTACAAGATTATTTAAACAACAAACATAGAAATAAAAGAAAGTAAAATTGTTTATTCTGCACAAATAAAACGCACATTACAACAAAATAACATTAATAAAATACACACCTAAAAAGTAGTCAATACACTAAAAATGTTCCATTGCTTGATGTCAGGGCCAGAGGCCAAAGACAATTTACATTGTGTTTACTACATTTTATACATATTTATTCTGTTGTTATGGTACTGGCAAATGACAACCTATGAAGATAACAAAGTCAACAAACAAACAAACACAACAAAAACAAAATGCCGATTGTCGAGTGCAAAAATAACTACTTTTATAACAAACAAACTATAATAAGAACAATTACAATAACCGTGCGTCGCATCTGTTCAAGAACAGGTTTCTGTCAGGTTTTTGTCTTTGCTCAGCAAAATGCTGTGACTTCTGACAAACCTATCGTCAACAGCGCTGATTTTCACCAAAAACCCTTAAACATGACTATGAGGCAGGTTTTCAGAACGGAATCTAATTTTTATTGAATCAATAGCTCAACAGGACGGAATAGATAAGGAAGGGATACAAAACACGGCATGTCATTTGAAAATAGCGTTTGATTTTAGAACTGTCAACTATTTAAAACTATGTTTGTCAATAATTTGTGAGGTACACCCACGGCCCCTTTTTAGCGTTTTATTTTTGCTTAAGTGGGTTATGGATTCCATTTTCGAGAAGTTTCATGCCGTCTCGTCCCTTAAATAAGAAAAAACCACAGCCATTAATTACTATTCATGTACACACAAAACACTTACGCATTATGTTATGACGATGGAAAGTTTTCTTAATATTCTGCGGTAAGGTAACAAATTCGGTTGACAAAAGTGTTGATAGGCTATTCAATAATGTACCCAGTCTATTAGAAAGAGCATGTTCTGTACTAAACATTTATGAGCTGATGTGCTCAATCCCAATAATGTAATGAATATGTGTTTCATCCTACGCAAGTTACAAGAGTGAACTTAAGTAAATGGGTCAAAGTAGGTCTTAAGTGTCGACTCAGTAAAGTGCGACAATTTATGTGTACTACGTTCTTTATAGGAACGGTTTGTGAATGTTGTTAGGGGAGGAGATGGTTGGTAACTTTCCAGTGCAAGGCAAAGTTGTTTTCTGAACTATTAAACGATTATCTAATACTAGCGACCCGCCCCTGCTTCGCACGGTCGCACGGTTCTTACGACTTGATGAAACATCAAGATTTCAGGTCAGGTGTACAGAAACGGACATAACGTACCTTTTATCCCGAAAAAAAATACTGTTCCCGAGCAAAACAACAATAACGTTGTTATGATAATAGATGGCGCCACGTGTCTTTCGAATCATGATTGAATTATGTTAAGGGATGTATTTAATAGCACTTTAAATTTCAAAAACCAGAGTAGGTACAACCCGGAATGATTGTCAAATTCTAAATTAACGCGAGCCAAGCCGCAGGCAAAAGCTAGTTTATAATATGTATAAAAGGGACCGTTAGCTAGGAAAAATATCATTTCTAAAGCCATAAGTCTGCAAAGTAGAAGCAAAATCTATAAAATATTAACAACATCTAATGGATTTGCCTAAAACCTTTTTCAATATAACGTCTAAAATCAAATCACTTATTCAACCTAAATGAAAATGGCAACCAACGCAAATCCATAATATTCCACTTTTAAAATATTTTCAAATATACCACGACTTCGTAAGCATACTTAATAGGAACGTCCCTTAGAAAACCCATCTCATCTGTCAGTCCTTGGTAGATAGGGCAGAATTTGCATGAAACACTCAATATGCTACGAATAGGTACGAATACGTATATTTCATATTCTATTAATGTTGCCGACTTCAAAGCGTGATGAGCATATATTGTAAGTTGTCTTAGATATCCCTGAGGGAATAGAGCTAATTAGGATGTAAGCGATGCAATGTGTTGGCTTTCAGAACTAATATCAGAGATTTGATTAGTTTAGTATTGCTAAGGTAATAATCTCGTCTAGATTCCAACTTATTATGTAAGTAGGACCAACTGGGTGATTAAATAGATTATTATAATTTACACTTCCCGATGTTTAAACTACTCATTCTCAAAAAAACTGGTCAAGAGCGAGTCGGACTCGCGCACCGAGGGTTCCGTATAAGATGTTGATGATTTCTGAAAAACTGTGCTATTTAGAGACATCGTTTTATTTTCCTGTAATCTTTACATAAACTTCTATCACATAGAATAATTTCTGATTTTTCTCTATGCAAACTTCGGAGATAAGGGGAACGGTATTTTTTTTTACATTTTTCATTAAAAGTCGAAAAGTATGATGCCTAGAAATTTTTTTTTTTTTGAGAATGTGCAAACAGCGCCCTTTCATATGATACCCTATATGCCCTAGTAGACTCCGTTCGAATTTTGAAGACCTCCTTTCAGGCCCTGTTGCAAAAAAGATATCTTTTTTTTAATTTCTTTCTTGTTTGCAAAATAGTTGGGTAAACGTGATCTAAAACTATTCCAAATTTCAAGTTGATAGCATTAGTAGTTCTTGAGATATCCAGCTGTGACAGACAGACAGACAGACTTAGTCTCACCACAAGGGTTCCTTTTTACCATTTTGGTACGGAACCCTAAAAAGAGCCTTCAAGATGCACTACCTACTGGCACATCATTTATTCATAGTAATATAAACTAACTAATATAAGAACCCAATACACAGAAGAACAAAATGTCATCTTGAATATTGAGCAAAATTAATTCACGCACTCAAGAATTTCAAATAAATTATTACGTCTCAAACACTAAACCATCATGTACAATAAATCAAATAGGTTCAAAATAATTCTAAAAGCGACGGACGAGGCCCTCCATCTTTAAAACGGACATATTTTTTCTAGATACAGCCTCAGTGGGCGTATGCGTTCGCTGTGTAGGCGGTATAAGGATTGGGTACATAAGTACCCATAATAGGTATGGGTTTTCTATTTTTTATACCCTATTTAGTTTCGTTGAAAAATACATGGGATTCGTAATATGGAGAGGTATTCTTTTATGAAGGTATAATCAAGGCATCATCTTTCAAAAACTCTAGATTTTAAAAATGGCTGCTAAAAACGCATTCCAGTATGTAACTGAATCCATAAAAGAGAGTGTAAATGGTTCCCATCTTCCATTTCGGAATCTCGGAAATCTCCATTTTCTATAACTATCAATTTGGACTATAGATACCTACTTAATTTTAAACTTTTTTAGGGTTCCGTACCTCAAAAGGAGAAAACGGAGCCCTTATCTTATAGAATCACTTCGTTGTCCGTCTGTCTGTCTGTCAAGACCATTTTTCTCAGGAACGCGTAGGGGTATCAAGTTGAAATTAATATCAAATACGTAAGTCCCTTGAAGCTCTAAAAAAATTAAGCTTCCAAGTCAATGCAATAAAAAATACGGCGATATAAGCGACATTATTGCGACATATTTCGATACTCGCAAATAAATCAAAACCTATAGGGTACTTCCCGTTGACCTAGAATCATGAAATTTGGCAACAAGCAAGGTCTTACAGCACAAGTATAGGAAAAAGTGATAAAATTGTAAATTTGTAGTTTTATCACATTAAAAAAGATTGCGAATATCTCGCAAATAAATCAAAACCTGGGTACTTCCCGTTGACCTAGAATCATAAAATTTGGCAACAAGCAAGGTCTTACAGCACAAGTAAAGGAAATAGTCCGAAAATTGTTAATTTGTAGTTTTATCACATAAAACTACAAATACAAACTTAAATTTTCAGTTGGAAAATTGACCGTGGCGTATATCGATGTATGGGAGAACATGTTTTTCAACTACAATATTAAGTTTGTTTTAGGGATAAATTCATCCTAAGTACGGAATCCTTCATTGTGCGTGGTCCGACACACACTTGGCCGGTTTTTTGCAATGAATGAGGAAAATACTTGGGGCGGGGAATTTCATTATTGTATGTATTGCCTCACCAAGCAAAGCGTTCATAATAAAAAAAATGACGTAAAACATTTTATGAAACAAACCAGAGTAGGTAATAATAACACAAACACTTCTGTCAGAGCACGACACGTTGAAGACGCGCTGATTAATTAAGAAAAACAGAGGGAACCGAATTACTTAGCAAGGAATAAATTGCCGGTGGTACTCTGCTGACGGGAATTCATTCTCTGACGGATGAACCACTGTGACGTCACGTGTATGAATGTAATTAGGTACATCGCGGAATTAGGGATGTTAGAAGATGTAGGAAATATATATGTACAAGATAATTAGCAATACGTAAACTCGTTTCGATCGATTTACTTTTATTGTTGTTATATTGTAATAGTTTTAATCATGGTAAAACATGAGTATTTACTATGACCATAACCCATAGTAGATTTGGTTCGTTATCGAACAATTCAGCTGGGGCTGATTGTATGAAAATACATTTTGCACTGTGGTTCGAACTATTCTTTAACTCAATCAAAATCCAAACCGACTTCAGCTGTGTGGAAAATCGAAACAATTGTCGAAACTAAACGACCTATAGTCTGGCAAAGCAACGATTTCACGAAACGAAGGTTTGATGAAAACTCACGAAATGTGCTACCCAAAACCGGTCCCGATTGAAACAATGGAAAGAAACAAAAACGTAGACCTTCTTGGCGGGAAAGTGAAGCGTCATGTTAGCAGTTTTGTTTTATTTTCTAAAATTTGTGTTTAGCCGAATATTAATGTGTAATAGTGGTGGATTATTAACCATTAAGTGTTCGTGAACCTGCATTAATGGAGGCAAATGAAACAAAACAGTTCAACATCACTTTAAGTTCTCTCAAGAAGTCCGCGCGAGGTTTCAGTAAAGTGCCGCGTCTTTACTTAAACTCAAGGGGAGTGGGGCGATATCATCAATCATCTTTATCATGCATTGAGTGGAGTTCATTTCATAATTATTTAAATAACTTTGTACTTGCTACCTAATTTGACATGACACTGGCTAAATGCACAAACCGTGCGAAGCCAAAAAGAAAAAAAAAAAAAAAAAAAAACAAAAACGTAGAACCGCCGACGGAATATTAAACATAGTGGCTTCACTCATTCGGTCCCAAAGGAACCATTCATTCACTCACTCTTTACTGTGAATGCCAAGCTAAATACAAGATTAACAATTCACTTTGTCGTTCCTCTTTTGTTTTAATTTGTTATTATAATCTTGATGCCAGAAATGGATGTTAGAATAATTTACGCTTGTACTAACAAGATGGTCGCTGGATAGCGTTTAGGGAGTCCGGCAAGGATACATTTACTACTATTTTAGAATCAATCCCAAAACTAGTCAAATGAAATCCTTGGTTGGTGAAAGTATTTGTATTAAGATACATGTATGAAAATAGACATTTTCAAGAGGCGTATTAAAAAAAAAAGTGTTAGAATTATAAATAGTTCAATGTGAGAGCGCTATAAACATGTTGAATAGCACGATCCATATAAGCAACGGAAAATTGATAAATTGTAACTATTGAAGAATTCTGAACTGTACAATATAACGCATCCCTTTTCGGTAAGTAGTTTATAATCTCTCTATGTCAAGTCGTCAAATTGTGAACGAACCTGCACTTATCGACAGGGTTCATAATCTGTCTGATTTCATCACCCGTAAAATTGTGAACCGTCCCTGATTGGTAGGTCTTGACGGTAGCCAAATTGGTCGCAGTAACTAAGCCAGGGCACGCCGACCAAATGGGTTAGTTAGAACAGACTGTGAACAACCGCGCGCGAGCCGAGCAAGCGCTTCTTCCAAGTTGGTCGCAGTGCTCGTAGTTACTTGGCTAATTAGTACAGCGCAAGGTGCGTTCGTCGCATGCAAGTTTGAAACCAGTTCACAATTTGTCGGTTTACCATGGAAAAATAATGATTTAAATTGTAAATCGTTTGTTGCGGTTCAAAATTTTTCGATAGTTTATAATCTCGCTAGATAGATTATATACTAAATTTGATGTTCATAATTATTCGGGGACATATATAATATTTGTGGTGTATATTTTTTTTCTTTTTATAATGTTTCATCTAGTATATATAAATAAATAAAATTGATACCTTAACAAGTTCATAAAATGTTTCCTGCCTGCCTAACTTACCAGTATTACAAGTACCTTCAGAAATAATAAGTTCATTATCAGTTCACCGCATATGTCACATTACAATTCACACGATCTTTTACTTCACACATAACACATTTTGTACACCACAATCTCTCACAATAGCCCGTCCGCACCCCTATGACCTAATAACAGCTAATAGGTACGCCACAAAGTCCTCAGTTAACACTAATTAGGGACAGTTTGAAAGTAAAACCAGTCAAACGAAACAGCCTAACTTTGAGGGGACCCGTCATGTTGACTAATGAATACTTACATCGGATAAAGGTTATTTACTTTGAGAAATTAGATTGTTTTTTTTTTGTTAAACATCATCCCTTGACAAAGTTACTGCACTGCTGATAACAGTGGGTTCATTGAACTATTAGAATAGTATACCGTCAATATGAAACGCTCTTTGCTGTGGGTCCCCCGTATCACAGTATCATGCTGAGTGGAAGCCTTCTTGTCACAGTCACGAGATAGAGCTACTTCTGTTTGTGTCTCGTATAGGTAAAGATTTTATTTTTTATTTTGTTTATTGTTCAAGTTAACTTATCTTTTAGTAAGTATGCACTTGTTTCGTTAACAAATAAAACAATTTTTATTTATTTCTTTACATTAATAAGAATAAGAATAAATTATTTTAGCAAAAAGAAGAAATATAATGCATGTTACGTTAGTAAAATATTACATTTGTGCTCAATGTTTGTGAATAATTTCCCCGATGCTTGGAAAATCCAGTGTTATAGGGGCCATCCATTCATCCGCTAACATTATTTTACAAAATTAGCGAAGCTAAAACGTGTAACAGCAGCAATAGTGTGTGAGTAAGCGCGTGTGATGAGGTGTAATGGGGAACGTGTATGAGTGTGTAATGTGTGTATGAGTGGGTGATATGTGATGTGTGTATGAGTGTGTGATGTGTGTCGTATGTGTGTAGAGAGGGAAGGTGATTTGGGGTATCTGTGGGTGTGTAAGTAACATTGAATAGAATACAGTATTTTTATTTTCATTAAAACATGGTATGACACAACCTTCGCCGTATATCTCGTGGGCTGTCACTCGAAAGTTAAAGACGGTTTTCCCTTTCAACTATTGACTGAATTTTATTATCTCAACCACTACTCTTGATTTGTGTGTCATTTACTCTGTCATCTCGAATTCATAATGACCATCAGGTATAACTTTGTTATGGGGGCTTGAAAAAATCAAAATAGCAATAGAAAGTCTCTTCTACTGCCGTTGTACTGTAATCCTATGAAAGTAAAAGATGTAAAATACGTACAGCAAAGATATCAGCCCCAGTGAGTCATAAAATTCCTAGAAAGGGTAAGGGTTTTATAGTCGAAGATGGATACGCGATCGCGATACGGGCTCTATTTCAAAATATTCAATATCTTTAGAAAAAAAATACCGTACGTAGAACACATTATCTTGATTTAACATTTTTATGTCGACGTTCTTTACATTAATTTGGAAGAGGTCAAAATCTGCATACTACAGTGCGGCTACTATAAGATAACAGACCTCATCTTCAACGTGTTTGACAGCAGTGACAGCACTAGGCTTAGTGGCACAGCAGTGGTGTAACCGCCGCCGTGTCGGACTGCCAAGTCACAGTTGAGTTCGAACCCACGACACGCACCTCTGACTTATCGGATTCATGTACGTATTGAATAATTATCAAATGCTTAACAAGCCTATACTACCTCAAATGGCTTAGCATGATCCTCCGTTATGTCGAAAATACTGCAGCATTCATTTTGAAATAAATATATGGTAAAGTTGAGGATTCATTTTAAGCGTAATGTTTGACGAAAACACGATTTCATAAAATTTTCTCTATAGAAAAAAAAAACCAAAGATACTTCCAAACCGAACAGTAAACAAATTAGATAATGAAACTTTGCATATAATAGCAGGTCATATGTTATTTTTTTTTAATTACCATTATTTTCACCGTAAAAAGAAATAAACTATCGGTGCCTTGGAGTCTTCTCCCTGCCACCCTGTCTCGCTTGCTCGTGTGACCGCCAGCAGTAGGTGCGAGCGAGAAAAGAGTGAGGTGGCGCTGAGGTAGTATAGACTCTTAAAAGACGGTGAAGGAAACCAGCATGGCTGAGAGATATTTCGTAACGGCATGTAAAGCTAAGTCAAAATTTACTTTGTACCTACTGTATCTTCAGCCATGCATCATTTACTTTTAATAGGTTTCACTTACCCCTTAATTACAGTATTGTATCGCCCTTTATTGCCCATACAATATACATTCAAAAGCATAGTTCCCCTCTTCATATAAAATAGCTAAACGACATATTAACCTAATTGCTCCCTCCTTCCCCCTTCTCCCGTACATTTATGAACGAGCCTCTAATTCTCACTTTAATTAATTTAGAAGCTGGCCTTTCACTGAGCCAACACGTTTACCTGTGTGGTGCGCTAATTTATTATGAAATTTAGTCATTGTTATTGTTTATATGGGAAATATGGAGTTTAACGAGAATGTGGGGCTTAAAATGGAATATTATATGGAGTATATAAACAATACCAACACACACTGGTACAGTCAAATATGTACGAGTATGTATAATCAGCCTGTAATGTCCCCACAGCTGGGACACAGGCCTCCTCTCGGTCAGAGGGAGTGGGCCGTAATCCACTACGTGGGCCCAGCGCGGGTTGGTAGATGTCACATGTCTTCGCATTTTTGTTTCTAGGACATGCCAGTTTTTGAAAGCAGTGGTGATGAAATTATTTACACAAAGCGAAGCGCCAGCCAGTGTTCGAACCCACGACCTACTACAACTCGTAACTCGGGGTGGTTACCACTGGGCCACACCACAGTCCTGTATAGACGTAGCGAAATTCAAAAGTGTTTTTAGGGTTTCGTACCTCAAAAGAAAAAAACGGAACACTTATTTATTTATTTAAACTTCTCACACACAATTAGGTACAAAGGCGGACTTAATGCCTTAGGCATTCTCTACCAGTCAACCAAGGGTGGTGAAGAGATAAGATGGCGGGTGCTCTGATTGAGAGAAAATAATAATACCACACACACACACACACACACCTCACATCTTACACTTGTCTGTCTGTCTGTCTGTCAGTCAGTCTGTCAAGACCCTTTTTCTCAGAAACGCTTATAGATAAGTATCAAGTTGAAATTAATATCAAATACGTAAGTCTACGGTCCCTTGAAGCTCTAAAAAAATCAAGCTTCTAAGTCAACGCATTAAAAAAATACGGCGATATAAGCGACATAATTTGATACTCGCAAATAAATCAAAACCTGTAGGGTACTTCCCAGTGACCTAGAATCAGGAAATTTGGCAAGAAGCAAGGTCTCATAGCACAAGTAAAGGACAAAGTCCGAAAATCGTTAATTTGTAGTTTTATTACACAAAAACATGTTTTTATATGATTACAAAATTAAATTTGCAGTTGGAAAACTGACCGTTGCGTATATCGATGTATGTATATATATATTTTCATCTCTTGAGCTTTCGTCATTTTACACTTGACAGTACATGAAAGGTACACGTGTTTCAAATTGGGTACGTTCTTGCAGGAAAAACTTTTGCGGAAAAACGTTTTTTGCTGAATAAAAGTGTTTGTGTTCTTTTATAAGCGATTAACTAATTTTGTTGTTGTTCTCTTGTAAACGTAAAAATGAGTTTTAGAATTTAAAAAACCGGTCAAGTGCGTGTCGGACCACGCACAATGAAGGGTTCCTTAGTTGGGATGAAATTATCCTAAGAGCTAACTTAACTTAACTTGAAAAAATGTTCTTCTATACATCGATATAAATCTATACGTCATGGTCAATGCTCCAACTGCAAATTTAAATTAGAAACCGCAAAAAAAAAATTGATAAAACTACAAATTAACTATATTCGAACTTTTTCCTTTTCATGTTTTGCTTTTTCTTTCATAAAATTTGGCAAGAAGCAAGGTCTCATAGACCTTGCTTCTTGCCAAATTTTATGATTCTAGATTAACGAGGGTTTCTGTTCTGATTTGTTTGACGCCTGTGCATTCAAACAGCACGTGCGCAACGGTTCCTTGATGCCCTGCACAGAGAGCTGTCCGTCTGTGGGATAATAGGAACGTAACCCCTTTTTATTGCATGAAAATCTCAATAAAAAAACTACAAAAAGCAAAAAAAAAAATCTAATGCAAAGCCACCGTACCGTGCTACGACAAAAAAAAAATACCGCAAAAGGGAAGAAATCTCGCTCATCATTGTACCGAGCAACTCACTGAAGGGAAAGAAAAACTTTCTCGGAGAAATCATCGAAACCGCTGCGAACCTCGACACAATCTCCACGTAACAATGACGTATTTTTTATTTTCTATATTCATAAAAAGGTACGAAAAAGTCCTGAAAATAAACAAAAGAACGGCTAAAAACTGTTACCATTTTTCGTGAAAGGAATATTTTATTACGTAAAATTATCTTACCAAATTATAAAGTGGCGGAATCTACGTTAAACTTTGTAATAAGCACAACTTTTTTTACAAAAAAAAAACACATGACTTCCAAAAGAAACACTACAAAGTGAAAAATTACTTTTATTTCCGAAGTCGGTGTCTTCGGTTTTGTATTTTCGTCGACTAAGTGGGAAAAATACGTATTATTGAAGCTAAATCAAAAACTACTCAAGAAAAGGGACCACCGCGCAAGCTTCCTCTACCAAATGAAAAAAAGAATTCCCAAAATCGGTCCACAATTGACGTAAATATCGATCAAAAAACATTTTTTTACATACAGACAAACATAGAACCTCCTCTTTTTTGGAAGTCGGTTAAAAATAACTGCATCATGCTAGCTATACTTTGGTCAAAGAATTAAATCCACTCTTGTAGAGTATATAATATTTTAATCAATGGCAACCCTGTACACCTCCAGGATAAAGATATGCATGGTGCAAAACTTGCAAAAAAAAAACTCAGCTAAGGGAGCAGCAATGCTCAAAGGCAAAGGGTAGGCTATTATAAGTTATGCATTGCAATCATGCTGTATGCTCCCCGGCGAGCAAGCCTTACATACTTTGCTAATGAAAAGTAAGTGAAAACACGATGCGTGGAGTGTACTTAGATATTAATCTCGGATAATGAAAAGAATTTAATAAGATGTTTAGATTATTATTAATGATAGTATTCGTACTATCCTAAAATATAGAAATCGTTCAAAAAAGACTCGGATGCTCTGTAATCTCTAAACATTCTGTCATCTGTCAGGTAGGATGACACATCAAAATTTTCCGTTTTTTTTTTTTCAATTTAAGTGTATTTATTTCTAAACAATCTGAGTCTCAAAAAATGGCAAGGAATGTGTGCATTATGGATGGAGTTATGGAAATATTGAGAAGTGTCTTGACGCTGCATGAGTTTACGTGATCCCGTTTGATGTCCACCGCGCACAGGATGGGTGTAATTTTTTGCCCCGCTGCTGGTGTAATTGCTGTATGGCGTTCCAGTGAGACGAACAATAAATAAAGAATCCCCCCCTTTACCAGTCAACGCCATTTTGTCATTTCCAAAAATAGCAGAAAAATTTTAATTGGTCTTCAAGTGTCAAAAATATTTCTCTCACCAGAGTTCGCGCTTTTACAAGGTCATGTCGTACGATCCTTTTGAAATAGAGAAGCTCAGAACATCCTCATTTCTGGTCTTATGGTAATATGATTTAGTTCTCTATAATCCATGGCGATATAGTTATTGTAACTTCCAAAAGCCTCAGCCGCATAAACACCTCAATAACTTGATTAAGAACCATTCAATCTTCGTCTACGTCTTACTTACTTTCTCTTAAACATATTAAGCCTAACGCATATCATTGAGCCGCGCTGATTGCTTCAATATCACGGCCCAAGGCGTAGTAAACCGCAGCTAGTTCACAGTTTGCAAATGAGCCAACATTAAGTGAACTAATCATAATAATCTGCGAACACAACTGGTTTATACTGTGTTTGGAGTTTGAAACTGAAGTGAAGTTAAGAAAAAGAGGTCATGTCTCTGTTTGGTTGGAAATCAACGAGACATGTATTTAAGAGGAGGCTCCCTATTTTTATGTTAATTTGCATGAATATTCTGAAACAGCCAACATACAAACAAAATGAAACTTTAGTATATGATTTATTGGATCTTTTTCTTTTCATGTTGGAGACAGTTACGTAATTGCAATATTTTCACTGGATACATTTTTTATTCGAAAATCATGTCTTTTTTAAGGATAAATATAAAAAACAAACAAGATTGTTTGACTTTTATGTCTAAAATAAATATTCACAGCAAGAAAATATAGTTCAATAACCAGCCACCAGATATTTTTTCTCTAGATCACTTATTACTTTAGTTATAAACAAAATAAGAATTGAGACTTACGCTATTTAGTTTCGTGTTCGAACACAATCAAAGAGCGCACGCGATATTCAACATTATTACTGATGTGTTAGCGTTTAGCACATAACGGAGTGGCGCAAGGGGCCGAGCTTGCGTGGAAATTTGATTTAGACTGCCTGGTCTTAACACGCAATTCTTTTTATGAAAGTAGTCACTAAGAAATCTTATTGTCTTCTGGAAAACATTTTCCTACAGGTAACCACCTGAATCAATTTAATATCAGTAATACCAACGGTTTACAAAAGAACAAGGAACAAATACCCTAAGACACACAGGAGAAACTTATCTAATTTTAAGAAGACTTCAAACTCTTATAGTTAGTAAGTAGGCAGTAAATCCAGCGAGGTACTTGCGTAACACACTTAAAGTAGCAATGGCTGTCATTTTGACAGTTCAACAACATTCATTGCTTTATTTACGTTGTGAGCAGATAAACATTTCGAACATGGATTAGCAATATCCTTTAAAATCATTCAGATTGTGACTGAAAGTATGTGTTTCCCAGGCGGCGCAGGTTTACCCGTTATAATTAGTTTTGTGAGAAAAAGCTACTCAAATCAGTAGCCAAACGTATATGTATACCCAAAAATACATATCAAATCGTAAGTAAATGTAGAGATAATTTACGATAACATGGCTCGCCCCTCCAAATTACTGTTTCAATGTGTGTAGTCACATCCTTACGAAAGAGTTTGTTTGTAGTTGTAAGTACTAGTAATATCTTACTTATTACCAGATTTGTTGGTCAACCAATCATAACTAGCTGATCGCGCATGACAACGCACGTGTGGTTTTCATAGAGTACGTCAGTCCATGCCATACCAATAATAATGAGCGATTAATGACGCCACTAGTCGAGCAACAAATCCGTGATTTGTTTTTGTACGACGCCGACGGCCGTCTCATTACGCGCCATAGCAGGGCGGGCCATATTATCGTAGTTAATCTCTAACATACGCCTGCCAAAAACTTTTCACAATTCTTTACACCAATCAGAATACTTTTAATGTCAAATATGGGCCATTCAAACAGTTGTTTCCAAATATGTTTTCTGGTTGACAATGCATTAAAAGTAATGGCGGAAAATGTTTTGTAAACTTTACCAAAACGCTCCGAGTTTATATGTGCATAGTTCACGCACAGCAAGGGACTATAAAAGTTTATACGACTGTTTCCATAGACAATTATTTTAAAATGCTTTTATTGTTGCCAACGACTTCAAATTATCAATTTGTTGTTTTCTTTGGTTTTCTTTTGGCATATTTCCAGGATCCGTGTCGTTAAAAACACATAGGGTAAAACCGGGATAGATGCCGCGCTGGGATAGATGCCTCGTTTCTAAAAACTCAACTACCAGAGAACGAAACAGCAAATTCGTTGTTTACATACGCGCCACATGCACCCCCCACCTCAGTGACGCGCGAGTTGTTGTGCTAGACGGACGTTTCTCGCTTGTGTGTCGAATTACATTCGCAGCGGACGCGACGAACGCTTCAAAATTTCAAACGTAAGTATTCACTATTCCATATCTTTATAAACAGTTAAATGATTACATTTTATTTGAATGGTTTTAATAAATTGGTTCTTTAAGAATACATTTAAGAGCCAATCACTGATGTTTGCATTTATTTTATATAAAAAATAATGAGAGGCATCTATCCCTAGTGAAAAGGATAGTTGGCCCGAGTTTACAAGGGATAGTTGACTTTAGGGGCATCTATCCCTCTATACTGCAAGAGCCTTATCAAAGTATTTAAAAGTCATAGTCGTGAATATTTTGGTATTTCCTAATAAAAAAACACCAAAAAAAAATGTATCCAACTTTAATTTCATAATTCGAATGTAAAGAAATGAGTGTAGATACTGTATTTTATTTATACTTACTTTGCTTATTGTAGGTGAGCCATGCCAAGGAAATACAAAAGAAAGGAGGGCGTACGAGCTCGAGTAGTTTCTTGGACAACAGAGCAGTTACAGTCAGCTTTTCATGAATTGGATAAAAAAGAATTGGGGATCAATGAAATATCCAGACAATTTGGGATTCCATCCAGAACATTGCGAAGGCGTTACGCTATTAAAAACCAAACTAAGTTGACTTTGGGAAAACATCCTGTCCTGGGTTTTGAACACGAAAAAAGGTTGGTAGCGCACATTTTGAAGCTTAGCGACGCGGGATTTCCCCCAGATAGACGATCTATACGTACGTTAGCATACCAATTTGCCGAAAAGCTACAGATTCAACACAATTTTGATAATGAAAACCAGATAGCTGGGAATGAATGGTTCAAAAGTTTTATTGAGCGAAATCCAGAGTTGTCTATTAGGCAAGCAGAAGGTTTATCTGTCGCTAGGGCTAAAGGTCTTAGCAGAGAAGAAGTGAATAATTTTCATGAACTTCTGACAAAAGTCCTGGCCGATAATGATCTCTTGGATAAGCCTGAAAGGATTTATAATATGGACGAATCAGGAGTTCAGCTTAACAATAAGCCTGGCAAAGTTGTTGCAAAGAAAGGTGCAAAAGTAGTAAATTCAGTTACATCTGCGGAGAAAGGTGAAACAATGACTATCGTAGCCTGTTGCAATGCCATTGGTAATTTTCTCCCACCAGTAGTAATAATTAAAGGTGTAAATAAGAAACCAGAATTCGAGAACGGTCTACCACTGGGCTCAAAAGTGTACATGAACAAAAAGTCGGCATACATAAATACCGATCTTTTCTATAAGTGGCTTACGGAACACTTCATAGCTTTGAAACCGCAAGGTAAGGTTCTGCTTATTTTAGACGGGCACTCATCTCATTCATCCGCACCAGACATGCTGCAAGTTGCTTCTGATAACGATATTATTTTGTTATGTTTACCCAGCCACACTACCTCAGCTTTACAACCATTAGACGTAGCGGTGTTTGGGCCATTTAAAACATACTTTAATCATGAGACTAATCAGTTTATGCGCGCAAATCCAAATAAAAAGATAAGCCGTTATAATGCTGGAACCCTTATACGCAACGCATGGATACGCGCTACTACACCTGCAAATGCTCTTGCTGGCTTTCGAAGAAGTGGGATTTATCCACTAAATCCTAATGCTTTGCCCGATTCTGTTTTCACTATATCTGATATTGCACATCGCAGTGACAATGATCCTGATCAACCCTGTGTGCTACATCAAACTACAACAGCGCTTCTTCAAACATCTTCTTTAAACGAAAATGCAGAACCTTGTGAGCATGTTGAAGTTGAACACAGAACACAAACAACTATACCTCCGATTTCTTCAATTGATTGTCCAACTACATTTGAAAACGAATATTTGTATGTCGCAGACCTGAACATAACACCACCCAATATGCCATCAACTTCATTCAACCGAAACTCACCTAGCCTTTTGATCGACCCTCAGATTTTAGAAGATACGATTATTGATATTGTTGATATAGGTGATGATTCACTAATACGGATTCTAAATAACGAAGAAAAAGAAACACCTTCTAAATTTTTAGTCGAAGCATCACCAATACCACAAATTCCTCTGACTTTAGCAAGGAGAGCTAAACAATCGGCAGATATTCTCAATTCTAGAGAAAAAATAAAAGAAAAAAGGGATATTGCTGACAGGAAAAAGAAACAAATAGAATCTAAGATAAACAAGACTGAAGCTACCAAAAAAAGACGAACAATAAAAAAAGCAAATAAAAAAGCCAAAGAACAAATACAAAAAAATAAAAATAAGAAAGGATAACCAAAGAAAAACTATGACTCAAGTGAAGAAACAGATGGTGACGTGACTGATTGCAGTCATAAAGAAAATGATTATTATTTAAAAGTAAACAAGGATCGTGGATTACGTAAAAGACTAGCTATTTATAGCTCAAACAGTGAAAATGAAGATCACCTCTCACCTAATGCCGAAAAAGGTAAAAAAACCATAGGACTACCCGTGAAAAAAACTAAAAAAAAAAATTAGAAGAGACTAATGCTATAGATGAAAATGTTTGCGTAGAATGCTTCGATACCTATAATAACACGAAGTCTAAATCTGATTGGATCCAGTGTATTATGTGTCAGAAGTGGCTGCACGAAACATGCACACTTTTTAAGAACTATTGCTCAAGATGTGGAAAACTTAAAATGTCCGGTTCCACTTAATGAAGGATAGTTCCTTACGAATATGTTGATTTTTTTGAATGTTTAAATAATTACTAAGGTTAAACGAAATTATTAATTTTTATTTTGTTAGAGATTCATATGAATGTTGATTTTTTTTTAATGTTAAATAATTATTTCTACGTTAAAACGGGAATGTTTCGTTTGAGATGATTCTATATGATAGTTTTAATATGTTATCGCTTAAACAGTTTTTTTGTATTTTTTGTTAAAGACATGCATAAATATAATTATGGTTAAGCATTTTATATTACCTACACATGAAGATAATAAATAAATATTACATTGTGATTACGTATTCTTGTTGATTATTTAAAAAGGCATCTATCCCGCATCACAGGCATCTATCCTCCTAAGTGATTTCATAGTGGGGCATCTATCCATATAGGTAGGCACCTATCCCCAAAAAATGTGTTTCGCAAGAATTACATTTTTGCAAAACCAGTAATGGTTAGGTAAATAAATACAGTTTCTAAAGCTTTATGAATGATTAAACTAACTATATTACAGGGTCAATCTAAGCAAATATGTTTGGTATTCAAATAATGAAACAGTTTCGAAAAGTGGGGCATCTATCCCGGTTTTACCCTAAGTTTTGCTTATAGTTAAAAGCCTTTGTTCCTAATAGTGTAGCATCTTTATTATGAAAGTCGTGATGGCCCAGTGGTTAAGGCCTCGCCTCTCATGCACGAGGTAGTGCGTTCAAATCCGGGCAAGTACCTATGTGACTTATTTAATTTGTATGTACTTTCTGAGTTTATCTTGGACATTACTGACAGCGGTGAAGTAAATCATCGCGAGGAAACCTGGAGTTGTCGTTAATATAAGTCGGCAATCACCAACCCGTCTTGAGCCAGCGTGGTGATCAATGCTCTTCTGCCTTCTCTGTATGAGAAGAGGCTTTTGGCCTGCAGTAAGACTACAGGCTGGTAATTATTATTATGAAAAGTATAAAATTGATGCCGTCGGTGCCTTTTAATACTACAAAACGACGAAGTTCTGAGGTAACAAACATAAAAAAAATACAGCCGACTTGAGAACCTCCCCCTTTTTGTGAAGTCGGTTAAAAATAGAAAGAGAGAAAAAATATTTTTTGGGACTCGTACAGGAGATCACAAATTAAACTAAAACACTCTTAGAAACAAACCAAAAAAAAAAACAAAGAAAAATGAAAATACAGTACGAGGCCAAAAGGGTCCTATCTCAGCATGATGTTGCGACAATTTAAAAAAATATAATATTTTGTGGTATTTCGATTTAGCTACATCTGGCAAGACCAGAAGCCAAACCCAACATAGTTGAGGAAAGGCAGATGATAAGAAGTTGTACTCTTAATATTTTTGACATTAAATTTGACATTATACCTGCTACTAATTTTAAATTAATCGACTGACTTACTTTAAATTAATTGACTCTTGAACACATTTCACATCAATTTTAATTAGGCTTTTAAATGTATTGTTTCTGCATGTGATAATTTTATTAATATGTAATGTTCAACACAATGTTAATTGTTAATGAATAAATAAATAAATGAATGAATAAATGAATAATGTAAAGTCAAAGTCAAAGTATTTATTAGTGTGATTTTTGGTGATACAGTAGGTCTTATAGTTAGTTTATGGTCATACACTATTTAACAATATAAGAATTTAAAATTACATACAAATTAACAAACATTTCAATATTTAGAATACAATACATTTTTATAATAAACGTTTAGAATAAAATTATTTATGTATATATATTACGAACACTATTAATAAGTCAAGTTTTTGAATTTTCAAGCATAAATACATAGTTATCATAGTTTATTACATTTTGTCAAGAAGGAATTCGTCAATGGGATAGTAGCACTTTTCAATTAAAAAATTATTTAGTCTCCGTTTAAATTGTATCAATTTTAAATCTTTAATGTCAATATGTTATAATCAAACTGTTATATAATTGGCATTCTAGTCATAAAACAACTGAATAACATTCTAAGACCATTATTATTTCTACTACAGACTTTCACAAAACAAACTCGTCACCAAACCTCACAAACAAGCCTTGTTTATCTCACATAAAACATGTCTGCTTTCCAATAGAAATAAAACAGAGATTTATCACTACAAACACGAGAATATATCTCGTACAAGATGTAAGGAGAATGCTAATAAATAAATGATATATGTTTTTTGGTCCGATATCCATTAGTATTGATTGATTGAGCCTGAATATGATTGTTCACAGGTTAAGCCCCAATTTGGCCTTTTTCTTTTATGGCCTTCTTCTTGGTACGAAGCTGATTTGTCTTTGATATTATACCAGTTGTGCCTCCTGATTTTTCATTTATATGTCTTGTATAAAATTGGTTTCTAAATCTCTTGTTATTTATATCACTCTGCCTAGCCATTTCCCAAACATGTTGGGGTCGGCTTCCAGTCTAACCGGATGCAGCTGAATACCAGTATTTTACATGGAGGGACTGCACATATGCCTAACCCGGTTACTAGGTAGAACGATACTTTGGGTTACGCACGAAGCCGTTGGCAGTCGTTATGGTTGTTAGAAACTCAACATTCTGACAACCAGCCTTTGTCAGACTTTTGAGCTTCCAACTACCCGTTACGACTGTCAACGGCTGAACATGCTTTCCAAGGCACGGAGTGGTCTCGATATATAATAGATGTTCACTCATCCACGAACCGATGCGGGACAAGCGTAGCTTAACGTTTGCTCGACCCGTGCGTCTATTATTAATTAGCCACGAGCCCCTCTCTTTTAATTTATATAATGTATGTGGGAGAAACATTAACTTTTATTAATTTAATAATATTAACGCAGTTTTTCGAGTAACTTCCAGTTTAATAATTTTAAATTGTTCTGTTGACTACTCGCTGCCACCCACTGACAAACAAGCCATAGTTTAAAAGAGCGCGGAAGTGGCTCGGTCGCTCAGACTTTGTTCAACTACGGACTCGGCAAGACAATATTCTGAACGGTCAGGTATGTTTTATTTTAAATTGTTTTTTTTAGAATATGTTGTATATACTATGTTGCTTCACAAAATGCTGGTGATTATTATTATTAATATGCAATGTTGTTTTGATGTAATAATGTGCTACATTATTTCGTTGTGCAAATAATTACTGTGTTGCTTCAATAATACTTATAATATTGATCTAATTTAATTATTATTATGTATTTTTTTCCACTTTAGCGCTTTTTCTATTTTTTTTATTAATATTTTACTTTTATTCTCGATTGGCTTGTTGTTTTCTTTAATTTTGATTATCATACACATACACACATACATAAACTCACGCCTTCTTCCCATGGGGGTAGGCAGAAACTATAGAACGCCACCTGCTACGCTCCTTACATACTCCATTTGCTTCGCCTACGTTCATACATCTGGTCATACACGCACGCCGATTGCGAGTACTACGCACCTGACCTTTCTGAAGAACATCACCAATTTGGTCACTATATGTCCTCCTAGGGCGTCCCCTCCCGGCGTTTCCACTCACCTCTGCTTTATAAATACCTTTTGTTAGTCGCGTTCCACTCACCCTTTGATTATCACTTTTTTTGTAATTTGAAACAAACCTTACTAGTTGTTAAACTTAGTATTTGTTACCTTTAACGAGTATGTTTTTAAATAAATGTTTGTATGGTAAACCTTCTATATTGGTGCCCAAGATACAGGCTTGCCTAGTTAGGTTAGCCAATGTAAAACCTTTGTAATCTTTTTAGCAATAAAGTTTTTTTTATTTTTTATGCATTAAATTATTATTGTTCCATCTATTTTTATTTTATGTAACTAGCTGACCCGATCGGAACCTTGTCCTGTCTAAATCCTATAGGAAAAAAGCAGCAATTTTTTTTCCCAAATTTTCCAATTTTTATTTTCCTAAAAATCTAATTCGGACTATGACGAAAATTTTATTTTCAGCTAGGTTCGAAGTGAACTTTTCTGTATATCATTGTTTTTTTTTTTTGATAAATCCAAGCCAAAAATTAAAAAAAAGATAATGAGATTCTGAAAAGTTCATTTCGAACCTCGCTGAAATGACCGCACACAATTCGACAGCGAATTCATTTATTTTTAAAGTAATTCATTTCAGATTTATCTCTCGACAATTCGAAGTGATGTTTACAGGATAACACTTCCAGAGTAAATAGCAGACATGAAAACCTTCTTTTATAAAACTTCGTCTATAGAAAAAGCCGATTCGTTCGTCTTTATACGGCGGCCATTGAAAGGCGAAAGCCTAATTAGAGACAACATGCCTTATCGGGAGTATTAATGCCTTTCCTTTGATATATCAGACGTGATCTGTGAGTCTGCCTAATGAACTGTGTGATTTTAATCTGGTAAACTGATGCACGGGTCGATAGAAGGTTAACCTACGCTAACTGCGGTCGTTTCGTGGATGGGTGACCATCCATTACATATCTCAGAAAACACGTTAAGCCGTTGGTCCCGGCTGTCATTCGTAAATCTTGATCAGTCGTTACGGGTACTCAGAAGCCCAAAATTATTACCAAGGTATCATGTTACCCAGTAACTGGGTGTTGGAGTTCAGATAGGCAGTCGCTCGATGTAAAATACTGGTATTCAGCTGCATCCGGTTAGAATGGAAGCTGACTCCAAGATAGTTGGGAAAAGGCTAGGCAGATTGATATTTCATGGAAGAGAGACCCAATAAATGTGTCGAAATACCTACCTACTACCTACCTATCAAACAGTATATAATTGCATTTAAAGGATTTCAGTGAGAATATTTAAGAACCGCGGGCACTTTGGGCTATTCACCTGCGTGATAAATGTTACTTCACTGGTTACCACAACGTTATCTGTTTTTGTATTGCTCCTGCCTTCATGAACAGAGAAGACTTTGTGACGTCTATATTTTGGAACAGTTATAAATTGTAGAAAAACAACCGCGTTCTTATTTTTTTATTTATAGCTGTCGTAACTACCCCACGCAAACTCGTATGGAACTACTTGATAAGTTAACAAGTGACAGGAATTTTTATAACATCATCAACATACACGAAGTGGATGAAATTGTAATTGAATAATAATAAATAATTAAAACTACCAAAGCAAACTTAATCAAATTTATATGGGACCACCGCGTGAGATCTATAAAATTAGAAAAGAATTTTCAAAATCGGTCTACAATTGATGAAAATATCGATGAATTTACATAAAAAATACATACCTACAGCTGAACATAGAACCACCAACATATTGAAGTCCCTTAAAAATGATTAAAAAAAACGAGTGAGCCTTACAGTCTTACAGTAGTCGCATATGATGTGTAACATCTGACATCTCACCTTGGTAATAAGCAACTGAGCAGCGACAGAAATTAACCTCAAAATTTAAAAAAGCTAAATATTAATTCGAATAATTATTATTCATTACTAGTGGTCGCCCACTGGTCGAAATTCATCCCACTTACTTACAATATATCTAGTAATTTTTTACATGCTATTATTATTATAAAGTACCTACTTACTAACTCCATGCTATTAAAAAGTATATACTTATTCCATGCTCAAGCTATTACTTCTTGTTACACACTTCCGTCCCTTTTCACGAAATCACTCCCACAGAAAGCGAGATGCTTTCCTCTCATTTTCTGTGGGAATGATGGATTTCATTACGAATCCCATATACATAGATACGCGTCAAAAACAGAACCCTGTCTTTGCTGTAGCGCAGTCGGGTAATAACAGACAAAACCCTAAAATGTATGTAAGAAAATAGGAGCGAAACCACTTACGTTATTGCTCTAAGTAATTTACAACTGAGGTATTCAAGTGAAGGTCAAAACCTTACGAAACGATACTAACACAAGCACATACAAATATCAAATACCATTTTATACACACCAGATAAGGGTCGTAAGACGATTGTACCAAAATCGCAGCGAGAGATACCTTTTTTTCTATACAAAAGTAAATAATTTGCTAGTGGCCTTAATTCGGGCCTTTCAAAAATACAGAGAACCTCTGAAATATTCATAGGCACCTTGTATTTCTTTACTTTCCAAGAAGTGATATTAGTGAAGTAATACGATTAGGGGTAGGTACTGGTGAGTTCACCATTTGATAGATTTGGATGAATTGATAGCTTTCAGGCTAGCAATTTTTACCACACAATCTCTGGATGGTCGATGATATCTACACAAAAAATCAAATGAAGTAGTAGACGGGGTTCTGAGTGGTTTTGGTCCTTCTAATGACAGACGAATATATAGGGAAGGAAAAGATGCCATCCAATCCATCTGTTTAATGACTCAAACTGAAACCTAAAGCATTTATTTCATTTAAAGTCGTTTGGTCAGAAAAATAAAGATGTTGCCCAATCCAAAGCGTAGGAGAAGAACGTGCAAGAAACTTCATGGACACTCAAATATTGGCTCCTAGATAATGGAGCCCGTCATTCGTCTTAGTAATTCTTCAGTATCTTTAACATCTCTGTATGGCAGGTAAAAGCAATTTAAATAAAAAATAAGCGAGCTTTTATAGTAAGACAAGATCTAGTGTCGTCACAGTGAGTAAGCAAGTTCTTGGCTTGTAGCGAAATTCGCACATTTCCATTAACAAAATAATATAAGGGCACTAATGTTCTATGTCAGTGTGTCTGACATTTATTGCGAGTATCTCTAGCTTGTCTCAGCGTAAACAGCGTGGAAATTTGTATCACCATTTGTATCTGTCTACAGAACCTAATAGTGTTTCTTGAGAATTGTTTTTATTTGTATGAATTATGTCATTATATAATGTAGTATAATTAGTATTCAAATGTTAAAATAAAGCCCTTAACTTATTGAAATACTACCTAAAATCACGTCTTACAGAATTATTTTTGGCGATAAATGATTATCAGATTCCCCAGTATATGAGGCCAGTCCTTGAAAATTAATTAATAACAATTCCCTACCATAAAAAAATCAGATCCCTAGTTTATAGCCTGTAAGGCTTTTTACTATCATGTAAGTATCTGTAAAGTCCAAGGTAATCTTGTATAGGTAACAACCTATATACAATATTAATAATATATTGTAAACAGAAGCTGTTGGTAAACCTTAATAAATAAATAAATCATGAAGAAAATATGTAGGAATAAGCAACATACCTGTACATACGTGCTAATTTCCTTCTCATAAAAAAAACGTATTTTGTTTAATGTCCAAAAAACAAATAAAACTTGTGTATCTGTTCGTAATAGATTGCCAGTGATTTATGTTAAGCAATATTCTATTTAACTTCTCCGGAACGAGGCTATTATCATAAAAATCTAATACATCGGCGATACGCGATCCTAATAAGATTTTGCGGAACGGTTTATCACACTTTCAGTCATAACTTATGATTTAGCTCTTTGATATTTTTTTTTACACTGCGGATTACATATGATATGTAATTTTGTTGCTTATAGCTTATATGGGAGAAGAAATACTCGACTTGCCTATACGTTATGAGCAATTAGAGTGTGATAATTATTAATAGCCGCATTATATTATGAGACTACCTCGTTGTTCTAGTGGTCAAGCGCTACTGCTGAGCATGAGATAGGGTTAAGTGCTATTGGGGTTTTCCACCAGGAATTTCTCAGTAACAGCCCGGAGTCTGGATTTGTGCCCAGTTGATGGCAATAGGCTCGCCCCCTGTTACATGGCACTTAAACATATCTGGTGAAATGGGTGGAAGGGTGTACAGTAGATACACCTCTTCTAACCGTTCGAGGAATACAGGCATGATGTTATATTTTGTTATATTATAAGAATAGCTCATGGCTTGATAAAAAAATCAGTTGGTCAGCAAGAGTGATAGTCGGCCAGACGTCAATATCCGCTTAACGAATTTAAATAACAAGCGTAAACGTGTTTTTTTAAGAGAACAATGATACTCATAACAATATTAGTTTAACTATTCAATTTTCCATTACTAACAACAAGCCCAAATCTTTTGTCGCTACCACAGTATCTAGCTAATATCGTTCAGAGTATATATTAGGCTATTTCTTCGAGCGAACGTGACGTGCAGGCGCGGGTGACTTCATCTGCTTGACCAAACTTCTATATTTGGAGGCAGATATTATTAACAACGGCTTAATATGTTTATAGAACCGTTCACCAAAATATGGAGCTTTTAAAAATGCTTCCTAAACATTAAAATCCAACCACGTATGAAACGTATGATAAGATATTTTTGAACTTTTCTTTACATATTCTATTATTAAATCATTATTAATTACAGACCTTTGAAGCTATTATGTTTAAATGCAATAATAACGGTCGATTCAGATCAAACGAACATACTCGTAGAACTAGAACAAGAGTATTATTTCTGAGAAAATTGAGTTCGTGATAATTTGGTATAGAATGTACAATAAAAAAAATACTGCTGAACCTGCCAAACTGTTGCAATTTTGAAAAGAAGAGTGAAGGAACACTATTTTCCACTTCGTCGTAGTTGCATATTATGTATTTTATATATATATATTGTATTTTATACCTACACATATATATTTTAATGATATTTATTTTATAAGTAATAAAGAAGTATATTCTCATATTGTATTTTTGTTTATATTTAATTCTCTTCTACTCTTACACACGGTGTCTACATCTTTTTGTCTACTTTCCTATCGAAGGAATGCTGGAACAGATTTATTTAGAAATAAGCATCATTTTTCTTTTCAGCAACACCTGTTGTTTTCTTCTTGTCTGTTTATATGTGTGTCCATAAACTGTTAAATAAATAAAGAATTCTCTTGCCCTGTTTTGAGAATTTAACATAGAATATGCATTCACTCTGGTCATTTAGTCTAAAACTCACAAATGAGATCGGCAACGCGATGCAGGTTGTTGCAAGTAATCACCGTTCTACGGTTCTACCAAACTACTACGTGATTCAAGAAAGCATCTACATAACCACAGCCGTCCATCAAGTGGCAGGAACATGAATGTAGTTACACGATCCAGAGATAAGCAAGGAATTTGTCTCAACTGCGGAGACTAAACGTTGAACAAAACTCGAAGCGGAAGCTAAGTGTTGTTAGTTGTTTAACAAGAAGGCAAGATGGTAGTATGCATTTGTATGGTGCTTAAGCAATTTTCGAGAAGACAATCTACGTTAGAAATTAAGAACATAAAGAAATATTATTTTAGAAAAAATGGACCATAGAAACGATGGATGGACTGTGTGGAAGATGATATGGCTAGAAAGGGAGTAACTACCGAAATAACGACTAGTGGAGATGTTTGGATGAAAAAGGTTTGTTGTGAAAAGGGAATAAAAGGCTATTTATGTGCATTTCGCTTTAATTCTGAATAAACTTACTTTTAGAAACAGTAAAGGCTCGTACAGACTCGCGCGATATCGCGGGCGCGACAGACACCGACAAAGAAATTGTGCTACTAGTGTCGCGTCGCGCCCGCGATATCGCACTAGTCTGTACGAGCCTTTCTAGAGAGATTATGTGTATATTTTCTTTTCAGTAGGCACTTACAATAACTGAAAAAAATCTATATGTATTTTGCTTTCTATTTGTTAAATCCTCAGGTTAAATTATTTGAAACTTACCCGCTGAGTTTCTATTTGTTATTTGTCAGGGTAGAAAGTACCCACATATTTTTGTCATAAACCACCCGTGTCAAACGACGATTGGTAGGCAGTAGGCACTGAGGCGTGAAAGCAGAGAAAACAAAAATAAAATAAAGGAAGGATTGAAAGTAACACTATAGAACATCTTTTTTTTTAAATAATATTATAATGGCCTGGTTGTTGGGACCTTTTAGCCAAGTCTTTATTTAGTTACAAACTTTGTATTAGAAACAGATATATATTGATGAAAAGAAATATTCAATGCATGATGATGATATCCCCGCCCGCTCCCCACAAGTTTCAGTAAAAATGTGGAACTTTACTGAGACCTCTCGCGGACTTCTTGAGAGAATTTCAAGTGATATTGCACTGTTTTGTTTCATTTGCCTACACTAATGCACGTTCACGAACACTTAATGGTTAATAATCTACCATTATTACCTAATAATATTCGGCTAAACACAAATTTATGTTTTATTAAAACAAAACTGCTAAACATGTCACTTCACTTTCCCGTCAAGAACCCCCACTATAGAACATCAAGTTTTTATGTTTGCTTTACTCAAGGTTTCTGATAGGCTGATAAAGTCTTTGATCACAAAATCTCAGCTTTGTGAATGGTTAACAGAAAAAAACAACTGCCAATCAAATTATTTAAACACAGGGATAAAATAGAAAAGGCTCTCTAAAACCCAGACCAAGACGGTCTGGGTTTTTTTTTGCAAAACAATATTTATGTTCAGAATAGAATAGAATACTCTTTATTATGTACACCCTAAAAGTTACAGATATATTATAAATGTTAAAATTTTACATAGGGTGACACAATGGGCGATCTTATCGCTAAAAGCGATCTTTTACAGACAACCTTTGGATGGATTAAAGGGAGAAGGAGAGACAATACTGCAGGTAGTCAGTGGTGTACCATTTACATATGCAATAAATACATACATACATAAAGCATACTTTTATCTATATAAATATATATATACAATAACAAACATGAAACAAGAGCAAGGAACTGTATTCTGTAATGATGATGTTTAAGAAGAGAGAAAGTGTCAGACCCAGGTTTAAACTTAACCCAAGAAGTCATTTTTAGGGTTCCGTACCCACAGTTTAAAACGGGAACCCTATTACCAAGGCTCCCCCGTCTGTCTGTCTGTCAGTCCCTCTGTCTGTCTGTCCGTCTGTCACCAGGCACCAGGCTGTATCTCATGAACGGTGATAGTTAGACAGTTGAAACTTTCACAGATGATGTATTTCTGTTGCTGCTATAACAACAAAGGCTAAAAAACAGAATAAAATAAATCTTTAAGGGGGCTCCCATACAACAAACGTGATTTTTTTGCTCGTTTTTGCTCGATATTGACAACGGCAACAGATAGATGCTTGAAATATTCACAGAATATATAGTTATAGATTCACTTTAAAAATAAATAATTAAATGAAAATAAAACAAATATTTAAGGGGGGCTCCCATACAAAAAACTTGATTTTTATAGATTACCGACTCGCACTTGGCCGGTTTTTTTACTTTTAATTTTTATTTCGACAACGGTGAGTAAAGTTCCTATTACAAAACTAACAACTTTGTACCGGACTATGTTGTCAGTTTTGTTTATAGAACTGAATTTTATCACAGTTAGGTTTTTATTTTAAAAGAATAGATAATCGATGGTTTAAATCATGTTAAAAAAACAAGACTAGTTTCTATTAAGACCGAGCATCTGTCAAAATAAAAATATTTTATTTCACTTGCCTACATGGGCACTTATGAAACGTCAGAAGCTAGGTGCACAGTTCCAGTTGGTCGTTTCCTATGGAGAAGAGCCGGCAAGAAACTCCACGGTTACTCTTTTAAAATAATTGGCTTTAAAAGTACCAGGTACTTACTTTTGAATAATAGTCATTTTATTTTTGGATATTCCAGTGATAATTAACGTCGAACGTCGTAACACATCTACTTAGCTCAGACAGATCGTTTACACAGTGCTTAATCAATCGCATGCCAGCTTTACCTACTGGTGTGTGGTACCTACTTATAATAACAATGGCCGCCGCTGAGAGGCGTCCTTCATGCCCTGAAGCCTGTCTGCGCCACGTCGCAAGGACAGCTCGGCCCTGCCTTGTATTATAAGTTGACACATATTCTATGTAACAGTGTAGTTTTGTAGTTGTAGTGTTGTTTATAACGAGAGTTTGTAGTACAAATTTAATGGTGCTGCTACTGGGTGATATGCATATACTTTAGACTGGGTGTCCTAACTATGGTACAGGCAGTAACCTACATAACCCCACCCCTCTTCCCCTCTTCTTCTTTGTAAGATGAATCAGGTACTACAGAGCACTGACCGCGACTTACTTAAAGAATACGTTAAGTTCCAAGTCCAGATTAAATTATAAAAAAACATAACCCTGTCTTTGCTGTCGTGCAGTCGGATAAAAATAGGCTTTGATTTTCAAAATTTTAGAGTTTGAAGATCAAAGCATAATTTAATTTTGGGTTCCCATTTCCTAAACATTGGCACAAAACGACGAAACATAAATAAAGTTCCTTTTCAAATTCAACAAATTACAGCCTAATGTCAATTTATAAAGCAGAGACGTCACGTCCACAACTAAGCCAGTCGAACAAAGCGCCAAATTGAAACGTTTCCCCACAAATTAATTCAAAGCACATTACTTAAACAAGCGTCTTAATTTACCGTAAATATCAATTCAAATTTAAACAACAATCGACATTTTAAACAAGACCACGGTCACTAGAACGTTCCACGATTCAATTGTCGAACAAAACGGCTGTAATTACAAGCACCCATTTTTTTTTTTTTTGGGTGGGAAATTATCAAATAACTTCTCCCGCTCTGGGCGGAGCGGGAGGGCGTGTCAGACTTTTACTGACTAAAACCCACCCGTGTTCCTTCCGTTGCCTGTGTGCCAGGGCCACGATATCCCTTTCGGACAAACTCGCAACCCTGGCAGGCATTGGTCCTACCGGACCAAGAACCCAAAGCCTACAATTCGGCAGCCGGGTAAGCATTTCCACATGAGAAGAAACTTTTGTGTGTAATGGCTGAAAACTGACAAGGATTATTAGCTCTGAACCTTATGCGGGCGCTTCACTCGTGCTGGAAGAATACAACTCATGAATAATTCGGTTTCTCAACAGGGTGGGTACGTCTTAAAGGAGTATGGAATATTTTGTGGCCCCGGCGACCTACATATTGGACTTAATTTTTAATATGAATAAGAGATGGGCGCTGAAATAGATGTGTTTTTAAATTATGGGCTCGGTTTCGTAGCCACATAATTACTTAAATCCTCACAGATATAAGTAAAATTATAATATCAGCACGTGTGACCCATTTATGTGAAACTACACGACCATTCCACATCAACAGGACATACTTGTCGTATTGTAAACCAAGCTTAATTGCGAAATGTGGCAGAGCCCGTATTTTGGCGCGAATCTCGGTGAAAAGTGAATCCGCGCTAATTGAAATTCTCACACCACGAAACCTCGGACGCTGCCAAAGGCCTCTGGTTCGTTGCCGAAAACTTGTATCGTGGAACCGGAATTTTTAAAACGAGGGATGAGGGAGTTGATTTGAAAAAGGAACGGCCTATAAACAAATTAATTTTTTTTTAATGGTATTGATTGCGATTTGCGCGCCTTCTTTAATTTTTAACGGAACGGAAAATAAGCTATAGTCATAGTGATACGAGAATGTAGTTTTAAATCAAAACAAGGTTAAATATTGTTCGCGTAAACGTCGTAAAAGAGAATGAAGTGGAAAATAATTCCACAACTTTTCTCTGTTTTATATTCATTAATTGATTCCTACGCTTCGCTGTTCTTAATTTATTCGAGTGTTTTTATTTGTGATGCTTCACCGTTTTACATAGGACCATTATAAAATGCTCACGTTATTGTATAAACTTTTTTGCAACAGCGCGGCGGATTAATAAACAATGCCTTTTAGACTTTTATTTATTTTTCACGTTTGTTAAAAGTTGAACGAAACATAAATGAAAACTATCAAATATTTCTTGGACCTTTTTTGTTAAACGCGCTGTATCGATATCGTTACGAACACTGTACTGATGCTACTTAGGTTCGAGTGAATGGTGCCAATATCGGAGTAAGCGTTAAAGTTGATTCCCACTAAGTCGACAATTTAATCCGACTAGAGATCGAAACATAACTACGATATTTGATCGAATCATCAACTTAGTTCAGTAGCCAAATGGTGTTTATGATTGAAAAGGAAAGTGCAACAAAGAGGCTATTAACTTAACTGCGCTTTTCAAACAAGCATTTTCTCGTGAAACGAACTCAAAGGAAATTACTATCTACAGTCTACAGAACTAGTGGCGCAATAATCTCGATAAATATATTATATTAAGTAAGTAACCTACATATACATATTTCAGTATCGTAGGTATTATTGGGAAGCGCAAAAGCCACTTGAGATTAATAATATGAAGAAAATTCTGAAAACGAATGTTTGGAACTCTGATTTTCATTCTTCAGAAATCAATCACACGACATCTGTCACTACAAGGACCAATCACGGCCAGACTCAAACAAAATTAAACCAACACGACTTTTCGCTAGTACAAAATATTTGTTTTAACAGTCGTAGCGTCGCAGTGACGAACAACTCCTTAGGTGCTGTTACTTGGCGACCAGGCACCAATTCAACGAGCCGCGATTTTCACTACGGTCCCCAATAGGCACTCTTTGAGTTCATTCAGATTGGCGAATGGTTATTTGTTTGTTTGCATTTAAATTTTGAGTCGCCATAAGCCGATTTTCGTATTTGCTGACTTAACTTTTTGGGCTTAAGTCTGGTTGGATTGGCAATGGATTTGGTTTCAGTTGTTTAGGATATAGGGGTACAAAGGTAGGAATGAACTGATCCCTGTTAAAATTAAACGTTAATGTGGATAAGTACTAATAATACTTGTGCCTTTGATCAAATTGTTTCTAAGGATCAATAAGAATAAGAAGAATAAGAATCATTTATTTGCAGAAAATATAGGTGTTATCAGATGTAAGAGTTGGTGGTACAGTCCATATTTTGCCTGTTTTGGGCATGCAAATTAATTTTACATTAATATCTAATAGGTACTTATTTTACTGAAATATACGGAATATACAGGAAAATATCTATTACGATTTTTAAATTATGATAAATTTTAAGTTACAATAAAATTTACACACATAACAACACTTAAATTAAATATATGAACAAAAGGACCAAACAATAATAAGTTTCACAAAGCTATCGGCAGCATAGCTCGCCGATAATACTCTACACCTCGAAGCCGTAGCAAACAGCAATAGCTACCTTCTAGCACAACATTATCAGATATAGTAACAATAAACGGTATCAGAACGGAACACGATAATCCCTACTACAAACTACCTCAGAAACTTTGGAGCCCTACATCACTTCAAAAGGAACGGTTCACCCTTGTTTGATAGAACAACGTTTGATATAATATTACTAAATCGAACAACGTTTAAGAAAATCATCACTTTGTATAATATCGTTTGACAGAATTTTCAGTTCATCGAATATTTATTTGCTATAACAACATTTGCGCTAATGATCAAAAGGTATAATGTTCATTTGATGTAATGTTCAGATGGTATAACCATGTATTTTATCGAATATTCAATTGGTGTAATGTAATGCAGAAAAGAAAACATTGTAAATGTTTTTCATTGTAAACATTGTAGAAATAAATGGTTAGGTTAGGTTAAAACTGTGACCTCCTACGCACGAGCCGAGCGAGCGAAGCGAGCGGTGCCGCGGCAGCGGCCGGCGAGTGCCAGAAACGACTAGATTATATAGATTTTTTTTTCTGTAATGTCATATTTGAGTTTTTCAATTTTATGGGTATGAAATGTATGCCAAAAGATGATTCTAAATGCACTAATTTTATTTAAACTAATGATTCACTAGACTAATAATGATTTAGTCAAAAGACACTTCATATCGACAGTCATTAAAACGCAGAACTATCATTTCTCAGAAAGTTTACAGTTAGAATCATCTTTTGGCATACATTTCATACCCATAAAATTGAAAAACTCAAATATGACATTACAGAAAAAAAAATCTATATAATCTAGTCGTTTCTGGCACTCGCCGGCCGCTGCCGCGGCACCGCTCGCTTCGCTCGCTCGGCTCGTGCGTAGGAGGTCACAGTTTTAACCTAACCTAACCATTTATTTTTACAATGTTTAAACACGAAATGAAATTAGTTCAAATGAAATTAGTTCAAATAAATAATTACGCTAAATAAAAATTTATCAATGAATTATTCGGTCAAATGAATAATTCTTCGAAATGACTTTATTGCAACTAAAATTCGATTTAGTAATATTATATCAAACGTTGTTCTATCAAACAAGGGTGAACCAAAAGGAACCGCTGCGGTTACCAAGTACCTACTAATAACCATTTAGACGGTAATGTACCAGATAAACTTTTCCGCAATTTTCACTAAAACGTTTTTCATCCAATTCGCTGTGAAAGAGGAAAAAAATATGGTATTCTTGTCATCTCACGTAAGGAGATAAATTGTTGAGATAAAAGCGAAGATAAATATCTAAATCTATAGTTGTCGTGCTTTTTTTTTGGGTGGGAAATTATCAAATAACTTCTCCCGCTCTGGGCGGAGCGGGAGGGCGTGTCAGACTTTTACTGACTAAAACTCACCCGAGTTCCTTCAGTAACCTGTGTGCCACGGCCACGGTATTCCTTTCGGACAAACCCGCAACCCTGGCAGGCATTGGCCCTAAAGGACCCAGTCAGTATGTGCTGACATCTCTTTGAAGCGCGCGTCGAACACAACGCGCCGTGCATCCGGGCCTGGTCCTTATCAGACGGCGAGCTAACCATTGCTCACCGTCCGCAAGCCCGCGCCTATGGTGGCCGGGAATCAGCCTGCGATTCCCGACGCCCAGGGCGTCTCCTGCGTTGACTAGGGGCGTGAGGGCGCGAAATTTGCCTCTCCCTCACAAGTTCCGCCTCCTCCTTCGCGAGCATTACTACTTCCAGTCTAACCGGATGCAGCTGAATACCAGTATTTAAATGGAGCAACTGCCTATCTGACCTCCATAACCCAGGTACTGGGTATTCCGATGCCCTTTGGTAAGACTGGTTGTCGATCGTTTCATAATTATGTTTCACAAATTCGTCTGCTCGACACTGTAAATAGCGCAATGAATGTTGTTGAATTGTCAAAACAAAAGGCATTATAATTGTTAGTGTGTTACGCAATTACCTCGCTGACTCCTAAAAAGAAACCTTAATTATACCCAATATCTATCGCAAGCTAACCCTAAAGCTATAACATTGAACCACAAGGGGGTTGTTACCGTAGTTCGTAACTCAGCAGGTTTCAATAAACCAATACCTCGGGCACATACATGTATAATAGATTAGAACCCTCACATTAATCTGATCGGTTCAAAACTTTGCTAGTTACTAAACTAGGATTTGAACCTTTGTTCATTAGTTTGGCTAAGTATTAAAGTAAAGTTGAACAGCTTGAAAGCAGTCAGGATAAATCAATTGTTCGTTATTTTTTGAGTTTATGGATTCGATAGAGTTACAAATACTCAGCCAAGGCGATGCAGCTCAAATGTAATACGAAATTGATACGAAAATTGATCGAAAAATATTTTCTACATTTTCTGATCGAAAGTTTAGTTATGCAAATGTTAAAATTACGTTACATCATAGCGATCTATTAAACCCATATTCAGCGAAAACCGTCCACAGAAATAAGTGATACAACAACAACAGACCGTTTCTCTCTGAACTTCCAAATTAACAAAGAAAGAAAGAGAATAATTATAATTAAAATCATTTACCCAGCTCAGAATATACAGCCGTCCTAATGGCGGACACATTAAACGTATACCGACTGACAGCAATATATTCTGCGAACCGCTCTACCCACAGAGTTGCCATATTGCAAAAATGTGATTCTCCGGCCGAATTGCTAGCCCTGATCGTGGGATCAGACTGGGTAAATTTAAATAATAAATATGGTAATTATTTGTTAGGATAATTAAGTAACTCCGCTCTTTTTGCGTCACATCAAAGGGTTTCTTGAACGCCGGAGTTTTTAAGGTGTCAAAGTATTTCAAAGTAAAGGTTTAATATTTACTCTTCAGGTAAATAAAGTTCAAGTCTCGTTTTAGCACGAATTTGCGTCACTGAATCAACATCTTATTTACTAAAAACGAAGATTACAAAACCACGTTTCACATTTCCTTTCTGCTAAGTTCTATAAACAGTGAAACGAACCGTCTAAACAGTGAAACGAACCGTCTTACAGTGATAATACAGTAGGTATCTTGGACTGTTTAGTAACCAATTAATCTGTTTATTATAGGTAATAAAACAGCTGAATCTTATGGAAAAATCACTAGCTAAATCACCACACAACCATATTTTTTCATTCACGACACAAATAATCTGTTTTGCTTATAAATCATAACAAAACAACACGAAGATACAATCACTCATTCTTTTCACAAACTGTCGAACTCACGCCGCACAATCGAGCAATTTCAAACTGGCAACATTCGCGAAAATGCTTAACAAAACAGAAAACATAAATCTGTGTCAATACCAATTAACTGTAGGCCACAGAGAGAACACAAAAACACTGGGAATAAATCAACTGACGTACACAAAATGTTATTTTATTTTTAATGCGTTAAAAATGTTTTTTTTTTTCAAATGTTGTCTGTTAAACGACTAAGAGACTGATGGAAATCTTATAAAATTTGTTTGATAGACCTGGCTAAATAAAAGCTTACCTACATTTTATCTATAAATACTATGCATTTCATCTTTTATTTGTCGAATAACTTGTGGTCTACCTATGAATATGTTTCGCTACATTAGGAACGTGCTGGATTTACACACATGCTAAGTATATAAGTACACAAACCAAATAAACGAATTACATTATATACCGAAAAATATATGCATAATTTAAGCAATTCAATTTTTAAAACGTTACCCTACGTTTTAAAAATGGAATTGCTAAAATTATGAATATATTTTTGTAAGCAGACAAAGGTAACGATCGTACTTATAATATTACTGTGAATTTAACTCAAACGTTTCGGCCATACCAAATAAGATAACAATTTCTACCTAATATTCACTTTTTGGACGTGCAATTGAATATTTAAACGTACTACTCATAAAAAGCTGTGATCAAAATTGGTTTTGGTCAAAATAAAGTTAGAGAGTCGGATTCTATGAACTTGACATTTGCACTTTCGACGGCTCAAAATAGTTCTAGGATTTTGTATAAAGATCCTATACAAAATCTGCACCATACGGCCAGAACAACAACTAATTCAACCAATAAGTGGACTTGATGTACAGAAGATATTTAACATGATGTGAGTGCCTAGTATTTCAGTGTCAAGATCATTTCAATTATTTAAAATCCTATATGAAAACACTTGCCAAAAACCAGTCACTTTCCTTTCAAAAACGGCCTACAACAAAGAACATACATAAATCAAGACACACTTCCGTGCCCAACTATTCTAACTGAATAAACCGATACAGCATTATCAGGATAAATGAAGTAACGTCAGCACAACGCTGCGAAATGCTGGGAACAGCGACGAGCCACTGAGCTCGCGATCCCCGCGAGCTCGCGACGGTAATGGCATGAAAATGATAGATCGACACACTACACTACACTGTAAATTTTGCCTCTGACGGGGTAAGCAGAGTTTAAAGCTACTGCAGGCAGTTAAAAAAGATGTTTGATACACAGGCAATGCTAATTCGAAGACTGGCGATTGGAAATCGTGAATCTTCATCGTTTTTAGTTTCGAAAAACTCTTCATGATTTAGTTCCAATGCTCATGTGAAATGATGTCATTGGTTGATTTTATTTGGCCAGCCAATCACTACAATTAACGTGCTGATGGCTGATTTACTGATCAGGGGCCCAAGTCTGCTATTTTTATAAATTCAGTCATTCCAACACGATCCCATTGTCATGCCATTGTCATTTTGCTAAAAGTTCGTAATCTGGTAAATTCATAATGGTCGATCATTCGTCGGTCAATGTTCTCATAATATAATTGTGTTATTATAATGGCATTGTCGTATTGCCATTATTATTTTAAAACCCATTAGTAGAAATGGCATTAATTTGTCATTATGTACGAGATTACCAATATATGCAATTTCTTTCAATGTAGTGTCAGTGGCCGACCATTGGAAAGTCAAAATGACGCCATTATAATAGTAGATTACCAAACTTGTCGAAATCAACAATTATGAAATCAATGATCGACCGTTCTGACACTATTGTAATAGCAGACTTGAGGTCCAGAGACTTGATCAGTAATCAAGAAACTGGAAGGAAGTTAGCACTGCTATAACTGTTCACGTCATAAAATGGTATGAAAATACATGGTAATATTAATAAAACATACTCACAGAGCACTATTACACAACCATGCTATAAATCTAATGACCACTTATTCCCTAACGAAACAACTACAACTTTTTCCTACTCTAAACTTTATTTTCTCATTCCGTGTTTTGCTCTTTCTATCCGTCCGACCGTAATAGCATGAAAATGATAGATCGTCACACACAGCATTACAGTACTCGCTGTAAATCTCCTTTCCAGTTGTTCTCGGTGGAAAGTAAGCAATATCGACACGTTCTAGACATTTCAGGCTTAAGCTTCCAATAAGAAGTTTTTCTAGGTTATATAAGTTGGGTTTTTAAAATGGTGTTTGTACAAAAACTGTTGGTTGAAATTGAAAACTCAAGTATGTCTATTTACATAGACATTTTCCTAGAGTAAAGGAAAATAACCAAATCACCAAGAGAAGTGGCGCATTTGGTTTTATACCGCGGCCATCGGTGAAACCTTAGTCGGTATTGGAAAAACCTATCACAAAAATGAATTGATAAACGATGTTACTACAAAATATGCAATTCGAGATGATATATTTGAACTTGAATTTTTATGTAAAAAATAAGCTCTAAGCTGTACAAAGTTTAAAAATATATATATTACCTATATAACTCGGTTCGGACTGATGTTAGGTTATGTTACCAAATGTTAACTTTTGTTCGTCATAATTAATAATGTGGATTAATTGATGGCCGAGAAAATAATATAAATTGTACCATTTTTGGTCATTGGCTTTTACTTACAGTACATGGTGTACATGTTTGGTCTCGACTAACGATTTTACGATTTTTTTCTAAACCATTAGAGATTCGCTTAAAAGAAAATCATAAAATCATCAATAGCATGAACACAATGCCCAAACCCCCAGTTTGTACGCCACAGGAACAAAGTGGTCCTTAATTGGGCACGTCTGAAATATAGGAATAAATGGCGTTACTTTAACAAATCGTTCGGGAACACAGCTCGTGATTGTAATGGCGTCAACTGATATATTTCCACGTGTTGCACTGAATGACCAAGCCAAAAATATGCTTGTGGCTCTTTCTACTTCACTGCCAATTTTAGTTTTTGCATACATCCAAGATTTATATTGTTTAAATTCACAGTAATTGCTCATGTAAACACTAACTCTTTGTCTATTTACAAAATGATAAAGTGTGTACTACTTGAAAAAATGTCCTTACTTCGTAAAAAAGATTCGTAAAAATCTCTGTTCCAACTTAACAGTACTTTAACAATAATCTCCCCTAAATTGCGAGAATAGCCATGTTGATTTAAAGATAAGACAAAACAAATTAAAACTTGAGACCTTAATTTCGTTCATAGAGCCAGAAACAGATTCCGTCGACGAGAAAAAGTTTCACAACTACTTAAAACCATTAATAAGCAATTAGGTACTCTGTAGCCAGTTTTAAGCGACAATCATTTACTAAAATGAGTTTTCTATTTGTTTGATTAAACGGTGTCCTCACACAAAAACTCTCAAAAACTAAGTCTCTACTCTATCCGATCCGAGCAAACCAATTCAATCTGTGTCCTCTGTCTAGTAAGCAGAAAACACAAAAAACAAGTCGTTTTAGTCTATGGATTCGTTTGTTTTATCTGTGCTCATTAAATGACTCTTACTTTGTCTGTGGCCAATAAAATTAATGGAATAAAGATAAAGATATTTGCAAGTTAGTCTACTGCCTATCACATCAATGCGATAAGAATTGATTTCGGTTCAATAATAGAATGAAATTCTCATTGAAATCAGTTGAAAGGAGAATCACACGTGAAAATCAATAGACTAGCGGCAAGGACATTGACTACCAATTCAAGGGCCGTAGAACAATGCTTTGACGGCATCAAATCTCACCCCATTGAACCATTCCAAGACCTATATAGAGCAAGCAAGCACAATATTATATTTGTATAGCTAATTTACACAGCTACATTAAGAAACCTGAGCAGTTGTGGCCCAGTGCTAAGGGCCCCCGACTTACGAGTTGTAGAACGTGGGATCAAACCCAGGCGCTTTACTTTGTATAAATAATTTCATCACCACTGCTCTCAAAACGGTGAAGGAAACTGGCATGTCCTAGAACCAAAATTCGAAGACATCTACCACCTGACATCAACCAACCCCCATTGGGACCGCGTGGTAGATTTCAGCCCAGGCTTGTGTCCTAGCAGTGGGGACATTAAAGGCTGATTATGCCTTAAATAAGATAAGAAACCTTATAAAATTACATTATTAGATACTAAGTATATCTAGGTTATGGATATGTAATTATTCCCTTCGCTTGGGTCCATGGCTGCCGTGTATTGCGCTTAGCTAATTATACTTCTCGGAAACGCTAACCTTTACCCAAATCACATTATCCTGCCAACCTGATGGTCTCAAGGGAGCACAAATCTTCCGAGCAAAACACCCTAATTTCATGTCGTTTAACCTGTTTCCACAGCATTATGTTTGTATATATTATATTAAGCTTTATTTCCGATGTACCATCTTTTCCTAATCTGTATTAAGCATTCTCCTCTCTCCTGCTACCTTCCTTTCACAAAACAAAAAATCACTAATAATTGCTTTAGATTTATCTCTGAGCTTTCATCAAAATTCTTTTAAATTTGAATCTTTCATCAACTTTTTCGTGTAATCAAGCGAGAACTTAAAATTAAAATGAAAGAGGATTAGTCGGAAAAGGTATGCAGGTAGAAAATGTTGCCAGAGCATAATATATGGTTATCTTTGAGAGAGATAACGTAACATGTACCCTTTCGAGCTGTCCGTCGGGCGTTTCACGGGTCTACGTTGTGTGCATATTTTATCGGGAAAAATGAACGAGCGCCATTCTTTCGTTTCCATAGAATTTGATCTTCATTACCAGTACATTGTGGGAATCTAGGTTGTGGGGAAAACAAGAATAACTTATCACGTATTGGTTGGAGCTTCTCTACGTTTTATGGATTGCTTGAGAGAAGAAGTAGATTGAAATATTTTACCTTATATATTATATAAAGGTGACCATCAACTTCCTGCTTTTTTTTTTGCCTGTACTTAACTGAAACCTACTTCTATCACGACCTTTTAGTGCATTTCTTTTATTGCAAGTTAAGTTCACTTTAACCTATTGATACCTATTTCCTTCGGGAGTGATTTAAAACTGATCGTGTTTGGTTCAAAAGCCCGTGAATTTAATAGAATTATTACAATCCTAATGGTAGATTATTATTATATTTGTAATTTTTCAGACTTCAACTAGACTTTAGACCACCAGGAGTTAATGTCAATTTCTTTGGGATACTACGGTATCTAAGCTTTCTTAATTAACAAACACTGATGTGCCACTTGTACTACACGGGTAAAGGAATATCATGGGTAGGTATAGTCTGAAACGAAAATGTACCCTAGGCGAGTTAAAAGGGAAATATAGCCCCTGGATCCTCCCCGAATGAACAACTGACCCTTTTAGTCATCCCACACCCACGTGCCCAACTTTGAACCCGTAACTAACTAGACCATAGTCTCTTTGTCAGGGACCTTACTTTCTCTTGAAAATTTACTGTAACTTAGGAATCAAAAGCAATGAAACCATGATCTGTCTTATCTGGCGTGAATCCACACCCAAGAACCTTCTTTCGATCCAAAAATGTTCTTTGTCTTTCTTACTACAGTATTTTTTTTGGGAAATCTGCTGACTTTTCCTCCGTAAATTTTACCTACGTTCAATCTCTGAGGTGAGAACTTTCAGCTTTGTCAGTCCCTAATTTAGGATGCTACATAACGCTCCTACACGATAATGTACTAAGATGTTAACCGAGTTACTGGGCGAAAGAGAGGCGAGATTGTAACCTGTTGGTAAGTCAACAGGGGCTGTAGTCCCGGGAGACTTTCCAAGTGCTCATGAATTTATTCAACGCGATACCTGCCCTGCCTCTGGGGCGACTCCTGCTTTTTAGGACTTAATTAACTTTAGACGATAGATGTGATTTTTGAATTTAGGGTTTCATATGCGTAGTTTTAAGAGAAAATGGGCAGATTTTCAAGACAGATCCTTTTTTTCTGAAGCCTAATGTTCAGAAAAAATCATTTTAACAAAGGTTCTAATAGAATAAAAATTAGTTAAGTCCTTTTCTTATAAATACTTCAATGTACCAAAGAAAATACGCCTTACTTCGAAGCTTCGAACAGAACAATTTCGAATACCTACTTCCATAAAAACCATTTCCCCGACCGAATTCCTTGCAGAAAACAGTCTTAAAAGGAAAGACCTCAAATTCACAGACGAGAACCATAAAGTTGGCACCTCGGGTACGAGCCGCGGTAACCAAATCATTACCATCACTGTAACTACGTACAGATTCACTCGTAAAACCTGAATTTTTGCGTTTTATTACCTCGTATACCGACCCGACCTGCGGAATGGAAACTTAGCACAACACGTGCCCCGAACAACTTTATAAACATAAAACAGACCAACCGACTGTGAATGAGTTCCGAGAGTCGTCCAAATTCGAAATTTTCTCGCAGAGACGTATTTTACCTGGCGGAATTATGAACCTGATTTTCCGGGCGACATCCAAGCCGTGTTACCTCCGTCAGCCGTGATCCCGGCTCAGCTCATGGTATCTATCACACACAACACCTCAGCTCTCACCATCACGCCAATCGATCCCCACAGGGGTAAACAAACGCGGGGGCGCGGCGGACGCCTGTTGCGTCGTTCACGAAGCGGACACTCACCGGGCAGCAAAGCCAGCAGCGCCAAGGCCACCAACATAGGGGCCATAGCGGCGACGCGCGGGCATACCACACCCGCGCACGCTGCGCTAGCACGCCGGCGCGCTCATGCGGCCTGAAAGAACGTGCGGCCGGCCCGAGCGGCGCCTGGCGCGGGACTGGGCGCGCCCGCCCCCGGAGCCCCGCTCCCCGCCCACCGCGCCCCCTGCACCCCGCGCCCGCGCCCCGCTGCGCAGCCGCCAGGACAGGTGCGCGCGGCACCCCGCCGACCTGAGCCCTACCCCATGAAAAAGCCTCTATTATCATCTCGAGAATAAAATAATTACTCAATAGTGTGCGCCATCTAAACATAGTACAACGTACGGCACACCCTGAAAATCATAAAGGCGATAAAAATGAAGGGCGATAAGTAGGGCAAGGGCCCAAGGTCGGTGCAGCCCGGGCGGGTGACGCTCCGGCCACTCGCGCCCAATCTTTATGCGCCCTTGGAGCGTTTAGGGCACATCCCTACGTGCCAATAAAATATTAAAGAGGAGCGCGCCGCAAGATAGACTATTCATTAACAATTCGTTAAATCTCATTCAACTTTGATGTATGGTAACGTACGGAGATAAAAGGAACGAGCTTGAGAACACAGGTGAGAGACTACAGCAACAGGACCACTATACAACCCTCTATATACATTTAGGTGTACGTACAAACAATATACTGTACGGAAGGTTCAATTATTTGTAGGAAAAATTACAGGACTTTTTACATCATCGTTCTCCTGCCCTGATCCCAATGTATTTGAGGTCGTCGCAACATGTCCCTTTCTTCCATACTTCTCTATTAGTCGTCATCTCGGTATTCACCCCCTTTCTAGCCATATCATCTTTCACACAGTCCATCCATCGTTTCTTTGGTCTTCCCCTACTTTTATAGCCATTGACATTCATACTTACTCAAAACTTTCCTCACGACATTTCCCTCATTCCTCCGCATCACATGTCGATACCATGACAACCGATGTTCGCACAACTTTTCAGTCACCGGTGCCACTGTCCAGTACACAGTGGCACCGGTGACTGAAAAGTTGTTGAAATTGGGGGGAAGGCTATCCGTCGAGATACAAGGGGAGAATTGTAAGTATTGAACTATAGAGGCAATCCGATTATCTAAAAAATGGGTGTGTATTAACAATAAATAGGAAATGCAGCTGTATCATCTTTATGCCAAACGTTTTTTCCGTTTGCCAAACATATGATCTGACTTTGATCGTCCATTGTAACGATCAGGTATTTAACAGCTCATATCAAAATGGTAACAACTGCCTAACTCTTCGATGATAACAGGCTTGATGTTATGTTATTAAAAGATATTAATTGTTATTTTACAGTGATCATAGAATAGAATAGCGGCACACCGCACTGGCTGTACCAGTCTTAAAATTACAATATATTTCTACAAGATTCCGCTGCACTGCTAGATAGGAAAGAAAGAAAAAAAGATTGAACACAGTTGGAGAAAAAAAAAATAAAAAATAAGTGAAAATAATGTTTTAACAACAATAGTGTGTGCCTCACGACTGCGCCAAAACGGTTTATTTCAGAATTAATGCCAGACAGATGCTGTCTGACGCTGGTTTTCTAATGAACCTTTAGGGACAAGCGACGGGGAGTACAAACAGTTTCAACATACCGTATACATAATTTGTATACTTACAAATAGTGTTCTCGTATTCAAATGTAATTACAAAAACAACAAGAACTGTATCAGGATAACCTGTTTTTAGCGATTAAGTAACTACATTTGCACTGCCTTTATTATAATTGTTCCTATTATACTATACAAAAGAAGAGAACAGAAATTCGGTGATAAAAATAGTATGAAAAAAGTAGACAAGCAATATTTTTTATCAATATAAATTTTAAAATTAAATTTCGAAAACATAGTACTTTCTGAACATGCACTTAATATCGTTCAAAGTTACCTTCAACTGGTTGGGGTTACTTCGTATGTCTCTTTTATTCGGCAGGTCAACTTGAGAAATTGCGTCACCTTTTTTATTGCATTTTCTTAATACAAACTATTTTAATAACAAAACTATTTTGTGTAGCTGAATCCCTTCAAATACCCACTCAAATAAAAGTTTAAAAATTAAATTATACAATGTAAAACAATAAAGGAATCAATGCTTGAGTTTTTGCCTGCAGACTTGATATGTGAATAACATTTTATTCATTGTGTTGGAAAATCGATAGACCTGATTAACATTTCGGTGGTCAATCGCAAAGTCAACTCATATACTCGTAGGTACCTACTGAAACCCGTCAGTTATTAAACCTTCAATAGACAGAAATGCTGGCCGAAATCAGCCGTTCTAGAATAATCCTCTAAGCTTAAAACTCGTTATATTCACATCGAATAGTTCACAGTCCAAACGGTCCGAGTATTATCTATTTAAACAGAACCTTTTGAAAGTCCCAAAATATATATTTGTAGAGCACATTATGTTCGACACAGGCTACTTAATATTCTTCGCGGAGAATGCTCGTTTTTCAACCCTGCCTCGTCCATAAATATGACTAAGATCGCCGATGAAAATTGATAAAAATGGACACTCAGCCACGCCTTTACCGAGATTAATATTTTGAAAGCGAACTTTTCAGGCTTTTTGTAAGATATCTGTGCTTACTCTGAACGCTTTGTGTGCCAAAAAAAGTTAAGATGAAAATCGAAAATGTAGGAAACTGGCTTTTAGAGAAATTAGGTTCTCTACGTGCTTTTTTTGTAGCAAACAAAAAAGCACGTAAAGTAGGTACCTAATTTCTCTGAAACTGAAATCTGCCAATGAGTCACTGCTTAATTTATTATACAGTGCATTAATGAAAGTATTGAATCATTCAACAATGGCAATCATTGTCAGAAAAACTTTTTTCCAAAAAAAAAACCGTCTTCAAAAAAAACACTAGGTACATTGCGAACAATAACTTTAATTTCAAAGAGTCTTTGGATCTGTATTTTAGTTTTATGCCACCGACTTTTTTACTTTTGAATTAAAGTTATTTTTCACTTTGAACTTTTTTTTTAATTTTTTTGGAATTCGTTTTTTTTTTAGGTTTTTATTTTTACTTAGTTTTTAGTGGGTCAGTTTGTAATTTATCTAAGTTACAAGAGCCTAATGTAAACTACTCACCACCTTTTACAAAATATTGCTTTTCCCGATGCAGGAACGTTAATTGTTGAGGAGTTCTCCTTAGCAACCATATTAAAGCGCCTAATCGAATCGCAACCCGTGAAAAACTTATTATTAAATAGTTCGGTGGCCATCTGTGGTGTTCATCAATAGTTCCACTTCACCAAATGACGCTTTCCGAGAGCAAATTCATGAGTTACTATAAAAATACCCAAATCGTTATGGGTGTTTCCCTCGATTTCGATAGATCATCAGATTTTGACTTGGTGACAATGAGACCACTACGAGAGCATTTCAAAGAGCCCTTTCAAACAAAAAATTATATTTTCAAAATTAGTCAACAATTGACGGAGGAATCGGTGAACATTGGGTGAACATAATTTTTTTTTAAAGGCGAACGTTTAACCTCCTCCTTTTTGGAAGTCGGTTCAAAAATAAGCTAAGATATTTTTATCTCTGACTAGAGTACGAGTAAACCTCCACAATTCTAGTTGTTTGCCCCTCAATCACACCTCGACCGAGTCAATGAACCTTGATAAATGTTTTGCACGAAAAAAATATTAGGTCAAGGAAAAATATATAGACTACTTTCTATCTTGACTGGCCACATAGAGATAGTGTCTTTGCTCCGGTAGTGAAGATGGAGCATTGCTGTTCAGTATATTTTTACGAAAAGAAAATATAATTCAAAACTACTCGACAAAAGGAAAAATAGACATGTTTCGTATAAAAACAGTACTAATTATTACCATAAACAAAAGTAAATTCAAAACCAGAACGGGGTGAATGGCCACCTGCCCTCTATGATAATATTTAAGCTTGAGCCAGGGACTTTGTGCGATTTGTACCCATCGCGACTTTATAGCGATCAGGCTCGCACTCATGCCACATAAAAATATATCTCAATCGAGCCATACCGCGCGTTTAGAGGTACTTATTGGAAACGTGTTATACGTGGATACGAAATTGGTAAATCCCTTTGTATAATAATAATTTCTTAATTTACGATCCATCCGTACGGCTCAGAGATTTATTTGGCGGGCTTATTCAAAGCAGTTGAATAGTTTAATTCTCACAAAAAAATACATTTATGTAATTAAATGTAAATTTGAACATAATTTATGTAAGTTTTAGGCATTACAGTGTCTCATATTTATTTATGTCATCTTGTAATAAGCATAAAAAACGTATTATTCAAATAACATGATTAAGTAACGCTAAATCTAGTCGCAAACTAAGATAATTTTAGATATAGCTACATATTTACGACTGTAAGATTTATTTTCGCAGTTATTTAAAAGAACCATTTACGGCTCTTCATCTCGATTAAGTGTACTAAGTTTTCTCTATTGGTGATAAAGGTTACTATTTCATATTCTTTTGCTGACAAATCCTCTCGAAGTCAGAGCCATGATAATTTGTTTATAATGTGGAAGTAAATTAATTGTCAAGTAGAGTGATAGTCTTAAGTTCGGAAAACCAGGTATTAGCCTATTTCAGGCTAATGATACACCAATAAGGCTGGATGTAAAATACAAAACCCCAATTTATTACATACTAATTCCATGCAAAACCCTTAGTTCCGATTTAAAAACGCAATAAGAAGATTCCATTTTTAAACGCAAACATAAACCAAACAAAGACACGCTCAATAACTATGACCGCGAGACAAGCCTGGCGCACATTATGCCTGCCAGGGCACAATGCTGCACAAATCCTACATATTTCCATACGCGTCGGCGAAGCTCCGCCACGTCTGTGCCTCATATAAAACGCAGGTAAACGATCCAGATGGATTTTCATGATGCGCGCTCAGGCAGTTACGTGTGGCATCTTCTAAAGTGAAAAATTGCGTCTTCTTCATGTAAAATGCAATAATACTAGATGAAATTGTGTCTACATTTTTCTAGCAATGTTTCAAGTTGGTTTTGTGGTATTCTCAGGTAATAAAGAATAAGAATAATTTATTTGCAGAAAATATAGGTATTACCAGTTGTAAGAGGTTGGTGGTTTAGGTACAGTCCATATTTTGCCTGTTTAGGGCATGCAAATTAACTTTACATTAATACCTAATAGGTACTTATTTAACTAAGATATTACACGGAATGTACGAGAAAATATCTATTAGGATTTTTAAATAATGATAAATTTTAAGTTAAAATAAAATATACACACATAACAAAACTAAAATTCTTAAAATAATATTTTTCTTTAGGTAACAAAATACAATTTATGTTAAATAAACACTATAAAAAAATACTATAAAATATTATTATAGTATTTCTAATAAAATAATAATACTTTAAAAAAAAATGAGTACTCAAAGTCAAATTATTTATTTAAACTAAGCACACAAAAGGCACTTTTGAACGTCAAAATTTACAAAAAAATAGAATTCATTGTAGTCGCCCTTTCCAAAAGATAGTTTCGTATGGAGAAGAATGTGCAAGAAACTCCACCGTTACTCTTTTAAAATGTTTTACAATATTTTGTATAGGTAGGTATACATTAAATACATGTGAAGACGATGCACCTAAAATAAAATTGTATAGTAATTTTGTTGCACATTCAGTAAAAAGACCCAAAAATGAAGCAACGACAGATAAATCAATTATGTGATAGATACATGGTGCTCACATATTTACAAATATTGTAAAAAATAAGCGTTTTCCTAAAATAAACTAATAGCTAGTCAGTGTGTGAGTTAAGGCAATCAGTATCACAGAATGTAAAATAAATGTCATAAAAATAATAAATTATACAATTATAAAAATCTTTTTACAAAAAAAAAACAACCGACTTCAAGAAAACCGGTGTCTTTGGATCTGTATTTTAGTTTTTTGCCACCGACTTCCGAAATTAAAGTTATTTTTCACTTTGTAGTGTTTTTTTGAAGTCGGTTGTTTTTTTTGTAAAAAGATTTTTATTTTTCACTTTTTAGTGGGTCAGTTCGTAATTTCTCTAATTTACGCTAAATGTTAAATACTCATCACCTTTTACAAAATATTGCTTTTCCCGATGCAGGGGCGTTAATTGTTAAAGAGTTCTCCTGGTAAGAACCAGGAGAACTGATGGTGACTTCACCATATGCATTTTGACGAGCATAAATTGCTTAGCAACCATATTAAAGTGCCTAATCGAATCGCAACGGTGAATTACTTATTACTAAGTAGTTCCGATGGCCATCTGTGGTCTTCATCATCAGTTCCACTTCACCAATTGGTGCTTTTCGAGAGCAAATGCACGAGTTACTATAAAAAATCATCAAATCGCTATAGGTATGCTTATAAAATTTGAGGATTTCTCTCGATTTCCATGGGATCCCCTCATCCGATTCTGATTTGATGCCAATGAGACCACCTCGGGAGCATACACTTCCATACAAAAAAATAATTTTCAAAACTCGTCCACAAATGACGGAGTAATCGGTGAACATCCGGAAAAAAAAAAAAAAAAAAACATTCAGCCGAACATCGGCTTTTTGGAAGTCAGTTAAAAATAGCAACCAGTTTGATTTTGTCTAGACTCTAGATTGTCCTATGGAGCTGGACCAGCAGTGGCGAAAGCACCATACAACACGATTCCTACCGACTTCTCTTCGGAGGTTCGCATCGCGAACTTTACTGCTATGGAAAAATGGCACAGTTTAAGGAGTCTACTGGGTACTGCCAAAAAATATAGTTCCGAAAAAAACGCCTTTATTGCAAAGAATAACAAACACATTTTTTTTTCTAAAATAACCCGGCGCCAAAACGTCAAAATACGGAACAAAAAATTCATACAATAGCGATGCCGTCTTGACGTCACTTTAGGTCACGTGGCACAGCTTATTATGGACAAGAGCAAGCCGCTGTACAACGGGTTACGATAGAGGTAGTTAAAGAAAAAATGCGTCAGCGGGAACGAGATGGATGAATATTTCACATTTTATTTAGTTTTCACCTTACTTGGTGTTCATCTGTATTGTATTCGATTATTTATAATAATATACTTAATCATTTTTGAATGATAATACCTAATACAGTTGAGTTTATTTCTGTAAAACATTCAGCGTCATATTATAAAACAAGGTTTACCTTCAGACCCAGGTTTAAACCATGGAACCATTATTGAATTTCAAACTATACAGGGTCAAATTAAATTAGCTAGCGAAACTTCGCAGAAGTGTGGCCATCGAAATCTAAATATGATACACAAAAAAATTGTGTCATCGACCGCAGTTAGTGTAGTCACTTGAAATATAATTTTGTGTAAACGTCACTAAAGTGATTGTTATCGATAAACAAACGAAAACAGATTTTCTCAGCTCATACTTCAAGTAACAACACTACCAGCTGTCAAGCTGTCATTAACTTCCAAAAAGAAAACTTTAAATCTTTATTTATTTTATCGTGTTTATATATCGATAACCATCACGTTTGCGGAGTTTCGCTAGTTAATTTAATTTCACCCTGTATATTCCGTCTATGGTAAAGTTCCTAATACAAATCTGAGAACTTAGTAACGAACTAAGTTTTCAGTTTTGTATAAATAATGGAATTTCAACCACAGTTACGTTCTTATTACAAAAACTGGCTCCATGGCCATGTCAAAATATAAATCTTGTTTTGTATTGACGGTGAATGTTTTGTTTGTGAAGTGATAGCGTCTTTTTGGTTCTGTTAGTTGATGATAGATGGCGTTAAATTCAGTAAAGGAAAGACTTACTTTTAAGTTAATAAATTAATTTTTACTTTATTGATAAGTTAGTAAGTTAAAACCGGCTTCGGCTTCTCTCTTACAAAAATTGACACCTCGTCGCTGTGGACCAGCATGTTTCCAAGCATTCTTATCTTGGATATGATCCTCTAATTTGTAATATGCTTGTTTACAAAGTACTTTTAATATGAGTTTTAAAATTTCTTTCATTTAATTGCAATTTACCACAAGGTATTTTGTTGTAACATTTAACCCTTTCAGGACCATAAGATTGTTAGAGGTAAAGTAATCATTTTAACTATTTAGTATGATACATTAAGCGTCTAAAAAACATATTTGAAAATCAAAATACTAAAACCAGTAATGGATTTACTGGTTTTTTATGGGACATGGATGTCCCTATGGTCGTTAGGGGTTAATTTTTGCGTATACAACTTATCTTTACGTTTTTAAGATTTTTTCATTAGTTACGAATTTTACAAAAATAAAACGAACTCAAACTCAAACTCAAACTCAAACTCAAACTCAAACTCAAAGCATTTATTTCAATTAAACCATTTACAGGCACTTTTGAATTGTCAACAAGTCGGTCAGTTACAAATATGAAGCTAGTTGCCCATTCCAAATAGTAGGTTCCTATGGAGAAGAACGGGCAAGAAACTCCACAGACACTCTTTTAAAATAAAATATTTGATACAAAGTATTGGTTACATCATTCTTATTGAAAATATACATGTGAGAACGATGCAAAACGTCAGAAGCGTCCGTGATAAAAAAAAACAATTCAAAACTAAAATAATTAAAAATAAGCCGCATTTATTATTAAACTTTTATTTATTTATTAATGAAATAATAAGCTTAATTTAATTTAATAATGAAATTGTTACACTTTAGTGGCGATGGTACTCAGTGAAACAATTTATTTTATTAGTATAGCAGAGATGAACTTCACATAAACCATAAGTATTGTTCGTACGATTTTCTTTTTTGAACTTGGCACAATTTACAGACCGCTTTCTGATTTTGACTTTTTCCATGGGGTGCATTGGTAAATGTCGCGTTATAAATTTGCGTAGCGCACTTGTTTTTGAAGTGGGAACGTCTCGTTGTTGCTAAAATGTAGGTTCCTGCGTATTTTCTCAAATCGCGACCTAGGCGGTACCTTTCATATCAAATGTTATGCTATGTCTGGTTCCATAGACCAGTAATCTCTCAACGATGGCAAAATATTATATGATAGCTTATGACTAAGTTCATACCAAGAAATGTTTTCATTTCATCAGTTTGAACAGATTTCTCGTCCGTTTTGGTGAGCGTATCGTACGGATTCTGACAATATAATTTGAACTAAAATGTCAAATTTCGATGTTGAAAGGAATATTTCAAAAGGAGTCAACATAAAGCCTTCAACGTCTTGACAGATTTACACCTTTCCGAATTCATATTCCACATTACGAAAAACATTAGGAACGTAATTATGTATGTAGTGGTGCAGTGACAGGTTCTACTGCAGAAGTTGATGGCTCGGGTGATGATCTTCTTGATTATTGACGTTGAATGTAACTTCAATCTCGACATCATATACGCCTTGGTCATCATCTTGTGTCAGAAGCCTTTGATCTTCTTCGTCGAGCAGTAAATTGTCTTCATCGTCACTATTATTACCCATCAAAATCTGTGGGATTTAATTTTTCTTAAGTTTGAAAACTCCACGTCCCCTACGAAACATAATCTGCAACAATAAAAATAAATAACTGAGGGTATTGGTAAAAAATTGTAGCTGCAGTATGTAAATAGAAACAAACCCTCATAGGCCACAGGGACGCCGGTGTCCCTTTATATTTATAACGACTCATCAAAGTACGCAATATGAATAACGGTTTTATAACTGTATACAATAAAAATATACTTACCAGGCAATGAATATTTCACGATATAAAATGTTGAAAATCACTTTCACACCTCAAAACACTTTTACGAAATTTAAGAATACCGAGCCAACCAAACTGTCAATTTCCAATGACCATAATCAAATAATGGCGGTTCGGATGATGTGTTGTCATACATAAAACATGAAAAGATACGTATAAGAACGAATTAAAATAAAACAAAACCCACCCGTTTCTTAATTATTCACTACTTTTATTATTTTTTTGTTTGGGACAAGGGCGTCCCCGTAGTCGTCAAAGGGTTAAGACAGTACCCCATAAAAGATGTATGTACAGACGCCAGCAGATCAAGGTACCTAAAGGTAAACTGTAAAATTTTCCCAATCAACCTTGAACCTTATACTGTAGGGATAAAGTTGAAAATCTATTTAAAAAAATTGACAGATTGTAGTAGCTTGATATGCTGGCAAGGTAAGCTGTACTTTAGGTAATCTGAAAAATGGTTGATCTATTTTATCTTTATTTCTAGTATTAAAATTATGTATATCACTTATTTTATTAAAAATACGTAGTTTTTTTCTTAAGTACATAATATTTTCATAAATGAATTGGCAAGGTACCGTCATAATATTAATCCTTTTAAATAGTTCCCTAAGAGATTCTCGGCGACGTAGATTATAAATGGCTCTGACAGCTCTCTTTTGCAAAATAAAGATGGAACCAATGTCAGCAGCCCGACCGGCAAAATGCCGTACGACATAATGCTGTGGAAGTAGCTAAAATAGACCAAACGCGCGGTTTCTACCTCTGTTAACTGTCTTATCTTTCTAACAGCATAAGCCGCCGAGCTTAGCCGCCCCGCAAGAGATGTTATATGTGGTCCCCATTGTAGTTTCTCGTCTAGAGTGATTCCTAGGAAAACTGTTTGATTAATAAATTCCAGTTTTTCTCTATTCAATATAATATCACATTCGCTACTTCTAAAATTAGGTAGTTTAAATCGAATGCATTTGGTGTCTTCCTTATTTATTTATATATATTTATTGGCTTATTACCCTTAGCTATTTGCCTACTGACCAAAACAACTCAACGCAAGTCCTACTACGTGGATACTACGACGTAGCTGATAATGCTACGACGTAGCCGACAGTGCTACGAGGTAGCCGACAGTGCTACGAGATAGCCGACAGTTCTAAAAGGTATTCGACAGTGCTACGAGGTATTTGAAATCCGACGAGTTGACCAGCCTCCGCTGTTTTAGCGTGGCACTACGCAATCATTAATTTTATTTGAACTTTGACGTATTTTATCTGTAGCTACATTTTGTATCAACTAGCTATGTGTAGTAAAACTAGCTAATTGAATTACTAAATGTTTTTTATTTACAAAAATTATACCTATTTCGCAGTTTTTTTTATTAATATTTTAGCCTGTTTTACCCAATGGCCCATCTCAAACCAATCAACGAATTTACCTTTACCCGCAACCCTGTAACCAAAAATATCGAAAACTCTCTCCCGTCTATCGTTTAGCAAAAGAGCCATAACAATAATGAAACAATACTCAGTTTACAAATACGATCACTGCACCGCTATCGTAAAAGACGACTAAGGGATTAAACGTGAAGAACGGGCAGCCTGTGATCGCTAACTGCCAATTAACGGGGATGGTTATTACCTTATAGCGCACTCACATAACAAGTGGATGTGTGTTACGTAGCTCGCGTTTGTAGCTCGATATGATGAGCTGACTGCCACGTTAGTCTAGTGGTCGTCGCAAAGTTTTATTGGGTTTTCCATCGGAATTTTCTAAGTAGCAGGAGCAGCAGCGGAGTCTGGATTTGTGCCTGGTTGATGGCAATAGGCTCGCCCCCTATTACATTGAACTTAAACATAACTGGCGATAAGACATCGATCGACCTCTGCCTAACCCTTCGGGGATTACAGGCGTGATCTTATGTATGTATATACCTATGTACGATGAGCTGATTTTACTGGGTTTGGAGGGTGACGAAGATGGGTCCTGGTTTTTCCTCTGGATCTCGCTTCGGATTCTGGTCATCTATGGTATATCATATCTCTCTCTTTTTCTATATCCAAGGTATATCTATATGAGAGATGACGATGAGTCTTTACAGACCACACTGAAATTACAATAATTTTATGAATAACTAGCTGCGTCCCGCGGTTTCACCCGCGTAAGTCTCGATCCCGTAGGAATATCGGGATAAGAAGTAGCCTTTGTCTTAATCCAGGGTGTCAGCTACCTCCATACAAAATTTTATCAAAATTGGTCCAGCCGTTTGAGCGTGAAGAAGTAACAAACATACACACACACACACTCACAAACTTTCGCCTGTATAATATTAGTGTGATGTGATGTGATTTAATAATCCGAGTAGGACGTCCACTTTCTTTCATAAAACTGGCTCACAGGGGCGACGGCTTCATACAACCCCATTCCTACCGGCTTCCCTTCGGAACTACGACTCTACTTGGGTTTACTATTACCAAATAATATGGTACATACGTAGTCACATTACAAGTATTTAATACATCGTAAGATAAAAAACATTACAACAGCGCGTAACTATAGTCTATCCTAAATCGCGGACGCAGTTTACATTTTTTGTCTTAAAGGATTTCGACACTAGCGCCAGTAAGCCGCACGTGGTGTGTCAGAATACAGTATTAATCGTAGTTCTGACCACGCTACTTCGGGCACACTTCGGTAGCAATCGGGGGTTCCCAAACACCGCTAGTTACGGTGCGAGGTAAGCCGTTCTCGAGCGAGTTATTACCGGGAGCGAAAGAGAAAATGGGTAGGCGGGAACGAGATAGAATGAGGTGTTGTTGAATTTCATAGATTTGCAAATATTTTATTGAGTCGAATTGTTGACAGATAAATTAACTTTTATTTTGTTTTCTTTTGCATTTGATTAGTTAGTTACATTCCCAACATAATTTTAAAATCTATAGTAGGTACCTATTACAGCCGAAATTTGTTTTGGGGTGTTTTTTTCTGTAAAAAATTGATAATTTTGTTTGTGCAGTAATAGCGTTTCTTTGGTTCTACTTGGCCTTAGAAATTTATTACCTCAAAATTAAATCATTTTTGAGGTAATTTTAGATGATAACTTGTGTTTATGAGCACTTACATTTTTTTTCTTCGGCTTACCTCAATTGGAAGTTGTAGCTTCGCTACTGCTGGCTCATCATCACAAAATCAAACACACTCAATAATACATTGACCTAGCATTATTTTTTTGCAGCTAGGGGCCGGTGGTACCCCATTGTAAACCCACGTCAGAGCCTGTCCGTCTGTCTGTCAAACAATCGTTACGTGCCAATCAGGTACCTAATATTTCCTGTACATACCTACATAAAATAAGCATTAATATTTGGAGGGGTAAGCACAATCATAATAAACATGTCTGGTTGAAAATTGATTCAATTATGGATAAGGAATCTATTTATTCACAACGGACTCTGTCAGTTACTTCGGGGATTAGGGAGGACAAACTTAAAAACCTACTTATTTTTGGTTCATAGCTCATATCATATTCATCATAATAAGGTTAATTAAACATAACATTGTTCGGGCAGGGGATATAGTCCTTCCATAGTTTTAGGTCACTGCAGACCCACCTTACCCCTGGCGAAGGTAACCAATCCACTACAGCCACCCAAACCCGTATCCCAATATATTTTGGTTCCATGTTCTGCACCAACCGGGGGTTGCCCTTGGCTACACTTGCATAGAACAAACAGGGATAATCGTCAGTTTGTGTCTCATTCCATTTCCAAATGTCTAAGAGGCCTCTGCAAGTTGGGTTCAGCCCCTCGTACGCCTTCTAAAGGTCCAGAACCCCAGGGTCCCAAGATATGTCAATTACACAATACTAATAAGGTTAATAAAAAGATTATGTAGACGATAATGGTTCATCCTATTATTACAATGTCCGTTTGGTGCCGGACGTAAAGAATAGCACCACCCTATTTCTTCCCGTGGGTGTCGTAAAAGGCGACTAAGGGACTTACTAGAGAATGGGCAGCAGCGTTCTCTATGCATTTTAACACCATACTGCGATCGCCAACCCGCCTGCCAAGCGTGGCGATTATGGCAATCCCCCCCCCCCTTTGGGAAGGGCCTAAGTCCAGCAGTGGACGTCTTTCGGCTGAAATGATGATTATTACAATGTAATGTATTTATTACCAACAACTTGTATTATCAAATGTGTTATCTTTTTCGTATCCACCATTACAGTAGGTACCTACTCTATTCACCCCTCAGCTGACTTGATGCGATGTAATAGAAATAAGGATTCTTGTTAACAAGTATACCTACTACACAAATTGTTTGTTCCCAATTCAACATGGTATAAAGCTTTCTGATATATCCATCGGAAAAATAAAGTACGTAGGTCTAGATACAAATTAACGCTCGAGGAAAGTTGAGCGAAAAATATAATATATTTCACTTTCATTCGATGCTTTTATTTGCATCGGAAAGTGTCGGTAGTGTGGCATATATACATACACAGGTGTGCTTTTGTTTTTATCTATTTCATATTGGAAATACTAGCTGCAGTGGCTGCAGTACTAGCTCGTACTTTTATACAATAATTTAACTATCCAAAATAAAAGTACCTCGTGCTTTGTAGTTTGTTACCAAATTATGTTCTCTACAGAAAGCACAGATAGATACACTTGTAATATTGGTGATTCGCATTTATAATATTGATGAGAAAGTAAATAATTTATTTGTGTTGTTTTACTTCAATAACGGTTAAAACCAACTACTAAACTAGAAAATTATGTTGAGGCTAAATCATAAAAAAGTTAACAATCTGATGATCGTGAACACTTCGTAAACATAAAGCACTAGGTATACTCATAACTAACTTACCTAACTGATATGGCATTACAAAGGTGAATGCCAAATCACTTAATCATAATAAGAGCTGTTTTTTTTCTAGCCTACTGTTTCCCACTCTGGGCATAGGTCAACGCTTTGACGGAACCTATCCAGCCGGTTTTATTTTCTTAATATTCATAATTAATGAGGAGGAAATTATTTTTATGAATAGGTAAATAAACGTATTGCCCAGATTGCTAGAAACGGACATTACCTACCTATTATTATGAAAGCCATCTTTAGAAAAGGAATTCGATAGTCGTGATCTGGCCAGGGCCTACAGTCTCGACATACATAGCGATCGCTTTACGACCGATCTCGATCGCAAAGTCCTAATGGTATCTCTAGACGGTCAAAACTGCTTGATAAGCACGAAAAAATTACAATCTTGTCAAGCATTTGCCTGGCCATTTCAAGATTTGGCCGGTTCTAACACGATGCGCCTAATCGAAAGTCGGGTGGATCGAGTGGGCATATCGCAAAGTATGTTGCATTTCAGGCCGCTATTCGCACCCCGACCAAATGGGTTAGGTTAGATCAGCGACCAACCTCGCGCGAACCGAGCGAGCGAAGCGAGCTGTGCCACAGCAGCGGCCGGCGAGCGCTACATCCAAATTGATCGCAGTTACTTAGCTATTTAATATTTTTAGGACCCTATATTTATATAATAAGAATGTTTTTTACGCGTCGGTCGATATGCCTAAGCAAAGTCAAAGTGAAATTTTTTATTTCAAATAGGCACATAAGAGACACTTTTGAACGTCAAAATTTACAAAAAATTGAATTGATTCTAGTTGCCCCTTCCAAAAGGTAGTTTCGTATGCAGAAGAATGGGCAAGAAACTCCCTTACTCTTTTAAAAATGTTTTACAATATTTTGTTTTAGATAATTATATGTGAACAACTTCCTTGAGAAGGAGGGGTTTTTCTTGAGAAACTGAGAAACTTGAGAAACAGTCCCAAAGGAAGTGGACGTGGCGAAGCCCCGATAGTATGACGAAAAATGAGATAGACTTCATCATATCGGATAAAAAGCATATATTCAGGGATGTCTCAGTGATCAACAGGTTCAACACTGGCAGTGACCACAGACTTGTCCGAGGCTCTCTGAATATTGACTTCAAGTTCGAGCGAACTCGGTTGATGAAGTCTAGGCTCCGTCCAAACATGCTGCAAACTATGGTAGGATCTGAAGCGTTCCACTTAGACCTGGAGAACCGATTTGCTGCCGTGGAAACTACAAATGGCGGTAATCCTCAGGGAGGAAGGCACGCGATTTTGTAAAATGCGGCGTACGGGCCAAACTTTCGGAAGAGACTCTGGAGTTCATGACGAAACGACGTCAAAACCCACCTATCACTTCGTCGGAACAACGGGCACTCAACAAAAATATTAGAACACTGGTACGACGCGACCTCCGATGCGCCAATACGTGCTCTATAGAGAAAGCAATTGAGCAAAATCGGGAATCGAAAGTGTTCGTCCAGTCACTTGGGAGGAGCCACCTGACGAAGTTGACCAAACCCAGTGGGGATGTCGTCGCGTTTCGAAACCGGAGATCCTTTCGGAAGTAGAAAACTTTTACGGCCAATTATACGCATCGCACGCATCTCGACCTGATCCCGAAAATACGGATTCCAGAGCCACTGTAACCCGCCATTTTACGGAAGACCTGCCAGAAATCAGCCAAGATGAATTCGAAGCGGCTCTTAAACAGCTTAAAAATGGAAAAGCCCCCGGTGAGGATGGATGGGGAGGAAGATGGATTACGACCGAGCACCTGAAAGCGGGAGGAAGTCCTGTACTGAAAGAGCTTGGGGAGCTCTTCAGCTCTGTTCTGTTCTCTGGGAGAACTCCAGAAGCGTGGCGAAGGGGTGTGGTTATTCTGTTCTTTAAAAAGGGTGATAAGACCCTTTTAAAGAACTCCGGACCCATTTCACTCCTTAGGCACGTATATAAGTTGTTTTCGAGAGTCGTTACGAATCGTCTAGCGCGAAGACTCGACGAGTTTCAGCCATCCGAGCAGGCTGGGTTTCGAGGAGGATACAGTACCATAGACCACATCCACACAGTGCGACAAATTATAAAAAAGTCCGAAGAGTATAATCGGCCCCTATGTCTTGCATTTGTGGACTATGAGAAGGCTTTTGACTCTATCGAGACCTGGTCTGTTTTGGAGTCTCTGCAGCGAAAGGAATTTGACAAATTTTCACTTCCCAAAAAATTTCTCGCATAATTTCATTTGCCAAATTATTACTTAGCAAAAAATCTATTCACAAAAAATTGTAACGCAAACCTAATGTTTGACAAATAAACGTTAAAACTATAACTTGTTTACCAACTAGTACTTTTAACATTTTTTATTTAGTCAAATATTTCAGTTGGAATAACAGTTTTACGCAAAATCAAATAATAATATAAATCAGTAATTAACCTAATCTAAATAGTTCAGATCCGGGTAACCTACTAAAAACAATCTCTTTTTTCTATTAATGCAAGTCGTTTCTGGCACTCGCCGGCCGCTGCCGCGGCACCGCTCGCTTCGCTCGCTCGGCTCGTGCGTAGGAGGTCACAGTTTTAACCTAACCTAACCTAGCCATTTTTTTTTTAAAAGAAATTAACCTAATCTAAATAGTTATGTTCCGGGTAACCTACTAAAAACAATATCTTTTTTTCTATTAATGCAAGTCGTGTCTGGCACTCGCCGGCCGCTACCGCGGTACCGCTCGCTTCGCTCGCTCAAAAACGTTTATTGTCTGAAGATTGTTTGCTTTAAGAAATCATTTGATTAAAGACCAAATGCCATAATGACATTATACTTGGTAATATTTTGCCAAGTAAAAATTTGACCAAATGTAAATATGCGTACCATTCGAACCCACCAATCATTCGAAATATTGCAATGGTATAAAAAAAGGTTGCTAAAATTTGTTTGGGTAATGAAAATCTTTTCGGCAAAACGGCAGGATCCCACTGGCGATACATCCAAGTGTTGAGATGTCTTTATGAGAACGCGACTATAACCGTCCAAACTCAGGATCGGCGAACTGAGCATATCCCCCTGCGTCGAGGGGTGAGACAAGGGGACGTTATTTCCCCGAAATTGTTCTCTAACGCATTGGAGGATGTGTTTAAGACGCTGAACTGGGAAGGACGTGGCATCAACATCAACGGCGAGTACATCTCACACGTGAGATTTGCAGATGACATCGTCATACTGGCTGAATCGCTGCATGACTTGCAGCAGATGCTGGACGGCCTAGTTGATTCTTCTGTACGCATTGGTCTCCGGATGAACTTGGACAAAATCAAGGTTATGTTCAACGAACACGTCACTCCGGGACCGATTGCTGTTAATGGCGGTGCTCTCGAGGTTGTTCGAGAATACGTTTACCTCGGGCAGACTTTGCAATTTGGTAAAAACAACTTTGAGAGGGAGGTTAACAGAAGAATTCAGCTGGGCTGGGCAGCATTTATTTATTTATTTTTTCACTTTGGAAGACTTACAGCTAAACAAAACAGACTAAGAAATTGAAGATGTGACTGACAGCCAATTACAAGTCTTCACATATAAAGTCGCCCGTACCGAGTCGGTCATGTAGAGTTTTGGGAAGCTTCGTCGAGTCTTCTCGTGGCGTATTCCACAGAGCCTAAAGACGAAGGTCTTCAATCAGTGCGTCCTGTCTGTTATGACTTACGGAACCGAAACGTGGACACTCACGGTACGGCTGGTCCATAAATTCAAGGTCGCTCAGCGAGCTATGGAACGGGCTATGCTTGGAGTCTCTCTGAGGGATCGAATCCGGAACGAGGTAATCCGGCAGAGAACCAAAGTTGTCGACATAGCCCACAAAATAAGCAAGCTGAAGTGGCAATGGGCTGGCCATATTAGCCGTAGAACCGATGACCGTTGGGGTAGACGTGTTCTTGAGTGGAGACCGCGAATCGGCAAACGTAAGGTAGGACCCCTCAGGCTAGGTGGAGCGACGATATTCACAGGGTGGCTGGTGGCAGCTGGATGAGAGTTGCCGAGAATTCAGCTGAATGGCGTGCAATTGGAGAGGCCTATGTCCAGCAGTGGACTGCTATAGGCTGATGATGATGATGATGTGAAGACGATGCACCTAGAATAAAATTACTATAGGTACCTACCAATAGATACAAATAAAGAATGAAGCAATGACAGATAATTTAATTATGACATGGCACTCACTTAAAAAAAAATCGTAAAAAAAAAAAGTGTAATACATTTTGTGTAATCACAAAATGTAAGATGAATGTCATACAAATAATAAATTATACAATTAAAATAGCAACCAGTTAGATTTTAAGACACTAGATTGTCCTATGAAGCTGGACCAACATGTTTCTAAGCATTTTTATATTGGATATAATCCTCTAATTTGTATTAAGCTTGTTTACAAAGTGTACATTTAATGTGTTTTATTTTTTCTTTAATTTAATTGCAATATATAACAAGATATGTTGTTGTAACATTTGCATCAAGAATCGCTGTGAAAATTGTCGAGCGCTGAGCGTTGAAGGATATGGCGGATGTTATATGGTCAAATCATGAAATGGCGAAGCAGATCACGATATGGCCATTTCTACGATCGGACCACGACAGGTATACCAATTATCTTATATTTGTATATTGAACATGTAAAATAGAACAAGTTATGATAACACTTGTTTACGAAATACACTGACCTAAAAAAACCTGTGTGCTATAATTGCTAACCCTACAAGAGTACCTACAACCCATCAAATATTGAATATAAATTCGGATCCTGTCGAAAAAGTTGTGAATCAAATCAAAAGCGAATCTAAACTTTTGGGCGACAGCAACGTTAATAAAACCGGCTGACAATCCTCGTAACTTTTACAATACGTATTTGCCGTTATTGTGAGCGAGTTAGCCTAGAATTTTAAATGCGTTTTCTAAAATACAACGCCTGACGTGCTTGGGAGAGATATAAAAAAAAAAAAAAAAAAAGAAAAAAACGTTCAGTGTTGCCAAATAGTGTTTTTTTTTTTCCTTTTGGCTTCGCACGGTTTCTGCATTTAGCCAGTGTCATGTAAAATTAGGTAACAAGTACAAATTATGAAATGAACTCCATTCAATGCATGATAAAGGTGATAGATGATATCCCGCCCGGCTCCCCTTGAGTTTAAGTAAAGACATGGCACTTTACTGAAACCTCGCGCGGACTTCTTGAGAGAACATAAATTGATGTTGCACTGTTTTGTTTCATTTGCCTACACTAATGCAGGTTCACGAACACTTAATGGTTAATAATCCACCACTATTACACATTAATATTCGGCTAAACACAAATTTTAGAAAATAAAACAAAACTGCTAACATCACGCTTCACTTTCCCGCCAAGAAGGCCAATAGCCGATACCTGAGTGTATTCACATAGAATGCATTGTTTGTAATAAGATACAAAATTTAATTGTATTATGAAGTTAGGATAAGAGTTAAATAAGTACACTATCGCAATTGGTTAGGTTATATGTGATGATAGATGTAAGAGAGAAAATAAAGCTATCTTTTATAAAGCCATACATCGTGAAAGCTTTTGTTACGAATCTTTTGTTGATTTGGTCAAAAAGAGAGAGGGCACTTAAACAAACTAGGTACCTACTGGTGATATTCACCAGTTTTTATGGCAGTATAAGTACCTACCACAAGGATCCCCGAAACGATCAATTGCAATTGTAATTTGTTTTTACCCGACGCGGTGAAGCTAAAAAGTAGGTTATGTGTTTGACTTGTATGTATGTATGTCCCTATGTTCCCTCGTAACTAGTAAATGGCTGAACCGATTTTGATAAATATTATATGTCGTTAGATTCGTCTTTATTGCGCGCGTGTCACTGGGTATATTAAAATGATTAAAAATCAAAATGGCGTATTTTCGGCTCCAAAAGGTGTGTTTTCGAAAAAAAAAAATCCCAAGCCTATCCAATAGTATTGGGGTATCAAAATGAAGGGTTTTAAAAGTTTATTACAAAAATATACATATTATATGTTTAAATGTAATTAAAGAAAAATTATTAAAAAAAACTATCCGAACTTTTGGAGTGAGTATAGGCCTTTATCACCCGATTATAAGTGAGTAAATAACCTAATTTACCGTCTTATAATCCTAACTAAAAAGTGTTAAATAAAAAAAGTTGATTAAAAAAAACAAAAATGCCGACTACGTAAAAAGTGAACTTTAAAAAAGATGAAAACAAGATTTAATAATATCTACTATAAACAATCTCATGCAATTGGAGGCATCTTCTTAACAATAAAGACCTATTGCCTCCGACTGCATGAGATTAAGTATTAATTTAAATAAATCTTGTTTTCATATTTTTTTAATTTCACTTTTTACGCAGTCGGGTTTTTGATTATTTTAATTTACTTAACCACTTTTGTCGGCGTGATTAATATTTATACCCATGCCAAATTACAGCTTTCTAGTATCTACCTACAAAGAGTCTCTGAGCTAAGCTGAGAGACCGGAGCGGCCGAGGGGCCAGAGGGACAGACAGACAGACGGACATGGCGAAACTACAAGGGTTCCTTGTTGACTACGGAACTATATGAACCAATTCGATTTTTGAATTAGGTAGTGATATGAAACTGTTAAATAACCGGGGAATACTTATGTATGTGCCGTTTCATATACTACTAAAAACACAATAAATCATGTAATAATACGGGAGGTAGAGATAAACTACGATAACAGGGCTCGCCCCTCCAAATTACTGTTTCAATGTGTGTAGTCACATCCTTTCGAAAGAGTTTGTATGTAGTTGTAAATACTCGTAATATCTCACTTATTGCCAGATTTATTGTTCCACTAATCATAACTAGCCGATCGTGCAAGACAACACACGTGTCATTTTCATAGAGTACGTCAGTCCATGCCATACCAATAATAGTGAGCGGTTAATGACGCCACTAGTCGAGCAACAAATCCGTGATTTGTTTTTGTTTGACGGCCGTCTCATTACGCACACATGCGTACAAATACATTCAAACGTTTTGAATTTTGGAGGGGCGGGCCATATTATCGTATTTATCTACCAACCTACTGCTCGATTTTTGCGATGAATTTTATACCGAATAATCAGTTTTACTAGTTATTTATTATTCAATAATCAACAAAGTTGTGAGCTAGCTGCCGCACCCAAGAGGTAATCCAAAAATACTTATTAAAAAACAATTTCATACCGCGCCAAAACCATATGGGAGGATTTTTGGGTGATTCTTCAATCCAAAAAAAAGTAGCCAGCTGCATGGAAGCGGGGGGAATATTATGTTAGTCGCGTAAATGGAAATGATTGTTCCGAATATTAGTGATTTTTACATGAATACTTAATTTATTTGAAAAATCGCTTTCAGCCACATGCAAAACAAAGAATTCGACTTTTCAAATCACAAATAGTTTTGTTTAAATTATTTTATCTTTTTTCACAACCAATGAACAAAATTGATCAAAATTTTCGTGCACGGCCCCATAACAAGGCGCGGTAAGAAGCAAATCTTTAGATATTGCAGGTGAAGCGACAGCAGCTGCAGCAGCTGCATCGCGGTACAAATACGGATGAAAATTATTTTTTGTTGATTTCGCAGTTAAAATTAAATTTAAAAAAAAATACACAAATAAGTTTAGACATTTTTATATAATATTTCTTTAGTTGATTAAAATTTTTCTTTTTATAGTTACAAAAATATGAATAGTTGTCGCTCAAAATACATAATGAGCATTGCGAGACGAAAAAGATTTTTGATACTAGATAATTTCTATAAAATATCTTTATTTATCTCTTTTTTATGCGCTTGACTACCTATAGGTACACCGTATTTTTTTTGGGCTTATAATTTGTAGCAATACTTACGACAAAAGCTGTGCGACGAAAAAGTGGACGTTTTACGGTGTCCCTGTTTGTGCAGCGTCTTAAAAAATAGGTAGGTAGGTCCACATTAGTGTTCCATATCAACACGGTGCACGGTTACACAGTGTTCGTGTGTTATGTGTGTTGTTATCATGCGAAGTTAAATATATAAGCTTGTAAAGTATTTAATTAAAATTATGAAATGAAAGTTCATTTTACGAACGGAAACTGAAATCGAACCTCCAGGACGAATATGGCACATTTTTGGCGACGAAATTAGGGATGTTGGCTTAACGTACGAAGACAATTTGAAACGAAAATAGTTTTTCACTACTCTTGCTCAAAAAGTCCGTCATTTTAGCGTACCAGAGCGGGGCTAAAATAGCATATCATTTGATATCATCCTCTAGGGGAAATATACAAATTCATATATTTCGGAAACGGTGCGTCCTTGGCAAAAAATAACCAAAATTTGACCCCCCTGCAGAGTTATAATTTATTTTGTGTTTTTATGAGAAAATTGACTTTTTTTAACTAATTCTTATTAAAATCGAAAAAATCTACTTCCTGTATCTTTTTTATAATTTTCACTAAATTGGTACTGATGAGTTCTTGCGTTAGACATGCTATTTATGGTTGTTTATTGGGTGTCTTGAAGATAATATTAAGTTTTACGATTTTTTTTTCTCATATCATAACTTTTTATTTACTTCGGACCCCACTGTGAGAAAAAAATACTCTACCGAAAACTGACCCTGTATTACAAGTTTTGGCGCATTTAATAGAGATTCTGAAAAGGTATTAACATGGCCATGAGTGGCTCTAATATCTTTCTAGGACGAAAAAACAAAACAACGATTGTGAAATAATTGTTTTATTAAGCAAAACATTTTACAATAAATGCTCAAAATTCCTGCCTCTGACCATAATACATAATCTGCACCTTCTAATAAAATTCCTACGTAACCTACGGAATGCACCTCTGTTGTTAGTAACTTGTACCCTAGCAAATTCGAGCTTTTGTCGTAGTTCTTGTTCGCTTTTGTTCTCTCCTTGGTAAACTATTTCTTTAAAATAGCCCTAAAGAAAAAAATCTAATGGATTTAAATCGGGCGACGGGGGTGGCCACGCAATATGTCCGCCTCGACCAATCCACCGGTTGGGGAAGCGCTCGTTCAAATGATCTCTAACTGCTCGAGCGTATTGAGGCGTGGCGCCATCATGTTGCAGCCACATTTCTGCTATTCTTTCTTCTGGAACTTCAGCTTCGTTAAGAATATGGTTTAAATTATTTTGCAAAAAATTTAAATACTGAGCACCATTATTAATTTAATTCAATTATAATTTTAATTATACCAGCCCACATGTTAATACCAAACAGATGCTGGAATCGATCATTTCTTATGATATGGGGGTTCACTCTGGAGTAAAAATGTAGATTGTGGATATTGAATACTCCCATTCTTCTAAAAGTTGACTCATCCGTCCATAAAACCTTGTTGAAGAACTGCGGATCCTCTCTGTGGTATCTTAGCATCTCTCTGCAAAACCGCACTCTAGGTTCATAGTCACCGGGCAGCAAAGCTTGCACCCTTTGCACGTGGTAGGCGTGATATCTGTTTCTGTTAATGACACGTTGCGCCGTCGATCTTGGAATCCCGAGATTACGGGATATTTGGCGTTGACTTATACTAGGATCCAATTTTAATTCTCTCAGCACTTCATCTTCATTTTCAAAGTGCACCACTGGTCTGCCTGCTCTCGGAGCATGCTGACCGGGTAAGACTCCCTCTATGTACGAATTATGTACGCGCATAAATAGTCCGGAAAACGATCACGGTTAGGGTAGCGTTGACGATATTCCCTGGCAGCAGCCCGGGCATTACCGTCGCAAAAGCCATACAGGTAATGCATTTCTGCATACTCCCGTTGGGTGTATTCTCTCCTCGCAGCAGCCATCTTTCCACTTTTGTAGCCAATCCGTCCGATTCCGAATCTAGTCCGATTCACACAGCACTGGTCACAGGTAGGCAATCTATCACAAGTTCGAAAAACAAAGCGTAGGTCAAAGGACAAAAACTGATCACAAGTCATCATAAAACCGAGAAAAAGAACACGTGCGTACTCACAGGCAGGAAGCGAGTCACTAAAGAACACTAAACATTCGAAAGAGAGGCAGAGAGTCTTTGTCATTAATTGTATTAGTTCCAGTTTATTTTTAAATAAGCCTAACCGAGTTTTATGGTTGGGTTAACTTTGCTACGAATAATCGTCCTTGAAAGATATCAAAGCCACGCATAGCCATGTGTAATACCTTTTCAGAATCCCTATTAAATGCGCCAAAACTTGTAATACAGGGTGACTTTTCGGTACAGGTTTTTGTTTTCACAGTGGGGTCCTAAGTAAATAAAAAGTTATGATTTGAGAAAAAAAAAATCGTAAAACTTAATATTATCTTCAACACACCCAATAAACAACCATAAATAGCATGTCTAACGCAAGGACTCATCAGTACCAATCTAGTGAAAATTATAAAAAAGATACAGGATGTAGATTTTTTCGCATTTTAATAAGAATTAGTTAAAAAAAGTCAAGTTTCTCATAAAGACACAAAATAAATTATAACTCAGGGGTTGACCTTAAGGACCTCCCGTAGAACAACTTTTTGCAGCTGATGACCCCATCTAACCACTAGTTGCGTTTGATCCACGACTTTTGGGCCAGCCTGTATAATTTTTTTTTTTATCTTTTTTTAAAACGTTGCCCCACACTAGGAATTTCTCCTGTATCGTGGGTACGTTTACAAACATTTAAACTCACATACACAAGCAGCCAGACCCGAAACAACTACTTGTAGGTCATACAATTTTGTTTCCGTGCGGGAATCGAACCCGCGACACGCAGCGCGGCAGTCAATCGCTTAACCACTGCACCAACCGTGCCGTCAACTAAATATTCTGTGAGTATTTCAAGCGTCTACCTGTTGCCGTTATCAATTTAAAGCAAAAACGAGCAATAAGATCACGTTTGTTGTATGGGAGCCCCCTTAAATATTTATTTTATTCTGTTTTTTGGTATTTGTTGTTATAGCGGCAACAGAAATACATCATCTGTGAAAATTTCAACTGTCTAACTATCACGGTTCATGAGGTACAGCCTGGTGACAGACGGACAGACAGACAGACAAACGGAAGAGCCTTAGTAATAGGGTTCCCGTTTTACCCTTTGGGTACGGAACAATAAAAAATAGTGAGTTGTATTGATGAATATAATTTTATAAATACACACCTATTTGGTACGGCCGCAAATCATATTTAGATCAACATACAACCTGATAATCTGATGAGCCGCAGATTGCAAAAAAATAAGAGAATTTTGTGGGCTACCCTGACGCTTACATAAATGCAGGCCACAAACGTTACGATATACTTACGCAAAATTGGATTACCACAGGTAGGTATACACTAGCGTGTGTGGGATGAATTAGCACAAGTATCCAAGCCATTCGTGTCACGCAGCTTGTGCAAATCTAAACTTGCGGAAGTTCATCGTAACGTGTATCGTAAGATAAATTGGCTACCATTACATTTCTGTCATGTTCATTATTCTGAGGGTAACACCATTGACATAAAAACCGTAGAAACCTACTCCCACAGAACATTAATACTCCTACCCTATTCCTATATATCTCAAAGGGTTACCCCTGTGGTGTGGGTAACACTGACTGATGCGATTATTGTCAAATTGACAATTGACATTGACAGAATGTTGTGCTCATGACAGTGTCATAATAGACGAATTTTGCATTGCTCTGTGATTTCGACCTCCTCGCGTTATTAAATTCTGTATCGTGAACAAATATAAAAATTCTTCAAGATGAATAATACTACTATAAACGTGGATCAATTGAACTCTGCTCTAGGGTCGCTCCGAGTATTGCGATCCAGTGTCAGTCACGTCTTCGAAACACTTTCCAACGGATTACGCGCCGACCACGGTGAAGATGGCAAAGATAAATTCCTTTTAGAGCTTCAAGAACTGCTAAACAGCGTGAACATTAACTTGCGTGACCTGGAACAAACTGTAAATGGACTCCCGATACCGACAGCGCCCTTTAACTTGGGCACCACGACATACCTGAGCCAGGAAACTACACAAGACCGGCAAGCACTTTATACTCAACTTGTAAACAGTTACAAATGGACTGATAAGATTCACGAGTACAGCTCCTTCGCACATTCACTCCTGAGCCAAAACTCGCTCAAACGCTCGTACATAAACTCTGGGAGTACAAAACGACGCGGGAAACTGCAGAGCAACCACAACGTCGCGCCTCTACAGGTCGACAACGTTATCAACAACATTGATAGGTCATACAGTGACATGAAAATAACAATATCTCGACCATTTGCAAGCAATGCAGTTGTGCAGATAAACCTAAGCCATGTATTGAAAGCAGTTGTAGCCTTCAAAGGGCTGCTTATGGAGTGGGTCATGGTTAAAGGTTATGGTGAATCATTGGATCTCTGGTCGGAATCACGACATCATGTATTCAGAAAAGTAACAGAGAATGCTCACGCTGCTATGTTACATTTCTATTCTCCAACATTACCGGAGCTGGCTGTGCGTTCATTCATGACATGGTTGCACAGCTACGTAAATCTCTTTAGTGAGCAATGCAAGAGATGTGGTTCCTACCTCCACCACACATCACTACTGCCTCCTGCATGGCGAGATTTCCGTACCTTGGAGCCATTTCACGATGAATGTAAACAATAGTCAACGTGGTATTGATCGGGAGAGCCCACCAATTCTTTTGGGGACTCTCCCTTTCAATAAGAATTAGAAGTACAATGGACAAAGCAGATAATTGTAGGTTTTTAATAACCTTGTGAGAATGTGATTGCTGTGTGTATCATATTTTCTAAGTTTAGTCTGTCAGCAGCTCTAAATCTTGTATTAAAATTTTAATGTTAATAGAAAGTAAATAGGGACTTGTGTTGATTTAATAGGGCTATTATTTTTATAATGTTCATAGATAATAGTCAGCTCAAAATCATGTCATTCATTAAAAATAATAGGATACGGCTATGCGAATGACCTCTTAAAGTACTGGTAACGTGGTTCATGTAGATTTATATAACCCATTCAGTAACATATCTTTGCCATGTATACATATAAGATAATTATAGACTGAAATAATACACCCCTCCATCGCATCTAAGCATATTTTTCTTTTACAAATCTGTGCATAAATGTGATGAAACAGTGCATCATTTCAGTTTATACAATATTAATGTAAGATATAAATAACATACTCAGGTCAGCTAGTTTCAATTTTAATTCTAGTTTGTATATCTTGCTAGAAATGTGTGCTTGTGTAATCACTTCAAATAAAACAACATAGGATAATTATTATTATATTTATTAACTAACAGTCTTAAAATATTAATATAAATATTAATTACGTGAAAGGTTTGCAAACAGCCACAGAATGATCAACACTGCATATTACCTTTAATACATGTCCACCAATGGACACTTTTAATGGAAAGTGTTGGTCTTTAGTAAAACCTAGGCCAAGGCAGCCCTGTCTGTTCCTGCCCCACATGTACAAATGTCCGTCGTTAGTTATAGCTGCTAAATGTCCAATGCCACATGATACTTGTTTTACACAAGCCTCTGTATTAAATTCGTTGCGTCCAAACAAAGGGGCTGGTATCTGTTTTGGTCTTTTGGAGTGTTCCACATTGGGCCCAAGCCCCAGCAAGCCGTATCCCCAAACGAACGCGTCGCCTGCCTCTGTAGAACAAATAGTAAGTTTATATTTTCTCTAATAATGGTTTTGCAGCACAAAACAAATAGTTTGAAATAATGTTAAACTATTGTATAAGTCCGAGAGCAGTGGCGGCCCAGTGGTTTCCTCCCCGACTTACGAGTTGTAGGTCGTGGGTTCAAACCCAGGCAGGCGCTTTACTTTGTGTAAATAATTTCATCACCACTGCTCTCAAAACGGTAAAGGAAAACATCGTGAGGAAACCGGCATGTCCTAGAACCAAAAATTCAAAGACATGTGACATCTACCAACCCGCACTGGGCCCGCGTGGTAGATTTACATCCCTCTGTGGCCTCTGTCCCAGCAGTGGGAGCATTATAGGCTGATTATGATTTGATTGTATAAGTATACCCAAACATATTCAAAGAATAATCTTTTCTATTTCTAACCGATTTTAACAAAAGGGGTTACGCATTCGGCGAGTTTTTCTTTTATCTTCATGTGATTTGATTGATTCACGTGATTGTTTGTTTCATTTGGTAGAGAAAGTCCGTGCTGTGGTCCCATATCTCCCTAGGGTCCAGAATCTTATCAGATTTGCTTGTGTAGTTATGAATATGAGTCTTCAATAGTAGGTTTTAGTAAAAACCTAACACCGAACACACCACCACACCTAACATAGACAAACTGGATTACCAGTTTGTCTATGTTAATGATGTTGTTATCTTCACAAAGTAAGTAGTGTTACATGAATTTGTGTGGGTACTACGACTAAAAGGTGAAATGAAAACAAAAACTTTTTACAAAAAAAAACCACAAACTACAAAGTTGCAAATAATTTTAGTTTCAGAGGTTGATGGCAATTTGGTAATGAACAAAAACAAACAAAACCAAAGCCAGCAACATCCGAAACTAAAATGATTTACTTACTAATTATTTAATAAAAAGTTTTTTTTTATATTGCTCACCATTAACAATCAAACAGAACGATCCACCGGCTGCTATGTCGGTGATCTTGCCCAAGCCGCGGGTGAACTCGCGTAGAGAGTACGACATGTTGACTTGTTGGGTGCCGCATATCATCGGAATCTGACCGTACTCCGAGTTGCCCCAGCCGAATAGTTCACCTTGATCTGTGGAAAATAATGTTTTGTTAATTAGTTAATACCTTTTATTCTTCGCAAAATTATATAGCGTCTTTTATTTATACACTAGCGACCTGCCCCTGCTACGCAGGGTATTTACGACATGACAATATATCGAGTTACTAAAATATAACATTACTCCTATATTCCCCGAAGGGTTAGGCTTAATAATATTTTAATTATACCTGTGTCTTAAATTATATGTTCATCATCATCATTTCAGCCGAAAGACGTCCACTGCTGGACATAGGCCTCCCCCAAGGGGTGGGGGGGGGTGGGGGTGGTGCGCCATAATCGCCAAGCTTGGCAGGCGGGTTAGCGATTGCAGTATGGTGTTAAAATGCATAGAGAACGCTGCTGCCCATTCTCTAGTCTAGTAACTCCCTGAGTCGTCTTTTACGACACCCACGGGAAGAAATAGGATGGTGCTATTTACGCACCGCTTTACGACCGGCACCACACGCTTTATTTCATTATATGTTAGTTTAATATGAATGCCACCTTCCAGAATAAATTCTCTAAATGATGGTAAAAATCGCATCAAAATCCGTTACGGAGTTTAGAAGAACAACGCGATCAAAAGCGAATTTAATTTAAAAGATGTACTCGTATAATTATGTCGTGTCGTGGTCCGATCGTTGAAATTGTGATACCGTGATCTGCCTGGCCATTTCACGATAGGCCACCATTTCATGATTTGGCTGGTTACCTATATCATGATGCTGCCTAATCGAAAGCCGAGCGGATCGACGAAAGCAACCGTATATCGATATTCCCACTGACAGCTGGCCACTGGACATATCGCAAACTAGTTGCATTTGCGACCATGGTGGCGCGGCCCGCGACCGCTACATCCAACCAAGTTGGTTGCAGTTACTTAAGTATTTTTAGGACCCTAAAATAGGAGTTATTCGTGTAGGAATAGGTCGAATAGGAATTAACACGACTCCGCGGCAGCAAACACAGGGTTACGTAGCTGGGTGGATATGCCCAAGCATCGCTGGACAAATCTTCGAACGTTGAGCGTTGAACGATATGGCGGATGTTAGATGGTAAAATCATGAAATGTCCAGGCAGATCACGATAAAATGGCCACTTCTAAGATCGGACCACGACAATTATAAACATAGATTAGGTAGTCTATAAGAACACAATATTGTTTTACTGTTCCAATTCTAACTACCCACCATTTAACGCCAGCACACAATCACCAGTGGATGCTACTTTCACAATTTTCTCTGTGGTAATATCTCCCTTCACAGCGGCGGGTATTTCTTGGTTTTCAAATGTACCGAGCCCGGTCTGACCGTCAGCGCCCCAGCCGCAGGCGAACACCTTGCCGCCCTCTGTCACGAATAGGCTGAAACATGATTTATATTTTTAACTGACATCCCAAAAAGGAGGAGGTTATATGTTCGGCTGTTTGTTTGTTTTTTTTTTATATTTGTTCACCAATTGCTTCGTCAATAATTGTAGACCGATTTTGAAAATTCTTTTTTTGTTTGAAAGGGTATGCTCCCGAGGTGGTCGCATTGTCACCAAGTCAGAATTTGCTGAGGAGATCCCATGGAAATCGAAGGCAATCCTCGAATTTTATAGACAGTACCTATATCGATTTCATTATTTTTTATAGTAACTCATGTATTTGGACTCGGAAAGCATCATCTGGTGAAGTGGAACTGATGATGAAGATCACAGATGGCCACCGGAACTACTTAATAATTAGTATTTCACTGATGCGATTCGATTAGACACTTCAATATGGTTGCTAAGCAATTTATGCTCGTCACAATGCATATGGTGAAGTCACCATCATTTCCAGTTCTCCTGGTTCTTACCAGGAGAATTCAACTATTAACGCCCCTGCATCGGGAAAATCAATATTTTGTAAAAGATGATGAGGCTATAACTTAGATAAATTGCAAGGCGACCTACTCAAAATTTTAAAATAAAAACTTTAAACCAAAAAAAACACTACAAAATGAAACACCGACTTCTGAAATTAAGGTTATTTTTTGGAAAAAGTTTTTTTTAGTAATAAACAAGGTGGACACGCAAATACGACAGTAAATTTTAAGCGTATTTTAGATGATGTTCCCTGTCTGCATTCAAAAATTCTAACAAATATATCCAATAATTTAGTCGCTCCATCACTACAAATTAACTTGTTTGAAAAAAAATATTATTTTATTTTCATGTTAGGATTTAGATATTTGATATGTTTCAAAATACTCATAAGCATTAGTATTGCAAGTCAATCAATCTGCCTAGCCTTTTCCCAACTATGTTGGGGTCGGCTTCCAGTCTAACCGGATGCAGCTGAATACCAATATTTAACATGGAGCGACTGCCTATCTGACCTCCACAACCCAGTCACTGGGTAATACGATAACCCTTGGTAAGACTGGTTGTCAGACTTTCAGGCTTGCCGAAAACGACTGTCAAAGATCCACGAATGACAGCCGGGACCAACAACTTAACGTGCTTTCCGAGGCACGGAAGAGTCTCGGTGTGTAAATATGGTCACCCATCCACGGATCAACCCCTGCAAGCGTAGCTTAACCTGATGGATCGAACCCTACGGCTGTTATTACTTAGCGCTCGTGGCAAAGTAATAACAGCCGTACGGGCCTCGAGCTACTTAGCCACGAGCATTAGTATTGCAAGTGTTTTCATTTATCGTCATCTCCACGTTGTATAAATCATCTATCTATCTATATATAAATAAAAAGACAAGTCCTGACTGACTGACTCATCAACGCCCAGCCCAAACCCTTGGACCTAGAAAGCTGAAATTTTGTACAGACAGAGGTTCTTTTTATAATGGAGACAAGGAATAAGAAAGGATTTTTGGGAATTCCACCCCTTAAGGGGTAAAATAGGGAATGGAAGTTTATATGAAAGTCCGTCAATTTTAAAGTTAGAATCTTCAAATTTTGTGTTTAGGCTGACGATTGAAAATAAATTTATACGTGTTTCAGTGTTTTTGAAAATTCGACCCGCGAAGGGTTAAAAAGAGGTATGAAGTTGTGTATGGAAAGTCCTTCATTTTAGAATGTAAAAATCACTAAATTTATTATAGGCTTATGGTGGGAAGCTAACGCAACGGTGTTGTTAGAATTTCAACCCTTAAGGGGTGAAAAGGGGATGAAATTTTGTTTTTAATTAAAGTTCTTTATTTTTTACGTTAAAATCACTAATAGTTCGGCTTATGGTGGGTCGTTGTTTTTTTTTTTTAATATCAACTCACAAGGGTGTGCAAAGGGGGATAAAGTCTTGTATTGAAGTTGTTCATTCGTTAAATTTTGTCTTGAAACTTGGCACAAATACTTACATAAGCAAATCATAAAGTTTTCCAATTTTTTAGTTTCTTCAAAGTTCCCCCTGAAGGGGGATTTGGGGAAGAATTTTAACTCGCAGTCCGATTAACTCGAAACTCAGTATTTATACTTAAAACCAAAAATATTGAATAACGTGTATCAGGGTTTTTCAAAAATCTACCCCTAACGGGGTGAAAAGGGGTAGTCAAAAAGGAAACCATGACAGACTGGTAACACACAGCTCAAACCAATAAACGGATTGGGTTGAAATTTGGCACATAGATACTTATTATGACGTAGGGATCCGCTAAGGAGGGGTTTTTGAAAATTCGACCTTTAAAGGGGTGAAAGGGGGATCTTGTTTGTATGAAAAATCTTATTCCTTGAGTTAATAAACCTGAAACTTGGCACGAATACTTACCGAAGTATATTATAAAGTTAGTAATTTTTTGTTTTTTTATAGGGGGATTGGGGGATGTTAAAGTTTGTATGGAAGAATTTTAACGCGCGGTCCGATTTACTCGAAACTCGGTATTATATATACCTAATGCTCACAGAATAAGTATAAAGCCTTACATGTTTTTGGGTTTATTCAAATGTAACCCTTGTAAGGCAAAAGGGGGTTTTTAAGTTTTAGGGAAGGGTTTTACTGTGCGTCTTGATAAACTCCAAAGTAATTGAATAACACATGATTGAATATTTTTCAAAAATATTAGTAGTTTCGGATTGGCGCAAAAATGGCTGAACGGATTTAGATGAAATTTGGTAACATAGTTTATAATCTGCATTAACACATAGCGTACTTTTAATTCCGGTAGTACGTTCTCGTGACATTTTTTCCGACATCCACGCGGGCGAAGCCGCGGGCAAAAGCTAGTATAAAATAAGCCAAAAAATAATTATAAGGATTAAAAATGTTTTTTTTTTTTTTATTTGCACTTGATTTTTTTACCAATATCACAAAGTGACAAAATAACATGACAAATGGCAAATATCAGCATAATAAAACAACATACTTACGTATGATCCTGTCCGCAGCACACACTGACTATCTTCTCCTTGCCCAACCTCTTGATATTGTAAGACACCATGCTCCCTTTGTACTCCTCTATCGGGTTTATCTTACGTCCGCACTGGCCGTATGCGTTGTTCCCTAGTGTGAACACACCCTCATAGTCTGTCAGTATAGCCGTGTGGGCGCGACCCGCGTCAATGCCGGTAATCTGTTTAAATGAGATCTTATTAATGATCTATGTAGAATGTTGATAACAAATCATTATGACTGCAAAATTTATGTTCCCCTAGAAAAAATGTGTAGCATCAGTTTTACAATTCTTATTGATATTCAAATTACCTTAGTTTCTAAAGACTTGTAAGGCAGGAATATGGGTGCTGGACTGAGTAGCAACTCAAGTGGGTGACCGATGCGTGGTGCATGATAGCCTATTTGCGAGTCTGTGTTGATGCCTGTGCCAAACACTTTATGTTGCTCTCCTGTCTTTATAGAAGCCACTGTAAAGCCATACCCTGCAGCTATGTGTTCAACCTGGAATGATAAGAATTTGGCATAAAACCTAGTGTTTGTAGTGCATGGTCTTTGTTTAGTTCATAATTAGTTTTAACAATTTTTAACACACATCAAATCTCTCAGCGAAGCTAGACCTCATAGGGTACCAGCAGAGTGAGAAGTTGTTCCTATACTGTTTCTTGCCCTTATTGCCTCGTGGCATGTGAATGCCCAGTGCGCCGGTCTCCGCAAGACCCCAAGAGTACATGTTCCGGTCTGAGGACTTGCTTGTGGGATACTGAAAAACTAAAATAGAGAGAAAGCATTAATACTGTTTATGTAATTATCTGAGTTATACTTTCACACATAGTCGTGCACCTCACCACCGGTAAATTATATTATAATCTTTGCCAGTGTCCTAATTTCTACTTTATTAGGGTTTTGAGGTTACAAAACAATCAATGAGAATACACGACAAATAATTTAAAAATACTATTTTTTTAACTTATCATTGACTAGTTTCCTTTTAAGCTTTGCATACATTTCATCAATAATTAAATGGTATAGCAATTAGGCAATGATGTATAAAACTATAGATACGTTGTCCGCACTCTAAAATGGCAACAAGAAATGAAGCCAATTGGCCACATTGCGCTCAGTCACGCACCAACCTGTCGCGCGACGCTACGTTTGTTTTTAATTTATATCGTGTGTGAAAACCTGTGCAAAATATAAAGAAAACATGCCGTCGTGTGTTTTCAGAGGATGTACAAATTATACCCCAAAAGTTAAAGACAAAAATGTTTACGCGTATAAGTAGTTATCTAGTATTTTCGCCGTTTTTAAGCGCCGAGATGTTTGTTGATAACGTGTCTATATATAATACGTCATTGCAATTAGGCAATTGAATAGTGTAATTACTTGGTAGCGAGTCCTCTTCATCGAGATCCGGAATTTTCTTCTTAGTTGTTGCATAGTAGCGGTTTGCTAATACAGTTAGACTTCTATTTTGTAACAGCACTCTAATTGTATTCATTTTTATTAATATTTAGAACATTTTTTAGCAGAAACTTCAATGTTTTTGAGGTTAGGCTGCTGAAAACAACAATCAACTTGAAACTTTTGTTTTGACGTTTCTTCAATTTTCTTAGTGACGTTTATGAGAGAGGCTGCTTTCCGAATTAGTACATAATCGCTGACAGCGCTCACATCAATAATTTGCGTTCCGATGTAACTATCACGATTCAATTCGGAACGCTCGTGAACCCGCTGACGAATTATAGCCGGATCCACACCAGACGGTCCAAAATGGATCGCCAATTCCTGCAATCCGCGATCCGGGAGCATGTGGCATGGATCGTGTCGTCTGACGAACTTAATTTTTCTTGCGATCCCGCCGCGTCGCACTGACATGCTCCAACCGATCCACACTGATCCGCCTAAAGCGCAGGCCACACCGCCAGCTAGCGGGCGGGCGGGCGGGCGAAGCGAACATCGTTTCACCTCTTTACATACTTCGGTTCACACCGCGAGCTACCCATTTCGCGTAGTTTGTATAGTTTCTTCGTTCGCTTCGCCCGCCCGCTAGCTGGCGGTGTGGCCTGCGCTTAAGTATAGCACAGTTGAATTTTCGGTGGCTATGGAGTCACACGTGCAGCATCGACGTCGAATTTGCTGTGGCAGCATCAACCTACATTCTTCTTAAATATTTACGAAATAAATCACAAAAACGAAAAAGGCGCTAGGTACTAGGTAGGATCATAATCAATATTTTCCATACCTAATACGTGATCGCGCGCTCCACACACAAACGTCTACACCGAGCGCGCCGAGAGACGGAGGCGCCTGTGTGCTAGTAACAAAAACCGACAACTGACGGATCGCTCGCGGCAAGGAGCGCGCGAGTCCACACCAAACGCTCCTATGGAGCGCGCTCCTGCCGCCCGCGATCGGAGCGCGTTTGATCGTCTGGTGTGGATCCGGCTATTGGATTATTTCTTTGTTTATTTTTAACACCACACACACACACATTTGTAAACTACTTCTTCTTTGGTAAGATGGCGACTGTAGCCAGAAGCACAATTTCGAAAATGCCACGCTAATTAAGTACGCCTAACTCAGCCTATAGCTATAATCTGGGGAGTTTGTTGCGTCACTTCTTCTTCCCAGCTAAAGCACTAGGAAGTGGTGAAGGGTGGGCGTTTTTGGGGGACTGTCTTATGTAATTTTTGACGTTCGAAAAGTGCTGATTCTCAGCCTAGTTTAAATAAATGACTTTTGATTTTGATAGAAGTCCACTGCTGAACATAGGCCTCTCCCAAGCTGCGCCAGAGAACCCTGTCCTCCACCTTCCGCATCCAGTCTGTCCCAGCCACCTTTTTAAGGTTGTCGGTCCATCGTCGCAGGGGGCGTCCCACACTACGCTTGCCGATACGCGGTCTACACTCCAGGACTCGTCCGCTCCACCGGCCATCGGTTCTTCGACAAAGATGACCAGCCGACTGCCACTCCAGCTTGCTTACTCTGCGTCATTATTTGCGCCGGCCCTAATAAACATGTCTGTTCCTTGGACAACGCAAGGAAAAAGAAGGGTCAATCAAATAATAATAAATTGGATAGAAGAAAGAGTTGGAGAAAATAAAAAACCAGACAAAAAATAGATAAAAACCACTTGTTTACCAAAACATCGAAACAACTGAATACAGATAATGTACTGCCATGCTCTGTAAACATTTATTTGGATAATTTATGTTTTACAATTTAACTTACTCAAGTATTTGTGAGTAACATCAATTCTAACATAAATGTTTAAAGTCGTAAAGTAAAACAATGACACATTTAAAAACATTTAACACCATATTTATGATAGAGATACTGACGTCAAACACTGAGAATTATTTATATTTTACTTTATTTTGGTTAAAAGATTGGCACGCATCTGCGTATTTTGGAATAGGGCTTTAATCAGGCTTCGGAGTTCCTCGTTTCTGAAGTGGATGGCTAAGGGGCCGGTGCCGTCTTTCCAATGGTTTTCTATGTCCTTAAGGGAGCCGCCTAGTATGAAGATCAGCTCTTGGAGCTTGATCCACGATTGGACGTGTTGTTCTATTTCTGCTGGGTCCTGGAATAACAAACCATTTTTTTTTTGTGAATATATTTTCGATATATATTTTGTGGCGCAACTTGAAAGGGGTCTATTTCAAACAATGCAATGCAATGCGGCTGGCAACTTTCCAAATAGAACAGAGATAGTCCAAAAAGACACGACTCTTGAAGTTCCAAAAGCTAATCTTTTTTAAGTTTAACATATCATAAGCTAACATTTTTAGGGTCCGTACCTCAAAAGGAAAAAAACGGAACCCATAAAGGATCACTCATGTGTGTGTGCGTCTGTCCGTCTGTCACAGCCGATTTGCTCCGAATCTACTGAACCAATTAAGTTGAAATTTGGTACAGATATATATAAACTTCTGTAACCCAAATACGGAAAGTTACGTATGAATTTTGAATATGGGGGTCGCTTTTGAGGGGCAAATTAGAAAATGAAAAAAAAGTTTTGCTGACTGTACCCTGTGACATATCAAATGAAAGGGCTTATTGTAAGGATTTCATAATATATATATATATATATATTTTTTTATAATTTTATAATAAATACTTTTAAATTTTTTTAAGATAATAGCTGAAAATTGTCCACCCCCCCCCCCCCCCTCTGAAACTACTGAGCCTAAAATTATGAAAAAAATCTAGAAAATAGTTCTTTACTTACAGATTACAGGAAAACCTATAAGGAGTCTGTGATCTTAAAATAACATGGTAAATCGCTCAATATTGTGCGTACAAACTTATATTTGCAGTTGGAATGTATGGGGGATCATGTTTTCAACTACAATGTTAAGTTTGTTCTTGGGATAAATTCATCCCAACTACGGAACCCTTCATTTTGCGTAGTCCGACACGCACTTGGCCGGTTTTTTTTTTAATATCTGATTAAATCGCCGTAATTCCAGGTCAAGAAAGTGGATCCTTGAAAGAAAGAATTACCTGGAAGAGCTGTGGAGCCTTCTGCACAACAATGGTATACATCTCGGTGAGCTGTGTTGCCATCTCCATGGAGATATCCTCCACGGTGCACACGCGGTGGATCAACTCGTCCAAGAACATATTGACTAGGGTTGCCATAAGCCTGAACAAAAGGAAAAATATATATTTTAAGTTGAAGGCACATTAATTACCTATTACTTTAAAAGGGGTCAGTAATAATTGGAGGATAGCTTTGACTCTTAGCGCCTCGACATACCGGCTGAATGTTACGGGACGGAAATTCCACGTGGCTATCCTTAGGCAGATCGCTCACACAAGCAAGAGGCGAGGCGGCAGCGGCGGCGCCGTCAAGGCAACGCACAAGCGGTGTGCCACATCTACGTTTTGTTTGTACTTTTTTTTTTTGCATCTCGTAGTTGACCTTGAGAGGTCGTCAGTACTTAACCGGACTATCCTGTGGTTGCCTTAAGTTTGAGCTTAAAGCCTCCAGCCAGGGGCAAAATAGATTCTTAAATACTAAACGACTGCACGCTAAGGGCACCCTCTGTGGGGTACGAACCTCGGCTTAGGGCGTCGTTGGGGGATGACAATAACGTCCAACCAGTCGTGGACGGAAGTGGTCAAGAAAGGGAAGAAAAAGGGGAAAAAGTCGGCCTCCAAGCCCGCTGCGACTGCTCCTGCAGCCAAAAGGGCTCCAGCCGGCGGGAGGTGATTCCTCCCAAAACCGCGGCCGTCGTGGTGACCATCACCCCGGAGGCCGCGGAGCGGGGCGAAACTTACGAGTCCGTCCTAAAACGGACTCGTCCCAACGCTGATCCCTCCCAGCTGGGGATCAGCAACATCACGTGCCGCCGAACCCTAACTGGGGCTCGAATTTTCGAGTTCTCGGGGGAACGGCCCGGCACAAACGCAGACCTCTTTGCAACAAAGTTGCAAGAGGTCATCGCGGATGCGGCAACCCTTGGAGGTGGCCGATCTGGACGATTCGGTCACCAAAGAGGATGTGGTGGCGGCCGTTGCGGCGGCTGGAGGCTGCGACGCTGGCGCAGTGAAAGCTGGAGCCATCAGGCTCGGCCGCCGCGGCATGGGCATCATCCGCGTCGAGTGCCCAGTCGCCGCGGCTGGGGTCGTCCTAGCCGCGACCAAGGGACGGCTGCTTGTGGGCTTCAGCTCGGCTGTGGTCCGGCCACTTGAAGAACAGCCCGTGCGCTGCTTCAAGTGCTTCGCGTTCGGCCACACCCGAGCCACGTGTCCCTCCAAATTCGACTGGGGAGGCGCCTGCTTCCAATGCGGGCAGGAGGGACACAGGAGTGCCGCTTGCCGCTCCACCGCTTCGCCACACTGCGCGGCGTGTGCTGCCAGTGGCCGCCCCGCGGCTCACAAGATGGCGGGCAGGAACTGCAAGCCCCCCGCGAGGAAGGGCGTGGTGCCAGCGCAGGTTCGCCCTGTTGCTACCACCGCCGCCGTCGTCGCCTCTGTAGCTCCAGCGGCGGCAGCTGAGGAGACTGGTGCGATGTCGGAATAATGGTTTCCGACTATCGCATCCTCCAGGCGAACACCAACCACTGCAGAGCGGCCCAGGACCTGGTAGTGCAGGTCATGGCCGAGTGGTTGGTGAACGTGGCGGTGGTCGCCGAGCCCTACTCCATCCCCGGCAGCTGGCTGGGTGACGAGGACGGCTTGGTGGCACTAGCGGCGCGGTCTTCCACAGACTCTCCTCCCCTCTCGCTATTAGAGAGGGGACCGGGATACGTGGCCGCCGCGTGGGGAGACTTGGCCTTTGTGGGGGTCTATTTCTCCCCAAACCGCCCTCTTCAGGACTTCGAGAACTATCTCGGAGTCTTGGCGGCCGTGGTCGGTAGGGCGGCGCCGCGTCAGGTCTCCGTACTGGGAGACCTGAATGCCAAGTCGGTGACCTGGGGCAACCCGGCCACCGACGCACGTGGGCGGGCAGCGGAGATGTGGGCAGCCTTCTCTGGACTCTCCCTCTTGAACAGAGGAAGCGTCCAGACATGCGTGCGGCGGCAGGGTGGCTCAATAGTGGACGTCACTTTCGCCACCTCTGCGTTAGCCGCGCGCGTGCTGAACTGGCGGGTGGACCTGGTGGAGACTATGTCGGACCACCGCTACGTGCGGTTTGACATCTCCAGAGGGACGCGGCCCCTCTCGGGGCGATCACCGTTTCCACGGTGGGCTCTCGCCCGCCTGGACAGGGAGGCGGCGGCGGAGGCGGCGTTCGTCCAGGACTGGCTTTCGCCGCCTTCCGCCGGCCTAGATGTGGACACCGTGGCGGGGCACCTGAGGGAGTCTCTGACCTAGGTATGAAACTCCAGCATGCCTCGGTCTCGCCGGCCACTGCCCAATCGCGCCGTGTACTAGTGGTCGGTGGAGCTGGCGGGGCTTCGAGCAGCGTGTGTGGCGGCAAGGAGGACCTACTCGCGGAGTCGGCGGCGGCGTCTACGGGACCAGGCCAACGAGGACCACCTCTATGAGGTATATTTGGAGGCAAAAATGGTCCTCGGTGGGGCCATCGCCGCCGCTAGAGACTCGGCGAGAGCAGAGCTGCTGGAGGGTCTCGACAACGACCCCTACGGGAGACCATACAAGGCGGCGCACAACAAATTGCGTCCCTTTGGTCCCCCGGTCGTCGAGACCCTGGAGCCCTCCTTTCTGGATGGGGTGGTTCAGTCCCTGTTCCCGTATAGGGACGACAACTTCACCCCACCAGTGATGGGCCCACCGCGGAGGATAGCTCCGCCATCTGAGGAAGAAGAGGAGGCCCCTCCTGTCACGGAGTCGAAACTTGGCGCGGCGATTCTCCATTTCCGCGCCAAGAAGACAGCTCCGGGCCCCGACGGTGTTCCGGCGAGAGTGGTGGCGATCGCTGCCACTCAAATGGAGGAGAGGTTTCGGGAACTCTTCAGCGCATGCCTTGCGTCTGGAAGGTTCCCGAAACCGTGGTAGGAGGGACAGTTGTGCCTCCTTCGCAAGGAGACACCGACACCCCCTCGGCATACCGGCCCATCGTTCTGCTCGATGAGGTCGGCAAAATGTTCGAGGGGATTGTCGCTGCCCGCCTAAAGGGCCATCTGCGGAGTATCGGGCCGGACTTGTCGGACGCTCAGTTCGGTTTTCGGGCTGAGCGTTCCACGGTGGACGCGCTGGCCTGCCTTAAGGGCCAGGTCAAGGAGGCGATGGAAGCGAGGGACGGATTGTTGGCTGTGTCATTCGACATAGCCAACGCCTTCAACTCCGTTCCCCACTCCACCATCCTAGAGGCGCTCCGATACCACGGAGTGCCTCGACACATGCGCAGTCTGCTAGCCAGCTACCTGGAGGATCGGGCGATCCTCCTGGTGGATAGGACTGGCCAAGTCCGGCGGTACGCCGTTGAGGCCGGCGTTCCGCAGGGGTCAGTCTTGGGACCTCTCCTTTGGAACGTCGGCTACGATTGGCTCTTGCGGGGAACTCTCCTCCGAGGTACGAGTGTTGTCTGCTATGCGGATGACACTCTCCTCACCACCCGGGGGGGGGAGTTTCAGGGAGGCGGCCAATTTGGCATCGGCGGGCGGATCCTTGGTCGCAGGGAGGATCCACCGTCTAGGCTTAACGGTGGCGCTGCACAAGACCGAGGCCGTGTACTTCCACGGCCCTCGGCAGCGCCCCCCACCTGACGCCCACATATTTGTGGAGAGCGCCAGAATTGAGGTGAAGGCCCAGCTGAAATATCTGGGCCTTGTACTCGACAGCAGGTGGCGCTTCGGTCCGCATTTTAGCGGGCTGTCGTCACGCCTGCTGAAGGCCGCGGGCGCCCTCTCGTGGCTGCTTCCCAACTTGGGGGGGCCTAGTGCGCGATGCCGGCAACTCTACGCCGGCATCTTGAGGAGTATGGCCCTCTACGGAGCTCCCATCTGGGAGGACTACCTCCACAGGAGGGAGAACGCCGCGGCCTTGCGAGTACCCCAACGGGCCATAGCCCAGCGTGTGGTGCGGGCCCATCGCACGCGGCAGCATGCGCTCTGGCCAGCACCCCTCTCCTTGGGAACTCGAGGCGTGGGTGCTCGCCAGAGTGTATGAATGGACGGCGGGGCGGAGGGCGAGAGGAGAACGCCCAGCCCCGGAAGAGCGGTCTGCAGTCCGGCGGGAGGCGAAAGACGCCATCGTCGTCCATTGGACGGGGGAACTCGCCACTGCAGCCTTCGGCCGCCGAACCCTCGACGCGATTGGGCCAGTCCTGCGAGACTGGCTCGAGCGGTCGCACGGGTTCCTCTCGTTCCGTCTTGTGCAGGTGCTGTCCGAACACGGTTGTTTCGGATCGTACCTGCATCGAATCGGACGGGAGGAGACGCCGTCGTGCCACCACTGTGGCGCGGCGGAGGACACGGCGCACCCTCGAGGTGTGCCCGTCGTGGTCCGAGCCGCGCCACAGTCTGAACGCGGTGATTGGATCGGACCTCTCACTCCCCGGCTTGGTTAACGCCATGTTGAGGGATGAGGGGTCCTGGGCGGCAGTCGCCTCCTTCTGCGAACACGTCATGTCCCAGAAGGAGGCGGCAGAGCGCGCGCGGGAGGACGATCCTGCCGCGGCGCCGCTCCGAAGGCGGAGGAGGGGTCGAAGAAGACGTCAGTTTGAACGTCATCTCCGACTCCTCCCAGGTGGAGGCCAGCAGGCAACGGGTGCGGGGGCACCCTTACCTGTATTGCACAGGCCTCCACCAGTGTCGGACGGGAATGGCCCGGTGTTCCCGGCCATTCCCGTAGCCCCCCCCAAACGAGGGGGGGGGGCATGAGGGGCCCGCCAGCTAGGGCATAGGCATGCGCCGGGAGGGTTGTGGAAGAAAGGCTGAGCCGTTATCCCATGGCCCTCCCAACACGGCGATGTGGGAACACCGCTGAGTTTTAGTGGGTATACTGTAGTGACAGGAGTCCCACATACCCCGACTCGTCCCCCGAGCGGTGATGCGTAATGCATTTCTCAGCGTGAAAAAAAAAAAAAAAAAAAGGCTGGATCAAGATTTAGGTGATTATTATTACAGGTGATAGTATTAAAGCTACGGAGCACTTAGCCGCGGCGTGGCCTGGCAAATCCACGAGCACGGGACGAGGGGGACAATTACGTCTGGGTCTTCGCGTGAGACCTCGGCGGCGAGGACGAAATGACGGTCTGTGTAATTTGTGCACTGTCCTTGTGGCCCTACTACTTTCCTGGAGATGGGTAGTGGGGTCGCCGGGGTCGGTGAGAGTATGCCTCGGACGGCGGATCTGACTAATACGAGAGGGTCTATAACTAGCGGCCTTCACAATCAGAGGGTTGCGATGTCTGACGGCGGAAACGAAGAAACGCTTCGTAATGCCTTTCATGAACTGCTGGATGGTGGGAACTTAAGATCTAAGTGGAGGATTTAGTTCCGAACGAACCAAGGGGATCCCGTTGCCTTGCGGAGGGAACGGTTCTGAAGTGTCTACATCCTATGGATGAGGTGGGATTTTGCTTGTGCGAAAACTGCACAGGCATACCTACATCATGATGGAGTAGGAATAAATGGCAGTGAGTGCGCTCGTAAAATTAGTAAATTGGCTATAATGTGACGATTATTGTTGAAGATATTGGAAAACCGACCTCCACGCGGGCAAAGCCGCGGGCAAAAGCTAGTTATAAATATTTTTGAAAATGACGCGACGTTATTTTCGGACTGATATGTCAATAGGTAATTTATAAAGCACAAACCGTGTGTCCAATGCAGGGACCATTTTGGTTACCCATTGAAAGGGTTTTCGATAGGGTTTTTCTAAGCAGTTAATCAAAAACCAATACGATATGGGTAACCCTTTTGAACGGCTTAAATTAAATTTTGGTTACCCGTTGAAAGGGTTTTCGATAAAAAAACCCATACGGTTTGGGTAACCCTTTTGAACGGCTTAATTTAAGCCATTCAAAATTACCCACACCATATGGGTTTTTCTAAAATAGTAACCAAAATGGTCCCAGGGTAGAATAGAGATAGAATTGGTCATGCTACGCGTGCTGGGCGGCTATCGAAATAACTTATAATATCCATTCTTGCCCGTGTTACTACCAGTAGTAATACTGTTAATTTGATCTCCTAAAATTATGGGTTGCCGGCTGTCACTGGGTTTCAAGTATAAAACCCATTCAATGGGTTATCATGTAACCCTTTCACTGGGTTTCTAATATAAAACCCATTCAATGGGTTATCATGTAACCCTTTCACTGGGTTTCTAATATAAAACCCATTGAATGGGTTACATCATGATAAAGCTCTTAACCGGGGTTGTACGGTGCCTGGACTCCAATGGGATTTGTCATCAGCAAAAAAGACGCGGCAGATATGTTGTTAGGTCATCAGCAAAAATGACACGGCAGATATGTTGCTAGCAACTTGCTAAGCTTAAACTGTACTTATTTCGAAAACTGCTCAAGCTCCATTCCTTAGAAAAAATCTAGATACCTAATAAACTTTATGAGGTTTTACCTTGTAAAGACATTCTTAGGGAAGACTCCAATCCAGACATTCTTCAATAAGTGCAGCTGTCGCAGGCACTGCCTGATGGCGGCTTCCGCGTTTTCGCTCAATACATCTTTCACAACAATGCAGTTGAGATCTGTAACAAAACTGGGAAGTGGATTATTTTTATAATTATAATAACTCACTGCGAATTACATTCAGAATCCATGTCCAACTGTTGCTTTGAAGAGCGAGTGAGATACCGTTCACTATATGGAAACTTCCCTGAGACTATACCTATTCGCGCTTTTGTCGTTATAATACAGCTTTGATACAAATCTCCTCTTTAGAGATTGAGCAGCTGAGCTGTCCCAAGGACAAGAGAGTGCTGCACCATTTCTGCAGTCTTATTGAGATCTGCAGTGCATTTTGGCAAATTGTACTATTGATCAAGCAGCCGAATTTTTCAAACTTATTACCTACATCTAATAATAAAGATTACGAGTAAGCAATCAGGTTTCAACAAGTTTATCTTCCCGCGTTCCTCTTTTCGTCGTCGCTACGTGGATGCCAAGCTAATTATTACATTAATTTTATTGATATTTCTCAACTGCTAGTTCATCGTAAAGAAAAAGTATAAATGTAGACGAAACTAAATTCATAATTAAGTAGGTACCTATATGTTTTTATTTGAAAATATAAGGCAATAAACCGCACGGCAATACCAGCGATAAGTTACGACATTGAATAATGCAAGTGAAATCACTAGTTAGGCCGTCCACATACATACGGAATTCCGTTTCGCTATAATGATTCGAAATATCGATTCGAGATTTCGTATAGAGATACATCATACACAAACGTTTGTTTCCGTTCGAAATAACATCTACAGGTCTCAGTCGAGAGACGCTAGGCACTGATTCCAGACAATCTGGCAGCGAATATGGACTTTGACGACGATTTTCTGATTGCGATTGCGTTGTTCTATCTTTCATTGCTCTATCTTGCTAAAAAAGAAAAAAAACCTCGCCGTTACTGGCCGAACGCACAGACTACCATGCGGAATTTCGAAAACTTACTGTAGGTACGTGTGTGATAGATCCTTGATTTTTTATGGATTTGCTGCCTTTTAAATTCCGAATCGATATTTCGAAACGGAATTCCGTCTGTAGAAATGTGGCCGGCCTTATTCGAGTATTTAAGGCCATGTCTTGTGTATATTAATAACGTTTTTACCCGACTGCTCCAGAAGGAGGGTTATGTTTTTCGAGTGTATGTATGTATGTATGTATGTCTATTTCTTTGGCACGCTCTGTAGCCTAAACGGCTTGATGGATTTTAACATATGAGGTATCGTTAGATTCGTTTTAGTTGCAGAAGTGTCATAGGGTATAAAATTTTCATATGGCATCTGCGAATCAAAAAAGACAGAAGAAATAAAAAATAAAAAATTGTGATTTTAATAATAGGTATGGGTATCAAATAAAAGCTAGTAAAAAGCCAATTCCAAATATAAATATATATTATAACACTTTTTAGCTACTATTTTGACTCAAACTACAAAAAGTACATTTCCTATACAATAACAAAATGGTAGCGAAATCAAAATTGTACATTGAATATTTTTGAAAAAAGCAATTGCTAAGGTTTGGAATCGATTATAATGCCGAAAACATAGTTTTTAGAATTTTTGTCTGTTTGTCTGAATGTATGTTCCAGCATCACAAAAATTCTATTGGATTCTGTTCAAATTTTGCATAATATTACCTATAAGTCTGGTCACCCGGTAGGCTATATTTATATTATCACGCTATTTATTATGGGAAATAAGCAATATTGTATTATGTTTGTATACCTCTATGATTTACAGTAAATTGTAAAAAGAGCCAAACGGTTAGGATATTGCAGATTTAATCTTTTAAATGATTATCATCACGCTATATCTTTATGGAGCTAAGTAGTCAATCATCATGACATATACACGGTGGATTTTTAAGATGGGGACGTAAATCTTAACCGTTGTAGCTACATAATAATGCGACATCGGTCTTAGGAGACTGTCCTTAAAATTTTGAGATATTTTAATCTGCATATGAGATATTTTCACAAAAAAAAGGCCAATAGATCCTGGTTCTTATGAGAGAGTTAGACCAACTGTGGTTTGATACATCGGATCTGGTACACTTGCGTGAATGACATTTCCGCTAAAGACACTTGCGCGATCTTACTTGCCCGAAAATAGGATCACTTCGATGTCTGTCTGTCCGTCCGTCTGTCTGTCTGTCTGTCAATACCCTTTTTCTCAGGAACGTGGGGAGATATCAAGTTGAAATCAATATCAAATATGAAGGTCTACGGTTCCATAAAGCTCTAAAAAAAAATCATCCTTCAAGTCAACGCATTAAAAAAATACGGCCATTCATGTGAAATATCTCGATAGGATAAATTCATCCAACCTACGGAACCCTTCATTGTGCGTGGTCCGACACGCACTTGGCCGGTTTTTTATAATGAATAGACTGGCCGCTATAAAACTCAGAGACAGCTAAAAGCGTTTCCCATCAAAATCGTTTATTTGCATAAATGTGTACAAATGGGTACAAAAGTTGTATAAAATTCATTGCAAAGACATATTCCACCGTATACTGATGGCATGCAAATATTTAATGGACGTTAGTCAGTTAAAGGCTCTTACAGACTCACGCGATATCGCGGGCGTGACAGGCACCGACAAAGAAATTTTGCCACTAATGTTGCGTCGCGCCCGCGATATCATACCAGTATATACGAGCCTTTAAAAAAAAATAGGTATTAAATCGGTGTCTTAACGTTAAGAATTTTATGAAAGAAAGGAACAAATTATTCATGTCAATACAAGTCATAAAAATATACCCATAAAAGTCTAAACCTTTTAAATTATTTGAGGTCCTAATTTTTTTCTTAGAATGTCAGATATCTATACAAATTAATGTTAGGCGACTGTTGTGATTGTTATTTTAGTAATAGCCGTTCTTCAGGAAAAATCTGTAAGAATGCATCAAATAACGTATCAGTGTTCTGACATTAGGTAGTTTAAGCAGGAACGCAGGCATTCATTCATTCACTAAAAACTAAAAACTTCGCAAGCAATGGGGAATCGCTACTGAAGACTACGGAGTCGACCTCAAGACTATAGGCTCTTACAAACACACGCGATATGGCGGGCGCGACATGCACCGACAAAGGAATTGTCTTTGTCGGTGCCTGTCGCGCCCGCGATATCGCGTGAGTGTGTAAGAGCCTTAAGACTGCTTCTAATACGGACAACTATACGTCACTTGTTCCCGCGTCACCAGTTCTGAGTCTCTGTATATTTTGGCTGCTGAGATCAAAACTATAAACGTAGCATACAGGGAATTTTTATAAAAATAACATAACAGCCTGTATTCCCCGAAGGGTTGGGCAGAGGTGGACTTAGTACGGCACATTTTGCCAGTTATGTTTAGGGCCCATGTAATAGGGGGCAAGCCTATTGCCACTAACCAGGCACAAACCCAGACTTCGGACTGTTACTGGGAAATGTCAGATGGAAAACCCAATAACACTGTCTGACTAACCTCTGACCAGAATCGAACCCAGGACCTCATACTCAACAGTAGCACTTCCGACCACTAGACCAACTAGGCTGTTTTCTGTAAAACTGTGGCTGTTATTTAAGTATATCTTACGACTTCCACGCGTACGGAGTCGCGGGCAGAAGCTAGTCTTTTCTGAAACCTATCCTGTCCTATCTTGCTACCCCTACTTAATAAGTTAAATGTTATTGTTTAACTTAACAATACTTAACTGAACAATTTGTCCAATAATAACACTAAAAAGCTTAAAATAAAACAAATTATTAAAAAAACAAAAAACCCGACTGCAAAAAAATGAACTGAAAGGATGGAAACAAGATGAACAGTAAACCAGTATCCTGTAGGCACCAAAAATAAATAAATGCAGTCAGAGGCAACTAGGATGTTACGAACGCCTTAAAATTTGCCTCCGACTGCATTTATTTATTTTTGGTACCTACAGGATACTGGTTTACTGTTCATCTTGTTTCCATCCTTTCAGTTCATTTTTTTGCAGTCGGGTTTTTTGTTTTTTTAATAATTTGTTTAATTTGACTTACCTGAAGACCTAATATTATCCAGAATCTGTTTCCTTTGTTGCTGCATATGTATAGTGAGATGTTTGTAGCCAAGATCGCGGATTTTCTGCACCAAATCCACGAAACCGATTGGGTAATCTAGCTCCCGGCCTTCCATGAGAATCAGCCACTTGTCCCCAAATATCTGGAGGTTGTGTGCAAGGTACATACAGTTGTTGTGGAACAAAGCTGCAAATAGAGATGAAATTATCAGGTGAAGTGGAGTATGTTGGCTAAGTACGGATAGAGACGTAATAGTCGCAATTAATCATTACTAGCCAGCAAGAAATGAGACCTTTTCGGAATAATGTAAAAGTTAGACTTTTGCTTGTGATGCATTTATTTTAAATACATATGCACACCTTCTTCCCATGGCGATACGCAGAAACTACAGATCGCCACCTGCCACGATCCTCACACTCCTTTTGCCTCGTTTACGTTCATTCTGGTCATACACGCATGCCGGTTTGCTAGTACTAAGCACCTGACCTTTCTGAACAACATCACAAATAAGGTCACTATATGTCCACCTAGGGTGTCCCATCCCGGCGTTTCCACTCACATCTGCATTGTAAATACCTTTTGTTAGTCGCCTTTCATTCATCCTATCAACATAACCAAACCATAAGCATACTCTTTTCAATTTTTGTCACTACACCTTCTTTGAAACCACAAGACTTAAATTCGTCGCAATTATAATACTGTATTCACCTTCAGCTAAATTTATCACTTTTTTTAAGAATGTTTTTTTTAAACTTACCAACATATTGTGGAATAGTTTGCAAGTAGTTCTCATGGTGATATGGTACCACAGCATCATACAACTCAAACACCATCCGAGCAGTGTTGTACATTTTCTTGCACACCACGTCGGCGCACTGTACTGCCTGCTCCATAATCCCATAAGCCAGGTCCAACAGCTCTTGAGCCGTCTTCGATATCATGCACCTTGGGAAGAAGTACATACTCTTTGGGATTGTATTATCAAGAATACCTAATGCTTCAGCACCTTCCTGCTCAGGTTTTATTGGAAGCTCATTGTTTGGCATATGCTCAACACCAATAGACATTGTAGCACTCAAATCCTTCAGCATGATAGCCCTCGCAGTCTCCAAAAAATGCTGGCTCGACTTATTTGCAAATAGCACATCAAGATTGTTTAGGTAATCCAATATAGAGAAGTCCTCAGTAGAAAACTTATGCATTATGAGGAACTTCTGGAAAGTATTAATTTCTGTAGTTATTTTTCCATAGCTCTGCAAATCATTTAAGTTATTTGGTATGGTATCAATCAGGCAATCTTTGATCAGTATATCTCTGAATGTTTCACTGATCTCTTTGCCAATCATTCTCATTATAGTAGTGTCTCTCCTAAAGTCAACATTTAGTGTATTGCTCAAGAAATGGATGACTATTCTCAAGTTAGATAAAACAGTACCATATTGTGGCTTAAAATTCTGCTTGTGTGTTATAGTAATAGTCAACAATTGATCAGTTTCAGCATACACCGTCACATCACCATGTATTATAGGTATTAGAGCATCTTTTAGTATAAATTGAGAAAACTCAGACACTTTTTCAGTCAACTTCCCACTCCTATCAAGAGCATTGAGAACATCAACAACAACGAGGGGCTCATCAAATTTTAATTTTATAGTGATAATAGTTTTTCGAGGGCTAGCCTTTATACTCCAATTTATCATTAGGCTCCATTCTCTGTACATATCAAAATGCAATCGATCTGATATTGCTGTAGCTGTCTGTTTAATGTTGTTGTACAACTCTAAACTCTGGAATCCTTCAGCTGCAGTGTCAGCGTGCAGCATTAGATCATACACAGCTTCCACAGACCTAGAATAGCTCATGGCTTCTCTGCCATCATCAAACTCGTTAACAAACTCCCCGCAACGCACAGCATCATCAACTATATTGATAGCAAAATTAATAGATTGTAGTTCTTTTTGAAGTTGATCACGATTAGCTAAAGATTTGAGTACATCAGCCATAGTCTCCTGCTCTATTTCCAGCTTACACAGTTCCATGTCCTCGGCTAGGTTTTGTGTTTCAGTGCATAACGCTGCACTCTCCTGCAGTATTGCTGACATATCATATTCAGTTGAGCTCAAAAATAATTTGAAGTCATTTTTTAATTGTTCTATTTCTTTGGATAAAAGAGGAATCTTCTCAGAAGGTTTCCAGTTTCTGTCATTGACATCAAAGACAGTTTTCAATACAGTGTCTACATTATATTCTTCCATTTTAATGTTTCCTTTTGGATCTGTCTTTCTTAATTGAAGGTTCTGGATGTTTCTCACGGTTGGGAGATTTGTGCGAATGTCGGCGTTGTCTTGAGTGATACTTATTTGAGGTTACAGCATTCCGTAATGTGTTGACTAAAAAACGCTTATTGGTTTTGTTTTGAGGGGCTTTGATCCAACCAGAGGGCCCAACTATTTCAGCTCTTGCAGCTCCTTGAACGGCTTCCCGCAATAACTCTTCAACGGCTAGCCTGAAATAAGAGTTAACACAATAAAGTTAATTCCACACATAACCACCAAAATTGATACCAAGACTGCTCGTAAATTAGGAAAACATTCGCCCAGCACAACAAGATTTAAGATATAATTTAATTATGCCCAGCATAATTACTTTTTAATGAAAAAAAAAAACTTAAAAAAATCATTCAAAAATCACACAATTTTGAAAGTGAATGGGAACAATGTATGTAATTACAAAATACACCGGGTATTGCTTACCCCAATTTTAATAACATAATATTTAGAATGTATTTAGTCTGAAAACAATAGTACATTTTTAAACAACATTTATGTAGTTTTCGGCGTTTTTTTAAGAAGGAACCATGGAAAACTCACTTTTCTAGGGCTTCGTCATCTAATGGTTCTTTTTCGGGTTGATTGGTAGCATCTTCTTTCTCTGTCATAGTTTAAAGTACTACTAGTTTGAATAATACCACTACACTAATGTATAAATAAGCAATATTTGATAATCTATTTCGAATTTCCGCAGAAATCCATTTTCAATAAAATCCTCAACCTATGAGAAAACAAACACGTATTTTTTGACAGTTGTTGCCTCTAATGCATTCTTTTTTTTTTTTTTTTTCTTTTCTTTTTGGCTTCGCACGGTTTGTGCATTTAGCCAGTGTCATGTAAAATTAGGTAACAAGTACAAAGTTATTTAAATGAACTCCACTCAATGCATGATAAAGATGATTAATGATATCCCGCCCCGCTCCCCTTGAGTTTAAGTAAAGACGCGGCACTTTACTGAAACCTCGCGCGGACTTCTTGAGAGAACTTAAAGTGATGTTGCACTGTTTTGTTTCATTTGCCTACATTAATGCAGGTTCACGAACACTTAATGGTTAATAACCCACCACTATTACACATTAATATTCGGCTAAACACAAATTTTAGAAAATAAAACAAAACTGCTAACATGACGCTTCACTTTCCCGCCAAGAAGTCCTCTAATGCATTCATTCGTTTCATATTTGTTACCCTAATTTTAAATTCATTCATTACTTTTTTTAATTACTCGATTCATTGATTTTCATTAGCGCGTCAATTTCGCCTTTAAAGTAAAATTCAATGCTTATTTTAAAACAACACTCAAACTACTCAAAGACGTCATTCAAACAATGAACGCAACAATAACTGTAATTCGCGGACTTCTTGGCGGGAAAGTGAAGCGTCATGTTAGCAGTTTTGTTTTATTTTCTAAAATTTGTGTTTAGCCGAATATTAATGTGTAATAGTGGTGGATTATTAACCATTAAGTGTTCGTGAACCTGCACTAGTGTAGACAAATGAAACAAAACAGTGCAACATCACTTTAAGTTCTCTCAAGAAGTCCGTGCGAGGTTTCAGTAAAGTGCCACGTCTTTACTGAAACTCAAGGGGAGCGGGGCGGGGTATCATCTATCATCTTTATCATGCATCATTGAATGGAGTTCATTTCATAATTAAACATTATTAATATTAGTTACAGCTTTGTACTAGTTACCTAATTTTACATGACACTGGCTAAATGCACAAACCGTGCGAAGCCAAAAAGAAAGAAAAAAAAAAAAAAAAAAAACTGTAATTCGAATTTTGTTCCTGGCAAGCATTTTGACTGCGTGGAGTGAAACGTCAGCCACGTACGAACGACTGTCACCGATCGTCATTGCAGCGCAAACCAAATTTGCCTTTAGTTGTTTATTATTAAGCGTAAAATAAGGTAAGTAAAAGTGATTTTACTTTATAAATGAGAACTATTATAGTTTCCGTCTATTCCTGACCAATATAAACAAAGATTGAGCGATTTTCATTCAAAATAATCGTATTGGAATACCTTCCATCTGTAACCTATTTTAGTGCCAAAATTAAAGTCTCTATTTTCAATTTTCAGACAAAATGAGTGCCAAGCTTTTATCCCTGATCCTCATCATCGCTACTGCGGTGACCGCAGAAGATGAGCCGGCGATTGCGAAGTTACTTGTTTCGAAACAAGTGCTGAACAAATACTTGGTGGAAAATATGGATATTCTGGTGAAATACACGCTGTTCAACGTTGGTACTGCGCCCGCTGTGGACGTAAAGTTGGTGGACAATGGTTTCCACCCGGAAGTGTTCCAAGTAGTTGGCGGTCAGTTGACGGCGCAGATCGACAGGATACCCCCCCAAACCAACGTGTCGCACGTCGTGACTGTGAGGTCCAGTAGATTCGGCTACTTCAACTTCTCATCTGCTGAAATTTCATACAAAGCCAGTGAAGATGCCACTGAGGTGAGACACTATATTTACTTTCACTTTACAAAATTTTATGAAACTACCAAGCTATCCAACGTATGGTTGAAAGCAACTTAACAATACTATAGCTTAGCAAAACTATTAGAATCAGTGTACTTTCTCTTTATGTGCAACTTCATTATAATCACCATTCATAAAGGTCCATTGACATCTTACAATAATCATTATTCAAGTTGGACAAAACATAGTTGTAAAACACGTGAAGATTGACCATAACTTTTTGTTAACTGGGTCATCATTTGTGTTTGTGTTTTTACACTAAGTAAAATAATTCAAACAGCAACCAATTCTTTGATGTGCAGTTGATTAGTAAAAGCTTCTTTGATACTGCCTGACATGAATTTTAAAATTTTAATAAAATTGTTTTATGTGACATAGAACTGCTCATTTACAATAGATTTCTATATTATTATTAATTCTAACATTCTCAACCACCATCAGTCATTGACCATCATCATCTTCCTGCCCTTTCCCCATGTTACTTGGGCAACCCCAAGTTCATTTGCAACATATTTCATTCTTACATCCTTCCCTGTCATACGTCACACTAATAAATCACTCCCTTTTCTTTGATATCATTTGTCACACAATCCATTCAACATTTATATTCATCACTTGTTTCGTCTCATGCGTTTCCTCCCCCTCATCACACCATCAATCTTTGACCAATGAGAATTAAATTAACTATCCATTGATACTAAACTACCCTGGGATAATTGCATTGGAATTACACTTACAAACCATAATTTAAGTAGGTAAATATACAGTGTGTCTGTATACGGTGTGGTGAAAATTAAAGGTAACAAACAGACCAGCAAACTGAACAACTTTCTCGCGGGGACCTACATCCTAATCGCGAAAAAAATATCGTCTCATATGTATTTATTTAATAAAACTTTATGCACATGTAAAAAAAAACTACTGTACAAAGGCGGACTTAATGCCTGATGCATTTTCTACCAGTCAACCTTAGGGTGATGCCGAGATAAAACATGGTAGGTACAATATGGGGATAGATCTCGAAAAACAACAATATTTACATAAATACTTAAAACAAAATAAAAAGTGTCAGGAGAAATAACGATTGGTGGAGGAGAAAACAGTGTTTTTTTTTTTATTACGATGTTGGACCTTTAATTTTCGCCACACTGTATAAACGATTTGGAGACTTATAATAATGTAGATACTATTTAAATAATTAGACAAAATTGTTTGCAGTACATCTATCCATGAGTTAGTTTGAATACTATTTAGATAACAAGGTTAAGCTGACTATGTAAAAAAAAACAAATATTTTTTGCCCAAATTACTTATATTCCCATTATTCGTCTTTGATTTCACAATCATAAAAAAGCCGAAATACAACCCTTGCCAAAAACTTCTGCAAAACAACAAACCAACAGAGGAATAGGACAGTATGTTTTAATTGTTCCGAAGTTAATTTCAGTGCTGAGAAATAAAGACTACTAGAGACCAACCGAAAAAAAGGCAAAAACTTTTTATCTTTTGTTTGTCTTAGTTCAGTAAAAGAAGTAGTGTCAATCTTTGAACCATGGACCCATAAACTACAAAAAAGTTTCACAGCAGATTAATAATCATTATGAATAACTATTACAGATGCGCCGAATATTCGTTTTATATTCGGTATTCGGCAGAATTTCGAGGTATTCGTATTCGGCCGAATCATTCGGTTGAAATGCCGAATGTATTCGGTTGATCATTGTAAATCAGCCTTTAGGGTAAAATAAATTAAAGGAAAGGGTAACTTACAATAAACGATTTCTAATAAATATGATTGTTAGAATATGGGATTCCTTTACTCAAACAAAGATATAATTAAACACAGGTAATCAAATACAACCTAGCAATTAAAAATTACTGTTCTTGATACTTGATTTTAATAATCAAGTATCAAGAACAGTAATTTTTAATTGAAATAATTCCACTAGCAAATTACAACTATATTGTAATAGGAAAGGTTTACTTATTCATAATGATTGAACTATGTTGTTTTCTCACTTATAAATTTAAACATAGTTAAATCAAGAAAAGTAATTAAAATTGAATATTTATAATCAAGCAGCGGTAGATTATGATGCAAGAAGACCAAGCTTTCAACTCTATCTGGCAAAAGCCTATTTCTTTTCTCCTCATACACATTTCCTCTCTCGTATACAAAACGTTCGATATGTATACTGCGACTCTTTCCGTCGCGTAACATCTATCAAAACACCAAAATTTTAATCAAATAATCAACAACTGCACTAAAATCTTGCCCCCGTAATGTGTTTTCGTACGCCATGACACGGGCGGGGTGCAGCGGGTAGCGGGAGGCGTGGTATAGGTACCACTCCGTTAGCGCGCGGCGCTTTGGAAATCTAGCTTGTATAAATTTGTTTGCGCGGCAAAACTATGGAACGGGGAACCGAATTATCCGGCAGTATATTCGGTTCGGTAAGAACTTAACCGAATATAATCGGTATTCGGTTATTCGGTAAAACCACTATTCGGCGCATCTCTAATAACTGTAAATAATGATGTCTTATAACAATTTTGTAAGAAAATAAACTAACAACAAATCCTCTCATTTCAGTTCCAGCAGTCAATCAGCAGCTCTCCCGGTGAGGGCGCCATCGTAGCCTTCAAAGACTACGACCGCAAGTTCTCCTCACACATCCTCGACTGGGCCGCCTTCGCTGTGATGACCCTGCCCTCTCTCGCCATCCCCTTCGGCCTCTGGTACTCTTCTAAGAGCAAATATGAGAAGCTATCGAAGCCGAAGAAGGCCCATTAGTTTGTAGTTAGTTAATTAGGTGACTGCTAATGTTTGGTGGGTAGTTAGAGTATTATGTGACATGACTGATCCTTTTTTATGTTGCATCTGTCATTATTCGTTATCCTTACACAATACAGCATTACTTCTTTGAATACAAGTACTGCTTTCCTGGATATTTGTGGTTGTGAGCTGTTGAATATAAATTGAAAAAAAAATACCATAATTACTATTATTGTCGCCCGAATTAGAATTTATTGAGAGGTAAAATGTAAATTTATTTGTTTCGCAGGTGAATGATTTAGTTTATTTAATTGAATAATTATGCATTAACATTAGCAGTGATCTATCTCACTCCATTAGTTATGTACATCAACATCTTGTTAATATTAATTTATATGAACAATAAAACGTTTTTTATAAGTCAAACCAAATTTTTGTATTGACCTAAGAGATTTTTTTATGATATCAATAAACTTTATCTTATGGAAATGTGCTAAGGTAGCCCGCGAAATTCAAATTTTCTTACGTTTTTTGCGATTTGCAGGTCAGTAACAGGTTGTATGTTGATCTAAATATGATTCGCGGCTATAACAAATATGGCTTTACAGAATTATAATCATTAGAATCAGCATTACAATTCTCTTGAGTTGAAAAAATCCTACTGAAAGATCATTTCTGAAATAATCATTCAGTAGGATTTTTTGAAGAGAGTTACCTTATGATTCTCAATTTAATATGAAGCAGAGCCGAAGTAGCTGTTACGGCCCCGCCAGATGGCACACGGCAGGACTTACCATTGCCATGCCTGCGCATTGCGCAACCATGCCACTGGGCAAGGTCAGGCAAACTTGTAAATTGAAAAACAAGAGATTTTGGCAAACGTCCATTATTCCGAACCCCATAAACATAATTACTTTACTCTTTGTCCATAAGCATTACAGCAGCCGGAACAGTAGCCAAAGAATAAATACAGTGAATGAGAGAGATTATTTAGGTATTATGTTTTCTATTTTGTTAAAACTGTTAATAATACAACCATGTTATATTATTTCAGCTGTATTTTTTTTTTTTCTAAAAACGTGTTAAATAAAAATATACATAGATAAAAATAGGCATTTGGCATAACCGATATCGATGTCATTGTGCCGCACACAGAACAGAAAAAACCGGCCAATTGCGAGTCGGACTCGCGCACGAAGGGTTCCGTACCATCTATCTATCTATATAAATAAAAGAAAAGTCCTGACTGACTGACTCATCAACGCCCAGCCCAAACCCTTGGACCTAGAAAGCTGAAATTTTGTACAGAGGTTTTATTTATAATGTAGACACGGAATAAGAAAGGATTTTTGGGAATTCCACCCCTAAAGGGGTAAAATATGGGATGGAAGTTTATATGACAGTCCGTCAGTTTTGAAGTTAGGATCTTTAAATTTTGTGTTTAGGCTGACGATTGAAAATTAATTTATACGTTTTCCAGTGTTTTTAATAATTCCACCCCCGAAGAGTTAAAAAGAGGGATAAAGTTGTGTATGGAAAGTCCTTCATTTTAGAAGGTAAAAATCACTAAATTTATTATCTAGGCTTATGGTCGGAAGCTAACGCAACGGTATTGTTAGTACTTCAACCCTTAACCCTTTCGCGGACAATGAACGCCTGATGACGTCATAACAATAAAACTTCTATTGTGTCTCCTTCACCGCCCGTGCAAGCGTTAAGGGGTAAAAAGGGGGATGACATTTTGTTTTTAATTAAAGTTCTTTTTTTATGTTAAAATCACAAATAGTTCGGCTTATGGTTGGCTTATATTAAATATTCATTTATTTCAGGTCATAACCCATATTTTAAGACATCTTTAAATTATTTAATAATAAACACAAAATCAAATAAATAACCAAATATAAACAAGTCCATGTTTAGCAGCGTAATCCTCACATGTCGCTATCAACCTCCTTAGGCCACAAATCGACGCGCTCAGCAGAACCATGTCGTCAGCATAGCTTAAATTGTTGATACACACGTCGTCTACATGACAGCCGACGTGCTGACTGCTCAGCGCGACGATCAGGGCGTCCATGTAAAGGTTGAATAACGAGGGTGAGGTCAGTCCACCCTGCCTCACACCGCACTGCAATCGATATGGCTAAACAACGTTGGCTTATACAACGTAAATCGTTTTTTTTTTTTTTTCAACCCACAAGGGGGTGAAAATGGTATAAAGTTTAATATTGAAGTTGTTCATTCGCAAAATTTTGTATTCAAGTAAAAATAATAAAGTTGATAAACTTGAAACTTGGCACGAATACTTACCTTAGTAAATCATAAAGTTTTCCATTTTTAGTTTTTCCCCCCCGAAGGGGGATTGGGGGATGTCAAAGTTTGTGTAAAAGAATTTTAACTCGCAGTCTGATTAACTCGAAACTCAGTATTTATACTTAAAGGAAACCGTGATTCAAAATCAAACTCAAAATATTTTATTTCACATAAACCTACATGGGCACTTATGAAACAGAATCAGAAGCTAGGCGCACAGTTCAAATTGGTCGTTTCCTATAGAGAAGAGCCGGCAAGAAACTCCATGATTACTCTTTTAAAAAGAATGTGCTATTACAATGTTTTCAAGTTACAGTGTTATTAGGTATGGGAGGACAGTGTAGGTGACCGTTAACAAGTACCAAGTACTTAACAAAATAGAAGAAATATGGTTTACAAAGACACAGTCTGTTAAGCCTACAACATTTTCACATTCACAAATTAAAAAAGGAATCTATATAAAATATTAATAAAATAATAATAAAAAACCTACCTATTTAAACCAATTGCCATTACAACTGTAACAAATCTGAATTAATATTCTGTCCACACACTGACTGGTCTATCAACACTCAGCTCAAACCGCTAAACGGATTGGGCTGAAATTTGGCAAACAGAGTCATTATGACGTAAGCATCCGTTTAGGAGTGGTTTTTGGAAATTCGACCTTTATAGGGGTAAAAAGGGGGGATTATGTTTGTATAAAAAATCTTATTCCTTGAGTTAAAAAACTTGAAACTTAGCACGAATACTAACGGGGTGAAAAGGGGTAGTCAAAAAGGAAACCATAACTGACTGGTAACACACAGCTCAAACCACTGAACGGATTGGGTTGAAATTTGGCACAAAGATACTTATTATTATACATAGGTACCTATCCGCTAAGAAGGGGTTTTTGAAAATTCGACCTTTAAGGGGAGGGATTTTGTTTGTATGAAAAATCTTATTCCTTGAGTTGATAAACCTGAAACTTGGCACGAATACTTACCGAAGTAAATTATAAAGTTGTCATTTTTGTTTTTTTTAACTACCCCCTAAAATTGAGGGATGACAAAGTTTGTATAGAAGAATTTTAACGCGTGGTCCGAATAACTCAAAACTCAGTATTTATACTTAATACCAAAAATAAAGAATAAAATGTATCAGATTTTTTTTTTAATATTTCCCTAACGTGATGAAAAGGGGTTTTCAATTTTACAAGGGAGGATTTTATTGCGTGGCTTGATTAACTTGAAAATTGGTATTAATACTTAGCAACAAAAATTAAGAATAACAAGTATCAAAGATTTTCGAAAATTTACCCCTGACGGGGTGAAAAGGGGTAGTCAATTTGACAAAGGGGGGATTTTACTGAGTGGCTTGATTAACTCTAAATTATGACGTAGGCATCTGCTAAGAGGGGTTTTAGGGAATTTTACCTTTAAAGGGTTGAATTTTACCTTTAAAGGATTTGGTTTGTATGAAAAATCTTATTCCTTGAGTTAATAAATCTGAAACTTAGCACGAATACTAACTATTACTAAATAAATTATAAAGTTAGTAATTATTTGTTTTTTTAAAGGGGGATTGGGGATGTTAAACTTTGTATGGAAGAATTTTAACGCGCGGTCCGATTTACTTGAAACTCTGTATTTTATATATACCTAATGCTCAAAGAATTTAAAGCCTTACATGTTTTTGGGTTTATTCAAATGTAACCCTTGTTACCAAAAGGGGGTTTTTAAGTTTTAGGGTAGGATTTTACTGTGCGTCTTGATAAACTCCAAAGTAATTGAATAACACATGATTGAATATTTTTCAAAAATAAACTCCTTTTGGGGTGAAAAGGGGGACAAAGTTTATATCAAAATCTTGTTTCCTTTGATCAATAAACTTGAAAATTGACCCGTATATTTTCCTAATAAATAAAACGACCATAAACATACATTTTCGAAAACATCCTTTTAAAGGGGGTGTTGAATTTTGTGGGGGAAAATAATTGTATGGAAATATATATCGCGCGGTTGGATTAACTTGAAACTTGGTATTTATATTTATGATCGGAAATAAAGGAAAAGGAGTATCAGGGTTGTCAAAAAGTCTACCCCTAACGGGGTGGAAAGGGGTAGTCAATTTTAAAGGGGATGATTTTATGTTTCGGATTAGCGCTAAAAGGCTGAACTGATTTAGATGATATTTAGTAACATCTGCATTAACACATAGCGTACTTTTAATTTCGGTAGTACGTTCTCGTGACATCCACGCGGGCGAAGCTGCGGGCATAAGCTAGTTATCTATAAAAATGGCAAAAAAAATCACGCGTGTTGTATGGGAGCCTTCCTTAAATATTTGTTTTATTTTAATTTAATTATTTACTTTTAAAGTGAATATACACCTAACTAAATATTCTGTGAATATTTCAAGCGTCTACCTGTTGCCGTTATCAATATCGAGCAAAAAATAACGTTTGTTGTATGGGAGCCCCTTAAATATTTATTTTATTCTGTTTTTTAGTATTTGTTGTTATAGCGGAAACAGAAATATATCATCTGTGAAAATTTCAACTGTCTAACTATCACGGTTCATGAGATACAGCCTGGTGACAGACAGACAGATGGTGCGCGGAGCCTTAATTAGTAATAGGGTTCCCGTTTTACCCTTTGGGTACGGAACCCTAAAAACAGTAGAAGTCGCATGTAGGCGGGGCCCGCGTACCCCGAGTTTTGCGGAGTTTCGAATATATCTGCTCCGCGCAGATTAGTCAGACTCCTAGGCATACCTACTCTTATTGACCCAGACGACCCCTCCACATTACTCTCCTCCACGAAAGCAGTAGGGCCACCAGTACAGTGCACAAATCACACAGACCGACATTACGTCCTCGCTGCCGAGGTACCACACGAAGTCCCAGACTAAATTGTCCCCCCCGACCCTTGAACGTCGAACCGCCCGCGCCCCAGCCGCCCGCGCCGAGGCTGAGTGCGCCGTAGCATTAATAGTAACCCCAGATAATAATCATGATTTAAACTTTGATCCAGCCTGTCCCCAACTTCCTGCCAGGGTTACGAGCCTGTCCGAAAGGGAGATCGTGGCCCTGGCACATAGGCATCTGAAGGAACACGGGTGGGTTTTAGTCAGTAAAAGTCTGAAACGCCCACCCGCTCCGCCCAGAGCGGGAGAAGTTATTTGATAATTTCCCACCCAAAAAAAGCCTGTCCCCAACTTGCTGTTCCCCAACGACGCCCTAAGCCGAGGTCCGTACCCCACAGGGGGTGCCCTTAGTGCGCAGTCGTTTAGTTTTAATATAGGTATATATTTACGCCCCTGGCTGGAGGCTTTAAGCTCAACCTTAAGGCAGCCACAGGAAAGACCGGTTAAGTAGTCACGGCCTCTCAAGGCAAACCACGAGATGCCATTAAAAAAAAAAAAAAATGACGCATATCAGTCTTATTACAACCGCCACGGTGACAAAAACATGAAAAAAAAAAAATGCCCTATTGTGTCGATACAGAACCCTATACAGGGTTCTATGTGGAAGGGACATCGACGCGAAGCCTGTTACCATGGATTCAGTACATCATTCTTGACACCCCTGCGCTAAAATTTTTCGTCGGTTATTTAAAAAAAAATTCGCTGTTCCATACATTTTGACCGAGTAGGTATTGCACTTCTGTTGGAAACAGCTGTTTTTATTTTAATTACCTACGACAAATTTCAACGCACGGGGGTTAAGTATGATGTACTGAATCCATGGTAACAGGCTTCGCGTCGATGTCCCTTCCACCCTGTATATAATGTACTCTGTAATACAGAATGTAATCTGAATAGCAGAACCAAATATTTATCAAATGATGGTAGGTATATCATACCATCGGTAAGTCTTTAATTTATTTTATTACGATTACAATTTGAAAAATAATATTGTACGGAACGTTGCGGATACGTTACGGAAATATCAATCTTAAAACCAAGGAAATACAGCTTTAAATTGAATGCATTTATTATAGTGACGTCTAGCGGCGGCGCGGCGGCCAGCGTAACTTGTTCATTAAACTATTACGTTTGCGCTTTAAGCGAAAAAGGTATTAAATACTTAAAAAGAGTAGATAATAAACAACTCTATCCTTATAGATATATGGTCTATTTTCAAATAAGCGACGACTGACATATTTCCTACTTTCATTCAATATTCAATTACCAATCACACCAAGGATTAGTGTTCGCTGGTTCCGATATGAAGCGCTATGCGATTTCTACTGTTTTTTTTCTGTTCTGTGGTGCCGCACGTCACGTCATTGCAACACAGATCTTTTTACCATTTACTCTCAGAACCGTAAACAGAAAGAACAATGAAGTGTTCGAGTTTTTACTCGAAGAGTTGCAACTACTTATCACTAGATGTCGCTGGCTTAATAGTAAACAAACTTCATGATACAGAAGATAAAGCCAAGGCCGAACTGCATTAACGAATTAATTTATACTGGTTTTAATAGAAACCTTACCGTATAAACCGGAAATGTTTCTCGTATCAAACTATCAAATTTAAAGTAGGTAATTGAGAGTCTTTTCTGTGACCAATCTTTTGCGGGTAAGCAGTGGTGCAGTGCAATGGCTCCGTCATCTCTTTACTGCAAGAATCAACCGTGACACACTGCAACCAACGTAATTTTAATTCCATTGAAGTTAGAAATCATGATTAAGCTGTGTGACTCATTGCGTGTGCTCAAACTTTATTTATGTAACAAGCATCATTCTCACGATTCGAAGCCTAGCGAAGATAGGTAGGTTCATTTAGGTACTCGACAAAAATTACCTGCCTACTTCACATCCAAAACTAGGTAGGTACTAGGTAGCTATAGGTACTTAGATAAATATCACGAGAGAAAGTAACGCAAGGCCGCTCACTTTATTGTTTGAATTCGTTTATGAAACAATACTGGAACCACCACATTCTTAATTCTCTGCTGGAATTGACTAGTGAGTACCTACCATCTGCATCACAGGCACATGTTCAATTCTCTAGACGACGCATAGGTACACCCATACTTACCTACTCAATTATAGTAAGTAAGTATGTCTGCCTATCTGTTACCGTTACCCTTTACCTCACGCCTTTAAACAGATTTGGATAAAGTTAGGCATAGGCCGTACGGATAGGCTATAAGTACCTGCCACCTGAGATAAACCTGTTACCGTGGATTCAGTAATTAAAAAAAAAACATCTGTTTTCTACAGAAGTGCAATACCTACTCGGGCAAAATGTATAGAACTGAGATTTTTTTTTTTTAATTTTATCTCATGGGGTCAAGAATGATGTAAAGAAAAGATAGAAAATACGTTTACTGAATCCATGGTAACAGGATGCGCGTCGATGTCCCTTCCACCCTGTTTATTAGGTTTAGTGGGACTGTGGGATAATCTCCGACCACCACGCGGGCGCAGCCGCAGGCTAAAGATAATAGTAGCTTATAAATATTGTCACGTGTAGCGTCATGCGTCGCCACTACGATCTATGCCACTCGTTGGACGCAATTAATGACGATGTTCGAGTGTTTGATAAACATCACAGTCATCACTTGTCTTGTGGTTTCCTTCCTTTAGATCCTAAGTTACGTCTATTCACTGCCTTGTCTTTGCCGCCCTTTTTACATGACTGCCCAAAAATAGGAGTGTTTGTTTTCTGATTTTTAGCTAAGAATGGGCGCCTATTGGCAAAATTGAGTACAAATCCAGACAGTGCGCGTTAAGTCCAACAATTTGCCCGGCCTGGGAATCGAACCCAGCGGGGTATTGCGTAACACACTATCAGCAGCAATGGGTTTCATTTTGACAGTTCAGCAACATTCGTTGCGTTATTTACGTTGTTGAGCAGACCTTTTTTTCGAACTTAAGAAGCTGCAACGGATTAGCAAAATACTTCAGAATCATTTTGATTGTGATTCAAACTGTGTTACGCGGGTGCGGGACAGGACCCACAGGTAGCATTTGTGACCACTAGAACAACCAATACCTACTTAAGGCACCGTCCGGCGTCCCTCCGGCGGCTCTGGCGGCGGCGGCGAGGAAGCGACTAGCTATTATCAAGAAGTTGCTCTCTCAACAAAGTACAACCTGATCTGTGTCAGTAAGGCTACGTCCGCACATACAGGCGGCTTGCTTAGCGCCTAGAGCCTAGCGAGTAGCTTAGTAAAACGAACGTTCTAGAATGTTCGCGACCGGCCGCACTGCGCGCTAGTCGCTTAGCGTGTATCGGAGTAAACAAACGTGTTGGTTTTTTGTCACGAGGCGCGAGGCATTTTAGAAGATAAAAATGAATGAAATATCAATTGCATCAGTTTTTAAAAGAGAGCCTCTGTGGAATCCACCTGCAGTGCGGCCACCGTGTATCCTAGCAAGTAGCCAGAGCGCAAGCCACTAGGCTCTAGTCGCTAAGCAAGCCTCTTGTCTATGCGGACGTAGCCTAAGAGATGCTTATAATAATGGTTGAGCGCTTGCTATTCACACATGCCGGCGAGAACTCTCTCGCCACTAGTTTGTCATAGAGACAACTACAAGAGCTATCAAAGACTCGCTTTGCGACGCTCGTTTGGCGGGCAGCACTCGCTGAGAGACTCGCAAAATCAAACATAAAATTAATAAACATTTACAAACTCAACAGTAATATTAAAGAAATAAATTATTTATTATTATTATTTAGATATTAATTGGTAATATTGTTTAATAAACCCTAATACTACAATGTAGGATTGTAGGCTAACGATTAATAATCAAACTCCTAGGACATAACTGTTTATATAATTGGTAAGTATAAACAAAGCGAATCAAGTCGTCCTATGTACTCGTAGGTATGCCGTCTATGTAAACAGTTTAATTTATATGCAACATGATAGGTAGGTACCGACATACGTATCAGCCTACCGTGTTGCGTTATACATGTGGTAGGTACATTTTATATGGAGGTTATTACCATTCTTCACTTCACTATCCATTGATCCTTTCGTTCTAGATGATTAAAGAAGTTTTTAATAAACTGTGGATAATCCGCCGACATTGGCAGAAGCCCAACCCAGTAAAATGATGACCTCAGCAAAGATGCATGTCATAATAAAGTAGGTACCACATAGGTACCTACTATGACGCTATTTACAGCTGCGGAGATTACCGGAATAAAGTCCCCAGCGTAAATAAACAATAAAGTATACATAAGGCAGACATAAAATAAGCGTTCAGTAAAATATTGTATAACTCCGCTTTTGTGAACTTTATTATCATGTAAACACGCAATCAACTCGCATAATAAAATGGAGTTTAAAGGCTCATGCAGACTGGCGCGACACGCGTCGCGCTTCCTGTCGCGCCAATCTGCACGAGCCTTAATTTTTCAGTTCCACTTGTGAATTCAGTTTCAAACGCTAAAACTACTTTCAAATATACTTACTTAATTAACCAAAATAAATTGAATTCCATTGTTTCACAATCAAATTGTTTATTTATTTTAAAATGCATCCCAACTAACAAATTAATGTTTTATAATAGTCAAGTTAACGTTTTACATTTTTAGTTAATCTTTTAAGATTGGTCGTATATGCGTAAATATAAACATTTATAAAACCCGAAAAGGGCCCTAATTATACAACAATTCGATCGGTTAGTAGTTACGTAGAAGTCAGCCAATGACCGCTGAACGTTATATACAAGTTAATAAAAGTTACAGACTGACTTTACGGTCCAATACTGGTTGTGATGAGACCCTTAAGTGACCGTTTATGTCACATAGCAGTTATAATGTAGTTGTAAAACCAATGAAGCGTTGGACTAGTGTCAAAAAACGACTCAACGGCAACTGTTTCTACTCGCATGATAAATATTGTGCTTGTATGAAAGAATATCAGACAGTAAATCAAGTTAATTTCCAAGATTACAAAATATCTATTCTGATATCTGGGTCCATATTATTTAAATTAGTGTGATATATAGTAGTAGTTGTGTTAATCTTTCAGGGAACTTTAGTTTTATGACAATATACAATATGTGTTGTTGGGAAGTTTTTAACGCCCTCCCCTATTTATTTGTAATTCAATAGTTAAAAATATGTTTTCTTAAAAAGCTCCAACCATCTTGTCTAAGTTATAAGGCGACCTCTATAATACACTAATATAACAAAAATGTCGTATAGACTTTTGCTTAAGACCATGACGCCCGGCCATATTATGTCGACTTTAGGGTTCCCTAATAATTACTTACTTTTAGGATTTTGTAGCCGAAGGGTGGCAAACGGAACCCTATTACTAAGCCTCCGCTGTCTGTCCGTCTGTCAGCAAGCTGTATCACATAAACCGTTATAGGTAGACAGTTGTAATTTTTACAGATTGTGTATTTCTATTGCTGCTATAACAAAAAATAATAGGAAATAAATAAAGATAATAATTAAAGGTACGAAATAGTTATTTTTTGGCGGTTTTTGCTCGATCTTAATAGGGTACGGAATCCTCCGTGTGCGAGTCCGACTCATACTTGGCCGGTTTTATTAATTACAAAACAAAATGGGAATGGTTTGATTAAAGTGTGGGTTTGACCTTTAAATCATTTAAAAGTCTACTTTAGTTATGTAACCATTGAAATTCAACATTTTAGTCACATACACGTCTTAGTTAGTCTTCCATACGACTAAAATAGCTTTGTTATATAAAGGTCATGCACAAACGTTTAAACGGTGTTTTAATGGTATAAAAGTTATGTTAAGATTCTGCACACGACGACGGTTGTCTTATGAAAGCCTTTTATTTAACCGAAACGTTTATTGCATTGTCTAATAAACGTCATGGCTGGCACTAGTATCCGACGTCGTATAAGTTAGTTCTGAAAACGTTTACTCAACATGTGCACTGACACCATTGTACAACGTCGTATAAGTTAGTCCTGAAAACGTTTACTAAACTTATGCACCGATACCATTGTACGGCGTCGTATAAATTAGTCCTGAAAACGTTTAATCAACTATATAATTACACATTACAGTCACGCGACTGAACAGTTGTAAGATAAACTTCTATTTATCATAATAGTTAGTTACATACCACTATATAACTGTTACATAACATGAAGTCCTATAAAGAATTATACGACGTTTTTGCTAGTTGGGATATTATGGTGAAACGTGTTACAGGAAATGCTACTTTGTTGTCTATGTGGACACTAATCTTTAGGAGCCAATGAACTGACTTAGATACGAGTCTAGCCAAAGTCTAGCCGTTCGGAGTCTCCTCGACTTTGACGGCCTTATTACAAAACAAGTTTTATCTTTAAAACATCGTGTAGTTCGAAATTAAAAAATGACACGATTGTTTATACCTGGGTCTAAATATAAATCTTGTTTTGTAATAAGGCCATGAGGGATTAAAAGTGGCAAACCATCTTATACGAGTATAGTGGCAGACAATACCTACACCTACAATACATCCGGTTCTTTCGAAATTACACTATCAGAAATAAGTTAACACAAATACTATGTGGAATCTCACAAGAATAAACTATGATGAATCGAAACTTTGACGATGTTATTTAATGTGGAGGTGTGGACTGAAAATAGAGCCCAAAACCAGTCTGGCTGGCGTTGCAAATTGTAGGTTGCAGTTTTAAAAACGTAAGGAAAATAAAGACATGTTTGCAGTCTAGATGTCTGACATAGTGTCTGACTGACTGACGCACTGCGAATAGGTAGGTAAAGTAAGTACGTGTCGATCAGTGTTGATGTATGGACGAATGACCTCGTACAGAATACTTCCACACGAAATAGCGATGGCGCTTGACGCTTCCGATACCATCAGTGTATGGTCCGCGCATTATCGGACCAACACCAGAATATGCGATAATGGAAATAACAACTAGCGTGATATTTTTGATACACTCTAAATAGTCGTATTTCATGAATTTAGCTGTAGCGTTAAAACCTATTGCTGTCGTCCAATAGGAAATGTATTCTTGTCACTCTTATCTTTTATTTCGATAAATTGGTACCTACATAGCGTGTTGATCTGTCGTTCTATTAAGCGTTGGTTTAATAAATGCGATTAGGAGATAGATTTTTAATGCTTCGGCTAGTTATTATAGGTAGGTACCTATACCTACGTCTCGGTTAGGTTAAAGAAAAGTACAGTCTACTCTCGACATATTTTGCTGGTCGTTCATGGTCGTTGATTCACACAGCGAAGGTCGGTGCCTGATTAGGTAAAGCGTAGGCAGAGGCGATCTGAAACGTCATTAGCACAGCTACTTTCAGACATTTTCGAGACAAGAACTCGATAAATGTTTACGTGTCGGCACAAAAAGCTAAGTTTGCTCAACTGTTATAATAAGTAGCTACGGTAGGTACCTAATTCGTTTTGAGGCAGGTAAAGAAACGTGACTCACTTATAACGATAACGAAATTGCTATCAATTCCATAAACTTGATAATATTATAATTAGTCCGATAGGAAGCCTGACTAAAAGACAAAAAATCATTTTTTATGCGCTTTGTGGGAAAACAACTTTCTCCTTATTCCAGTGGGCGCACTTTAAAGCAATATAATTTTATTTCGTAGACAGTTTCTTATCGAGACATTTACTAATCTCAAGTTCAATAACTTGCCTTTGTTGGCTGGCTCTACCAGACTGCCACAACGCACAGAACAATGTGTGCACCCTAAAATTCACCAAAGGTTAAACTATTAGACTGAGGCATTTCCAGATGCATGGTAGCTACATAAATAAAAGGCCAACAGAATGATGATGCTGGTGGTACAGAAATGGAATTACTATAATATAACGTGTCCACATCGCATGGATAACGAATAAGAACAAGTTTTGTTAATTTAAAACCAAACCCATCGAGTAAAAATTCGTCTCTAAATGCCATTCCAACTATACATTAGGCAACGACTTTGATGGGATTTTCTGGCATGGTGAAGATGTATTTTAATTTTGGATGCCATTGCCTTGGGATCTTATGAAGGCTAATCCAAGTACAAACTTGGTACCTACATGACGTACCTACCTAAATTAACACAAATTTTATTGATAGGAATAAAAAAAACGCCGTGATGATGTAATATTTATATTGTTCTCAGTTCGGTTCGCATATTTTAGCAATAAAGTAGTTACATAAGCATCTGGCCAGATCATAAAAATATTAGCACAAGTTATCAGTTACACTGTTACCTATGTTTATAAAGGGGGTAGGCAGAAACTATAGAACGCCACCTGCTACGCTCCTTACATACTCCTTTTGCTTCGTTTACGTACCTATAGTTTCTGCCTACCCCCATGGGAAGAAGGCGTGAGTATATGTAGGTATGTATGTTGTTATAGGGTCATGAGTTCACGACCTCGCAGATCAATACTGCCATGTCGGGAAGCCACTAGTCACTGAATACACTTTTTCAGTCAAAAGCTTTCTATAGGTGTTAGTTTTACTTCAAAATAGCTTTATTTTAATCTAATCAGTCCTATTATTTGGACTTGGCAGGTTTCTTTAAATACCAACGCCGTTAGCTGATTATTTCGCATCATTAGGCGAAAATCGCCAGAAACATTAAAAATAATCTCTAATTTTCTTTTCTACAAGTCGCCGCGTCGCTCAGGAAGCCATATTGCCTTACGGATGTAAAATCTACCCTTGTAAAATAAACTCATGACAGAAAACAACGCGGCTGATCTATGAATAGACTCGCTCGTCTCATTCTCACAATAATGTGAAAACAGTCAGGTTCATACTTCACAGGTAAATAGCACATTACAATATGTGCTTACGATAAGCCGACATACTGATTTGCTTTCAAGAAAATAGGCAAGGAAAATAAATATATTTCATACTTCACACGGTCAACAAACCAAGCGAAAAGTGAACAATAAAGAGATATGAACTAAATGGTTTCACTACGTACTGTCCCAAAATGTTCCCCTCGAATGTCGCTAAACTAGCCCGCGAAATTCAAATTTTCTTACGTTTTTTGTAATTTGCAGGTCAGTATCTAATATAACAGGTTGTAGTTGATCTAAATATGATTCGCGGCTATAACAAATATGGCTTTACAGAATTACAATCATTAGAATCAGCATTACAACTCTCTAAGTTCAAAAAATCCAACTGAATGATTATTTCAGGCATTCAGTAGGATTTCTTATTATGGCCGCGAATCATATTTAGATCAACATACAACCTGTTACTGACCTGCAAATTGCAAAAAACGTAAGAAAATTTGAATTTCGCGGGCTACCTTAGCGCATCCCTCTTAAGAGGGCCCTTCCCGGTCCGTCTATCGTCAACGCGAGCATGGTCGAAAAGCTTGTTGTTTCCTCCAGCGCAAGTGAAAACTATTAACAATCGAGTGAGAACGCGATAACATTGAACGAAAAATAATGAGCGGAAATTTCATAAAACTTGGTTCCAGGAAATACGTGTAAGCCTTACTAGTTTGTGAAATAAATGTTGGTCATTTAGAATCTCCATTACATTTGCAAGGTTTCTATCGTAAAGTTTTCTTAACATTTACAATTTATGAGTACATTATGAATGGCCAAATTTCAGGTAAAATTTGTGCAAAAAAGCTGATTTTTGCAGGCTTATACTGAATTTGTTTTTCATTTTTTTTTATTTTTTGCTTGCATTGAAACCTAGATATAGTGCACAAGATACCTATTGGTTCAAAAATTTCAAAGAAAGATGTGTTACTTCGCCATAATCACGTACGAGCGTTTGTATGAAAAGTATGTCGGGTTGGCCGCTCTTAAGTAATTTGGATCATTTACAGCGTGACTAATGTCGGGCGATGGTTATCATCGAACCGTTAATGACAGTCGCAAGGCTTCAATACAGCCAATTAGTATGTGTAATGTGTGTTCACGTGCACTTGGTATGAGTAGGTAGCCTTTTGATTCAAACGTGTATGTCACGCAGGTACAATTACAATCATGGGCCATTCATGGACTATACCAGTCACTTCTCTGATATAAAATCGATTTAGCTTTTGTTTTAGTTGCCTTACAGCCCGTTCACACATAGTCTCCGTATTTACGGTACCCGCATTAACGGATACGGCAAAAAATTATACTTTGTTCACACATAGGCATCGTATAACGTTCAACGTACCCGTCATCACTGGATACTATGTTCACGGCGGCCCCTTCACCCCACACACAGTTTATATCCGGTAAAGATGTACACCTTTACCGGATATAAACTGTTGCTGATATAAACTGGATACATGACGGATACGTATTCCGTTCATCCAGTATTCGATGACAAAACAGAATCTCATAATTTAACGGACCGATATTTTTTACTGTAGGTATACTGAATACTGTGTCTTATTTATGTAAAGTCGCTCATGTAACAACTCCATACGCCATCGATGAAAAAAAAAAACGTATCCGATAAAACAGACCAGTAAAACGGTGACCATGTGTGAACGGGCTGTTAGCTGCTAATTCCTTCGACTACTAAACTAAATAGATGCATTTTGGGAATCATCGGAAGATGGATGTAAATAAACTATCAATACCTACATGGACGAGAAGTATGTAGCTGAGAACGGTAGGTAGTAAGTAGGTACATTAAACTGAGAAGTCATCCAAGGTAAACTATAGGTAACTAACTACCTAGGAGGTAAGGGAAAACTGCAGCTCCTTCACCGCTTTACAACATTAAGTAAAGAAATAGTGTTAAAACACGTGCGAATAGAAAAAAACATAACTAAATTAGATAATTATATATATAAACGCCTAAGAACAAGATGTGATCAAGAAACCTTGACACGTGTTCCGAGTCCACGTTGTATCGCATTACGGAACTGGTGCTGTCTTGGCAGATTACAAAACAAACCGGTAGCCATCCGGTTGCTAAGTATTTCAAAATCAGTGCAAGAAATGAACTCGTACTTCTTCATTACTGTTTTTTAATGCGCGTGTATTAGAACCAGCACGAGCAACACACGAAAGTGATGAACATGTCGAGGTAATTTGAGTAATATCCACTGTTTATTCAATGTTTTAATGAATTTTCCAAGTATGGTATTAAAGTCTTTCTTGGCAAGATTCTATGCGGTCGTGAACTTTTGGGGTGTCAGCGTCCAAGGACTTTTAAATGTTAGTTACACGAAACTAAGGACGAACAAGCTAACAACGCTGACTATATAAATATTCGTTGAAATAGTGGCATTTTCTGTTTTGTGAATTATAACTATCATATTAAGGCGCTGACAAGAGGCAAATAATAAAAGTAGGCTTGTCTTAAGAGGCTGACAACAGGTAAACCTCTGTCACTGTCAGATTGCATACAAAATAAAGTGATGCGCGATGACACAACGTATGGCGTAAAAATGCAAATAAAATCGTATAAAATTAGATATTAACTAATTAATAAAAATTAATCCATCACCGGATGCAGTTTGGCATTTGCAATTTTATAGACCTGGGCCTCAAGTCTGCTATTACAATAGTGTCAGAATGGTCGATCATTGATTTCATAATTGTTGATTTTGACAGGTTTGGTAATCTACTATTATAATGGCGTCATTATGACTTTCCAATGGTCTGCCACTGACACTACATTGAAAGAAATTGCAAAGAAAATGATCGACCATTATGAATTTACCAGATTACGAACTTTTAGCAAAATGACAATGGGATCGTGTTGGAATGACTGAATTTATAAAAATAGCAGACTTGGGCCCCTGGTCCTATTTTGCTCCTAGGGTGGTAAAAATGCTCCACTTCCGAAAAAAGAATATTTATCTGATTTTACGTACTGATATTGTACCTTTTCAGAGAATGCAATATTTTTAGCTAATGAGTGTTATAAACTATTTGGTTCAGGTGATATTTTCTGTTTAACGCAGGCGTTGTATTTCCTGTATTTTTTTTTTTAACTTGGGTATATTTTGCGTCTAATTTTGTGGTTAAAATGTGGCTGGAGCAAAGAAAAAGTAAAAAAAATAGTTTAATAATCCGTGATCATATTTGAAAATGAAGACCCCAACATTTTAAATTCAGAGAATGTGGCCTACAGCCTTTAGTAAAAAAAGAAGGTAATTAGTATGTAGTTTTTAAATATGAAAGTGAGCTGTTTCCCGGAGTGATTACCTACAAAAATCAATAAAAATGGGGCTATTATATCAATGAAGCGTTCTTTGAAGAACTGGAAATGGCCCCTTCATAAAGACGAATTAAACTTACACATGGAACGACCCACCAAAAAAAATTGGACGCAAAGACTTTTATTTTGTGCCAGAACTAGACCAAATATGGGGCACAAAGTTTTTAGTTTTTTTTTTTTTCTTGTGATTAATAATGTCGCGTTGCTTATTTGTACCTAGTTTACTAGTAATTCTTTGATATTGTTTACTTTTAATACATTTACGAAATGTTTATGCTAATTCCATCTTGCCGGTGCTCTGCCTTGAGCGCGTTTTCCTTCCACCCGGCCCAGTATCATAAGCCTTTCCAGACCATGCTTAGGTAAACGCATAATATGTCCGAAAAAAAGAAGAAGAAAGAAAGAAGAAGAAAGAAAATACGTTTATTTGCGGTAAACATAACGCAAAGAAATAAAAACACAAACACGAAAGAACAAGTTGAGGGAAAATATGCGTCACATTCACGCAAAACGGCCATCGCTCAGCATAATGCTGCGACCCTATGCTAGACAGAGCCCCAGCGCTGGTTTTCAGCGACCGCCGGCGTTGACGTGATGACGTCAACCGGTGCAGCATAATGAGATAAAAATAAACAAAATAAAATAAATGCAATACTTCGTTATCTATGTATATATAAATATAATATCTAGAATGGCAACATTCAGTAACGTCGGCAATGACTCAAGCGACGAGCGCATGTTACGCAATCTGTGTGTGCAGCTGTCAGCTGTCATAAAGAATTTGGCGTTTTACGTAATGGTTACATCTCAGTCAGAGAGGGTTACATAATTAAATAACATGGCGCATTATGTAAATAATGCTAGGATGTTATCTAACAAAGGATTCATTGGGTGACTGGGTATTAAATAAGTATGGTATTTGTACAGTGTTCGTGAAATTTGTATGGTGTTGATGACAAAATCGGTGACCTCAACCACAGACCAGGACAAAATGGTAAGTGCAAAATAAATTGTTATATTTATGATCGTGAATAATAAATAATTTGAATACTATTAAATAAAAGAAATTAGATTGGATTGGATAATAAATTAGGATAAATTTGATATCAAGGAAATTATACCTGACAAGCCATAGTTTGTCAGTTGATTAAATTAGGCTTAACCGTAAATTGCAGAAACAAGGTAGCTTATGGGTGCCGAAACACAGAGATTAATACAACCCCATTAACAGAAGAGCGAATCCCAAGCAGCCCATGCCCCAGGAGATCCCAAGCCAGTGCCTGCATGCCATGACCGCAGAGGTACAGTGAATCAATACTAGAATTGAAGGGAAATTTGTTCACGTATGAGTAACTTTTTATGTTGGAATTTAAAGGATTGTATTGTTTTCAGGCGTCGCATTGGTGGTGGGAGATCATTCCAACAGCGCGTGGCTGCAAACTTGAAACACCCCCTGAAAGCTGTAGTTCTGTGCATTGGCACCAACAGTGGGCTTACCATGGAGCGAAGACTATACTTAACATGGTTTTGTTTCCAAGTTAGCTTTTCATAGAGATAGTGTGGTTTATGAGTTGTAATGATACCAAACAACAAATTGGCTAAATGAAGCTTCCTCCTGGCATTCATCTTTAATAAATTTAATTGGTTAATATATGGAGTAACGTGACTTCTCCGCGGAATGTTAACACAAAAACGAACACATGCATTCTGGATACGTTGGATCACATGCTCTGTTCTTGAAAGCAGGCAAAAAGCTGAGAGCACGCTCCTGGCATATTGTAGAAAGTCGCTTGGTAATACTGAGTTCCTCCAGTATGGATTCGTTCGTTCTCATGGTGGTCCATGGTATACGAAGTAGCCTCCGCCAACACCACATCTCGAAAGCTTCGTTTTTACTGCTTTCGCGGCTTTTGATGCACCAAGTTTCAGCACCATATAAAAAAATGGAAAAACTAGAGCACGGATCAGTCGTATTTTAATATACCGACGGATGCCACGATTCTTCCAAATTTTCCCTAGACTGGTCATATCAGTACGACGGCGGTCCTCAAAGCAGCTGCCCTCATTCGTGGTCAAAGACCCAAGATACAGGAACTCGCTGACTTTCTCATAGCCGTCGAGTAGATTTGTGCTTGGAAGACGATGAGCACGGTCTACCACCATTACTTTGGTCTTGACATGGTTGATCTTGAGTCCAAGTTTAGCGCTCTCTGCTTCTATAAGTTTCAGCAGCTCCGCCATCTCTTCCCCACTCGACGCAACTATAGTGGTATCGTCCACATATCTTAGGTTCGTGAGTCTTTCACCACCAACAATGACTCCACCGTGCCGACCATCGAGCGGTCGCCTCATAATGTGCTCCCGGTAGAGGTTGGCTTTGGCGACAGAATACAGCCTTGTGTGGAAAGCCTGCGGTTTTTTGTTTTCCAGTTTCACAAAGCTGGTGCCATCAAGGTACAGATTCTGGAGCAGAAAGGTGAGATGTGGGGGGACGCCCATATCAATGCGAACATCAAACACTGTCTCCCATTGTACGCAGTCAAACGTCTTAGCGTAATCTATGAAGCACAAGACCAGTGGCTTGTTAAATTCATGACATTTCTCGATGAGAATGCGGACGTTCAAAATTTGATCTCGAGTTCCCTTGCCGGCAATAAAACCGGCTTGTTCTCTCGGTATCTGGTGGTCTACATACGCTGATAACCTCGTGTTAATTATGCACAGAAGGATTTTACTAGCGTGGGATATGAGCGATAAGGTTCTGTAGTTTTCACACTTCTTGGTGAAACCATTCTTGTGAAGAGGAATAACAGCGGATTGTGACCAGTCAACTGGCCACTGGCTTGTCTTCCAGATCTTCGTGCATATCTGGTGCACAATCTTTGTCCCATCCAAACCAAGATGTTGTAATATTGCAGCAGTAACGCCATCAGGACCCACCGCTTTATGCTTCAGTTTTTGTACAGCATCTTGGACTTCAGATAGAAGTATACCTGGCTCTTCCAAGTGGTCTTCCCATCTTCTCTCGGTGACTACATCATCTTCATTCCGATATAGTTTGTAGCAGTAGTCTCTCCATCTATCCAAACACTATAAATAGTAGGGTTAAAAACTTAAAATGCAACAAGTTAAGCCACCAAATGTTCTACCGAAGTTCAGTACTTTTTGAGTTAGTTAAATTTTTAGTTTTTATGAAAAATCTCAGATTAAATCATTTGAAGCCAATTAAAAAAAAAAAAGACTACAAAGTGAAAAATAACTACTTTCGGAAGTCGGTGTCTTTGGATCTGTATTTTAGTTTTTTGCCACCGACTTCCGAAATTAAAGTTATTTTTCACTTTGTAGTGTTTTTTTTGAAGTCGGTTTTTTTTGTGTATAAAGATTTTAATTTTTTAATTTTTAGTGGGTCAGTTTGTAATTTATCTAATTTACAATAGCCTAATGACAAATACTCACCAATTTTTACATAATATTCTTTTCCCGATGCAGGGGCGTTAATTGTTGGTGACATCACCATATGCATTTTGACGAGCATAAATTGCTTAGCAACCATATTAAAGTGCCTAATCGAATCGCAACGGTGAAATACTTATTATTAAGTAGTTCCAGTGGCCATTTGTGGTCTTCATCATCTGTTCCACTTCACAAAATGGTGCTTTTCAAGTGCAAATGCACGAGTTACTATAAAAAATACTCAAATCGCTATAGGTATGCCTATGAAATTTGAGGATTTCCGTCGATTTCCATGGAATCCCCTCATCAGATTCTCATTTGGTGGCAATGGGACCACCTCGGGAGCATACCCTTCCATACAAAAAAAGAATTTTCAAAATCCGTCCACAATTGACGGAGTAATCGGTGAACATACATTTTTAAAAAAACATACAGCCGAACATAATATATAACCTCCTCCTTTTTGGAAGTCGGTTAAAAAAGAATTTACGGGCCGACTGTACTGAAATTTAGTAAATTATCATGGCCGTAGCAGATCTTTGCTAATAATTAAAGTTCAAAAATGCTTAAAACATTGGCAAATATCACTAATCAAACATTTAATTTTTGATATTACTTCATACAAAATGTTGTCTAGTATAAAAAAAAAAATACTACGCCTGATATACAAATTAAGATGCTGTCAAGAGGCAAATGATAAAAGTAGGCTTGTCTTAAACAAAAAATTGCCACATCTATACAGTTTGTGGTAGCGGAAAAAATATATGTTATTCTTGAACATATTTCTCAGAGCTTGGTTGTTAGTGTTACCAAACCACGTTTAGAAAAAAAAAAATCTCGATACAAATTAACGGTAAACTAACCCTTTACTTTGAGTTTCAATCCAAAATATCTGTATTAAATATGAACGTACGGTTGGTATTTAATTAATAACAAGAACGTCTTATTTGTACGCAGAACTTGGTTATTTTTTATTTTCGATTACTCAACTCATTTTTGAGTAAATAGATAATTACTTCATATTTTGCAATAAATTACAAGCGTTGTGTCATCGCGCTTCTCTTTCTTTGTATGCAGTCTGACAGTGACCGCGGTTTAGCTGTTGTCAGCGTCTTAAGCATCTAATTACCTGAGCAAGAAGTCCGATTAGATAAGCTGTAATTTTCGCGCCTGTTTGGAAAATTTAACATTTTGCTTAAGAAAATGTTATTGGGGACAATTTTTTTATTTTATTTTATTTTCCTTTCCTTTCCGAACTTAACGATAGACTATTTGTTCAAGAGTTACCTAGTTACTGTACATAATATATGCAGACACGAACAAACTTAAATCTATAATAATTGTTTTGGCAAGTGTCGTAATAATAATATTATGCAATTGCAACAATTTCGATAAGCAACGCATAAAAATGTAGACTATATACGCTTATAAGTTATAATATTTGATTCTTGGGTTTGTTACTGAAGTAGGTAAGTATTCTAGGTAATTCAGGGCAGTTTGTTAGGTTCCGCGCCCACTCGACCTGCTTAGACTCGACCCGAAGAATAATACCAGATGTTTTACTACCAATTCAGTGCCATTTGTACAGTCATGCAAAGTGATATTAACTTAATATTATACATAGAATATTTAATATTTTGTTATGATATATAATTTATCCTGGTAGTCAGTGATTTCGTTTCAAAAATGTAGCTTTATAAAGATAGCCTCTACCTCGCTTAAACCTGTTTTCTGGAAACAATAGACGAAGCGGCTCATATCTATACTTGTTAACCTAATAATTATAATCTCATATAAAGACTGATTCAATAAATACCACCGTGCCACTAGCTATAAGATTGTAATGATAATGAACAATAAACTGTGATTTTTACTACAAAGTATAAAGCGTATAATTACTACCTATTAAATAACTATTAAAAAAGGATAAATAAATAATTCTTATTGATTTATTTAAATCAAACATTATTTAAATTTTACACTCTGTGGTGCAAGAGTTAAATCGACACTTTTCTGTCTGACTATACATCGACGTTTTTACGCATAGCCAAACAGAAATATCCAGGTAATCTTCGGGTCGAGTGAGCGCGGACCCGTTTTTTAAAGGAAAATTACAAATAGGTGTTACTTCAGTGTTTATTTGACAATGAGGATGTTATTTACCTAAACACAACACGAAAGATCTCGTTACATTATGTACAAAAAATAAAGCATAATTAACGTCTAATAAGTTACTAAGAATTAGGGAATATAAAAATGACAGCCATAAAACAATCACAAAATTAAGAGAGTTCTGACATCTTATGTTCTGGGTTCTGCAGTGTTGTCTCTGGCATAGCGGAAGAAGGTTACGACGAACCTAAGACGTAATCGTTACTTTTGCCTCTACTAGGCGTAGAAAATTATTTATGGGACCAAAATATGATCCTGAAATCCATTAATTACTCTAGTCTAAACCTACAACAATACAGTGCTTGTAGAAGCGTGATCTACCACTCAAATCTGTGTAAAAGGTAAAATATTTATCATAATCGCTTGTGGGTCAATGGACTACTTAACTATAGTTAACAAAACAAAATCATGAAAACTAAAGTTAAGATCCGAACATAAGATTTCAGGCGACTACCTCTATAACTAGGTACTTTATTATCATTATATAAAAATATTGCATTGGTTATTTACATTGATACAAAATTCTAATCCTCTCCTCTATCGCAAAGAGCGATACCCAACCACGTATATCGTTTATCACTGATAAGAGCGGCCGCAAGTTAAGGCAATTACTTGATAAAGAGAAATTCGCCAATTATCAAATTATATATTTATTGGACCGGGGCTATAAGAGTGCGTCGTTACAGGTGACGAAGCACCATAATCTGGGGTCGTAGGTGTTGAAATAGGTGAGGAATCAATGGGTTTCGTCAGCGCGGGCGCTACGTACTCAGGGAATCGAACACTAGACTCCGCCTGCAGTGGAGCCGGGGGCGTGCAGCTCGGGAACGGACTTAGCAACAAAAATGTCCCGAAAGCAACTATCGATGCCATGATCAGAATAATGGTTCTAGCTTCGAACCCTGCCCTTAGACCAGCCCAAGCGGCCATGTTAACGAGTAGGAGTAGGACCGAAACTCGAATCAGTCTGACAGCGGTCGCGTGGATCCTCCCACCGCCGACGCCGCTCATGTCGCTCGGACCGTAAGCGAAAAACAAATTATGTTTATCGCCCACGTGTTTAAGCATCATGTACATCAAGCCGAACGGCGAAATCAACGGACAAGCGAGGCTGTAAACCATCGTTATCGAGAAAATTGCTATGCTCCAAGCATAATGAACTCCAAATGGAAACTCGTAAAGAATGGCTCGCTTTACGTAGCTCTTTTCCGCCTTTGACTTTGACTGCAGCAAATACCATACATAGAGGAATAGTTCCGGGAAGCGGATCAGTTCTAACGCCGTACCGATTAGGCCAGAGGTGATGACGTAATTAACGAAGAATGCTCCTTTGTCAGGCAAAAATACGCAATCCCAACGCATGCTATTATTGTGATTTATTGTCCATGTGAGAAATGCTTCAGCACTAGCAAGACCTAAAGAAGGTAAGATTAGAGTCATTAACAATAAGAAAGATACAGTTTTAGTCATAATAGAGTAGTTCTGCTGTGACTTGGTCCAATGAGAGAGGAACTTATCAGAGAATGCTACAATGGCAGGCATGACTGCAGCCATGGTCCAAAGAAGCAGTGTAGGGAGGAATTCAAAGATCACAGTACTAATTTTTCCTAGAGAATCTGGTTTAGCCACCGTTGTATTAAAGAGATTGACTATAATTGCAGGGGTTGTTAAGAAAAATAGAACAATAAATAAGAAAAAGTTGACAACAATAGCCTTGAGGTACCACATACCAGGTTGCACACTCAGATTTTCCCAAATAATGTCAGAGGGATTGGTTGCATGAGACAAAACCCAACCATAATGCAGACTAAAATTACTAATGACATGTTCAGCAAGCTGGTGAGATGGTAAAGTCAAGAACGCAATGCCTAGAGGATCATTGAGTACCATAGCTCGGCATCTCTTTGCTTCATCTTTCAACCTCTTCTCTTCAATGCTGTAGAACTCCAGGGCATCAAGTTCGGGACCATACCATGTTGGCTTCACAGTAATACGCTTCCCGGTCTTCTTGAAGTACGAGTCAGTGTAAATGAGTGCTTCAGTCACCATGTCTTTCTTCTCTTGAACTTCATTCAACATGTTTATGTTGTAGGCGAGGCGGAGATCCACTATTTGAATGTGAGGGAAGTTGTGGGCAAAATAAGCTCTTATGCTAGATTCATTTCTGTCAGCTTTTGATATGTTAGTGATCATAATAGTGCCAGTCATCGATGTTGGCGCTGGTTTACGTCCAGTGCACCTTCTCATTATCAACACAGATATTGGAAGGAAGGCAATGCTTAGCAGAGTATGCACCCACAGCCAGCTTGATCTTCCGGTAAGGTTCGACAAAGTCGTTCTACTAAATGTGCTGGAATCAACATTTAAATTAGTGCCTTGGAAGTTGATTGGCAGTATCAGGCCAATAGATACTAGTGTCACAATGAACATCAATGTTATTGCATGTCTTTGGAAGGAGAGGTAGTGGACAGCATCAGGGCCGCACTTGGCCAGTACCTGCTCGCGGGTCAGACGGAATACAGCTGGCAGCCACGTAAAGAACCCTTCGTCTATGTTGGGTACGTCATCAGCGCTGCGTCTCCTATTCACTAAGGCATCGCCGTCACCGCCACGGTAGAACAAGTTGGTCCACCGACTCTTTGTGCGCTGCACGAGCGCCATTCGGCCATAGTTCCATGCCGTCCGCCGCAGCACAGTGAACAAAGCGATGAGTAATGTCCACGACACCAAGTTGAGTATTAAAGTTTGTGGAATACCGTTGTACGCACCTGTTATTATAACATTTTGTGTGGTGTTCACCAACATACAACCATCATCATCGGTACCGTTCGAGCTGTTCGAAACTAAAGAATATGACACTATGTTAGTAAAAGCACTCATTTTCGATGTCGCAACACGGGCGGTCAGGCGATAAAAGAGAAAGTATTTACATAATTATAGTTCCACAAATCCACAAAATGCACTGACACTTCACTAAAAACTTGGTACACCTGTGTACTCGAATTTCAATACCATCTGGAAATTCTATTGTTGTCAGTTTTAACCACAGACCAAGTAGGTTCTAATGGATCAAAAGATCAAAATACATGACGTTTCTCCGATATCTGCCGCTGTTGAACTTGAAGCCAGTCACTGTAAGATGACAGAAGGATGACAGCATCGCCACTATTGCAAACTTCAAAACCGTTCCGTCACGTGTACTTGCTCTTTTACACACCAACGATACTCTTGGGATAAAAAGAGATATTAGATTATTAGAACCAAAGTTCTAGAACTGTCACAGACTAAAGTAGAGGCGGCTATTATATAGACGCATAATCGCTGGGAAAACGATACAGCAGTTACTGGTAGTAACGCGTTATAATAAAATTATATTTTGTTCCTTTTATTAATAATTTCTTGCAAAGTGGCTTGGAAAGTACAAAAATGGTGGAGGTAGTGACATCTGAATTCGAATCTGTAATAGGCGTATTATTGCTACAGTATAGTAACGAGCTGTCAAACATAATAAACCTTTGTGGAATGTACTTATGCTGTTGGTGTGTATGCAACTGTATTTAATGCAAATGATTTTAATTACGAAACTGAAATAAACAGCACGTTAACAACAGTAACTGATTGGTTGCAGTCAATAAATTTAAAAGTTAACCTTTCAATAACAAAATTAGTTCAGTTTAGAAATTACAAAAGTAGACCACACAACTAAATGTACCGTAACTGTTATAGCGATTGAAGAAAAGCTGTAAAAGACACATATTTCCTAAGAGTTACGATAGATCAACATTTAAACTGGAAGGCACATATTTGGAGTTTGACATTTGCACCTTTTCTTAATTTTTTTTTTTGCGCTTCATTAGAAAGAACCAGGTTCTTAATAATTAATTACAATCTAGCCTCTATGACTAATAAGCAATTTTAATCTAACCTAATTTTTATGTGATCATTATTTTAAAACTTAGAATAGTGTTTATTGCACTTTACACAAGTCAGTTCATCTGAAAAGCTCGTGGCTAAGTAATAACAGTCGCACGGGTCGATCCATCAGGTTAAGCTACGCTTGCCGGGGTTGGTCCGTGGATGGGTGACCATCTTTACATACCGAGACTCCTCCGTGCTTCGGAAAGCACGTTAAGCCGTTGGTCCCGTTGTTGGAGGTCAGATAGGCAGTTGTTCCATGTAAAATACTGGTATTCAGCTGCATACAGTTAGACTGGAAGCCGACCCCAACATAGTTGGGAGAAGGCTAAGCAGATAGACACAAGTCCCTTCCACTTTCTTAGAGTCGAATATTATAATAAAAACACTTTGTTCATGTGTTAAAGGTGTGTCATTGTCACTATTATTTCTACACTTTTTACACTACACCTCAGATTATTTAATAGTAGCACTACACTAACTAAAATGGTTTTGTTCGTTTTAGTCTTCGCACTATATTTGTGTTATAGCTGAATTGCCTTGACGTTCACATGTCGGTGGAGTCGGTGTTCATGGGCCTCAGCAAATTCTGACTTATGTTGGTGACGGGTTCCAAATTTTGGTCTCGAACTCACGATGGAGGTTATCATTTCGTAAAAATTTCATTTCCTATACTTAGGTAATAAATTGTGCACAAATAAATAAATAAAATAAAATAAAGCAGGACATTTGCACCTGTCAAATTATTATCTGGGATTATAAAACGAACTTTACGCATTGCCAATCCTGGCAGAAACAAAAAATACCAGTGTTACTAGAAATGCCTATTTTGGTAATGGTAATGTCTGCTAAATTATGGTATATAGAATACCATAAGTTAGCAGTGGATAGAGATTACTATTACTGGGGCAACTTGACAATCGTATCCATATTTAGTATCACTCTTCGGTGTACCTAAATTGATGGTCACGGACAAAGGACGGATGTTCGAGTCAAGCGAGTTCAAGACGTGGATAAACGAATTGGGCTGCCATCTACACCACATAATACCAGAGATGCACCACGCAAACGGGCAAGTGGAAAGGTACGTAAGGACTGTACTTAATATGATTCGCATTGAAGTTAACCACAAAAATGCGTCGTGGTCCGATACATTGTGGAAACTTCAGCTGGTGTTGAATATAACAAAGCAGAAGACCACTCAAGCCTCTCCGTTGAGCGTTTTAATAGGTACAGAAGCAACGACTCCAGTCATTCGCGCATTAGTGCGTGATGTGGCTCTCGATAATTCAACTCCCAATCGAGAGGCTTTACGTGAAGTCACCAGAAGCAGAACTCGGCAGCTCCTTAAGGACAATTAATCTAAGCAAGATGAACGTGTGAACCAACATCGATGTTCGCCGCGTGTGTTTAATCTTAACGACCTTGTGTTTGTTATCAAGTATTCACAGGTTACCGGGAAACTCGACCCAGGCATGGTCAAGATCTTGCCAAGTGGTCGCTATGGACTGAAGCTTCTCAGTGGTGGCTACGGCAAGACTACGCAAGCCGCGGCACAATACATGGTGCCATGGCGGGGTGAGTGGTGCCCGGAAACGTGCTCTGCATTTTTTGAAAGTAAGCATGTGATTCACTTTTCGTTATTTATTGTTCTAAGATAGTGACAGTCATGTTGCGTCTTGTTTTACTAATAAGGAGTAATTTTATTTGTATTTTCATGAAGTGGATCGTCGCCTGGAACTGCCCTTCGTATGCTAGGCAGCCAAGGACGTTGACGTGTGTCGTCATGCCGTCCCTAGACGTTGGCATCAGTTTGTCAAGGTGTCGTGTGATCATAGACGAATACGTGCGTTCGTATTGGCGTCTATGAGTGCCCGTAGCTTCACGCTAGTCAGGCAAGGACGTTGACGTGTGTCGTCATGCCGTCCCGAGACGTTGGCATCAGTTTGTCAAGGCGTCATGTGATCGTAGACGAATACGTTCGATCGTATTGGCGTCTATGAGTGCCCGTAGCTTTACGCTAGTCAGGCAAGGACGTTGACGTGTGTCGTCAAAGCGTTCTGGACGTTGCCGTGAGTCGTCAAGGCGTCATGGACGTTGACGTCAGTCGTCAAGTCGTCCCAGCGTGATTTTTGTTGAGGCACTAAATGTCACCATTCTGTAATATGGCGAGGACTGTGTGAGAGATCTGCTTGATGTATAAATTAATTGAATGTGATGTGAATGGAGCATACTCGAGATGTTGTGGTGTCTTGAAGTTAAAAGACAGCTTCTAACATGTTGTTATTGACTTTTCCAGATGATAACGCAAATGAAGTCGATGACACCCTATTACGATCCACACCCGGTGCGAATTTGCCCGTGCCACTTCCGGATGCCGATGCAGAGTCAAGGCCTTCAATATCTACCCCTGCTGTTGTGGACAAGACCTTATCCATGCCGAACCTGGATGTGAGTATGGAGGCAGGGCCTTCCACTTCAGGAGCTTTTCTCGGCGTCGCTCGCTATGATCCTAAGCCGAGCCTGGATGCCTATACGAATGAAGAGTCTGCCACAACAGAAGTCTCAGTTAACGTCTCCAGAAGTTCATAGGCTGTGGACAACCTAACGTCAGGAGAGGCTAAAAAGGCTGACTCGCTCATTTCTCGTTCCTTTTCTTCGTTGGCGCTGAGGATAGTCGGATCGCTGCTGGGTATAGATACGGTCGTCTCCACATAGGACACGTGAGCCATTTCCTTGAGTGCTATTATCATCTAATTACTGTGTTCGGTGTTATTTTGTTTCTATTTGATTTACTAAAGATTAAATACAATTGTTGCAAGGAAATAAATATTAGGTTAACCTCCCACGTGGTTTTCCTTAAACCTTATACCACTTCTGACCCAAAAATACATTAATTCATCATCATCACTATGCATCATTCGGTGAGCGAGTTCGACTCACTCTAAAGCGCTTTATTTTTAAGTTATTCATATTCGTAAATACTGTGTGAGTGTTTATTCCATGTACATTATTTATACGGTATACAGGTAAATATATATAATAGAAATTATTATTAATCAGTCAAACATACTACTAGGTATTATTGTCACCGACTGCTGAATAACCAATTAGAGAGCAGTAACTTTGTAAAATCTAAAAACAATTAAATTTCGCCGGTTACTTTACCATAGCCCATTACAACAATAGATACGTAAATAATCACTTGACGTACTTAAAAGTAAAACATGAATCGTTTTTTTTTACTTAAAGGTGAATCCGCAGCTGTAGCCCGCGAAATCCCATTCCATTGAATGACTTTCACATGAAATTATGACATTGGGGAACAAATCTAACTTACAGAGATGTACTAATGATTCTAATCAATATAATTCTTTACGTATCTGTTATAGTCGCGAATCATATTTTGATCACGATACAAACTGACAATGACCTGAAAATAGCAAAAAACGTAAGAAAATTTGAATTTCACGGGCTGCAGCTGCGGATCCACCTTAACAAATTTTCGTAACATGAGCAGTATCTATTAGTGCATGCTTTTAGTAATTATGTAGAGTAACCCGATATCCTAAAACAACATTCGGGCGTGATTCGGGCGAACTAGCGATGGTCACGTAATCTATCTTTCATAGTAAAATAAAAACAAACGAATATTGTCCCGCCAGAAATCAGTATGAATGGCGGTGCCCTCAGCCACATGTTTCTTTATCAAGGGCACCAAAACTTCAGCGGAACAAACATTGTCTGGGCGAACTTCCAGGTGATGATTCTCGCTCCCATCCTGGATCATCCCGAGGATCCAATGTCCTTCAACTAGACGACATGAACGAAAAAAGACAGATTTAATTTAATTGCATGTGCCTTGAAAATAATGATACATTTTTGATAATTTGTTTAATCGTACTGTTGGGAGATGATTGAAACGGACGTAAACAGCAATAAAATAAATAGATTTAATATAATAAGATAGCCGAGACATAAATAAATATATTTTATAGAGACTTATTTTAAAAGATTTAAATAGACGTGCACTCGGTCTTAGCTGCTGTTGGAAAAGCGGCGGCAGCGGGGCTCACGCGCGAGTCCCCACGCAGCTATTGTCCCTCGTGTCTCTCCGCCACCATTGGTTTGGAATGCGCATGTGCAAGATGCGGTCGCATGTACACGTACCTTTATTATATTTCCTTTTCCCGAACTTGCTTTCATCAATTTGAACTACTTTGCCAGGACCTCGAATCTTGCCGGTGACTGTTTGCCTATTTGTTTGGTAAGTTACAACTGCCTCTCTGGCTCTGCAATATCCCCTTTCCTCTGCAAACGCAACTGCCTGCTCACGCATGCCCATTTGGCCGTAGACTTTCACTAAGTTCCACATTCCGCGCTCTTCCTCTACATAGAGATGACGCTTAGCTTGTGGTTCATCCTCTACCGCAGAATGGCTCGTTGATGGCTGAGGTTCGTCCTATACCGCAGAACGGCTCGTTGGTGGCTGAGGTTCATCCTCTACTGTTGAACGGCTTGTGGATGGCTTAGGTTCCTCCATGGTAGCGAAGGTCGATTGTGTAGGCAGTAAATCGATGTCCGGGATATTAGGCGCAAAACTCAATCGATTAGGCAGAAAATCGGTGTCCAGCGTACAAGCGTAGGTCAATCGTGAAGTCAAACAATTTAAGTCCAGAGATAAGCCAAAGTCGTCAAAGGAAGCCACAACAAAAACACCACGAAACACAGAGAACACATTCACGCAACTCGAGGAGAAACGGAATAAACGAAAACAGTTGACAGTGATACATCATGATGCAGATGTATCGCAAACAGTTTTTTTTTTTTACTTTCCGTTTCAATTTATTTACACCACGGACAATAAACTAGGACAGATTTGGTTGTCGATCGTCCATTTTAACTTTTCATTTTCGTTTTTTATCTCATTTGAGGTTAGAAACATTTTTTATTAATTTGTCGAAAAATATCCATTGCTTTTTAATAAGAGTGGTAGCGTTATAATCGGGAACCCAACCCTTACCAGATGCAACCCCTTTTACCACCCAACTCCTGCAAAACCGTTACCGCTGTTTAATCCGTTCGTTGCGTTAGCTTCGGTATTCGTTTTTAGTTATATGTGAATTAAAACAGAAGTCGCAAGTTCGCAACCCTATAGAACCACTACTGTCAATATTGAAATATTCAATTTTACGTTTCGTTTTAAGTTGAGTTTAATAGTTATTATTTTATTAAAATTATCCAATTAAAAAAAGTAATACAGTTGTGTTCACTATCATTTTAGATCTCATTTAATATTTCACTGTGTATTGCTTAATTGTTTTGTAACATGCAGTATTTTTTCTTTATAGTGTGATAATTTATTTCATCTTACAGTTCTGTTATTTCTATCCAAATAATACTTTCTGTAATGAAAAGCCCGAAAAGCCCTAAGAAAGAGACAACATTAAACAATGTATCGAATAAACGAGACAGATGCACTATACTTGAAATGTAGATGAAACAGAATTAAATTCTGAAATTCGTAACAAGTTCGACCGTTCGATTAACTTGTTTTGTGATAATTATTTTAATTTGATGACTTTTAAAGTAACAATAAACAAAAAATAATGGCAGACTTCGACTGGAATAATTATTTGGAAGTGAATAAAAATGTCGCTGTTCCTGAAGAATTATTTTCTCATGTAAGTTTCAATTATTTCTTACATGTTGTATAATTTTTTTTTTATGGTTGTTCTTTTTTCTACTTAGTTGTTTTATTATTGTTTAGAAATAATACTACGGTCTCCCCACCTTATTTTGTTAAGAAAACCATGATTGAAATGGAAAAACATACAGTAGGAAAATATAAAAATGATGTGTACCATCTTAATTTATTTCTATTTATAAACCATGAATATTTTTACAGTAATGTGGTTTCGTTCAGATATTAATGCACCTCATGGGTAAGAGATCATATCCTGTAATATTATTATAGATATGATGTTGCATAAACATTATTTAAAAAATATGAAACCATATGGTCATGAACTTCCACAAATGTCCACAAAGTGATTTCTTTATTGATATATCATTACATGTTTGTAATAAAACATCTCTTAAATTAAAATTATAGCAAGTAGCCAAGAAAGTATCAAACTGCTGTCTCAATTAATTTTTAGAATCAAATTAAATTCAAGGAAAAGGAACAATTCAAATTAAAAGCAGAACAATTTAAATTGACAAAAGTATGTTTTCCCTGTCTTAAAAAACATACTTTTGTCAATTTTATGTGTGAGATTGTTGACATCAATTTAAAGCAAATTAATTACAATTTTACACTATTACCAAGTTATTTGCAATTATTATAATGCAATATAACATAAAAATAATCTTTAAAAAAAATTGTGTGTTACAACTAGGTAAAACTATTCAATAAACAAAATAATTATCATAAAAGAATATTTTTAATGAATAAATCATATGTAAGTTTTGTCTTCATCATATCTACATACATATCTGAATGGCCAAAGTCTGCTCTAATTCGTCTGACCCTGAAAACACCATTTAAACTTTCTTGAAAAAAAAAACATATATTTATATACTTAATTATAAGGGCAACTGTAATCTGATAATCTTATTATATTTTAGTATTCAATAACTTCCATAGATTAGTATTATTAAATTTTAGTATTCAACATCTTCCATAGAATAATATTATAATATTTTAGTTTTCAATAACTTCCATGTAATTTATTTTAAAATGTTTTGTGTGTCGTCATCTAAATTATGAAACATTAAAAAAAATGTTTATTTTTGTTCCACAAATAATACTCATTAACTATAACTTATAAATGAAAAATAAATAATTATGATGTAGGACAATGTTCATTTGTGGGAGACTGGTGCCTAAACTAAGCCATGACCTTTATTTCAGGACACCAGGGACTCCCCCCTAGAGGCAAAAATATCATAAAAAACAATGAAAGTTACATTTTCATGTTGATGCAGGGCAAAGTATTTGTTGGAAGAGAATAATAATAATATCTTATGTTTGTATGAATTGTATGAAGTGTAGTGGAGTTTAAGGTGCATGTGGGGTGTGGGTGAGGGTGTGATGTGTTTTTTGTTTGTCTGTGTGTAAGTATGTGTAGTGTTGAGACGGTGAGAGGGAATGTGAGTTGGTTCATGTCGTACTAGACAAATGGTTCCTATTACGTTTTTATGACTAGTAGCTCTTCTCTTTTTATGTAGGTCAATTTTAATAGCCAGTTAGTCAACATAAGTTTACATTTAGATTTATTTTTATTGTATATAGCTTTGGCACTAATTTATTCTTTGTTCCACTTCATTTAAGTATCATCTAGATATATTATACAGAAATCACATTATGTACTGCGTGTTACTTCATACTACGTGTTATTACATTGAAACCTATTTCTGTTGTCTCAGGTGGAAACTAGTCTCTACAATGGCATCAAACAGGGCATGCTGTTGGAAGTGTGTCACAAGAACAACCCGGACATCTACTGGATAGCTGAGATCACCATGGTCTGCGGACACCTCCTCCGGATCAAGTTCATTGGTGCAGACAATGACTTCTGGTGTGACATATCCACTACAAAGGTCCACCCGTTAGGCTGGTGTGGGAAATACGACGAGCTTATAGAACCTCCAGATGAGATTAATGAGAAGTATGGAGATACAATCATAGAAATTATGAAAAAAGCCTTATTAGATGGTCAGTCGGTGTCCATAGAGGCTTTAAATAATAAGGGATTGTCCCCAATAGATAGAATCAAAGTTGGCATGAAAGTGGAGGTGCAGAATATTATTGATCCTTACAGATACTGGATTGCTACGGTAATATCGCATTACGATTTTCTCTGTAATAAAAAATAATATATATAGGTATATATATTTATATTATTAATTTATATAATTAATGAATTGTTCATTTATTTTATATTATGTGTTTTCAATTTCAAGAGTAGGTTGTTATTAGCATGCTTAAGACTGCTAACCTCGACTATCCTTATTATAATACTAGCTTTGGCCAGCAGCTTCGCCTGCGTGGAAGTCGGAAATTATCCCATGGAAACGTACTACCGCGCAAGCCAGTAAAGTTATAATTTTTTCTGTCATCATCAACAATCATCGTCATATTTCAGCCAATTCACAAATACTTAATCAATTATATACCTAAACCTTCTCCATGAATCACTTCGTCCTTTGGTGAAAACCGTGTGAAAATCGAAGGAAAATCTCAGGAGTTTTTGAGTTTATCGCGTTCAGACAGACGGAGGCGGCGGCGGCGGGGGACTTGGTTTTATACATGTAGTGTAGTGTTATTCATTGTTTAAATGATTTATGATGCCAAACCTGTGGCACAATAGTATGGTTTTATAATGAGTTAACTCTGATGGAAATACAAAGGAAAATATTAAAATTGCAGTACTTAGGTATGTTATTGTAGGTCCAATAGTTAATTTCTCAAACTCACACTAACATAGTTATTACAACTCTCGCTATATTTGTTACTCGTTATTACCAAAGGCAAAGTAGGTACATTTTATTTTAGGCCCAAAACGAATAATGCGGTATTTTCTCTTGCGGCGGGTCTACAAAATCCGCGCAACAATTTCGGTGATCATAACTGAAAAAAAAATTAGCGGCGGGCATAAACACACCACCAGTCCCAGAACTGCCAGCGCATTATTGTAATCAAAAATTGTTTTTTTTCTTGCATTTTTGAAATATAAATATCGAACGACTGCATAATTAAATCATTTTAAATAGGATCGACATAATAATTAATAAAATATATAATTTTGACTTCTTGGCGGGAAAGTGAAGCGTCATGTTAGCAGTTTTGTTTTATTTTCTAAAATTTGTGTTTAGCCGAATATTAATGTGTAATAGTGGTGGATTATTAACCATTAAGTGTTCGTGAACCTGCATTAATGTAGGCAAATGAAACAAAACAGTGCAACATCACTTTAAGTTCTCTCAAGAAGTCCGCGCGAGGTTTCAGTAAAGTGCCGCGTCTTTACTTAAACCCAAGGGGAGTGGGGCGGGGATATCATCAATCATCTTTATCATGCATTGAGTGGAGTTCATTTCATAATTATTTAAATAACTTTGTACTTGTTACCTAATTTTACATGACACTGGCTAAATGCACAAACCGTGCGAAGCCAAAAAGAAAAAAAAAAAAAAAAAAAAATATATAATTTTTAGCACTTACAGTGCTTAAAAACCCCGGATGGGTTTTTAAGCAGCGGGCGGCATGCGGGAATGAATGAGGAAATCCGCGCGTATGAGTACGGTTTCCTAAGTATTATGCAGGGACCATTTTGGTTACCCATTGAAAGGGGTTTTCTAAGCGGTAAATAAAAAACCCATACGATATGGGTAACCCTTTTGAATGGCTTAAATTATATTTTGGTAACCCGTTGAAAGGGTTTTCGATAAAAACCCATACGGTGTGGGTAACCCTTTTGAACGGCTTAGTTTAAGCCATTCAAAATTACTCACACCGTATGGGTTTTTGATTAACTGCTTTGATAAACCCTATCGAAAACCCTTTCCATTGAAAGGGTTTTTGATAGGGTTTTTCTAAAATGGTAACCAAAAAACTTACTACAGATGACTGTATATAGTAGCGATGCGTCGCCACGTGGCATGCGTCGCCCCGCCAGCAGTCGGTTTTACGTGCGGCTGTTGAATGTTTCACATCAAAAAACTTACCTACTACAGATGACTGTATATAGTAGCGATGCGTCGCCACGTGGCATGCGTCGCCCCGCCAGCAGTCGATTTTACGTGCGGCTGTTGAATGTTTCACATCAAAAAACTTACCTACTACAGATGACTGTATATAGTAGCGATGCGTCGCCACGTGGCATGCGTCGCCCCGCCAGCAGTCGATTTTACGTGCGGCTGTTGAATGTTTCACATCAAAAACTTTGTCTATTCTTGGTAGAACAGAGATAGAATTGGTCATGCTACGCGTGCTAGGCGGATATCGAAATTACATAATATTATGGTTTTTTCATGTCACTGGGTTTCAAGTAGGTATAGAACCCGTGAATAGGTTATCATGTAACCCTTTCACTGGGTTTCAAGTATAAAACCCATTGAATGGGTTATCATGACTAAAAAACGTGAAGATTATACATTAGCAGCAAGTTGCCAATGCTCGTTCATAGAATAGACGAATATACCTACTTACGGAAATCGATCTATTTTAGAAGCCAAGGCTTTGTTTTGTTATAATTAAAGAGAGTTCTAGAACGTAGCTGGAATTCTACGAATCCTACTTGAATCAAACTTCTCGGGAATACCTACTTAATTATTACGATATGATTTTCCTCCCCTGAAGCAAAGTTCTGAAAAGGACGCCTTCGAGCGGCTATGAATAGAATGACCATTACTTACGGTGTGTTGGTGGTGCTAAAGGCCACTAAGGAATAATATCAGGCGGGAACCACCAATTAGTTTCATTGGGGGTCCGTTAAAATGTGCCTTTCGCGGTTCGTTTGGTAGATGATTAATAGCAACCAAGATTACAAAATATATCAATTAAGAAACAAAACGAAAATAAACCTGTTTTTTTAGGGTTCCGTAGTCAACAAGGAACCGTTATAGTTTCGCCATGTCCGTCTGTCTGTCTGTCCGTCCGTCTTACCGTCCGTCCGTCCGTCTGTCCCCAGCTTAGCTCAGAGACTGTTAGTACTAGAAAGCTGTAATTTGGCACGGGTATAGATATTAATCACGCCGACAAAGTCGTGAGTACCTCCTGTGCTCATAAACTGGGGATGATATTTTTTTTTCTCGTCTATCGCATAGTATAGAGTATCGTTGGATAGGCCGTTTAAAAATATTGTGTATATTGTGTGTGTCTGTGAAGACCATTTTGCAATTCAGGGATTCGTTTGCGTAATATTAAGCTTTAAAGTGCTATTTTTTGTTACGGTCAAGTGTCCCCCCCCCCCCTGCCAGCTAAATGGCTGGTTTCGGATATGTGAAAAAATTCATGGCAGTAGCATATATTACGAAATTAAAAGGAAAACTATCACAGCTAAGTAGGCTTTTTACCGCAGCGAATATTTGATTATAGTGTGGTATCTACTACAACGCCACATGCGAACTATTATTCGCATCAAAAAGACCTGACGTCATACTAAATCCTGCATCGCGCAATCAGAGTTACCGCGTGACTGGCATAGGTATACATAATGTACCAAATCCCGGGCATCAACCGTCGGGCAGCAGTAGCCCTTTTCTATGGAGGATGACTGAACTTTTATACCCTGTTCCTCATGCCTCTACATTTACTCGTAGTAGAACAAAACAATCTCCTTATTTGCGCCCCCGGAAATGCTACCTACCAAGAACGACATTATATTGGGCCAGTCATTTTAAAAGTCCATTGTAACGAAGCGCGATAACATAATACCAACTTATGTATACTAAACTTATTATAAATTATGAAATTGTTTAATTACGAGCCTATCCTTACAATACTCCGTTTATGACGTACAAGCACGTTAAACTAACCGCTTTACACGTCATTTCTATTGGGTAACTTGTAACGGTCTGTAGGCATGTCGTTTCGGGGGTTAAAATTATTCCCAGGCAAATAAACTCGCTTTCCGGAAAACCGGGCTTGTATTTATAGACTTTTTTTACTCGGATAACTCAAGCAAAGCAAGAAAAATATGATGTCTTTTAAGACATCATATTTTTCAATTAAAATATAAATAAATTTCAAAAAAAGACAAACCTCTCGCTATCAGTTCTTCTTCGGCGTATCGATGATTCCATTAAATACGTTTATGGCTTGTGAGCGTTTACCAAGTATTAATGGTATCTAGTTTCCTACCAGAAACAGTATACTATCAATCATAATGATTTAGAAGTATATTGCTAATCCATAGCTTCTTATGTTCGAAAAACTTGTCTGCCAACAACGTAAATAACGCAATGAATGTTGCTGAACTGTTAAGGCGCTGACAAAAGGCAAATGATAAAAGTAGGCTTGTCTTAAACAAAAAAATTGCCAAATCTATAAGGTGTATCTATTCATACACGAAATCTCTCATTGTACTCATCATTATGAACAACTTTTACTATGGGAGCAAAGCCAAAATCGCGGAAAAAAAAATCTGCTGTTTCCTACATTTATGTTCGCTTAACTCGTCAAAATGTAGGGAACAGCTGATTTCTTTTTCGCGATTTCAATTTTGGTCCCATAGTAAAAGTTGTTCATAATGATGAGTACAATGACCCCTTAAGAGATTTCTTGTATGAATAGATACAATATAGTTTGTGGTAGCTGATAAAATATATATGTTATTCTTAAACATATTTCTCAGAACTTGGTTGTTACCAAAACACGTTTAGAAAAAAAATCTCGATACAAATTAACGGTAAACTAAACCTTTACTTTGAGTTTCAACCCAAAATATCTGTATTAAATATCAACGTACGGTTGGTATTTAATTAATAACAAGAACGTCTTATTTGTATGCAGAACTTGGTTGTTTTTTTATTTTCTATTACTCAATACATTTTTGCTTAAATAGATAATTACTTCATATTATTTTGCAATAAATTACAAGCGTTGTGTCATCGCGATTCTCTTTCTTTTGTATGCAGTCTGACAGTGACCGCGGTTTAGCTGTTGTCAGCGTCTTAATATGAAACCCATTTCTACTGGAAGTATGTTAACGCAGTTACCCCGCTGATCATCAACCAAATAATGACCAATACTAGATTTGCTTGTTGAACATGACATAAAATCATGCCTGTAATCCCCGAAGGGTTAAGCAGAGGTGTACCTTAGTACACCCACATTTCGCCAGTTATATTTAAGTCTCATGTAATAGGGGCAAGCCTATTGCCATCAACCGGGTACAATGCCAAACTCCGGGTACTACTGAGATATTCCTGTTGGAATAAGCCCAATAACACTTGGATCAACCCGAGACCTCACGTTCAGCAGTAGCGGTTGCGACCACTACACCAACGAATACACGTCAAGCACGTCTCTTTAAAAATGGTCGTTGTTTCGCGAACCAATAAAGGCGCACCCAATCGGAAACAAGCGCAAGTTCATAAAAATAAGCCATGACATGGTAAAAATATTCACCAACCAGCAAGCAAGGAGGAGCTGGGCTGACTGTCCAGGGTACTCCAATAGGGTATTAGACTGGATTTAAAAAAAAATGTTTTCTGAAACCTAGAACAAAGATTTTTTTTTTTATCAACTATCTCAAAAAATGGCGAAGTAATAAGCGTTTAAAGTTCATGCTAGACAGATACAGCACTGCCACTGCTAGCATCTGACCGATTCTGACGTCACAAGACAGACACGCCATAGTAACTTCGCCTCATTCATTACAATGTTCGTTTCAGTGACAAGGGTGGAACCACAGATCAGAAAAATACAGGGTGGAACAATATCAGATCAGAACAGATCATTGTCGTCTGAGTTAATAAATAATAATATCTTCGATAGCGTGTAACTTATTCATTTTTCCACCGATTTTTTTTTACAAATCCTCTTTTATTAGCAATGTCTTTAAAATAAATATTTATTCATATATTCAAACTCAAACTCAAAGCAATTATTTCAAATAAACCAATTACTTACAGGCACTTTTGAATTGTCAAGGGGTCCGGTCGGTCAGTCATAAAGATGACGCTAGTTGCACAGAGTACATTTTATATAGGGTAGCTAGTTGCCCATTCCAAAACTTAGTAGGTACACTCAAAATCATGTCAAAATGCGTAAAATGAGCGGAGCGGCCGCCGAGCGCCAGATCCCCTGTATTGTTGGTAAATTCAGTTAGAACAAGAAAATTCTCAGAAAACATTCGATAAGAATTTGAACCTTTGACATTTAATATAAAAAAAACTATGCACCTCCGGCGGGGAGAAAAGGTGGGCGACGACTCTTCCCCTCCCCCCCACCCCCCACCAACCCCCGCCCCCCAATTAAGGCGACTTGATATAAGACCTTACCCCGAGACCAACGGCTTAACGTGCTTTCCGAGGCACGGATGGAATGATGAAAAGATGGTCTCCCATCCTCGGACCAACCGCGGCAAGCGTAGCTTAACCTGATCGATCGATCCGTGCGGCAGTTATTACTTAGCCACAAGCAATGAACGTGAGCGAACTGTCCAAATGAAACCCATTACGATCAATTGTCGTTTTATAATGTTACGTAATCACCCCGCCGCCGCCGCCGCCGCGCAGGGCTGATCCAAGAAGTGCGATGTGTCGCCCTCACGGAGGCTATTTTCATGCAAACTTCTTACAGCAACGTCTTTCCCCAGGTATGTGAGAACGTCGGCGGTCGTCTTCTAGTCCGATATGACGGCGCTGATGAAGACCTGACTCAGTTCTGGATCTTCTTCTCAAACCCTCGACTGAGTAGCTTCGGCTTCGTTACCAATAAGGTAAGTCAATTTAATTGCAATCAATATTTCTTTTTTCAATGATTTTTTAAAGTTACCCTGACTAAATGGGTTAGGTTAGGTTAGAAATGTGACAAACCGCGTGCGAGCCGAGCTAGCGAAACAAGCGGTGCCCCACCGGCGGCCGGCGAGCGCTACATCCAAGTTGGTCGCAGTTGCAGCTTTTTAGTATTTTTAAGACACCAAAATAGGAATTATTTTAGGTTTACAAAAAGAGGCGCATTTATTATAATAGTGTTCATTAATATTTTTGGGAAAGCAAGATCGGAGTTTATTTGAGATTAGATTAAATACATTACATTTTTCAAGAGGGTGTTGCCCGCGGTTTCTACCATTACTGGTAGAAATTACTTCATAAAACGGATAATAAAAAACCGGATAAAACGTTTCCTGATATTAATCCAGGTTATAGTCTACATTTAGCCATAGTGTGCCTTACATCCAAATCCGTTCAGCCGTTAAAACGTGATTGTGTAACAAACATCGAAACTTTCATATTTAAAATAGTAGAAATGCGTATACTATGCATATACTGACTAGCTAGTAGGTACTGTGCTGACCCATTTAGAATAGGATTATAATATTATTTTCTGGTATTTTTATTTGGTCTCTTTTTACTTTGTTTAGAAGTAGTAGCCTAGAACTGTGTCGTCTGTAATAGGTCATCTTTATCCTCATTTATTTCAATGATAAACAATCTGTGTGTGAGATGAATTTGGCGATTAAGTTAATTTGAGTAGGCTAGCCTTTATTATCTACATCAACATGGGACTTAAACATAACAGGCGACATGTGTTGTACTTGTACCTACTTTATGTAGACCACTGTCTAATCTAACTAATCCGTTCGGGGAAAACAGGCGTCATGTTATGCTACGTCCGTTTTTTCCGTACACAGGGGCCGTACTATGAAGTATAAATACCATTATGATTCCAGACAAAATGGGACGGTGCTAACGGTCATGTATAGATCCATCTCTCTTGCACTGGAATCATGATGGCATTAAAACGTCATAATACGGCACAAGGTCCTATAGAAAACGATCCTGCTTCACGCTTTTTATATTTAGAAAGCGATCAATAAAATAACGTCTTCAAAGTTCACCCCCGCCTGCCTGCGTCTGGTCTGATTTCCAAGAATTTTGGACCAATCATAGAATTATAATGGAAGCTCTTGCATTATTGATTTACTCATGCAATTATCCACGTGTAATCGTCTTGAAATCTTGAAATAGGGATTTTGCAATAGACTTAGTATAAAAGTGAGCTACGAAAGTTGTTGTCAGTGCATTGTGACAAATGTAAGTATTTGTAATTTCCATAGAAATATTAAATTATATCTACAGTCCTACCAACTTATCTGTGAACTGAAAGAGGATGGCACCGTCTATTAACTGTTGCTAATTATTATAAGGTGCCCAAAATTGAGTAAGTTTTGAAGAAAGAAATTTCACATTAGACATAATCTATATAAATAAAAAGACAAGTCCTGACTGACTGATTGACTGACTCATCAACGCCCAGCCTAAACCCTTGGACCTAGAAAGCTGAAATTTTGTACAGAGGTTCTCTTTATAATGACAAGGAATAAGAAAGGATTTTTGGGAATTCCTCCCCTAAAGGGGTAAAATAGGGGATGGAAGTTTATATGAAAGTCCGTCAGTTTTGAAGTTAGGATCTTCAAATTTTGTGTTTAGGCTGACGATTGAAAATTAATATATACGTGTTTCAGTGTTTTTGATTATTCCACCCTCGAAGGGTTAAAAAGAGGGATGATGTTGTGTATGGAAAGTCCTTCATTTTAGAATGTAAAAATCACTAAATGTATTATCTAGGCTTATGGTCGGAAGCTAACGCAACGGGGTTGCTAGAATTTCTACCCTTAAGGGGTGAAAAGGGGGATGAAATTTTGTTTTTAATTATAGTTCTTTATTTTTTAAGTTAAAATCACTAATAGTTCGGCTTATGGTTTGTTTTTTTTTTTAATTTCAACCCACAAGGGGGTGAAAAGGGGGATAAAGTTTTGTATTGAAGTTGTTCATTCGCAAAATTTTGTATTCAAGTAAAAATAATAAAGTTGATAAACTTGAAACTTGGCACGAATACTTACCTAAATAAGTAATAAAGTTTTCCATTTTTAGTTTTTTCAAAGTTCCCCCCGAAGGGGGATTGGGGGATGTCAAAGTTTGTATAGAAGAATTTTAACTCGCAAGCCGATTAACTAGCAACTCAGTATTTATACTTAAAAGCAAAAATATAGAATAACGTGTATCAGGGTCCGTCTAACGGGGTGAAACGGGGCAGTCAAAAAGGAAACCATGACTGACTGGCAACACACAGCTCAAACCACTGAACGGATTGGGTTGAAATTTGCCACATATTAGGTTGGGGAAAAAGTCTTTTCGCATTATAGTATGTATGAACTTGTAATAAAATCTCTTTGGCTATACTATTTGTATCTGGCTGGTTTTGGTATCATTGAAAGTTTAAATTTTAAAGAACATAATTCCAAATTCAAATTAGGAAAATGTGTGATTTTCATTTGTTTTTCGTACTGTCAAGTTGAGTGAATCTAATGAAGAAATTCGATACATTTTAAAATTTTACTACAAAAAAGGTAAAAATGCAACGCAAGCCGCGGGAAATTTTGATGTCTAAGATGTACGTCGCTCTGGTCGCCCTATTATGGATAGAATGGACCATTTTTGAAAAAGTGGAGCAAGATATCAGTAGTAGTAGTGGTATCAGTAGTTACGACGTAGCTGAAGAACTGGGAATTGACCACAAAATTTTGTATTAATTTGTTGTTTTTAAATTGTTTTAATTATTGAATTAGTTAGTATCGGGAAATTTATAACAAGAAAGTTGAAACGCTAACCTGTCGCTGCCGAAATTCGTTTGTATATTTGAAGCTCGAGCTTCTTCTTCAAAAAAGGTTTTAACCTTTAGAATAAAGGCTCTTACACACTCACGCGATATCGCGGGCGCGACAGGCACCGACAAAGACAATTCCTTTGTCGGTGCATGTCGCGCCCGCGATATCTCGTGTGTTTGTAAGAGCCTTAATGTTTCGAGCATCACTTTTAATAGCTTTCGGCATATTTAACTTTATAAATTCAGCAATATCACGACAAAACAACCAGAGAACCCGAATGTAGTAGACACTGACAATCGAATGATATTTCACAGATAAGTTGGTAGGAGTGTATGGTAATTCCACTCGCAACGCGTTTTTGTTTTCCTTGTTGCGGGGTTAGTAAAAAGGTTTTACGTGCCCATAGTATATATGCATGTGGCTTTTTCTTGAGCTTTCAGGCGATATCAAAATAAATTGGGGGCTTTTTCGTAACCATTTATTTCCGTATTTCAGCATGTATGGATTCAATTTTTTTGATATTATGTTTATTTACTATTTGATTAATACTCTGACTGAAGGAAAACACAATTGCGTTAAATTTCCTCGATAGAATTTAATTCCGAAAAGACCTCTACTTTTTTATATTTTTTACTGTTATTCTAAAATCCTAAGTAAACAGTGCAAAATTGCATTCAAAATGTGCGTATTAGGTAATTGAAAACTCTGGCTGAAAATATTTTTGATACATAGCTTAATTTATTTTTAAACAATTTTTATTTGGTTTGGCGCTCTTACGTTATTTTATTTTGGTTCCAGCGCGCATTGTTGGGCTCTCTTTTTTCGCATGTGCAAGTAATTGACTCTGTTTCTTTCTTATGACGCCCAGTTCGCTATGATTTATTTTTTACGTATCTCCTTAATGAAACCCCAACTTCACGACCTTTTACACTTTCTCCCTATGATATTCTTATACGATCCCACTGGGGCATCCACCCTGAATGAAGTTAGTTTAGCTCCAATGAAAGGTCGTTCATTCTATGATTAGTTTATTTGCTCCTCTTCAAACACGAGGAGCTTTTATTTAGTCCTCAAAGGCATAATACACCCATCGCGCATTATTTAAATAGGGTTGGTAGGTGCCACATTGTATTTTCTATTTAGAAGTACGTAGGAATTTTTATTTTCAACTTAGTCACTCTAAACTGTAAACTCAAAATGCTCAATATAACTTTTTACCAAAGTTATGAGATAAAAAACTTTTTACAAAAAGAAGAAACAACAGACTTCCAAAAAAAAACACTACATTGTGAAAAATAACTTTAATTTCGGAAGTCGGTGTCTTTGGATCCGTATCTTAGTTTTTTGCCACTTTGTAATGTTTTTTTTTTGAAGTCTGTTGTTTCTTCTTAGTGGGACAGTTTGCAATTACAAAATATTGCTTTTTCCGATGCAGGGACGTTAATTGTTGAGTTCTTATGGTAAGAACCTGGACCACTTCACCATAATTATGCATCGTGACGAGTATAAATTGCTTAGCAACCATATTATAGAACCTAATCGATTCGAACCCCGTGAAATATTAATATTAAATAGTTTCCGTAGGCCATCTGTGGTCTTCAACATCCCAGAGGATTTCCCTTGATTTTCATGGGATCCCCACATCAGATCCTCACCTCGAGAGCATACCCTTTCAAACAATAATATTATATTTACAATACATACATACATAAACTCACGCCTTCTAGAAACTATAAAACGCCACCTGGGGGCCGATCGCGCTATTTTTCAACGTAATTACCGTTCGAACGGAACGTTTTTGGTTTTGGTTTAGTTTTGGTGTAGCTGATGTAAGAAACGGTATCGCGCTATTTTTCCTGAGCGCCAAATCGTTGACGTTACCCAATACTGAAAGTTCGATCACAATAATTAAATATTCAATTAATCAAAATAATAACAATAATTTTTAAAATCGGTTCATAATTGACGGAGAAATCGGTGAACATACCTACATACAAAAAAAATACATACAGACGAACATAATAAATGTATAACCTCCTACTTTTTGGAAGTCGGTTAAAATCGCAAAGTATTTTTATCAGATATTTAGAGACTTCATGATCGATCCATCCCATTTCTGGAGCAAGAAAAAACCATGTAAATTCTAAACAACTTAATATGCTTCGTATAAAAAATAAGTTCAAAAACTAAAACCCGACTACTGAAAAATTACACTCTAAAAAGTATGAAACAAGAAAATATTCTCATCTGAAATTATTATGTACAAACTATTCAATATTTATCGTCTATTAAATAAACAACTTACACGTAATATATTTTAACGTATTTAATTCATATTCATAGTGATGTTCACAAGACTGCCGTGGTCGTATGCCACTTTGCCCTAAAGATTATGATCGCTTACTACTGTTATAAAGTGTTGTTTTGATAGGTTAGATGGCATACGACCACGGCTGTCTTCTGAACATCACTATGAATATGTATTAAATACATTAAAATATATTACGTGTAAGTTGTTTATATAATAGACGATAAATATTGAATAGTTTGTACATAATAATTTCAGATGAGAATATTTTCTTGTTTCATACTTTTTAGAGCGTGATTTTTCAGTAGTCGGGTTTTAGTTTTTGAACTTATTTTATATTTAAATTATTTTGGGGTTATAATTTTGTGATAAAGTATTTGCAGAGGCGCTTTAATTTTTTTTTTAGTTAGGTTCATTCGAGTGCACCTCATTCATTAATTCATTAGGTTTAATGTTTTATATGTAGCTGTGTAATATACCAAACATATACCATAGGTTTATGTTTCCTTTGAAAGACTTCTTTCTAATTCCTGAAGAGATCGTGAGTCATGAGGATTTTTCAGCAATTTGTTATGATCCAAGGAACAAATAAATAATCCGTCTAAGGATCTGACTCTGCTGAGGGTAACATAGGCCTGTCCCTTAGCAAATAGTGACTTCCCTGAATCAATTACCGCTATATCTAGAGTGCACACATGCAACTTGTGTACAGTAACTGCCCAAGTAAGGATTAATGGTAACATTTTGCTTTGAATTTTTCCCGATCCTCTTACCCCGTCAAATTCAGTCAGATAAGGTTCAACTCTAAAAAGCCCATCTTCATCTGCATTTATAGTGCAATCATCGAATTGTATAAGAACTGCACTTGGCTGTTCTCCACGCTCCAGCTGGTCACGACAAAATATGTTTGTTGTTGCTTATGATTTTATAGAAATTATACCTAATTATTGGGTGCATGTAAGCAATGCCATGAGCAACAGCTGACAATATATATATTTTTGAAATGTGCTAATTAAGGCCTTTCATTTGATACCCAACACGGCATGAATAAACAATTTTTTGTTTTTAGGCTTTGACTTTATGTCCGCTAGAGGGCGCCATATTGAATTTAATGTGACCTCACATACCCTATAACCAGCGGACGATCAAGACGCTTCCAACAACACCTCATTTATCAAATTATGCCAAGCGGTTTAGAAGTAATGAGGGAACAGATGAACATACATACCGGTCAAAATCATAACCCTCCTTTTTGCTTCGCCGTAGTCGGGTAAAAATTAAAAGGGCTATCGACTTTCAATGCCATCCCCGTCTGGTCGCTCCGTCTAGCCTAGATTCGAAGTAAGTTTAACTCCAATCAAAGCGCCATTGTTACATTATTTATCAATATTCCGTACTACGTAAGTATGTATAGGTCGGCAAACATAAGAAACCGTAATTCTCGTCACTTGAACGGTTAACCGGTAATGTGTCAATAATTTGTAGGGTAAATATAGTTCGGTCCAAAATATTGATGTTATTGATTTCGTCCTTGGAAATGTATGATAGATTAGATACCCAAATTTCTTAAAAAACTGTATCTCTAAATTGTTACCTTCGCAGCTTGAACGATAAGATTGGCGCTACAGCGTAGACTCTCGTAGACTCTGCGAGACGTCAGCAGGACTGGAGTCGGGCTGTGGATAATGATGATGGTATACCTAATGTTGAGTGATTATATCTGCGCAGGGTTCCCCGTGGCAGTTCAAGTACCCCGGCAAAGTGAACAAGTTCTCGTGCAAGAACAAATTGAGCACACAACTGCGACAGAGCGCTGAAGAGGCTATCTCGGAGCCTACGCCCGCAGACCTGTTCCAAGTAAGTTCTATTAAAATTTTACTAGCTATTGTTGATACTAACTATGGACTCATTGTCTGAAATAAAGAATTTGAATTATTGCCCCCGGCCTTGCCCTCGTGGAGGTCGAAAAAAAAACCCTATAAACACCTTTTCCACGAAAACATACACACACACACGTATGTGCTAACAATCATGGCCGGTTAAACGGTGGTGAGAGTTTATCTATCTCATACCGACATCCATTGATGTCGATGATCCATCCATGATGAAATAAAAGATAAATTAAAATTTTTAAAAGTCCCTAAAAAGTAAAAAAATAACATGTATTGGCCCTTTTAAATTTAATTTAAGTTGTAGGTAATATTTTGATCCAAGCGTCGTCGCGGCGGTGCGGTGGTGCCGTGCTGGCAGACGGCTAATGAAAACGCCAAACAGACGAGGCTTTTAGCTAGCAATAACTAATGTATGCTATTGTAGAATGGATAGCTGCTGATAGCCTCCAATTTTGATTAGCCGTCCCCCGCCGCGACGACGACGCTTGGATCAAAATATTTTAAACTTAAAGGGCCAATACACATTAAGTACTTTCTTTACTTTTTAGAGGTTTTTATTAATATTGATTTAGATATCTGGTTATTTTTTCAAGTTTAATTAGCAACTTTATGGTTGAAAGTTTTATAGTAGTAATAACAACAGCCAATAAAAACACTTTACCTGTTATTTGAGTAAATACTTATTATGATAATTCATGTAAGGAATTAAGGATGCATTATTTTGTGTTGTGGGAAAATGGTGCGACTCCATGTGCTTTCCTTCTTTTATTTTTTGGCTTTATCCTCGCTTGTGTTGTGTTTGAAAACGTCGTGCGTTTTTTTCCTGTTTGTAATGAGAATCGCCAGGGAAAATGTTATATATGGCACGACATATGTTTGTTCCACATATGCCAATAAATATTACGCGATCTTAATATTCCCGTAACAGTTTTTTCTTAAATCTGGGTGTATTGCATAGACAAAGCTGTGCATTTATGTGAGTTAGCCCATAAGTATATCTTTGCCCACTTAAAACTTACAGAAGACATCCGTTTATAATCGTATCCCTGTGTTCCACAGCCAAACCAAAACCTGGAATCTCACAACTTCGTAAGCGGCATGAAGGTAGAAGCTTTATGTCCACAGGACATGAGAACCGTCCGCCCGGCGACCGTCACCAAAGTGTTCAACAATTTACACTTCCTTGTAGTAATTGACGACCACGTGGAAGACTATGAGGACTCCAAGATGGCGTGGCTCTGCGACTCCATGCACCCATACATATACCCCATAGGATGGACACAGAAAAACGGACTGGCCTTTAAAACTCCGAAAATCTGGAAAGAAGGACCTTTCGATTGGGACGAGTATCTGACAATGACGTCGTCAGTACCAGCCCCAGATTACTGCTTCGGGAACAAAATACCGCTAAAAGGCGTCGACGTCAATATGAAATTAGAAGCTGTTAATCCGCAAAATCATGAAGAAATACACGTAGCTAATGTAGATTGTATCGTAGAACACATGTTATGTGTTGAGCTCCTACCTATAGGAGAGAAGTACTGGTATGCACAAGACAGTGACTTGTTGTTTCCTGTTGGTTGGTGCGATAGCAATGACTACGCTTTACACATTCCCGATACTACGATTGAGAAGGAGCAACCGAAGCCGGTTGAAGAGAAGGCGGCCAAAGAAGATGTGAAGTGTTCGGACGAATGGTGCGATAGGATTTTCTTTAACTACAAATGTTACGCGGGACCATCAATAAGTAGGAACAAATTGTCTCAGTTGCCAAAGCACGTGGGTCCGGGGCCATTGTCTCTGGTGCTAAAAGAGGTGCTTAATAAGATCATCTCGGCGTCATACAAGCCTGCTAAGCTGCTCAAGGATTGGGAGACTGAAGGCCCTCCTGAAGAGGGCATGAGGCTCGAGATGTTGAGGGCAAAGTGAGTATACGACAGCGAGATTTTGTATTCATGTACAGTCAAGTCATTAATATTTTCTCTTTTAGACTTTTATTAAAATTATTTCTTTTATTATGGCAGGACAAATACCTTTTGAAGCTACGACACTGAGCAGACTTTTGCATAGAAAAAACACTACATTTATATTTAATTACTTACTTGATAAGAAAGATCAAAAATAGTTTCTACAAAAATAACTTTAATTTCGGAAGTAGGTGTCTTTCTTTGTACCTGTATTTTAGTTTTTTGTCAAAAATAATAATATACATACACATGAAAATATAACCTTTTTGGAAGGCGGTTAAAAATAGCATACACCTTTGACCAATGTCGAGTTGACATAAACCTAAAACCTTTTTAATGGCCTGGCTATTTTATGACATATAAATAATACTTTGTGCTCTTTATAATTATATCGTATCGTGTATTTTACTATATGTACAAAAATAATAAAATGAAAAATATTGTCAGTGTGACATTTATAATTTGTTGGGACATTTAGAGAAAATGGCTGAATGTCATTCTGCAGTATTGACGGAATATAACGACGGAATATACAATGTGTAACTGAATTAATGCACATTATGAAAGTAGTTTTTTCAGAATCGTTTAATGAACCGATTTCCGTTTTAATATAGCAAATTTTTTATCCCAAAAATAATTAAAATTATGTAAATCACAGTCACTTCTTCTGTACAGTCGAAACAAACCAAAATGGACGAAATACCTACGCTAGACCCTTAAACGTGTGCGTGCGGTGTATGTATTATGATTATAATATAATATTCTAATTGGGGTGTTTGGTGGTGTTCTTTAATTCCGGGACATGTTGTATAAAGCTGAGTTGGTACAGCAGATTCCGTCGTGAAATGAACAGACAAAAATAGTTCTTGCTCTTAAGAACTATTTTTGTAGTCTAAATCAAATTTCGAACGCAAGCTCCTCCCCTCGCTCGCCGCCACTCCGTTATGTGTGTGCTAAACGCTAATACATCAGTAATAAAGTTGAATATGTCGTGTGCTCTTTGCTCGTGTTCAAGCACGAAACTAAATAGCTTAAGTCTCAATTCTTATTTCGTTTACAACTAAAGTAATAATTGATCTAGAGAAAAAATATCTTGTGTCAGGATAATAAACTATATTTTCTTGCTGTGAATATTTATTTTAGACATAAAAACCAAAAAATCTTGTTTGTTTTTTATAATTATCCTTAAAAATACATGATTTTCGAATAAAAAATGTATTGAGAGAAAATATTACAATTACGTAACTTACGTCTTCAACATGGAAAGAAAAAGATCCAATAATATCATTAACTAAAGTTTCATTTTGCTTGTATGTGTGACTGTTTCAGAATATTCATGCAAATTAACATAAAAATAGGGAGCCTCCTCATAAGGTGACGAGCATTATTTTTTAGCTGTGACTGACTGTACATAACAGTTGTCTTTAATTTTTGTTTAAAAAGAATACAAAAAACATCAAATAAATAGCAAAAAAAATAAAAAATCTGACAACAGTGATCCATATTGAAAAACGTATGTGTTAACACACATACGTTTTTCAATATGGATCACTGTTGTCAGATTTTTTAGTTCTGCAGTGCTTATAAAAGATAAAATAACATAATGTACACTCCACGCAGAGGACGAACAGACAAGAAAACATGTTTCCTACCTGAGCAACCTCCGCATAGAATGTCACTGTTAAAACATAATCTTATTGTACCTATTCCAGGCTAAAGTCCAGCACATACCACGCGTACGTGCCGATAGCGCGGTCTGCGGGCCAGGTGTCTTCGTTCTGCCGCGACGCGTGCGTGAAGCTGCAGGCGTGCCCTTGCCTGTTCGGGCCCGAGGAGACTGTCACGTGCCCTAATGACTGCCAGCATGTCGACAAGTCTACCTTCCGTAAGTACAACGGTACAAGAATCTATCGGCGCGTGGCCAAAATCGGAACTAACGCTGCCAGCTTGGTTTTAGGGTTTCGGACCTCAAATGGCAAAAACGGAACCATTATAGAATCACTTCGTTGTTCGTCTGTCTGTGTGTTCGTCTGTCAGTCTGTCAAGACCCTTTTTCTTAGGAACGCGTGGAAAAAATACGGCGATATACAGACGCCAGCACATCAAGCTACTACAATCTGTCAAATTTCTTTAATAGATTTTCAACTTTATCACTCTATCTTTAAGGTTCAAGGTTGATTGAGACAAATTTGACAGTTTCGGGTAGCTTGACCTGCTGGCGTCTGTACACACACACACGCGATGGACATATTTTGATACTCTCAAATAAATCAAAACCTATAGGGTACTTCCCGTTGACCTAGAGCAGTGGTTCTCAAACTTTTTTGGAGACGGAACCCTTTTCGAAAACGAAATATTTGACGGAGCCCTAAAGTAATCAAAAATGGTTTTATGTGTATTCTTCATTAATAATCATATTACTTGACATTAAAATTTACATATTTTTTTACTTTTGTTGAAATATTTAGATTGATATTATGTTACTCAGGTACCAGAGTAAAATAAAATATAGTAGGTAGACACTCCTTTAGTATTATTTTTTTATTCTGACCAGTATTTTTGCGGAAGCCCCACAGAGGCTTTGCGGAACCCTAGGGTTCCGCGGAACACACTTTGAGTATGGCTGACCTAAAGTCTCTCAGCGCAAGTAGAGGAAAAAGTTCGAAAATCGTTAATTTGTAGTTTTAACACATTTTTTTTTGCGTTTACAAACTTACATTACAGTTGGAAAATTGACCGTGGCGTATGTCGATGTATGGGAGAACATGTTTTTCAACTACAATGTTAAGTTTATTTTTGGGATAAATTCATTTTAACTACGGAACCCTTCATTGTGCGTGGTCCGACACGCACTTGGCCGGTTTTTTAGGGTTCCGTACCAAAATGTTAAAAAGGAACCCTTATGGTGAGACTGTCTGTCTGTCTGTCTGTCACAGCTGGATATCTCAAGAACTACTAATGCTATCAACTTGAAATTTGGATTAGTTTTAGATGACGTTTACCCAACTATTTTGCAAACAAGAAAGAAATTTTAGGGGGTCCTGAAAAGGGGTCTTAAAAATTCGAATGGAGTCTACTAGCGCATGTGGGGTATCATATGACAGAGCGCTATTCTATTAGCACATTCTCAAACATTTTTTTTTTCTTTTTAGGCGTCATAGTTTTCAAAAACACCCCCCTTATCTCCGAAGTTTGCATAGAGAAAAATCTGAAATTATTCTATGTGATAGAAGTTACATACATACATAAACTCACGCCTTCTTCCCATGGGGGTAGGCAGAAACTATAGAACGCCACCTGCTACGCTCCTTACATACTCCTTTTGCTTCGCCTACGTTCATACATCTGGTCATACACGCACGCCGATTGCGAGTACTACGCACCTGACCTTTTTGAAGAACATCACCAATTTGGTCACTATATGTCCTCCTAGGGCGTTCCACCCGGCGTTTCCACTCACCTCTGCTTTATAAATACCTTTTGTTAGTCGCGTTCCACTCATCCTCTCAACATGACCAAACCATCTAAGCATACTCTTTTCAATTTTTGTTACTACATCTCCATACATACAGTTCCATACATACACTTCCATACATAAGCGTAGGCACCAGCACACCATTGTGAACAGCCAGTCGAGCCTTTTAGGGTATCGACTGATTGGCCACAACCGCATGTATAGCACCATTCACTTTATTTCCCACATTTACTCTCCTTTCCACATCTTCATCAATCTTTCCATCCCTTGTAAACTGACTCCCCAAATATATAAACTCACTTACTTGCTCCACACTCTTATCATTTATTTTCACATCACACACCGATACATCCTCTTCTCTTTCAAACACCATAAACTTCGTCTTATTCATATTCATCCCTTTCCTCTTATATGCTTCATCCATCACAGTCACCATGTCTTGCAACTGTTCTGCAGACGAAGCAAGTAGAACTTGATCATCTGCGTAGAGACGGCATTTGACAGGCAACTCATTCATTATCAATCCGCACTCACTCTCTTTCAAATCTATCTGACAACTATCCATGTACAAGTTGAACAGCCACGGTGACGCTACACAACGTGATAGAAGTTATGTAAAGATTACAGGAAAAATAAAACGATGTCTAAATAGCACAGTTTTTCAGAAATCATCAACATCATACATACGTACGGAACCCCCGGTGCGCGAGTCCGACTGCTCTTGTTTTTCAATATAATTTCTGCGACAAATCACAAATGTTTATCAACAATGCCCTCTTGTCAATGTCATTCTACAGTTGTCAAAAAACTTCGCGATTGACCATCGCGACGTAACTAGTGAAGTAACCATACGACTCGATACTCGATACTCACGTTAAATCGATTCAAGTTAAATGTTAAAACGGGCCTATAATTTTTTGACAAGTATAGTGCCAAAATATTCTTGTAGCACTATAAAGCCCGTCTCAGGAAAGAAGTCTAGCAGACGCGGCGCTACAGGCATGCGACGAAATCATAAATCTTTACTTATTTATTTATCTCAACATCATGTTATAGGCACTGGTTAATTAAACGCAAAATCATTTGTAGGATGTGTAGGAAAGTTTATAACTGAATAATAATAATGACTGTGCAATTATGGACGAAGTTATCTTGACCAACAACTACCGGAGACATATTATTATGAAGGACGGGACGGTTGACGTGTGTCGGGCACAGGGACCATTTTGGTTACCCATTGAAAGGGTTTTCCGGGGTTGTACGGTCCCTGGTCGGGCATGCCACCGTCCGGGTGAGTCCATCAGACATATTATCCCTGGTTGTTCTCGTCTTGCTAACGGCGAGTACTTGCACAGGCACAACCAAGTAGCCAGGATTATTCATCAGTAACTTGCTTTGAAATATAAACTTGTGGATTCTGAGGTACCGTATTACAAGTATGTACCCGACCCAGTTCTTGAAAATGACCATGTCACGTTGTACTGGGATCGGTCTATCATTACTTACTGGACTATTGTCGCCAATAAGCCAATAATACACTTACTTACTCCGATAAATAAGTTAAAATATCACAAGAAGTTTGTAAAATTACACACAACGCACAATTCACAACAAACAATGAAACAAACAATCAAATCTCACGTCAGTACTTCACAAAGGAAAGAACTGTCAAATACAAATATGAACACAGATACCACTCGACGTTTCGTAATGTAAATATGCAAGAAAATACGAAATTAATTAAAAATATGAATGAAATAATATTTATTATTGCTATCAAAACATAACTTATTAATAACTGTATCCTTATAGGTGTATACTTTATAGAATTTTACAAAAAACTATCTTGTAACAAAGTATCGATAAGTTCAAAGACGAATCAGTCACTAATATCGAAAACAAAACGTCACTTAACTATGTGTCCCATAGTTATGTGATAAAAATGATGGTGAAACCAAATTTAATTTAGGGGCTAGTTTGGGGGAGCTTTTAAGCTAAATGTCCCATACGTAGGTGGTAGTATAGGGGATGTCGGTGAAAACGGGCATTAATCATGTGTTATTCAATTACTAATTACCAAGTTTAGTACAAGTAGTTACAAGGAGTTTATCAAGACGCACAGTAAAATCCTTCCCTAAAACTTAAAAACCCCCTTTTGCCCCGTAAGGGTTACATTTGAATAAACCCAAAAACATGTAAGGCTTTATATTCTGTGAGCATTAGGTATATATAAAATACCGAGTTTCGAGAAAATCGGAACGTGCGTTAAAATTCTTCCATACAAACTTTAACATCCCCCAATCCCCCTTTAAAAAAAACAAAAAATTACTATCTTTATAATTTACTTAGGTTAGTATTCGTGCCAATTTCAGATTTATTAACTCAAGGAATGAGATTTTTCATACAAACGAAATCCCCCCTTTTCACTCTTTAAAGGTCTAATTCCCAAAACCCTTCTTAGCAGAACCCTACGTCATAATTTAGAGTTAATCAAGCCACGCAGTAAAATCCTCCCTTGTCAAATTGACTACCCCTTTTCACCCCGTTTGGGGTCAATTTTCGAAAAACTCAGATACATGTTATTCTTAATTTTTGTTGCTAAGTATTAATACCAATTTTCAAGTTAATCAAGCCACGCAGTAAAATCCTCCCTTGTAAAATTGACAACCCCTTTTCATCCCGTTAGGGAAAGATTTAGAAAAAAAAGCTGATACATTTTATTCTTTATTTTTGGTTTTAAGTATAAATACTGAGTTAATCAGACTGCGAGTTAAAATTATTCCATACAAACTTTGACATCCCCCAATCCCCCTTCGGGGGAACTTTGAAAAAATGAAAAATGGAAACTTTATGATTTACTTAGGTAAGTATTCGTCCCAATTTTCAAGTTTATCAACTTTATTATTTTTATTTGAATACAAAATTTTGCGAATGAACAACTTCAATACAAAACTTTATACCCTTTTCATCCCCTTGTGGGTTGAAATTTAAAAAAAAAACAACGATTTACGTTGTATAAGCCGAACTATTAGTGATTTTAACTTAAAAAATAAAGAAGTTTAATTAAAAACAAAATTTCATTCCCCTTTTCACTCCTTAAGGATTGAAATTCTAACAACACCGTTGCGTTTGCTTCCGATCATAAGCCTTGATAATAATGTTTGTGATTTTTACATTCTAAAATGAAGGACTTTCCATACACAACTTCATCTCTCTTTTTAACCCTTCAGGGGTGGAATTATCAAAAACACTAAAACACTTCGCCCCCTATTACTTGGGACTTAAACATAACTGGCGAAACGTGGGTGTACTATAGGTACACCTCTGCCTAACCCTTCGGGAATTACAGGCGTGATGTTATGTTATGTGTGTTATGTTACTTATAAATTAATTTTCAATCGTTAGCCTAAAAACAAAATTTGAAGATCCTAATTTCAAAACTGATGGACTTTCATATAAACTTCCATCCCCTATTTTACCCCTTTAGGGGTGGAATTCCCAAAAATCCTTTCTTATTCCTTGTCTACATTATAAAGAAAACCTCTGTACAAAATTTCAGCTTTCTAGGTCCAAGGGTTTGGGCTGGGCGTTGATGAGTCAGTCAGTCAAACTTGTCTTTTCATTTATATAAATAGATATGTATCTAATTAAATAAACGAAATAATAATGAAAACACTAAACATAGAACTGATCTCGCCTTGCGAACTCTTATGGACTGGCTTTCCATTGACCTCCTCATGCTCAATGTTTCGAAGACTAATAAGTAATTCAGTTCCAAACACAAAATTCACATAAACCACCAAAGGATTCAAACAAATTAACAGCGCATATTGTCATGATGCCTCGCCATGCAATTGCAATTGCCTTGCTATGGTTTCAAATATTTAGGTGTTCATATCGACGAGGGGCTGGATTGGCGTGTACATACGGATACTCTTTGCTCCCGGCTTCGTAAACTAATTTATTTATTTAAAGAGCTCAGACATTCGGCCGACAGTGAAACAGCTTCACTTGTATATCGTTGCCTATGTGAGTCGATTATTACTTACTGCATCCCGTTGTGGGGCACGCTTTCAAAACTGTGATGCTTAGGGTGGAACGAGCTCAGCGGGCTGTCCTTAAAGTCATGTATTTCCGTAAAAGAGACTACCCCACGGCCCATTTGTATTCCGAAGCCTAAGCACTCACGGTGAGATAACTATGTACTCCTCACTATCTTGCGTCGATATTCCATGATGCCGCTAGATAGAAATCTATCCAATCGACGGATTGGCTTACCTATCTGTGAATCTGTTCAGTGTCGTTCTGCGCTGACCCCACGACTCTATCGTGTCCAAAGCTTTATACAGGGTGGAAGGGACATCGACGCGAAACCTGTTACCATGGACACACGGCCCAGTTCTCGGAAATGGAAATATCACATTGTACTTACTTGAATCGATCCATCATAACTCACAGGACTATTGTTGCCAATAAGCCTGATATAGTGGTTATGATTATTAACATAACGGTCCCTCATGACGGCAACCTCGTGAAAGCCGAGAAAGATAACAAATCAAGTATCTTGACTTGGCTCGCGAGGTTGTCGACATGTGGGATGTGGACTCTGCGATCTTTGTGCCGATAGTCGTATCAGACAATTACTAAATAATGTATATGTACATAAGAAATAAAGGAAATAATAATGAGTTATATTTATTGCCGCGGGACGGACCAATATCGAACGCTCGTTCAAAATACGCAACGAGACAATAATAGTTAGCATTAAAGATTCAAAGCTACGATTAACAAACAATTTTACAAATTCCAGATCACAACACTGAACGCCGCGGAAGACCAAAAGGCAGCGTCAATGGTCGAAGGAAAAAGAAAAAGGCTGCTCCAGAGAAGAAAGAGAAGGAGCTGCAACCGCAGGAGACCGAGAGTAACAAAGACGTGGAGTCTGTGGAGAGTTCTCACAGCGCAGGATCCACGCCGCCCTCGGAACCCGGCACGCGGCCCGGCTCGCCCGAGTGTCCCGCCCGGCGCATGCGGCCCGGCTCGCCCGAGTGTCCCGCCCGGCGCATGCGGCCCGGCTCGCCCGAGTGTCCCGCCCGGCGCATGCGGCCCGGCTCGTCCGAGTGTCCCGCCCGGCGCACGCGGCCCGGCTCGCCTGAGTGTCCCGCCCGGCGCATGCGGCCCGGCTCGCCCGAGTTACCCGCCCGGCGCATGCGGCCCGGCTCGCCCGAGTGTCCCGCCCGACGCATGCGGCCCGGCTCATCCGAGTGTCCCACCCATCGCCCGCGGCCCGGCTCGTCCGAGTGTCCGGCCCGACGCATGCGGCCCGGCTCGCCCGAGTGTCCCGGCCGGCGCGCCAATCGTACCAAGCACCACTACCCCAAGATGGAGATGAAAACCCGCGGCGCCAAACTACCCAACTTTGCACTCCAAATGAAAGAAGCTCACTGGAACAAAAAAGAAGTATACAGCAATTCCTGCGGCAAGAAACAAGACAGTGACTCAGAAAACGAGACCAACGAGAGTAGTTCCAACTCTAGAGACGCCAAAAACATTTCCGACGTCTCGGACTCCGAGGAGCCAGAATTGAAAAAGTTGAAATTCAACACTTACGACCCTCTGCCGTCCGACAACAAAATGTTTGAGAAAGACATGGCGATGTCCTGGATGAAGGGCAAACTGAAGCTGTCTCCGAACCCGTTAGACTGGTCCGTGGATGACGTGTACGCGTACTTACGCAGCACGGACGACTGCAAACTTATTGCAGAGAAGATGAAGCAAGAAGAGATCGATGGCCAAGCCTTCGTTATGCTAGATCTGCCCGTCATTAGGGAATTTTTGCACATGAAGAAAGAATTCGCGCTCCAACTTAGTAAACATATAGCTATGATGAGGTGGTATATAATCAATTTTGAAGAATGTGGTGAATCGTGATTTTGTTCCTTGTTCTATTCTTTGTCTAGTCCACAATAAAGTATTTGTTGAATAATTATGAACGCATTTATAATTTTATACTATCAGGTCCTCTAGGTATTCCCCTTTTTAAGCACCAAATGACTAGGTTCCTAACCTCTGTACACAATTACACATACTTGCATAGATGCATCTCACAATCACAACTTAGAAAACTGACGCACTATGCGGCCAGGCCAGGGGGTCTATTCCGAAGCGCTAAACCGAAGTATCGGCCGAGTGTTCGGCCGTTTTATAACTTCCAAAGTTTCCTTTTTTGACTTTTGAGTCCTTACCCGACTTCAAGTCACAGTTTTGAGTTTGGCTTATCTATTCGACTGTCTTTTTTTTTTCGCCGTAGTCAGCGGTAGTTAGCCGTAGTAAACAAACGACCGAACATTCGACCGATACTTCGGATTTATGTATGTATATCATGAATCTAAACTTTGGATCCAGCCTGTCCTCCAACTTGCTGTTATTCCCCGACTACGCCCTAAGCCGAGGTTCGTACCCCACAGGGGGTGCAGTTAGTGCGCAGTCGTTTAGTTTTAATATATTATATTATTATATTTACGCTCCTGGCTGGAGGCTTTAAGCTCACACCTTAGGGCAGCCACAGGAAAGTCCGGTTAAGTAGTCACGGCCTCTCAAGGCCAACTACGAGATGCCATACAAAAAAAAAAAAAAGTCAGTTTGCGTAGGAAAGTTGAAGGAAGCGAAACAAAGTAACAGTGGTAACACCCGTGCTTATCAGTATTTTGTTTTGACTTATTGTTTTTATGTGTGATTTATTAGTATGGAAAAGAAGCGAAAAATAGACGGTGAATGCAGAGCTTTCAGTATTTTGTGATTGCGTCCAGTATTATGGCGCTTTAATTTGTAATGAAACCATAGCTGTTCTCAAAGAATATAACATTAAACGACACTATGAATCGAAAAATCTTCAAAATTACTCCAAATATACAGGAAGTTTGCGGACGGAAAAATTTGAAGCTTTGAAGCACGGACTGAAATCGCAGCTATCTTTGCCAATTTTAAATATATTTTTTTTACCAAAGCGAATACTGAACGAGTCTGCGATCGCGCCAGCTTTCGTGTGGCTCTTGAAATTGAAAAACGTGGAATACCATACACCATGCATTCACCTAATGATAAAAGAATAAGCATTCTTTTATCATTTCTCCATCGGTTTACCTGTACCAAAATACTTTTTTCTAAATTTACCTTGCAATCAAGCGATTGCAGTAGCCGAAGAAATGAAAAGGTAAATTTATTTAAAAGTGTCAGTTAGTCAGCAAACACCGTGGCTCGGAGAGTGCAAGTTATCGCTGAAAATATATCACCTCAACTGTCTGACAAAAATGGACATCAAGAGTGGTTTTCTCTAGCCTTGGATGAGTCAACGGATGTGTCAGATGTGGATGCTCAGGTGTTGATTTTTATTCGCGGAGTAGATAAAAGCTATGAAGTGTATGAAGAACTTCTTGATATTGATAGTACTCACGGCACGACAACTGGGGTAGATATTTTTAAGGGAGTTGAAAATGCCATTAATAAAAAGAACCTTCGATGGAAAAACATGAAATCTATCACAACTAATGGAGGCAAAAATATGTGTGGTAAAAATAAAGGAGTGACTTTTGAGTTGACTTTGACTAGTGTCAAAGGCTGTAGAAAATGATGGTGGTTCAAAACCATTGGTCTTATATTGTAAGTACCTACTTATCACTCACCAACAGTGCTTGTGCGGAAAATGTTTAGATATTTCTGAAGTTCTAAAACCAGTCTTAACAGTTGTTAACTTCATCAGATCCACTGGGCTGAATCACCGACAATTCCGCGAGTTTATTGAAGAGATTGGAGAAAATTACCATATCATACTACCTTAGTTGCGGAAAAGTCCTTAAGCGCTTTTTTGAACTTCGAGCAAAGATCGAATTTTTTGAATGAGAAGAGTCGCCCTTTTGCGGATTTAGAAAATAGTGAATGGCTGTGGAAGTAAGCATTCCATGTCGATTTGACAAATCATAAGAACGAACTGAGTTTGAGATTCCAAGGAGAAATCAGCTTCTCCCTGATTTATACACTATTATCAAATCCTTCTGGCAGAAAATAATACTATTTCGAAAAACATGTTGTGGAGCTATCTCTATTTTGGCGTGAGCGGTTAAAATTGGACACAAGAGAGATCGAAAACTTTTGAGAATACAGACAAAATGGAGATAGGTCGGTAATTCTTTACGATACCAGCCTCCCCTTTTTTGAAGACTACTACATGTGCTAGCTTCCACTTATCAGGAAATTGAAAAGTTTTAATAAAGTGGTTGAATATTATTTTGAGTGGAAGAGATGGACTGACTGCACATTTTTTTACAAATATAGGTAGTAGACCGTCTGGACCTGCACCTTTGCACACCTACATTAAGCTTTCTCAGTGCTCTGATTACTTCTCTTTCCGAGCATATATATTGCAAGAGTAGATCTGCGTATCATCAGAGCGATGTTCAGAGTGTAAGGCGCCCGATTGAGTAAATGTCGACAAAAAGTGACGCGAAAGAAGATCGCAAATGCTGTCACCCGAAGTGGCCACCTCACTGCCCAACTTTTATTCCGACGGTATTTCACTTGAGCCAGATTTTTTTGATTTGACGAAGGACGAAGAGCTTGGGATTATGGGTTATGCCCTTCTCCATCTTCCTAGAGAAGTTATCATAGCTACTTTTGGCTCATTACATTATAACTTGATTGGCTCTCTGGCTCAATAATTTATATTCTTAGTCGCCACGGGGATTTTTGTACCGTCTTCGTAAGTTTTTCCTTTTCGTTCAGAATGTTTAAAAGTCTTTTAGGGAACCATATAATGGGGTATTTATTGCATTTTATTTTGGATTTTGGCACAAATGAACCTATGATGTTGTCCAATATCATATAGAGATCTTCTACCATAGCACTGACATCCTGACATTAGGCAAAGTTTTCAATCCAATTAACCTGATTTATTCTCTCGTTAATTATTTGGTAGTTTGCTTTGCGGAAGTTAAACTTTGCAGAGAGCTTGCATTTTACAAATGTTGGTGATACAATAGCGCACGTGGCCCGTGGTCGTACAATCGGCCAAACTTTGTGTACTGAATGTCTACATCTTGGTCGGAGCTTCTGTGACCATGGTTGCGACACTTGCGACCAAGACCATGGCCATGACCAATGACCATCCATCTATACTAATACTAGCTGCTGCAAGGGCACCGCCCGCGTAGCTTCTAAAATAAAGGCCTAAGAGTTAGTCCTTAACCTTATAACATCGGCTATCTACCGTATATACTTTCTTACGCATTTAGTAAAAAACTGTTATTTTGACATTACCACGCCAGCAGGTCAAGCTACCCGAAACTGTCAAATTTTCCAAATCAACCTTGAACAATAAGCTGTAGGGATAAAGCTGAAAATCTTTAAAGAATTTTGACAGATTGTAGTAGCTTGATGTACTGGCGTCTGTACTTCAGACAGGTCAAAAACTGTATGTAACTGTCTCATTATTTAACAGGAAGAATTATATGTAAAACAGTTTGATTCTATTTGATACTAAAAATAATCATTTGAGGATATCTTTTATAAGATGTTCTCCGGAATGGACAGAATCACAGTCGTGGAGAACATAGGTGGTTTTTGAAATAACTCTAGTGACGCGACATTTGATCACAGAACATATAATAAGTAACTGTCACTGATTGCTTCGGAGGGTAGCAATCAAGCTTAGTTTGTTGCACTTTATAGTAAGATGGATAAATATCCTTAGCACCTTCCCGAATGGCAGCCTCTCGCAACGAAATATATTGCCACTTTGAGAGTTTTAGCGAAAGAAGCAATCCAAGCGCCTTTTCTGGCGTAAATATGATTGTTTTCGCTGGTTTGCTTCAACCCTACACGCCCGTATAAATTGTATGGAATGTCTGTTAGACATTGCATACAGGCTCGACTTCAAACGGTGGGCAGCGAGAAGTGATGAGCACAAAGAAATGCTACAGACAAGGAAGAAAATAATTCAAAATAAATTCAAAGATGAGCTCAATCTGTTGACCTCAGAGTCTCGAAACAAAGATTTTAGGAGGTTTCGAGAACATCATTCGCGTAAAAGAAGCAGGCAGGATTCCAATCAAGACATTTTAAATATGCTTGTTGTTTCTTCGGATCCTTTGCTAAGTGCACAAAGGCCTAAGTTAGATGCCAAGAAAAAGCAGAGCTTTTTTGCTGAAACTCTCGACTTAATTCAATTTCAGGAAACCGAGTTCGAGTTTTTGGATATATCCAATCTGGATGCTGACTCAGAATTGGAGTCTGACAACGAGAGTGATAAGGAAAATTTGTAAAAAAATTATATATTTGTAAATTTGTATTTGAGTGTGTTTGGTTTTTTTTTGTAATATTTAATTATATTTTGTCTTTTTTTTATTTATTTTACTTTATTTTACAAATGCTTAGTATTAATTCCTTAAATTAAATTATTTTGTACATAATATAACTTTATATGTTACTTAAATAAGAGTTTGATAATCTTTTTTTATTTAAATTAATAAAAATGTGTCAAAAAACAGCAATTTTTTTATTTAATTTTTCTTGTTTTGTGTGTTCTTAATATTTGGGTTAATAACATATCGAACTTTTTAACTTGGACACTAAAAGGGATCGTTTTACATGTAAAAATAAATAAAAATATTTTGACGATTTTTTTAAAAAAAACGGCATTAAATTTTTCGTGAAATCGGCAACCAAAAAATCATAAATAATTAGCACAATGACCACCTCCAAGGATAGTACGGTTAAACATGCCGTTTAGGAGATAATTCGATTTTTCATACTAGCTTCATACATTTTTTTCTTATAAAAAATTATAACTCTTCAATTTGTGCACACAATTACTTCATATGACATTTTATAGAACAGTAATGATCAGCAGAAGTCATTTCCAGCAAAAAAAATAACATTTAAGAAATCGTCTTCTACAGCCGATTTTCGATCCACCGTGTGGCGTGACAGTGGTCCATAAGGAAGTCAAAATAATAGGAGCTTGTCAGTACGAGATTACCAAATACAGACAATTTTTCCAATGGAGTATCAGTGGCACGTCATCGGAAAATCATAAAGACGCCTTTCAATTAGGAGATTAGCAAAACTGTCAAACTTTACAGTTACGGTGCCAATGATTGGCCATTCGGACACAACTGCGTTAGCAGCTATTTTCAATGATTGGTCATTATAAAGACCATACCATGGCAACGCCATGACCACTGTGCCAATAGTTTGTAACCTCCTAAATTCATAATGGCGCGGCGTGATCCATAGGAAGGTGAGTGGTCCATAGGAAAGTCAAAATAATAGGAGCTTGTCAGTACGAGATTACCAAATACAGACAATTTTTCCAATGGAGTATCCGTGGCACGTCATTGGAAAATCCTAAAGACGCCTTTCAATTAGGAGATTAGCAAAACTGTCAAATCTACAATTACGGTGCCAATGATCGGCCATTCGGACACAACTGCGTCAGCAGACTTGGCCCCCATGAAGAAGAAATTCGCGCTAACAACATAATAGCTACAGGTAGTATATAACCAATTTTGAAGAATGTGGTGAAATGTGATTTTGTTCCTTGTTCTAGACAAAGTATTCACAATAAAGTATTGAATAATTATGAACGTATTTATATATTCAAAAAAATGTGCATTACATCGACCTTAATTAGTTTTACGGAACTTCCTGCACAAAAAGTTACACAGCTTAGCTATAAATGATTTTTCAGTATCGCGCTCTAGGGAAAAGTCCTCATTGAGATATATATTCTTCTTCGCGTAGGAAACTTTTACAGGTATTTCCCTATCTGCCACGTTAGCACCGTGATCTTGTTCAACATACTTCTCTAACTGCATCTTTTTGGCAGCTATCCTCTCCATGTTCTCTGCAGACGCAACGAGTTTACCACTGCCTGGCTCTTTGACCGGCTCCTTTATATTAATTTCAGATAACAGGTTACGCTCATTTATTTTAATTTGGACACATGGATTCCCACTTAGGAGAAAAATGTTGAAGATTTCATCCTTATTAGCAGGAGGGGTTTTGGCTTTTGAGGGATTATCGTCTAAAGTAGAGTCCGTAAAATAATTGTCGTTTTTGTAAGCTTCGACTACCGAATGTAAATTTTCGACTGCTGAATTGTCGTAACTTGATTCGTCGTCAAAGTTGCTAACATTTGTTTGCTTGTCTTTGCATGACAACGACGGTAAATCAGTGGGTTTCCCACCGTCAGTGTCATTTGAAATATCTTGGTCTCCTATTGACGACGCTTGATCATTAGATTTCCTGCTCTCAAACGACATAATTTCCTTGTCTCTGCATGACAAAGACGCATTGGTCTTCCTGCTATCACTAGAAATTAAAGTCTCAGAAGACATTATATGATGTATCATATCTTTTATGAAGCCTTCCATGTCAGCAACAGCATCTTCCTTATTTTTTTCAAGAATCTCGTTAAACCTTTTTTTATAAAGATCAAAGTCGCGCATGCTCGCATAGAAATTATCAAATATCTGTAGAACAGTCGTTTTGAAAAATTTTATATTTGACTCCAAACTACTTTTCGAGTTATCCTCATCAGTTTGGAGTTCTTGTGACATGTTTTTAAATATTTTAGACTCCAATTTATCGAGCTCGGAATTAGTTAAAGATCCTTTGTCTCGTATACTTGGAATATCTAAAAGATTTGAATCTTTAACGGGTACTTCATCGTGTTCATATTTCTTGTAGTACTCTCCGAGGCCTTTGAAAGAGGTGTGTAGATTGATGTCGCGTTTTCGAGAGGTTTTCGTCTCTAAATGTTCTTTTGGGGGGACAACATTAACATCTGATTTGCTTAAGTTTTTGGCGTGTCCTGAATGTTTGGATGTTTCTATGCTGAAGCTGTGCCTCAGTCTTAGCGTATGGTTGGTTTGGTCACCTGTAAACGGCAGGAGGTCATAAATATTTTAATGTTAAATCGTAAGAATAGTGTTTCAGTGGTTGCGGATCATGAGGTTCCTGGTTCGAATCCCAGTTCAGGCCAAAAGTTGTTGGGTTTTTCTGTTAAAAAACCCTCTGCACCCGTAATTTACTCTGTGTGTTAAAATAGCGAAGAGATTTAAGATACCATCATGGAATTATTATGTACTTATGGTACTATTTTATCTAAGCTCCTTGGATACTATAGAGAAGAGCTATCAGAAGAAATGTCATAGAAAAACCGTGGTCCCATGTATCAGCGAGGCCATAAGTGTGATGTACAGAGAAATAACATTGCCAAGTCAGGCATGTTATTGATAGTCAGGCATGTTATGACATGGATGTTTCGGGAGGTTCCTGTTTAGGTTTAAGCGGGAGGAAACGCCCGGGTGTCACCACTGTGTGGATCGCCCGGAGGACACGGTGGAGCATACGGTGGAGGTCTGCCCAGCTTGGGCGGAGCACCGCCGTGTCCTCACGGAGGCGATCGGCGGCGGCGATCTCTCGCGTCCGGGCCTGGTTCAGGCCATGGTTCGGAGCGAGAGTGCATGGGAGGCCGTCACCTCCTTCTGCGAAGCAGTTATGCTAGCGAAGGAGGAGGCGGAACGCGTGAGGGTGAGACAAGGTTCGCGCCCTCATGCCCCTAGTCGCCGCAGGAGACGCCCCGGGCGTCGGGAGTCGCAAGCCGATTTCCGGCCACCGTAGGCGCGGGCCTGCGGACGGTGATCGATGGGTAGCTCGCCGTCCGATAAGGACCAGGCCCGGGTCGACGGCGCGTTGTGTTCCACGCGCGCCTCAAAGAGATGTCAGCACAAACTGACGGGGTCCGTTAGGACCAATGCCTGCCGGGGTTGCGAGTTTGTCCGAAAGGGATATCGTGGCCCTGGCACACAGGCAACGGAAGGAACACGGGTGGGTTTTAGTCAGTAAAAGTCTGACACGCCCTCCCGCTCCGCCCAGAGCGGGAGAAGTTATTTGATGATTTCCCACCCAAAAAAAAAAAAAAAAAAAAAGGCATGTTATTACACTTTTACGGACACCATCCTTTTATCTAACAACCGTCAGATAGTTTGCCACATAGATAATTATTTATTCTATCTAATTACTGGTAACGATGGCGATTCTTTTCGAAAAAGATTGATTCTTAAATCGATTCGATTCGAAGTCTGCTAAATCGATACACATAAAAATCGAGATCTAAAAAATCTATTTGCCAAAAATTGATATTTTAGTTTGTATTTTCTTTGATAGTGTTAAAAATACGTTTGTAACACAAACGTGTTTTATTTATTTTACTTTTTGAGGAGTATACAGAACAATCTAGCGAGTTTTTGAGTAGGTAAGTGAAAGTTGTCATTTCTTTACATGTGCTCTAGCACCCTACGTTTATATTGAGCATGCGTAGGGGCCCCAACTACAAACTGCCTTTAACTTACTAAACATATTTTAGTCTTGTTTGGGATTTAATATGATTTGATATCTCGAGATGCCCTCAGGACCGTCCTCCAGTAGTCATGAGACAGACAAGACTGACCGAAGATTGACCAGGGGGCCGATCGCGCTATTTCTCAACGTAATTACCGTTCGAACGGAACGTTTTTGGTTTTAGTTTAGTTTTGGTTTAGCTGGTGTAAGAAACGGTATCGCGCTTTTTTTTGTGAGAATATTGTTCGATCGATCGTTCCTCCAACGTAACTTCCAAAGTAAAGCTAAATCGTTTCCGTTGAAATGATTAGCGCGATACGAAATGTGTCTAACGTAACGTTTTGGTTGTGGTTTAGTTTTGGTATTAACGTTCAAAATTAGCGCGATCGGCCCCCAGTTGGTTATTGCAAGATTACGATATTGCTCGCTTTGTCCCGTCTATAGTAAGTACAGGTCTTTGAAAAATAGTAAGAAAAATATTTACCCATGATTATCAAGTCCTAGAAATGCAATCAGCAATTTAGCACGCGAAGTAAGAATAATTTGTTCTTAGTCCTGAAGGTCCTGGAAGACCCTTTATAAGTTTTATGTCTGTAGTATGGACGAACTTTGAATAAAAAAAGACTATAATTTTTTATAATTTATGAAAAAAATACTCATGATTAAAACGTCAGATTTTAGATTTTATTCAAAACCAACACATCATAGTTTTTGACACACTGTTTGTACCTCAGGTTTGTACCCCTATACACAAAATGTACTCTGTGTCTTTAATATGAATGCTATGATTAGTGAGAATGAGAAGACAAAATAAATATTCACTATTCAAAATTCGCGGATTAAAAGCAGCGATTAATGAGTCCAGTCCACTCCGATATTAAATGATAAATGATTTATTTCTGTAAGTAGGTTTGTGTATTATTCTTGGAGATGGAGAATAATAATATTATTCGTATAACCGTTTATAAATTGTTAAATATATACATAAAACTACCATATCTAGATAATTTACGTTTTTTTCAAATAAATCATTTAGGTACATTTACTATCGTCCTAAGCTATCGTCGACTGTTTATTTTTATTATCAAGGAAAAGAAGTACCTACAGACAAAAAATACATCAGAAATAAACGATAAAATACATTTATTTTTGAGGCATATCAAGGTTGTTGGTTCTAAATAATAATTGTAAAACTTCGAGTTGTAAACTAATAGAAACCACCGGTCAAAAAACATTTTTTGTGTGGACCCACGTTATTTGAAATTGACATTATTTCTAAACGTTCAACAAAACTTATCTTGTCTATGGTCGCCTAAAAAAAGAAAAAGAAGTATACTTTTCTTCCAAGTGCAAAAGAGATGGCATTCAAACGGTCATGGACATAGAAAAGAATCTTTGTCTATGCTCAGCCAGTCATTGAACCGTCAATTGCTGAACGAACGAACGACAGCGAATCTCAGAGGCCCCGCCTTTAAATCCGTAATTTTATTATTTCAGTTGGTTTTCGCGATGATAATATTATAAAAACGAGCATTTAGGTAATAACTTGGACTGGTTCAAATATATAAATGTAATTATGTTAAGACTTAATCGAGTTAGCATTATCGGAATGTAATTATTGATTTGCCGTGTACGGCAACAAATAGAGTTTGTGCGGGATTTCTAGCGTTAGCCTGTTGTGAAACCGTGTAACTTTAAGGGCTAAGGGAATTGCGGTACTTTTTAAGTTTGCGTAACAAGTTTTTGTGTCTTATGAGATCGCCAATTTAGTATATTTAATTTTGATGTTGCTATTTTTAGTGGGTGTTGTCATTGTGGTCCAAGCTGTAGTCGGATTAGGTCATCGAGTGCGGTGAACATGTGTGCCGAAGAAATGTGTTTTATTAAGTTTTCAGTGGTTTCTTTCATTTCTTGTTAGATACACGAGTACTACGAAGTAGGAGACCTGTAAAGATGGGTACAACAGGAATACTGTGTTTCATCGCGTTATTAACATGTGCGGCGGCTTTATGTGAGTATTATTTACATTTTTATTTATATTTAAGACCCACCCTCTTGGAAGATCACTTATTTGTCGCTTTGTTAGCCATAGTTCTTTCAACTTTTTCTCATTTCCTCTGTCCCCAGGGGTAAAATTAAGTTATGAAACGGACTTGTTGATATGTACAACCTCTTGTATCTGTTGTAATTATTGCCTTCCTGCTTTCAACTAACTTTAGGACAAGTATACTTAATGTTATGATTTACATTTTTATGCAATTCAGTTTTGTTAAGCTTACTTAACAAACAAAATTGTTTTTTTTTATTTGTATGAAATTGGTTTCAATTTCATATAATTCTTAACTTAGGAGTGAATGAATGAGCCCAAGCCATTTTTATTATATCGGACCCGCCGTCCCAATTTAATTAATTAAACCCATGAAAAAATAACAAAAGCATAGGTGCTCCTCCAATTCTTCGATGACTTACATGGTGGTATTACTCACAGGCATCATATCTTAATTTAGTAGTCTACATGCCAGATTTGTAATTGACAACATTGTTTTGTCCTTGCTCATGCCGTGATCAAGATTTTGATGTCATAGATTGAATTTAACTCTAGGTTACCCACCTATGAGTGTACATACTATAATAGATTTTTTCTGCCATTGTTTAATGATCTTATTTAAATTATTCTCTGATGGCCTGTGTCTTATATAAAGAAGCATTCATTCACTTCTTTAACATAAAGCAGCACCCAGCATGTTATTATCTCATTATGCAAACCCTGGAGTGTGCCTAGATGGAAGAAAAATAATGTAATGATTTCATTATACATAGGTAGAAAATGTAATGTTTACTCAATCAAATAACAAAAAAGTGGTTGTAAAAAAAACCCTCTGTGCTCATCAGTCATAATCATCTCTAGTTATTATCAATCCACTGCTACTTATTAAATAATATTTGCACACCCTATTGTTAAGTTAGAAGTAAAAACAAGAAAAGCTAATCAGTAAATGGCTAACTGATTGTTTGTTATTACATTAGCTAATCAGTAAATGGCTAACTGATTGTTTGTTATTACAAACAATCAGTTAGCCTTTTTGGCAATTAATCTGACTGGCTTTTTAAGTTTTAGAGATCAATGTATAATAAAAGATTTCAGATCAATAGATCTAAGATAATAAAAGATTTCAGATCAATAGATCTGAAATCTTTTATTATACATTGATCTCTAAAACTTAAAAAGCCAGTCGAATTAATTGCCAAAAAGGTGCAATTCCTGTCCATAGGCTACCTGCTCTGAAAGTGTGTTGCCTGATATTCATGTATAATGTAAAGATTTTGTACCTATAATATTTTAGTTTAGAACATGTCAAGATTTCCTTTTACTCACCTTGGCAGTGTTCAATGTTCATACATAAGTCTAGACATTTTAGAAGCATACAACACAAAGAAGAAATGTTATTGTATGCAAAACTTGACTTGACATTAGCATAATATTACATTTAGTATGTATTATTGACATATTGTTCTCATCACTATTGGCAGCCAGAGCATAGGGCCTATCAAAGATTGGCAGGTAGTGAGTAGGGCTCTGATTTGGAGTAGGTACCAGTGCCAACTAGATCATAATGCAATCAACATGCCCATGCCACTGTCCCAATTGACCAATACATTCTTGTAACTCTCTTAACTTTTATTTTCAGAAGAGATCCATTGCAGCACAACTATTAAAGATATAAAAAGTTTATTTGATTTAATTTAGACACAACATAACATAATGCCTGTTATTCTTGACAGGTTAGGCACAGGTGTACCTATTAATAGTACAACTACATTTTTCAAGTTATGTTTAAGTATCATGTCAGGGGGCGAGCATATTCCCATCAACAGGCCATACATCCAGGCTCCAGGCTGGTACTGAAACATTCCTAATTTATAAATAAAGAAAGGAAGTCCACAGTGTTAACAATATAAAACTCGTAGTCTTGATTAATACTTGGAAACATTGAGATTTGAATTAAAATTAAATATTTCAAAAGATTTATGAACAGAGCCTTGGTGCTTTGTTGTTGTGTTGTTGTCATGTTAACTTGTATGCCAAATGTATGAGATCATACGGACTAAGCAGTAGGAGTAAACTGACACTGAAACACTGACCTAACCCAATTTTATGGAAATACCTTGACATTTGAGAACAGCTGAGAAAATTGTTTTCAAATGTGAACTGTATGACATGACTTGTTGTTTGTATAACTAAATATAAATAAAAATGAAATGCTGTTTGTTGGTAAGCTTATCACTTGAGAACAGCTGGACCGATTTGGCTATTTTTTGTTTTAAAATGTTCATAATAGTCTGAATTAGGGTTTTATGGAAAGAAAAATTGAAAAAGGTTCCTGAAAATGTTCAAATATGGGAAAATCTGAACATCCTTTTGCTGTGGGATTTGTATTAATTATGATTTGGAAAGGATAATGTCTGTCTGGTCAGCTAGTTTTCTTATAAAATTAATCTAAACCTTTACAAAAATGAAATACCAATTTAAAAAAAAAAACAATTTTGCTATTTTAATTCTTTCACAGTATTATGTATTCAAATATGGAATTGTTAAGGAAACAAAATGATAATTTTAAGATAAATATATCAGGGTTAAGGTCAGTAAGAAAAGATATTCTAAAATTAGAGTGTACGCATTTGTTTTGCATAAGTAATGAGAGTTTGAGTAATGAGTATAAATAATGAGACCTAGTAATAAAATAGTTTTATAAAAGATCTAAATAATAATCTAGAAAAGTCAAGTCTCAGTAACATCATCATCACCTGCCTAGCCTTTTGCCAACTTTGTTGGGGGACGGCTTCCAGTCTAATATTTAACATGAAGCAACTGCCTTTCTGACTTCTGGCAGAAAATGTCTAACACGCATGTGTGAAAAATATTCACCACAATCAAATAAATTATTTATTTCTTAGACCCATCATTACGAACACGTCATAACGTAAACATTTATCCCCAGTGACGTCACCGCCGAAGATAGTCAAGCAGCCGACACAAGAGGAGATTCTGTTCCAAGTGGCGCAGCCCGGCGAAGTGGACAAGCCGTTCATCATAGAGTGCGAGGCTGAAGGCGAACCGGCTCCTAAGTACGTTACCTTGTTTTACTAGAATAGTTTTACTTAGAATATAAGTGCAAAGTCAGATGTTCTTAGTCTTAGATAATTTTAGCTATGTTTCGATTACGTAGCGAGTTTATAGATAACGCATAAAAAAGATAAAGAAAAATTGTTTATTCTGGACAATCAAGACACACACTTTACAAAAATAAATTAAAACAATGAAGGGTTCCGTAGTTGGGATGAACTTATCCCAAGAACAATCTTAACACTGTAGTTGAAAAACATGATCCCCCATACATTCCAACTACAAATACGTCTGTATGCACAATATTGAGTAATTTACCATGTTATTTTAAGATAACAGATTTTTTATACGTTTTCCTGTAGTATAAGTAAAGACCTATTTTCTGTATTTTTTTTTCATAATTTTAGGCTCAGTAGTTTCGGAGATAATTGAATGGTCATTTTTCATCTATTTTCTTAAATAATTTCAAAAGTATTTATTTTAAAATTATAAAAAAAATAAATCCTTTAATTTGATATGTCACACGGTACAGTCAGCAAAACTTTTTTTAAATTTTCTAATTTGCCCCCCCCCCCCCCCCCAAATGACCTCCATATTCATAATTTATTTATTTACGTAACACGTCCGTGTTTGGGTCACAGAATTGAGGCACGGAACCCTAAAAGTTGACAAAATACACTCTAATACAAAGTAGCCAAAAATAATTAATTATTACATTAAGTAGTAATAGTACGTATTTTAAGACTAATAGCTTTTAAACACTTGAGTGCTACGACATAAAAGCGCTGTCAGTGTCATATTATTACCACTGATGAGCGGTTGACTGTACTACGTGTAACGTACCCTGCCCCCTTTTTTTTTTTTTTTTTGGGTGGGAAATTATCAAATAACTTCTCCCGCTCTGGGTGGAGCGGGAGGCAGTGTCAGACTTTTACTGACTAAAACCCACCGTGTTCCTTCAGATGCCTGTGTGCCAGGGCCACGATATCCCTTTCGGACAGGCTCGTAACCCTGGCAGGCATTGGCCCTTTCGGACCCCGTCAATTGGTGCTGACGTCTCTTTGAGGCGTACCCTGCCCCCTGGGCAGTTAGCTCCTCTGCCGTCATTTCCGACAGACTAATCAGTTGATTCTGCAAAATGATTGACATAAAAGATTGCTATGCGATGTTTATCATCATCTGTTGATTTGAAATGGACTTTTCTAATTGTGGGTTTTGTAAAAGTGACCTAGGAATCCAGAACAGAAACAAAACCTAACTATTACGCTTCATATAGAGAGCAGGGGTGGCTCAATGGTATTGGCCCCGACTTAAGAGTTGTAGGTCGTGGGTTCTTATATCTATGGTTCGAACCCAGGCAGGCGCTTTACTAAATAATTTCATCCCCACTGCTCTCCAAATGGTGAAGGAAAACATCGTGAAGACACCGCCATTCGAAGACATGTGACATCTACCAAACCGCACTGGGTCCACGTGGTAGATTACAGCCCATCCCCTCTCGAAGAGAGGAGGCCTGTGTCCCAGCAGTGTGCTGCAACATTATAGGCTGATTATGCTACGCTTCTTATGAAATGAAATATTACTGAAAAGCACGCATATTCAGTGAAACCATTTAATAAAAGCTGTCCTTTTTAGGGATCCGTACCAAAATGTTAAAAAGGCACCCTTATGGTGAGACTAAGTTTGTCTGTCACAGCTGGATATCTCAAGAACTACTAATGCTATCAACTTGAAATTTGGAATAGTTTTAGATGACGTTTACCCAACTATTTTACAAACAAAAAATAAATTTAAAATAATATTTTTTTTTTGCAACAGCGCCTGAAAGGTGGTCTTAAAAATTAGAATGAAGTCTACTAGGGCATGTGGGGTATCATATGAAAGAGCGCTGTTTGCCATTCTCAAAAAAAAATTTTTAGGCATTGTAGTTTTCGATATTTGATGAAAAATGTAAAAAAAAATACCGTTCCCCTTATCTCCGAAGTTTGCATAGAGAAAAATCTGAAATTATTCTATGTGATTGAAGTTTATGTAAAGATTACAGGTAAAATAAAACGATGTCTCTAAATAGCACAGTTTTTCAGAAATCATCAACATCATGTATACGTACGGAACCCTCGGTGCGCGAGTCCAACTCGCTCTTGAGCGGTTTTTTTAGCTTGTATTTTATCGGCTTGATTGTGGCTGTGGGAAGATGAATGCGATCACCTTTTCCTTTTGGTCCCTTTACCATTTCAATCTGTAGAACGTGATGATCTGTTGGCCGGTCACAGTGGCAGGCAGCCCAACGAATTACAGTTACTTTTTTTCTGCTCTGTCGTAGTGGTGCCATTAATAAAGGATTGTTCAGATATAAATGTATTACGATGATTCACACATTGTTATTGTGTCTTTTTGCAACATGAGGATTAGTAACAGTTCTGTCAAATACCGACAAATGTCTTAAACTTTTTCTTAGAACAAGCACCTACAGCTGTGGATTCAAATTTAATTTTTGTTGAGCGAAAGATACTAATTTCCGCCATTAGAAAATAAAATAGATCTACGATAAATGTTGTTCGTCAGTACTTCATCTTGTTTTACCTACCTATTTCACGCTGAGCTAGAACTGTTTAGCCGACAGTTTCTTATCTCCCGCTTCTTCTACATTTCAATCTGCCTAGCATTTGCCCAACTATGTTGGGGTCGGCTTCCAGTCTAACCGGATGCAGCTGGATACCAGTATTTTACATGGAGCGACTGCCTATCTGACCTCCATAACCCAGTAACTGGGTAATACGATACCCCTTGGTAAGACTGGTTGTCAGACTTTCGGGCTTCTGACGACCCGTAACGACTGTCAAAGAATCACGAATGACAGCCGCGACCAACGGCTTAACGTGCTTTCCGAGGTACGGAGGAGTTTCTTCTACATTTCTAGTTTAAAAAAACCTGGGAAAAAAGTAATAGACATGCATGAGTGGCTAAAGAATTTATGTATACTTAAATCCCCCAAAAATATGCGAGCTAGAAAGTTTCAGACCAACACATATACATAATGAATACGAATATACTATACGGCGGCGTTATGAATGAAAGATGGCTGCCGACACTAAACATTTTTATTAATTTCTCAATGGAAGTGAGCACGCTAGCAAAAATTTCATCATGCTGTTTATAATACCGTGTCGTAGTTTAGCTACTTATTTAGTCGGTAAATTGAGTTAAAATTTGTTGTGAAAGGATTCTTATTTATTTATTTAACCATTTATGTACACATATATAAACATACAAGAAGAAAGGAACAGAAAAATACGTACAAAGGTGATGCTAATTTGTAAAGAAATCTCAAAGAATAAAGATTCTTATATTTAAGTATATTATTAAATATATTTTATAGATTACTTATATTTTTTTACTAGATTTAGTGTCCTTACTCTCATTTGGCTCCTGAGCTGGCGAACTTAGAAAAGGATTAGACCTACCGGCTAGCGTAAGGTTCGTCAACGGAAATTGGGCTGCAAATTAATTAAAATAATAGGTAAATATTTGCGGCTGCCCAGCGGCTCCTTTGTATTGAACTTAAGCATGCATTTAATTTCGAGAATAATGACACTGTCATGTCGGTCATCATTGACTCCACTCGACCCGACATTTCGGGTTCACGGTATACGCACAAAACAAATTGGCTACCTCTCCTAAGCCGGGTGAAATTTACTCCCCGTTTGAAAAGCTAGTGAAACCTCGCTGAATCCGGGGGATTACACAAAACACAATCCTTTACAAGGGCTTAATCGATCGTAATAAGATGCTATCAGTGAACAGATGCTAAGTGGACATTCACTACAGATCGCTAAACCGTTTTGGATTATAGGGGCTTGCTCCTCCCTAGCAAGGGATTTCCAACGACAAGTACTAGTAGACTAGATTTCCCAGGGGAACGACAGTTTCATTCGAGATAGTATCTAGTGCATATCCTTACCGTGACGCCAGCTTCCTATGTGCTTCAAACCTCATCCGCTGCACTGTGATTGAGTGACAAACAAATTGACTCACGTATTTATTAATAGTTAGATTTATCATAGCGTTTTATGGACATCACTTCATAGGTAAGCTATTTAGCCTTTGGCCTTTGTAATGTTCTTTACTATCTGACTGTAACTTTGTTGCACAATCTGACGTTATCATTGGATGACCTCTTTCGTGTTCATAATTAGAAAGTTTCGATAAATCTCTCTTGTACTCATATCATGAGTAAAGAAACGTAACTTTACTCATGTGCTCTTATCAACATTGCGGTGGTTTGCGGTTCCACGAAGAAATTAGTCAATGTTAGCTGTCGCCAGACTTGATTAATTCTAATGATTGCATTCAAGTTTGATTTAAAAAGCGGCCAAGCACGATTCTATCTCGCATGAAGGGTTTCGTCGTACCATCGTGCACCGTACAATATTTAACATGACATGAATATTTACTTTGTTAAGTATTATATTGTTTTAATTAAGTATTGTAAATGTGAAGACTATGTGGGTTATTGTTCATTTTTCTTTTTTTCTCAGTTAGTTTTTGTCATGTTCTGGCAGTTTGAGTAATTTTATGCGGCCTACCCAAATGTCCTTTCTTTGGTATTGTTCGTTGAATCGTTGAGCTCCTTAACTTCTTAGTTGAGCTGCACGACTACTGACAAATGCGTGCACTGACTGAACAGGTCCCCTCAATCTGTGTGGTTCTTTCGTCAAAAGATCATTGCAGGCACCAATCTACATGGTCTTCACATGATCTGACCAAGATTATGTCTGGACTTTAAAAGAGACTGTGACCTCTGAGTTTGTTTCGGCCTTTCTTCTCAGAGTAGTCAGATACGGAACGCCGACCTCATCTAGTTTTTTTAAAATATGATTGACGTGTAAAAGTGTTTGTACAAACCTACTTACAGAAATAAATCATTTATCATTAACACTACAATTTAAACTTCTTTAACGTATCTTGTGGGACCCCCTTTAATTTTTAACTTTATCATGTTGTTATAGTGACCATAGTAGTACACACTATACTTTCAGTGAAAATTTCAAGTGCTAGCTATTACGGTTCAAAAGATAAAGGCCTGTGATAAACGGATGGACGGACTGACGGCTGGATGTACGAACGGACGGACAGCGGAGCCTTAGTAATAGGGTCCCGTTGGCACACCCTTTGGGTACGGATTCCTAAAAACAACCGACCGTAGATAACTGCAGGATCTTTTTCAAATAGTGTTGCGTTCGATACGAGGTTTTTATTTGTGAGAATTAAAGTAACACATTCATTATTCTTCGCACGGCTTATGTAAATTGAGACACTAGACTAGACGCCAAATCCTTTTTAATGCTCAGCAGGGCTTAAATCACTTCCTTGTCTTCAACACATTACTTGCGCCCTATGACTAAGAAGCACTAAGCAACTAAGTTGTTACTAAGCTCTGAAGGGTGACGGCATCTGTTCTAGAAACTCAATATGAAGTATCAACAACATAATTAATTAACTTTAACGTATTTAAACGGAAATAAATACTTCTATTTATATTGGAATGTTATCGGTCAGTGGCAATCTACAAAACTACTGAACGATTATTGTGTAGTTTTTGCTGCATCGACCACACACTATTATATGCCGATGACCTAGCATTTCCATGCACGTTCGTTTATTCTCGTACAATATTATAGTTCAGTGGCTGTTACTATGAATACCGTACTCTGAAGGTCCAAGCTATTTATTATAACTAATATAATAAAGCTTTTTTTGTTTGTTTGAACGTGCTAATCTGTGTAACTACCAGTCGGATTTGAAAAAGTATTTTTGTATTTGATAGCCCAATTCTCGAGGAAGGTTATAGGCTATTTAACATCATCGCTACGACCCTTAGGAACAATTTTTCAAAAAGAAAAAAAGGTCAGAATGTATGCTAAGCGAAAACTTAGTACTTAATAACGAGGGCGGGCGATGCGATGAGTCGCGGTGGATTGAGGGCTGAAATTTTACGCGGGCGAAGTCGCGGGCACAAGCTAGTTTCATTTAAAATAATGAAAATAGTATGATTTGTGTCGGATGAAATCAATGACCTGCGGCAGATAACGGTCTTATAATGATTATAGCTTTCTTATCAATTAACTTGGCTTACACTTGAAGTGACTTGACCTCAAGAGCCGTTTTAGAGAAACAGCTTTTTCTTATGACTGTTCTTCAATAAATAATTATATTAATTTGAGAATATAAGTTGGAAATTATTGTGCTCTTTAAAGAATGCTGAAGAATTTTTTTAACGGGACCAGTCGTAAACGGGATTGAGCATTGAGTAGACTTCTCAGCATTTACACCGGTAGCAAGGCAATGACACGTCTTCACACGAAGTTATAATGATTAATGTTCTACGATTACGTTGCGGTCTCATCCTTTTTTATTTTTTTTTGGGTGGGAAATTATCAAATAACTTCTCCCGCTCTGGGTTGAGCGGGAGGGAGACTTTTACTGACTAAAACCCACCGTGTTCCTTCAGATGCCTGTGTGCCAGGGCCACGATATCCCTTTCGGACAGGCTCGTAACCCTGGCAGGCATTGGCCCTTTCGGACCCCGTCAGTTGGTGCTGACGTCTCTTTGAGGCGCGCGTGGAACACAATGCGCCGTCGACCCGGGCTTGGTCCTTATCGGACGGCGAGCTACCCATCGCTCACCGTCCGCGAGCCCGCGCCTAAGGTGGCCGGGAATTGGCCTGCGATTCCCGACGCCCGTGGCGTCCCCTGCGGCGACTAGGGGCGCGAGGGCGTTGATTTTGCCTTACCCTCACGCGTTCCGCCTCCTCCTTCGCAAGCATCACTGTTTCGCAGAAGGAGGTGACGGCCTCCCATAGGTCTCATCCTGAAAAGTATGAAACGTTTTTATTATAGAACTAAACTGCATTTAAATCTACATACTTCGATGATACAATAACTAATTCAATTACTTTGTTAACCAACAATAGCATGTTACTAACCAGTAATTATAATTAACAAATAGCAATAAGTGTGTACTACCTACATTGACATTATCCTTTGTCAACCGACATAACCAATTTATTAATAATTTTATTATAATTGAAAGTTTTTATTATTAAATTACCAACAAACATACAAAAACCGCAATAAACAGGGCCCATTCATCGAAGTATAGATAAATTAGTAGTAAATAAATGCGGGGGCCATGAATAATGTATGGCGTGAGTCAGCCTTGGTTCGAATGCAGTCATCTCGAGGCGACAACACACTCGGAAATATTATGTCATGTATGAATAACGCTTATTCGCTCAAAATAAAAATAATAATGACGGTTAGGAACCTGTTTCTCTCTTTTTTTTTGTAAAGTTATTGTTGGTGTTGATCTCATAGCCCTAGAGATTTGATCGACTATGCCTTGTTTGGCGCGGATACTCGTTATTTGAAGTTTGTCAGCTATAATAATTTTAAATTCCAGTTTTCGCCCGCCTTTTGTGTAGTCCCCGCTAAGTTTTCGTTCGCCTGATGTGTTGTCCCCACTAAGTTTTCGTCCGCCTGATGTGTTATCCCCACGAAGTTTTCGTCCGCCTGATGTGTTGTCCCCACGAAGTTTTCGTCCGCCTGATGAGTTGTCTAAGTTTTCGTCCGCCTGATGTGGTGTCCCCACGAAGTATTCGTCCGCCTGATATGTTGTCCCGACGAAGTTTTCGTCAGCCTGATGTGTTGTCCCCACTAAGTTTTCGCCCGCCTGATGTGTTGTCCCACTAAGCTAATGTGTTTGCGCTAGAAGTGGGTTAACTACTGTACCTAGTTCCCTTTTATGACTTGCAAACAGTACAGGTCGTTCACCTTGCTATATCTGGAAAATCTGTCGTATCTTGCATCATTTATATCTGCAACTTTTATGGTGCACATAATAAAGAGTATTCTATTCTATTCCTTGTTTATGAAAACTTCATGTTTTTAATTGAAATGGATGATATACAAGGACCTCTAAGAGACAGAAAAACTTACACCAATGGAGTGAGTGTAAAAGAGCTAAAACAACATTTTTTAAGCGGTAAAACATACCTACTGTGACTAAAGGAAATAAAAGTTGTTAAAGGGTACTTAATGAATGAATAATATCCAAATGTGTATTGTTATAATAATAAATTGTTTAATGTTATGGTAAACCGCGGAAATATTGTGAAATAATACGAAATGTAATTACTTACCGCTTGTTATAAAATGAACGAGTTGTTTGTGGCTTTGAATCCATTACATTCATTTCGCGAAAGCCTTCTTTGACATATTTATAAGCAGATTACTTTATACACCCTTGCCTTTGCGTCACGTCTGTGTTTTGAAACGCTTAAGGCTGTAAATAGTTTATGTTTATGCTTGAACCTGTGGCTAGACGAGAGCACTCCACTGCTTCATAATTTGTCGCATCAAAGTCTTTTGGGCAACTTGGAAAAGCGGGATTTTAATAGCGTTTGAGTTGGCTTTCAGGAAGATTTTACAGTGTGGAGATATAGTCAACTTGTAACTTGTACCACCCTAATGTTGAATGTCACTTGCACGTCATAAAACTATAAGATCTATTTGTCTATGTGACAGTTAGATAAAAGGGTGTTTCAATTTACAGGGAATTTTTGTCAAAAATGATAAAGCTGCAAGTTCGACGGCGACTATACCCATCTATTCATTTTAAGTACAGCTCGATTAAAAGTAATTAATTGTTGTATTAAATCATTCAATGCTTTAGTTAATATAATTATTTCCTTTTAAAGAGTTTGTCCTTAACCCATTAAATCGAAATAACGAGGAAAATGTTTGTTTTTTGTTTATGTTTGTACTATTTTTATGCTGACGCAATTAGACTACATCGTTTTTGGAAAATCGCACTGCCTAGGGCCTAGGATGTGCTTATTTATCTCGAGTACTCTGACTTTATACGATCAGCAGGAAGATCCAATCCGATTAGATACTACGATACCTAAAGTAACCGGAAAGTTTATTCCCACCCAACACTCCAAGATTTCACTTATTAACACCACTTTTTTGTCCAAACAGGTACAGATGGATCAAAAACGGCAAGCCCTTCGAATACACGAGTTACGATAACCGTATCTCTCAACAGTCTGGACGCGGTACACTCGTAGTCAGTCAGCCGCGCGACGAGGACCTCGGACAGTACCAGTGCTTCGCATACAACGAGTGGGGTACTGCCGCATCCAACAGCGTCTTCGTACGACGAGCTGAACTCAATTCCTTCAAGGAAACAGACAGCCAACAAGTCGTCAGGGCAGAGGAAGGGAAACCGTTTAAACTCACTTGTGAACCGCCGGACGGTCATCCCAAACCCAAAGTCTACTGGATGTTGCAAGGCGACCAGGGACAACTCAAAACAATCAACAACTCACGCATGACTTTAGACCCTGAAGGAAACCTTTGGTTCTCGAACGTAACTCGTTACGACGCGAGTGTAGACTTCGCATACATTTGCACTGCTAATTCCATCTTCAGGAATGAGTACAAGTTTGGCAACAAGATATATTTGGAAGTGACGCAGACGGGTATCGCGCCTACCTTGAACAGGCATGTGCCGGTGCGTCAGTACACTACCAGGAAGGTCGAGAAGGCGCTGAAGGGGAAGAAAGTGGAACTGTACTGTATTTATGGTGGAACGTGAGTATCTTTATTCTTTTGTTCAGTAGTTTGTAGGAAAGACTAGAACTATGTAGAACTTATCGTGTCGTGTCTGTAAGAGACTAATCGATAAGCATGTCGTTCGTGGATGGTAGACACGCAAACTTTAGGGTTACGCATTGTTGCGATTTTCAAACACATTAGGATTGTTCGCCTGGTCATAATGATAGGTGTTGTGCTAATGAGCATCCAATCTTCTTGGTACTGTTTGCTTAGAAATTTATCACACTATTTACCTTGGAAATAAAGAATATAATATCCGTGCTGACATTATAGGATTAGCGAGCGCGACATAATATACATTCAGTACGTTGCTCTGTGTTCTGCGAAAGAGTTCTATATTCCACATAGGTGCGCGTAGTTGACCGAAAAACTAAATGGCTGACCAGACTTCTAACTAGTGCATAAAAGGGTACTTTTAGTATCAACATTGGGATTGAATTTCGAGAAAAATGTGGAAAGTTTTGAGTATGAATGTGGATTGGATGGCTATACGAGTAGGAGAAGACCAAAGAAACGATGGATGGACTGTGTGAAAGATGATATGGCTAGAAAGGGAGTGACTACCGAGCCGAGATGACGAATAATAGAGAAGTATAGAAGAAAGAATTTTTGCGCCGAACGCAAATTAATTGGGATACTGGCAGGAGGATGATGATTGGGACTGAATTTATTTAGACCGCCTATGTCGTTTATGCTCAAGTAGCGTATTGTATTTCTACCAGTAAATGATCAGCTGTTCATGCGATGATACATAGAATGATTTCATTCATGCCCAAACCAGTAGGAGGCTAGCATTCTAGATGTGTAACCCGAGATTTTAGGTTAGAAGCGTCGGTTCTGCGCTTGCGACAGTGTAATAGGGTTGCTAGTTTTTCATTTACCTATTCCTGCAGAATGTTAACTGTTTTTTTCTGTAGAGCCTTTATTACGATTGGCCAGAAAAATACCACGATTTAATTTTGTATCCATGCAAGAGAAAACGCAATGGTGATGCATTCAAAATTATCTACCTCTCAGGAATTTTTCTTCATCATACCAAAAGTAGTCTTGCTACAACAGCCTTATCCAACTGGCATTTTTGCGCTGGTAACCCTATCGTATTCAGTGCAGGTACTGACCTATTGCGCCCCCGCTACGCGTGCATGAGTGACCGCAGTGGGCTTTTCTCCGCTATCAGGTTTCATACATGCCGCTAATTCACCGTATGTTATTTGGCCTAGCTACAGTCATTATCGGAGATATATTTAGAATTGTTAAAATTAATAAATAATAATACCGGCCTATTATTGTGCCACTGATGGCGAAAGCCTTTGCTTACACAGAGGAACTTTCTGCACGATGTTTTAGTTCAACGATGTGTAAAACATGGTTATAATTCTAAGTGTTGAGGGAAGTTAATTACGAGGAGCAAAAATACTATCCTGTCTTTTAGATGAGTCGAATGCAACGAAATTACTGTTTTTTATTCGTTCACTTGGATCATGGATGTGTCGATGAAATCAAATGGATGAATGGATGGTCATATACCAAATATGTGAGGAAGACGTGTACTCTAATGGACCAGTAGGTATAGGTTATTTTTTTCATTTTTATTATGTTAACAAAGCAGTTTTTTACTTAAAAAAGTCTAAATTTTCTTGACTTTCCTCTGATTATTTGAAGTTGTAGGCGCACTTGCTACATATCACTAAACGCGTTTAGCGCTTAACGTATTTAAAACATCGTTCTGTCTCTGTCATCTTCAAACGATTGACTGAGACAGAACGATGTTTTAAATACATACGTCTATATTGGATCCGCAGCTGTAGCCCGCGAAACCATTTGCAGATCAGTGTCATGTTGTATCTTTGTCAAAATATGATCCGCGACTTTATCAGATAAGTATGTATTTACAGAATTATAATGATTAGAATCATTAGTACATCTCTCTTGGTTAGATTTGTTCCATTTAATGACTTTTTCATGAGATCATGTCATGGGGAACGAAAACTAATTTGGAGAGATGTATTAATTATTCTAATGATTATTATTCTGTAAATACATATCTGATAAAGTCGCGGATCATATTTTAATAAAGATAGAACCTGACACTGAACTGCAAATTGCAAGAAAATTTGAATTTCGCAGGCTGCAGTTGCGGATTCACCTTAACGCTAAATGCATTTAGTGATTTGTGGTGTAAATGCGCCTCAACATTCAAATCCAATTCTAATACTATATTTTAAACCATCACCATTTCCTACAGGCCTTTACCGCAAATTGTTTGGAAGAAGAACGGCCGAAGCATCCTCTCGTCTCAAGGTATCACTCAGGATAACTACGGAAAGACGCTGGTGATCAGGTACCCTACTTACGAAGATCAGGGCACGTATACCTGTGAAGTCAGCAACGGTGTCGGAACTGCTCAATCTTACTCCATACTGCTCAATATTGAAGGTGAGTTCCATATTTTTTAACCAGGACAATAAATTATAGAAAAAGTAATCAAATGGTGTACTAAACAGCACTGACAGTTTGATTAGCTAAAATACTTAGACCAAAAGTAACGGGAGTTTTTGACACGGGTCAATTTCACCTGATACGTATGTAGATGATAGAATAATAATGCTTAATTATTACTTACTTTACCAAAATTTTTACAAAGTCTAAATAGCCAAGGTTTTAAATTAACCTGTGGTTTTACTTCAAATAATTATCTCTCAACAAATCTTTAAAAACTACCTGACTATTAATGGTATACCCATTTTATACTCTAGTCACTATTGCCAGATGACTGTAAAAGGTCGGCTGGATTCAAAGTTAGATGCATTCATGCAGTCGAGCTATTTTAAATCTTACTATTTCTAGTTCACCTGTGCAGAATTGATCCGTAAGGTGGACTTCAATATTACATAGAATAAAGCCCTCTAAAAGAACCTAGGTACATTTCATTTTAAAGGGGTGCCTGCTTGGTTTTATTAAATTTTGCCTGAGCTGAATCAGATCGTTTCATAAGTCATATTTATGTTGCTAGATTTTCCTCGAAACATAGGTTGAAATTAATATAGAAAAATACAAAAAGCTTAGGCCTTTTCACACAAAATATAAACGGACATTTTAGTAAGGTACGAAATGATTAGGGACGGCAGTACATGTAAACAATTCCGACTACACAAATAAACCTTTTGTGCTGCTATAAAAGTTACACATTTTTATGGCCACATGGTCACTATTTTTGCCATACAGGCAATGCCCTGAATCTTCTGTTTTAATGTGCCGACCTAGCCCAATTCGCAGTTTCATCTCGAATCTATGAATAAACACGATTCCTTTTTAAGTTGTCGTAAAGCATTCACACTAATGACTAATGATTTGCTCGCATTCAAGAAATATTAAAAGCGACATTTGTGCTAAACGCAAAAATTCACAATTCACCCCCCGGAAATGAGAAAAACAGCACCCCCGGATCTCTTACAAGGCGTCTTTCAAAATGGTGCCACAGAGGCCGCTCCTAATAATTCTGTTGTCGTCCAACAAACAATAACGACAGCGTGCCAAATAAAGCCGTCCCTACAAACAGACTACGCCATTTCCGCAATACGAATTGTAAATGTAACTTTGCAAGGGCCCGGTGCCATAATGATACTAATAATCGTGGCAGCGTCATTTCCGCTTTCCTTTATAAAGTTTGGCTGCGTTCGTAATTAATATGTAATTGTTTATGGGTCGACTTAAATAGACGTCATTATAGATGCCGTGTTTGGAGGCTTTGCGGCGAATTATGCAAATCTAATTATCGTCAAACGTGTTTAAAAGGATGTGCTAAGGCTATTCATATTCTTAGTTCATCAAAAGATTAGATAATTAGTTTAAAGCATCGATCCGCCATGATCTTCATTTTGAAAAGATCATTTACAAATTTTTTAAACATTTTCATCTTTTGACCGTTAAATGGTAAACGAAGGGACCGTTATACATTTTACGGATGATAAATTTATTTGGTAATCATTTCTGTTCCTTGTAAATAATACATGAATGGAAAAGTGGTGACGGTGCCTTTTGCACGCGAATATGCCACGAAATTCAGAACACGAATTTATGAAATTCTTTTTTTGATAATAAAAAGGGACGTGATATAGGTTGACATTTTCCTTTCTAATATTCTATTGGATTATTCAAAATGTCTTGTTTCTATCTCATGTGACATTCGCATCACGCGGGTTACATTTCATTTTGATCGGTTAAGAGGAATCGCCCACCTGCCGCTTTTCATAAAACTTTTCGAGGGAAATTATCCTTTGACATTGATGACAGAAAAGTCAAAAGTGTTCATAAAACAAGTATTTCTGAAAACCTTTGTTCACATGTCAAACTCATACTTGACATAATTCAGTATATTTGCCCAATGACATCATCGTTAAAGTCATAATGTGAGAAAGCATATGGCACACACATGATATTAGCCGAAAATATTTTAATACCTCGTATTACGTCCCTTGGGCCATTAAAATATAACGACTACGCAAACATGGCCACAAGCCCACAAATGTTGGTTTGAAACAATCTTTGTGATGTGACCTTCCTTCCGTTTGACTAAGGAAGGCGGGAATCGAAGGCTTCCCTTTGTCGATGAGGAACCTTGTTAGTTTCCTGAGTTTGATTGCAATAATAATATATTTTCCCACTGGAGGGCAGCTCGTCTCATACAGACTACTTAATACAGACAAGGCACGAGCAATGATCATCACGCTTGCTCATTGCCTATTTGGCGTTTTCAGTCATAAAAGGGATTTAATTATGAAGTTTTCCTACACCGTATGTCAATGATGTCCAGCATAAACATAGGAAAAGTCACATTAGTTCATGCCAGGTTCCAAACCTGCGTCCTTGTTCTTGAGAAAATGTTTTAAATAAATAAATAAAAATCCTTATTGAAGACCACATGATTCATAAAAAAAAAATACAATAAAGTGGCATACAAACAAAACTCATGCCTAGCTCATCATGGTCATGTTTTAGCTTCCGGCTTCGCGACTTAAGACAGGTGCATATCAATTCCAAATGTATCTCCCATATTTACTTCAGCTAACACCGTAAGTCGTAACCATGAATAACTGATACCTATATTAAGTTATTAGGTAACAGGTGTCCTCCTCCCATCGCCCTAGTAATCCCTCAATAGCCTCTTACGACACGTTCGTGGCATATGATTCCGCAGTCAATCTCTCCACCCTAAGGGGTTTCCGCCCTTTTCGCTGAGTCAGCTTTATTTTGAATATATTTCATTTTGTTTTATTTATTCAATGAAGGTAGTTTTGGTTGGTAAAAATGTATTTTTTTGCGAACGCTTCATTTGAGATGCATTTAGTTCACATAAAAAATATCTTTTGTGATTCTGTTTTGCCAATTTTCCACGGAAAGACAAGGGTTTATTTATAAACGTTGCTTAAAGTTATGAGACATTTGAACGTTAATATTTATTTTATTTATTTAACCATTTATGTACACACATATATAAACATACAAGAAGAAAGGAACAGAAAAATACGTACAAAGGTGATGCTTATTTCTAAAGAAATCTCTTCCAGCATACCTGCGATAGGAAAGTCGATAAAGAGATGTAGACACCGTGTGCAAGAGTAGAAGAGAAAATAGAATACATATAATCAAAAACAATTTACTTAATAAAACTAAACAAATAATATACTAATAAACATATTACGTTTAAAGGTTAAGCAAGCACACCTTAATCATAACTTAACTTTAAGCAACTAAATGCATCTCAAATTAAGTGTTATTAATCGCATATTTTTTTTACATAACTACCATCAACAAAGTCACCAGTCAGTACATTTTGATTTTATCTGTCCATGCATCAACACGCATGTCGATGACGTAATCATTTGTCATGCACACGAATAACTCGGTAACCCGGTTCCCGTACTGCTGGATAAACGACCGGCCCTTTTTATTACGTCGTGACTGTGAGGTTTGGAGGCCGGCCTTATAATAGAACGGTTTGTTATTCTTATTATATTTGTCTTCATAGATCTTCTACTACGAATACATTAAGAAAACCGACAGTTTTGAAAATTTTGTGAAAACTGTCGGTTTATATCGGCTGTTTGCTTCAATAAAAAGTTTATTGGATGAAAAGGTTATATCCGAAATCTCATCTAGTGGGACTCCTCGGACATAATTTCCTGATTTGATTTCTGGACCGTGCCTCCGTCGTGTCGTGGTAGGCTCTACCGGAATTTCGGATTTATCAGTCGTATATTGGTGATTGCTGCTTGTAAATGTACATTTATAAAGTCGATAGGTACAAAGTCTCAGTCATCTTAAAATAAACACAGAGTTTAAGAAGATGGGGATGATTATTTATTATATGATCCATCTAAAAACACAGTAAATATAATATGAACTTTTTGTTTTGGTACCTTTCTAAAAATCACTACCCATATTTGTTTGCAAAATAAAGCAACAACATATTCTTTCTTAAAAGTCTCGCAAACTTGTCTAAGGCACGCATAAGAAAGCCCGAGGCTTGCTTACGCCTGTAGTTCTTCTCCATTTTGTTTCGTCAACAATTCGTCGAAATTGCGAGCACTTGAGTGTGGCATGCAGTCTGCCGTAATCGCCGCGAGCATTGTTGTACTCTCGTCGTTCGACTACTGCAATTTAAAATACGATACACAATAGAAAATGGAGGAAAAGTCTGTTGACAGAATATGGAATACGTCTGTGGGGTTTGTTTTGCTTCTTGGACTGTATTTTCTTGTTAGCAACGCAGGATAGGTAAATGTGGCAGGATAATATTATGCTGCTTTGTAAAATGTTCATCAGTGAAGCATAGAATTCATTTTGTTTCAATAACTTAAATGTAATAAGTAATTGAGAAGTCGTAAAGTTAATTACACTAGATATAAAAAGTCCATTAAACAGCGCAGCTTCGCTTCGAGCAGGGATCGAACTAAAGGGGATAAAGCCGAATTTTATATATTATTTGAACTGAATTAATAAACATTAATTTAGTTCAAAGTCACCAATGGAATTAAATGTCAGTAAATATACCTCCAAAGGCAATATGTACACTTGGCCTCTGACATCATCTATTCTCCATTCTATTAACCTACAATATACAATAATACGTAATATGGGAGAAGTCTATACATTCAACCATGTTAAGCTTGACCTGCTTGTATGAGAAATGTACAATTTATGGCACCGACCCAAGATTCCATTTAGAAGATCCTATGAAGTTAATTTGTAAAAGATAGTCCAAAGAGGTTGGATTCTTACATATTTGATGCAATAAATCTTTAATTAATTACCGGTATAATGTCTACGTATTATCAAACTCGCATTAGGTTGGTATAGGAAACATGAACAAACTTCGGATGTCAGGGATATAGAGGATCAGGAGGCATCAATACGACATTATGTCATTACAATTATGCTAATTTCACGCCTCCCAAACGTGCAGGCTTATTTGTTAGTGTAATTTGTTACAAACGTTAAAGATGTCACACGATATCGCAAAATTGTAGTATGATGGATTATGTCATGCTAATAGTCAGTCTTCCTCAGAAACTAATTCACTAATAAACTTGTACTAATTCTCAATTTCTTCGCCCCTAGCCGCGCCATTCTTCACGGTGGAGCCAGAGTTCCAAAACCTCGCAGAAGGCGAGTCAGCTGAGATCAAGTGCGAAGCCGACGGTACTCCCTCGCCCAAGATCACATGGATCCACAACGGCAAACCCATAGAACAGGCCGAACCCAATCCTAGGAGACAAGTAACTTCCAACACCATTACCATCACCAATCTGGTGAAGAAGGATACTGGCAACTACGGTTGTAACGCCACCAGCTCCATCGGATACGTGTATAAGGACGTCTACATCAATGTTCAATGTGAGTACTTTGTTATTTGATCTTTTGTTGTTAGTTTCTATGTTAATTTTCAACAATAATATGATTAATTATGAGAGAGTTACGTTGATCGTTTGTAGCTTTAACTTTGATGTCAATAGTAACGCCTTTAGCACACTGTAGCGGCGAAAGCGAACCGAAATAAATTTGAAGTTCAATTGTTTCTGGTACCTATCTCTTTGAATGTCGCTTCACACAGCTCGGAAAACGGAAACCAATCCAAGACCGAGTTTAGTTTCGGTTCGCTTCTGTTTCGTATTCGCTAAAGTATGCTGATGCATAACTTGGGCAGCAGTCCACTGCTCATCGACTTCTAGGAAAAAAGGAAGTTATACCCGTATTTGACATGCGTCTAAAAGTTGTCGGCAATAAAACTACTCTAAGACAAACTTGTTAATCGATGACACTACGTCACACATCGAAAGCTAATCCTCTAACTGTAACTCTCTTACATTTCAAGTTATCACACTTGTAGCGCCCCACTTGCAGTGTCCCACTTTACTAAAGTCTACATGGAAGAAACGTGAAATAATTTTATGTATGTATGTTTTCTTCCTGTGCGGTGACGCGACTATGGCGCCGCGACGACGCCCCATATTTTACACTTCACTTTATTTCAAGCATTGTTTTAATTTTCTTTGTATTTAATACATCTTAGGAAGATCCGCAGCTGTAGCCTATTCAAATATTCTTAAGTTTTTTGTTTTAGTTTTTCAGGTTGTATCTTGATCAAAATATGATTCGTGACTATAACAGAATTTACAGAATTATAATCATTACAAATATTAATACATCGCTCTGAGTTAGATTTGCCGATTTAACCCGATGTCATAATTTAATGAAAAAGTCATTCAATGGAACAAATCTAACTTCTAATTATTATAATTCTGCTGCAATTTGCAAAAAACCTAAGAAAATTTTAATTTCTCGGGCTACAGCTGCGGATTCACCTTTAATGAAATATGCAATTAAAGTTGATCCTGGTTTCAAAGTCTAATTAAAATTCTCAATTGACTTTTTTATCGATAAGCAACGTCAATAATATAAAACACATGGGCAAAAATTAATAATATTAATATCGTTTGGATTATATCCTTAAATCTGAAAATGTATAAGTGTGCAATTTGGTAGAATATAATTGGTCGTTTTGAACTATTTAACTTTAACAACTTTTGACCGTTTGAACTACTTGGCGCTCTAATTCATTCAGTAACTGTAAAACTTGGAAGTTTCACGCGTGGCACATTCTGTTGCCAACTTAATATATGTTCTACAGTTTTCAACTACCCAACAAATGAATAAATGATTATGATTATGATTAACATGAGTTCATACAACTTGAAGAAAGAAGTTCAATAAAGACCATCAGTCATTTTATTGCATTCCGTTTCCTTTCTAACAAGTTCTGTTCTCTAACTTTTATAAGGAACCGACAAAGCGCGAGCCACCATAACCTGTCACTCATAGTTAATTATGACCCTAATGTAAGCACATAAACTTGTACAATACAACCTAAATTGAGTCTTGTGCAGCAAAAAATATAGTTGAGATTTATTCTTGAATAATTGTGCCACTTGGCATTCGCTCTAGTCATTTCTAGATGAACTCATAAATACTGGGAATAAATCTTTATTGTGTGGATTAAAAGTTGCTCTCGAAACGTCACAGTTGGTCTGCGACGTATAATGTGGCGGGATCGATATCCCCATTGAGAGAAATATAATATATTTACCGATCCAACCACTCAGCCTATGGCAGTTCGTAGTCGGCTGCTTCTATAGAATTAAGCAAATATAAATGTAATGAATAATGGTCTGAAAGTTTTTCCTTCACTATGATAGTTTTTCTTCTCGGAATGTTTCACCATTATTTGTTATATTATTTACTTTTTCAGCGTCCATGGGTGCTTGAGCGCCATCTATCCTTGTTATTTTTATATCTAGCTGTACCTATACCGCGTTATCGATTCGCTAGACAAGTGGTTTGTGTAGGGGAGAACTAAATCGATTCCTATTTGCAATAGTTGTTTAGGGTCCTGTTCTTGTCCTTATTTTGGGGTTCCTAACTCAATAGTTTGGGACTTTGGGTCGTTTCCTCAAAGCAAAACCCAGGATTGGTTTTGCATTGAAATTGTTTGTTTTCCAGTGATAGCAGAACTTGCAACTCAAAGTTTTGTGTATTTTAAAACAACCTTTATGATAATGCTAAAGTAGTTTTAAGGACATGAAATGTTAATGAATCCAGTCCAATTATCATAATTATAGTGTTTGTTATATGACAATTCAACGATAATGCTCTCTACGACCAGTCAAAAACATTTCGAATTTTTTTAATTGTTCACAGAGGCCATTTTAATTGCTAAACTCGCAGGCGCAGATAGCAAAATATGAACATGAGTACAATTTCTTAATTATTATCTCAGCGAATTACATGATGTCAGGGTCGCAGCGTCATTCATTTGAGTCCCAATTATGATGACACTCGATACAGAAACCTAAGTATGCGCCGTCGTTATAAGTGTCCGACTTTCAACTTGAGCGTTAATGTGACCCTGGTCGTTCAAATGAATCTTGATAGACCTATTAGCCTTTATGAAAGTGCCTACGAACAGATTACTTCGTGCCTGTTTTGTTTATCAATTTCGCTCTTGTCGAGTCGATTTAGGAAACAATATTCTCAATGTTTCTCGGTATTTGTAATGCTTAATTTGGCGGTTAAGGCGCTGACAAGAGGCAAATGATAAAAGTAGGCTTGTCCTAAACAAAAAAAAATGTCAAATCTATACATGTATAAAATGTATAGTTTGTGGTAGCGGATAAAATATATGTTTATTCTTGAACATATTTCTCAGTACTCTGTTGTTACCAAAACACGTTTACAAAAAAACGGTAAACTAACCCTTTACTTCGAGTTACAATCCAAAATATCTGTATTAAATAACATCGTACGGTTAGTATTCAATTAATAACAAGAACGTCTTACATGAAAGCAGAACTTGGTTGTTTTTTATTTTTGATTACTCAACTCATTTTTGAGTAAATAGATAATTGCTTCATATTTAGCAATGAATTACAAGCGTTGTGTCATCGCGCTTCTCTTTCTTTTGTATGCAGTCTGACAGTGACCGCGGATTAGCTGTTGTCAGCGTCTTAACTAGTTTTTAAGTAAGTATTATATTGTCTGCCAACCGTGGCGATTATAGCAAACCTCCCTCCCATACTCCTCTTCCTCTTTGGGGGAGGCCTATGCCCGCAGTAGACGTCTTTCGGCTGAATGATAATGATATTGTCTTAGAACAGCCCATTCGACAATAATCTAGGCGACGTTATACGACGAAAAAATTGTGAGTTAAAATACAATACTACAAAATGAAATATCCTATTACACTGAAAGCTTGGAATACTTGGACATTCGGTTGCGTGACTCGCCTGCGAGTAATAATAAAAGGGCTTAATTAATTAGATTTACATACTAATGCTTATCGGTGAATTATTTAACACTACATATTTATGTATGTGGGCGTCCAAGCGAAAAGGGTCCAGTAGTGGGGTAGTGGGTATTGTACAATTTCAGCTTCATGAATAGCAGCTTCTTAAGCTATGAATCAACAATTGGTAAAACAGGAAGAAGGAAATGTGAAAAAAAAAATCGCTCGACCTTTTTTTTTTTTTTGGGTGGGAAATCATCAAATAACTTCTCCCGCTCTGGGCGGAGCGGGAGGGCGTGTCAGACTTTTACTGACTAAAACCCACCCGTGTTCCTTCCGTTGCCTGTGTGCCAGGGCCACGATATCCCTTTCGGACAAACTCGCAACCCCGGCAGGCATTGGTCCTAACGGACCCCGTCAGTTTGTGCTGACATCTCTTTGAGGCGCGCGTGGAACACAACGCGCCGTCGACCCGGGCCTGGTCCTTATCGGACGGCGAGCTACCCATCGCTCACCGTCCGCAGGCCCGTGCCTACGGTGGCCGGAAATCGGCTTGCGACTCCCGACGCCCGGGGCGTCTCCTGCGGCGACTAGGGGCATGAGGGCGCGAACCTTGTCTCACCCTCACGCGTTCCGCCTCCTCCTTCGCTAGCATAACTGCTTCGCAGAAGGAGGTGACGGCCTCCCATGCACTCTCGCTCCGAACCATGGCCTGAACCAGGGCCGGACGCGAGAGATCGCCGCCGCCGATCGCCTCCGTGAGGACACGGCGGTGCTCCGCCCAAGCTGGGCAGACCTCCACCGTATGCTCCACCGTGTCCTCCGGGCGATCCACACAGTGGTGACACCCGGGCGTTTCCTCCCGCTTAATCCTAAACAGGAACCTCCCGAAACATCCATGTCCGGTGAGGACCTGCGTCAGGCGGAAGGTGAGGACGCCGTGGCGCCTCTCTAGCCACTCCTCAAAGAGGGGACTTATCGCCACAATTGTGGCGTGCCCAGCGCTGGGTTGCGACAATCGCACTCTCCATGTCGCCATGAGATCCCTCCGGAGCTCCGTCCGCTGTGCCGCGATTTCTTGCGGCAGCGGAGTTATGCCCCGGAGTTTCGCCTCTTCGCGCCACACCCAAATGTGCGCGAGGACTTTCGCCTCCAGATCCCATGGCGGCAGTCCGGCAAGGAGGCTCGCCGCCTCACGGGAGACCGTGCGGTATCCCCGTACCATCCTGATGGCCATGACCCTTTGGGACGCGTTCAACCGCTGCGCTGGTCGCGGCCTCAGAGAACGCGCCCACACCGGTGCCCCGTAAAGGGCCATGGACCGCACGATCCCCGCGTAGAGCCTCCGGCAGGAGGCGTTTGGACCCCCCAGATTGGGCAGAAGCCGCTTCAAGGCAGCCCCGGCCCGCTCCAGTCTGGGAGTCAAACGTCGGAAGTGCTCGACGAAGTTCCACCGGCTGTCGAGGACGAGTCCCAGGTACTTCATCGTCGACTCGACGCCGATGTGAACCCCTCCCGCCGTTATCTCGACCCTAAAGTACTCACAGTTTCATGCCAAACACTAATAGTTAATATGGCACATAATTAAATAGGCAGTAAATAGTCACAATTTCGTTTATAATAACAATATTTAATAAATTTCAATAAAGAATACCTATCAATATGGTGGAGCAACATTTTAGTTAAACAGACTGATATGAAATTAAGATATAAATATTACTTTAACTATTCGCGACTAGATTCGGTATCTAGAATAGTCAATTAATAACAAGGATTCAGAAAATATTCAAACACGGGCACATTTTTTTTATCAGACATTTGAAGTTAAAACTGAAAAACCTTGATATGAGAAAAACTATATAAACTTGTAGATAAAAGAGCATTAATTTAATAATCAATTAAAATCGCGAAAAGCAATTTTTACAAAACTGCGTACATCTCTGAAACTAAATGCCGAGAACTGCACCCTAATTGCGTAACGCAGTTTGAATCGGAATCGGAATGATTTTGAAGTATATTGCTAATCCATTGCTTCATATGTTAGAAAAAATTGTCTGCTCAACAACGTAAATAACGCAATGAATGTTGTTGAACTGTCAAATTGAAACCGATTCCTACTGTTAGTGTGTTACGCAATTAGCCATCTGGACCCTTTTTGCTTGGACGCCCATATAAAGCGAGGCTTATTTAATTCAAACTGTTGGAGAGCTTTTTACGATTTGCTTGAAATAATAAAGTAGGTTCTGTTACGAACGGACGGAACACATATAGGATCACTGGTGTCTGTTTGTCCATCTATCACAGACAATTTGCTCCGAATCTACTAGACCGATTAAGTTGAAATTTGGTACACATATGAATTCGTGTGACGTAAATAAATTAATTTTGAATATGAGGGTCACTTTTGGGGGGCAAATTAGAAAAAAAAATAATGCAAACTGTACCGTGTGACATGTCTAGCAAATGAAAGGACTTGTTATGAGAATTCTCAATTTGTTTTCTAAAGTTCTTAAATAATTCCTAATTCTTCCCCTTTTCTCCGAAACGAATGAGACAAAAGTATTGAAAAAAAAAAAACTAAAAATAGTTCTGTAATTATACATTACACGAAAACCTAGATAAGAAGTCTATGGTGTTAAAATAACATGGTAAATCGCGTACAAACTTACATTTGCAGTTCAAATGTGTAGGTGAACATGATTTTCAACTACAATGTTATGTTTGTTCTTGGCATATGAAACATGGTAGATAACATATTCATTGTACGGAACCGTCACCACGCGAGTTCAACTCGCACTTGTCCGGTAAGTACGGCAACGAATCGATTTTTGAATGTTGTTTTCTCTTACTGGGACAAAAAAAAGAACTTCTGTTTTCATCTGCAATGTAATACTGAAACCACTGCCTGTATTGTATTCATTAACACATTGTTGCTCGTACAAGCAATCCTGATTACGATCAGCACGTACTTCAAACAGTCATTTGAATGCTCTCACCACACAAATGACTATAATACGAATAAACTATCTCTGCATACAAAATATAGTTTTGACGCGTTGCACGTTCCCGGGATTACGCAGGCACCAGCCATGACCTAGATCCCGGGATGCTTCGGCCCAACCGCGGTGAGTATTGACATTGTAGAGAACTAGGGAACCCACACCGCACCGGGGCGATGGTTTGGTAATTGAGGGAAATTGCTGTAGTTTTCATTGTTTTAACATATAATTGCTATGTTCTCTACCTGTTGGATTTTATTGTGATCTTTAGAGAATTGGCTCTTTGTTTCTTTGCTATCTGTTTTATTTCAAGCTTGATAACTTTTGGTCACCTTGCCCATTAAATCCGGCGCGTGCAACTTGCCACCATTGCATCCATATAATAATCAATAAAGTCTTTGAGGTAAAATTCAATATGATGGACTGTGGTCCCGAGGGCATAGCGTGTATGTATGACTTACAGCAAACGTAAAATGTTTGCACAGCGATTTTATCAGTTTTGACAGGTCGAGTTTGCTGCATAACTATACTCGATGCAAGTCCTTAGTCACCGGAAAAAGACGGGGTGGCCCTTCCTTAGCGGGAGACCACATGGCATGATTAATTTAAATCATATTACTATACTTTCGTTTCTGACTGCAGATCGTAATGTATTCAGTAAGGAGTAATGATTTAAACTGCGTGAGATCGATTTTCAGAAGGTATTCTCTTCCCGTTTTTGTGTAATGGCGTCAGCTCTACTCTAAACGGTAGGATGGGTTTCGCGTTCGCCTTTAAAAATGCAATTTGTAATGTTTTATGAGACAAAAGGAATTTATTTATCATACAATGTGCATTACGCCGAAATTTTCCCAAGCTCTTGAACAAATCTTTATTTATTTATTTTATTATTTATGTACACACAGTAAAATACAGAGAGATACGACATAATTATAATACTAGTACAAAGGTACTGCTTATTTCTTAAGAAATTTCTTCCAGCAGACCTGCGAAAGGAGAAATGAACAAGAAATGTAGACAATAGTGTGTGAGAACAAGAAGAGAAAAATATGAATATGCGAAGTCTTAAACTAAAATGATAAATATACCTATACTATACCATATACATATAAAATTTACACACGAATACGTACACGTACACACGTGCAAAAAACTTACATATACCTAAACAAATACATAAAGCATATATATACAAACATATATATAAAAATATTCACAGTTGAGAGGAAAGGTAGTGCTCTTTTAATTGATATTTGAATGAGGAAATTGTTTTTAAATCACGAATGCTAGGCGGAAGTGAGTTCCACAATGTTACAACATGCACCGAGAAGGAATAAGAATAGTAGCTAGTTTTATGAGGATGAGATTTAAGGAGGGATCTAAGGTGCGATCTACATGGAGCGTCGCTAGGACGAGCGAAAGAAAAACGCTCCCGCAGGTAGGAAGGATAAGACGGGTTGAAACGGGTTGAGACGGGTTGGGGTATTAAAGATTGCGTCCTTATCCGAAGCTGAAGGGTCATTTCGGCTTCATGCAGTCTCAGTAGTTATATTTGGGGCTCCTTGGAACCTCCTGACACCTAAAGACCCTCGAATCGGATTTCGCTTGTCATTCTCTAGTCCAAAGCATAGATTCTGAACTCTAAACTTATCTAAGTCGATACGAAACGTGTCCGAAGCATTCCAGACAGTACTTGGCTTATCTGCATTGCGATTTAATATCAAGAGGTACAAATTAATTATCGAACTGTTTAAAACATCGCAAAGTCACGTTCGACCACACTCACACTGTTTAATCGGAGCGAACCTAATATGCGACCAATTTGTGATAAATATGTATCAGAGCAGCGACATACTGAACCAATATGTTTCGATGATCTGGTCTATAGACGGATAGATGATGCGTCCTGCAGGATTTAATATAAGCCCCAAAAATATACCAAAATCTAGCGCAAACGAATAATCGCAACACAACCAAGTACAGAATTCTTTTGTTTTATCTGTGGTACAAATTACTTTTGGTTAGATGCTTACCAGCAGGCTTACCTTATCGCTTTCTTTTTCTACTCTACTGTAGAATAGAAATCGCTTGTCTACCGAAAATGTTCTACTGTCTACACGGAAACGTCATTTTTGTCTACTCTTCCGTCGATAAAACGCTTCTTTACGGTTCTCGTGCTAAGCCTGCAGGAGTTGGCAAATCCTGTCCGATTGTACATTTAATTATACTTCGGTACAGCCTCGACAGCGACGCTTCTTACACCGATTTTCTGTTCATTTGTTCGACTCGTGTTCACTCAGCATTACTATTAAAATCCCTATCGTTCGCTGTTGAAGTGTGTATGCTATACCTTCATACTTTACGGCTGTATGCAGCTGCACCCCATTAATTGCTAAATAGCGTGAGCTTATGACGTAACTCATGCCCTTTGGGGTTGAAAAAATGTCTGCCTCGGTTGTACTTGATAAACTGTTTGGTTTAATCTTATTTGCCAGATTTATTTTGCAAGTATTGTTAACGATTGGTTATGCTTTGCTTATGCTGGAATGCGATGAAATTGTTAATCGATAACCTTCAAATATTATTGAGCAGAAAATGCTTATATTTGGAGAGTATGGAATTGTGTGAGCGGTTGCGGAATATGTTTAGGATGATGCGTTTAAAACGCATTAATCTATAATATTGACACAAAGATTTATTTTTTCATTCGTCCAAAAATGAACCCGTGTTCTAGCAGCTGTCAGTCAGAATCCACAAAACACAACAATAACCTTTTCTTTATTCGATACGTTTCAAAATCTTGTAAAGAAACGGTAAAAAGTGCAATCTTACTTGAGCCCGTATCGCGTTCGTTATCTACCATCCATTCACGAGTAATACGGTGTTGTAAATTACAGTAGCACCCCAGTTTACCTGTGAACGTTTGAGTTTAACCCCAACTACAAAGATGGGTGCGTCAGAGGGTGTGGATGGATTAATATCCGATTTTTTTTCCTCCAGCCGAGTTCGATAACCTATTGTGTCTGAGTCATCCCCAAAATCCACAATAATGAATACAGAGGATTGTGGCATCGGAAATTCCTATTACGTCGTATTGTCCGCCCTTATTCCCTCCTCATATTGTATTTTATAGGTCTATTAAATACTTCCATGATAAAGTTATGCAGTTAGATCATTTTTGAGATGACTTAACTTGACGTTAATGTGGAATTGTAAGTATTTGGATAGTTGCGAAAACAATTCACGAATATGCAACTGATCTCTCGGAATTTATCGGAATGACTTATTTTTTAGGATCCTTTAATTTCATTCTTCGTTAAGGTTCAAAATACTTTAATTTTTATTTTCTCGAGATATTTTAGTACAATCCGGGAACTTTCCAGGACCAAAGAAAATTTGACCCGGCTTACGATGTCTTCTTTCAATTTCAAACTCGATTAATCGGGGGCTTTTAGGCTCATATTAAAGTATCGTCTTGTAAGGCAATGTCGCTAAGCACGTCGTCTTCGTTAAATCAAACACATAATAGAATTAATGAAACGAATAAGGGACTAACTACAATTATTCAGCTCCATTCGCGTTTCGCTGAACGTTTTTGGTCACACTTAGGGACTAACCACACTTATTGAGGTCTGTTCAGCTTTTGTCCATAGAAAACAACGATTTTGTATGGAAATGCGTACGCTTCCGTTCAGCTTTCGTGTCTATTCAGTTTTCGCGGCAAACAGGTATAAAATGAGGACAAATGTGTTTTTATCATGCGAATGCTATAGAACAGCGCTGTCCCGTCACGTTCAGGGCTGTACGTGGTCGCAACTTGTCGACGAGGACTCGGGAACAGTAAACGTTCAGCGCCGAACGTAGCGGAACAGCGCTGAATGCAGCAAAACAGCGCTGAACGCGGCAGAACAGCGCTGAACTCTATCTAAAGCATTCGCATGATAAAAACATATTTGTCCACATTTTATACCTGTACCCTAATTGCGTAACGCAGTTTGAATCGGAATCGGAATGATTTTGAAGTGTTTGCCGCGAGAACTAAATAGACGCGGAAAGCTGGACGGATGCGAACGAATCTCCATACATCGTTGTTTTCTATGGACATAAGCTGAACAGACCTGAATAAGTGTAGTCAGTCCCTAAGGACGACAAAGTAGGAAGTACAATCCTGTGAGATTAAGATGGACAGTTGCAAAGTACGGGGAATACTACGTTATGTCACTACCGGTATTTGTCCGGCGCGTCCATTCAGATAAGCCATACAAAGCCAATGCTGTTAACAATGTTTGTGCAATATGCCTGCTGTACGAAGGTGTCACACCAATGTTTGCTCAAATACCAATTTTTACCGGTAAGGACGTTTAGGTCGTAGGTAGTCAGTAATATTTTTGCGTCAACATTGAATGCGTTAGCGGTTAAATTTTTTAATAAACTGTTTGTTGTAGGCGCGGTTGAATACGAGTATTTATACGTTAAGTGAGGTTTTTATATTGATGGCCTGCAAACATCAGGTATATTCATAATTTGTGGCCTGTACTTTTAATAAAGACTAAATAAAAAAGTTTTTTTTTTTTGTGGAGTTTTTTTTTATGTTTGGTGTATGCCATTCGAATAATTGTCTATATGCAGTCCGATGTGCTTGCGGCAATAAAGAAGCAAAGTTATCATTCAACGAATTCTTAGTTGCACACGCAGACAAAACTTCAAAGATATTTTTTGAAATTAAACAAACCTTTTGTTTTCACCATAAGTAGTGCCGCTAATGTGGTAATCATATCATATCAGCGTCGTTGAAATCCGATGAAACGTTCGGGCCTATCAAAATAACAGATTTATTTCTGTAATACTATGTTTATGACGATAATTTGGGTATTCAGCTTGATTTCCCTTTTCATAATATTGGGCTTATTTACTTGAGCATTATATTTTATCGTCTCCCTCCTATTTTGTTTTACGGTGTTTACGGGTCTCAATACGGTATTAGATGCTACAAAATATGATTTGTGTACCACCCCGATTGCTTCAGTGTTTTTAGCGTATTTTGCACTGGCGAATACCGATGTATCGATTTTCAGAGTTCCGTGTCAACATCACACAGAATTCGGCAATATTCGGCGAATTCTGACTCGTCGGTGAATTTGTCGAACTACATTAAATTTATTTGATAGCCAAAAGGTTCACTGTACATATTTCTAAAGCTATTATTTTAATTGGTTATATTTCATGTATTTATCGGTAAACTGTTCTGACTAGTTGTTATATTGAAATGAAATTACTTTATTGTCGAGCTGTAAAAGTTTTCTCGTACTCTGTTCTATCCCATTCCATAATATACTATCATATTTATTTTATCAGTAAATTTGGTACTAACTGTTAGTAGAATCCATATTTCCATTTCAATTACGTCAAACAGGACTAACCCGTTTGATGTTTTCCAAAGATAGGCTAAACGTAAAACACACTTATCTATTCATCAAGACCCCCAAATATTACAGTCTGTGCTCACAATATACGAATTCATGTGTATATAACGAGATCGTCTCTAGTAGCGTCTATTGGATACATCCTCACGACACACATTCACACGCCCACCCGCGATCCGCGAGAAATATAGCCCACGGATATTATTATGCTCTTGTATATTGTGATTTATGTACCTGTTTGTTAGTCCACGTTGTGGGGAAAACTGCCACTTTATACACTCTTTAACGAAAATGTATGAGAATTTTGGTGCAGTATACGTTTAATGTTAAGGAAAACATTATTATTCGTTTGCTCATTTGGGGCTATGGGGAGATCTTGATAGCACAATGTTGACTAATAGCGCAAAAACGAGAGGAGGGACGTGCCCAATTAATCAAAAGAGGGATCTTAAAATTGCCGGGCGATGATTTGCTGAATATTCCAGCCTTCGACGCTGTGTAATTGATCCCTTAAGCACTTATATCTCCAATTTTCGCTGTAAATGAATTTAAATGAAGCTGAAATTTTCTTTTTTCGGTCATCGTTAGTTATTTTGCGTTAAAATACTTCAACTGACTAAGCGAAGTGGAACACTGCAATAGAACCATAGATAACCTTCTAAAACATTGTCTATAACTATGTGTTTCTAATCCATGTTTTTTAACGCAGCAATCCCGCCAGAAATCAAGGAAGGACCTGAGAACCTCACCCGGGTGGATGGTTCCGAAGCTGTGCTTAAGTGCAGAGTGTTCGGAGCGCCGAAGCCCATCGTCAAATGGATGAAGGATGAAGTTGACGTCACTGGTGGGAAGTAAGTATAGCATGTTCTCTTACTTGTTTACCAATGGAAAACAAATTAACTAGCGGAACTTCACAGCTGGATACGGAGTAAACAGCCGCTGGCTTTGTAGATATAGTATTTTTATTTCACGAAGCGACGCGCGATTTACTTGTGGTAACTTAGGCTCAATTTCACCACAAAACGCGTTTAGCGCTAAACACAGTTAAAACATCATTCAGTCTCTGTCATCTTCAAATACTTGAAAGAAACAGAGCGATGTTTTAAATTCGTTTAGCGTTAAACGTATTTAGTGATTTGTGGTGCAAGTAGGCCTTATGTGTACAAACACGCTCTGAATGTGTGCGTGAAGACGATTAGCGTCAGCACATAATACACACCCACGCACTTCTGACTTCGCCTGTTTCTCGGAAAGTACTGAGAGCTCCTGCGCTTACACACACATGCACAGCGTGTTTGTACACTTGTTTACCACAAGTTAAGCGCGCGTCGCATCGTGAGATAAAAATACTGTAAGTAATTGAAGTGGTGAGTTTATATTATTTTTGTTCTATCATCGTAACTAATGAATGATTGATACACATCTTAACTCAAATAATTTATTACTTTGCAAACTTGGGTAATTGGTACAAAGATGTTCTCTTCTGTGAGGGTTCACCATTTAATTTAATTTGACTTTGATCATAAATATCAGGCCGTGAACGTTACTATGCTGGACATGGTTCATCATAAATCCCCTTTTGATACACTACTACTACTAACTATCACTCTATCAGTGATAGTAAGATTTGGTAGTGGCTGCAACTTACTAATCGGTATCGATTGGTAACTCAATGACATTACACATTATACTTACCAACCATTTATGGCTGTCGAGGTTTGATTTATTAGGGGACCGAAAGGGTTGATTCAATAATGTATATCGATCGGTCTCCGATCTTATTAAGCAACAAAATTCAAATACTTGAACCATTTTTAGGGTTCCGTACCCAAAGGGTAAAACGGGAACCCTATTACTAAGGCTCCGCCGCCTATCTGTCCGTCTGTCACCAGGCTGTATCTCATGAACCGTGATAGTTAGACAGTTGAAAATTTCACAAATGATGTGTTTCTGTTGCCGCTATAACAACAAATACTAAAAAACAGAATAAAATAAATATTTAAGGGGGCTCCCATACAAAAAACGGTGTTTTTTTTTTTTTTGCTCATTTTTGCTCGATATTGATAACGGCAACAGGTAGACGCTTGAAATATTCACAGAATATTTAGTTATAGTATATTTACTTTAAAAATAAATAATTAAATTAAAATAAAACAAATATTTAAGGGGGGCTCCCATACAATAAATGTGATTTTTTGCCGTTTTTATAGATAATGGTACGGAACCCTTCGTGCGCGAGTCCGACTCGCACTTGGCCGGTTTCTATTGTATTATTATAGAACTAGTACGATTTATTTATCATCCTACGCGACATAATTTTCATATCAAAGAACCTTTCATATTCCTTTTTCCGTGACACAATACCCGCGCCTGTTGCAAAATTTCTCACACTGCACTAACACTTGAGATTACAGCTCCTAAGAATTGGATTTCAAAAACATCCCTAAGACATGGTTGTTCAGGAAAACATTATCGGATTTCAACTCCCCGGCGAGACATGAAAAGGGGTTTTACAGACATTGGATTACTTTAACTTCATCACTCAATGTATACATCGATCAAGTTTGCTTGAAGCGTATTTTTATGCTCGTAAGCAAGTAAATAAATTGCTTACACAACTACTGATTGATTACAACTACTCTGATTAGTTTCCAATAAGTTTTCTTGATCTTGTTATGGAACTAATTTCTTATGTTTCGGAGCTTAAGGGTAGAGGTTAATCTGTAAATAAATGTATCATGTTTGGATATAAAAGGGAGGTTTATTTATAAGTGAGGGAAGCTCTGTAAAAGGTCGCATGTAATATCATAACATCTCTTCCATTGTGTCATAATGTGTTACGGTATTTTAATAGATGTTGTGATATTTATTTATTGTTCGTCTGCCTGCCGGTTAAATATGGCCTTTCCAATAATATCTTATAAATAGTATCTTGGGTTTTTGTACTTATCAACTGAATTGTTATAATTAGTATTATCTTTTGCTCTTGATAAAGGGCATTACACGGGAGGATGGGTTTTTCATTAATCAGAGAGTGACTGCCTCGTTGGTCTAGTGGGCGCAAGTGCTACTGCCGAACACGAGGTCTGGGGTTCGATTCCCAGGTCGGGCAAAGTGTTATTAGGTTTTTCCACCAGGAATTTCTCATTAGCAGCCCGGAGTCTGGATTTGTGCCCGGTTGATGGCAATAGGCTCGCCCCCTATTACGTGGGACTTAAACATAACTGGCGAAACGTGGGTGTACTATAGGAACACCTCTGCCTAACCCTTCGAGGATTACAGGCGTGATGTTATGTTATAGAGCCAAATGATTACTGCACTATAAATAATGGAAAAGGTCTTGCGAGGACGGTTGCGCCCCCTATTTATAACATGGAACTTAAACGTGGATGAACTAAAGTCTATTCAAGTTCTTGTTTCCAATTGATGTTATTTCGACTTAAACGTATGCTAGTGTTACTTAAGCTGTTTTCAGAATGACTAGTACTATTGAAAAGTATTTTTTTTTTAATTGTAGCGTAAGCTAAACTCTGTGTGGGTAATCCCTATTTATAACATGAAACTTAAACGTGGATGAACTAAAGTCTATTCAAATTCTTGTTTCCAATTTATGTTATTTTTAATTAAACGAATATCAGCTTTATGCTATTGTGACTTACGCTGTTTTCAGAATGACTAGTAGGTACTATTGAAAAGTATTTTTTCTTATTGTAGCGTAAACTCTGTGGGTAATAAGGTTGATTTTCCAAAAACACATTTTTTGCATGTTTGGAAACTAAATCGCGAACGCAGGATATATATACACATCTGGGCTCTGCATACCCCTTCGGGGAATAAAGCCATGATATTTTGTTTTCTGTGCTTTGCAAAACCTCTCCTAACATCTTTACAACTATTCCTAACCTTAACTCTTAACTCTGCCTAACCCTTCGGGGATTGCAGGCGTGATGTTAGGTTATGTGTATTTAATAAAATTCTTGTTTCATCCAGATACAACATAACTCCGGACGGCGACTTGGTGATCCGAGACGTGTCGTACACGGATGTGGGGACATACCAGTGTTACGCCAAGAACAAGTTCGGAGAGAAGTCCGCTTACGGCTCTCTTGATGTTAAGAGTGAGTAACTATGTTTTGTGGTATGGTCACATTATGTTGTAATAAACCATATTTGTTTTTGGTTAGAATTTAACTTTAAAATCTAGCGCGACCCGTTTTGTCCTTAATAATAAAAAAACCTCAATGTCCCACAGCATGGGTAAAAAACCAAGACCTCAAATTACGAACATGAACTGACCATTTTTTTCCCCCTATAGAGCGCACAGTTATCACCGACAAGCCCGAACACTACGAGGTAGCCGCCGGTTCCTCAGCCACATTCCGCTGTAACGCAAACGCAGACGACTCTCTCAAACTGCAGATCATCTGGCTCAACGACGGACAACAGATAGACTTTGAGAACCAGCCGCGATTCCGCATGACCAATGACTACTCGCTGCTTATCTCTGATACTACGGAGTTGGATTCTGGAGAGTACACGTGTATTGCAAGGACGCCAATTGACGAGGCGCGGGCGCAGGCTACGCTTACTGTGCAAGGTGAGCCATTATAGTAATTTTAAACATAATGTTTACAGTCGTTTGACAGAGAAAAGTATCTACCCTACCTAGTATTTAACTTGGTTAGGTGGATATTTATCTCGGTACACCGACTTATAAGAAGATGGAGCGCAGTTATAAGGATAAACCATCTTTAAGTTATTACATATACAACTAGGCTAGGCCGGTTGTTCAGATGCCTCTGGTACCAGACCAGAAACATCAAATGCCTTATAAGTTCTCCCCTTACTTTTGTACTTCTTTTATTATATGTACAAACACTGCATATAACATCCCACTGCATGACCAAGGTCGGGCAAACCATGGTTTCCAAACTGCAAGGTTTTTTCGCTAGAAATAAGTTACCTAATGGTGAATTTCAGCAACGAAACTGAACGCGTTCAGCACGGCTAAACCGCGTTCAAGAGCTGTCATCAGTTTTCCCCAGCAATATTGGACGCGGTTGAATCTGCCCTCAATCTGTAAAGTGCCATCAAATCTGGAGTCAGAATGATGACATTAAAAAAAGTTGTAAAGGTACCCAAATAACGAAATACTTTAGACGACCTCCAAGCGCTATAGAAACTTCTGCACTTTGCTTCTGAGGAAAGCTAAAAGAAATTATGAAAAACAATAGTTTGAGAATGCAAATGGCAACAAAAAGAAGCTATGGGATGAAAACAGATTAGCGGCTCCAACAGGGCAACAGATCACTACTCCTGTCTCATATCAAGCGTGAACCCAGATAAGAGTATCAACAAGGTCAATAGTTTCTTTTCTTCCAACGTTGAACACAACCTGGCCGAGGAAATCACTTCTCATCCATTCCCTCTCACTAACAAGGCTGTTGATCTCGAGCTACTCTTCTTCGTTCTCTGGTCATGCTCCCTACGGACGACTCTTGAGATCCTGCAACTCGTTCAAGGATTTAGGAATAATTGTGCTGACGGATTTGACCAGATCCCGGGCCGGTTACTGAAAAGATATGCTCTCGTTCTGTCCCCCGCTATAACCCATATCTGCAACCTCGCCATATCTACATTTCCGCAGGCATTTAAATCAGCAATTATAAAACCCATACATAAAGTTGGTACACTTTCAACCACCATGTCTTAATTGTTTAGTAGAAATACATGTCACCTGCCTGTTTGTTTGTAAAATGCCACTAAGTGAAGCCGGGTGACCTGTACCCCTACTTCAGGCACCAGCTCTCCCAATGTGAATTTTTATAGTTCAAAACTGCTGTGTGCTACAAAACCATTGTGAGAGAAAATAAATAAACTTAATATTATTATTAAAACCCCGACGGGCACAAAAAAGTTTATGATGTGACGTAATGTGAAATGCACAATTCCGGACTTTATTGAACTATTTGGAGAATTGCCAAAACTAACTCTGTTATGATTGCTGCGATATGTTTAATGCAACTTTGTAGTTTATTTCTGTGTTTGTTCTTTAACCTGAGTATGTCAACCGTACATTATAGACTGGTATGTACTGTAATAGCCTCGACCAGTGGCGTTCCTTAACCGTCCGTTTGGTGCACGGTGCAGTCAGCCTCGCGAGCACCTTGCTGACTGACAAATATTATTGCCGACACGAGGGAAGAAAACGAGGTTAAAAAAATGTGTGTCAATGGACAATTCCCGTATTTTTAACAACGATCATATTTCAATGTCATGTGAAAACCTCTATTTAGAAACCTATGTTGTTATCAAGTTTCTGACTGCTATTGTTGCTAAGATAAAATTGCAACATGAATTTGAACATTTTTTAATACGAGAATTGGCTTTCAAATTACACCATTTACCCATAAGATTTCACGCCTTCCTGCGTAAACTTTCTTACTGATTTTGTGACGGCTTATCTTATACCACATTCTCTTCCAGACAAACCGAACCCCCCTGCCTTGGACGGCATCGAGTGCCACGAGAGGACGGCCACTCTCCGCTGGCACTCCATGGGAGACAACCGCGCCCCCATCCTGCGCTACTCCATACAGTACAACACCTCCTTCACACCTGATACGTGGGACCTGGCAAGTGATAATGTACCGGCTATTGATACATCGTGGACAGTTCAGCTCAGTCCTTGGGCTAACTACACCTTCAGGTAAATGTTTCACCGTATCTACTTAATAATAATAACAATCTTTAAATTCATTAATTCACTGACAGACTATGCACACCTTAAACCGCTGGGTCAAGAAGCATGAAATGTTGCAGCATGAGTTCCTTATATAACGAATGAGAGCCTAAGGCAGGATTTTTAAAATTCATCCCCACTAAGGAAGTGGTTAAATATAGTATGGAAGTTTGTATGGAATCTTGTAATTTTTTCCGATGGGAAATGTTAGTTTGTATGGAATCTATCTAAAATAAGTGCGCGAGATTTGTGGGCTTAGATGAAGACGTATAAGTATTGTAATTATTATTATTACTTATAATGTAATCTTTCCATATTCCAGGGTGGCTGCTGCGAACAAGATCGGACCTTCCACTCCGTCATCTCACTCGGAAGTGTGCACGACGCAGCCCGACGTGCCTGACAATAACCCCGACAACGTGGTGGGAGAGGGATCCGATCCTACCAACATGGTCATCTCTTGGTCGGTCAGTATCTACAGACACTTATTTAAATACTTGTTTTATAATATTATTCTATCAAATGATGACTGCTATGATTGGTCGAACGAAATGTCGGACCACGCACAATGAAGGGTTTCGGAGTTGGAATGAATTTATCCCAAAAACGAACTTAACATTGTAGTTGAAAAACATGTTCTTCCATACATCGATATACGTCACGGTCAATTCTCCAACTGCTTTAAGTTTGTTGACTATTACTCGTTAACTTGTAAAGCCTACTTAGCTGTGATAGTTTTCCTTTCAATTTTGTTATATAAATATACTACTGCCATGATTTTTTTCACATATCCTCAGTCAACCATTTAGCTGGCAGGCCACACTTGAGTCTTAACAAAATTTTGTACTTTAAAGCTTAATATTACGCAAACGGATCCCTGAATCGAAAAATGGTACCCACCAATGGTATCCAACGATACCCCACACCATGGGATAGACGAGAAAAAAAAATATCATCCCCACTTGTCGGCGCAACTAATATGTACGCCCATGCCAAATTACAGCTTTCTAGTACTAAGAGTCTTTAAGCTAAGCCGGGGACAGACGGACGGACGGACAGACAGACGGATATGGCGAAACTATAAGGGTTCCTTGTTGACTACGGAACCCTAACAACCAGTCAAATCCCTTAGCGTGGGTTAGGCAGCCTTTACGCAAATGTTTGTGTTGATTTGCCTTGAATAATTCTATAACTCAGGCATCATAGTCATCATGGATAGAAAAAAAAAAATATGATGTACAATAAAGCATATTCTGTCTTTATTATCGAGATATGTTGCGTATGAACCGATCCGAACCTTTTTGTTTCCTTACAGAAAATGCCTCAAATCAAGCACAACGGTCCCGGCTTCTACTACCTGGTGGCATGGCGACGCAACATCACTGGACAGCCATGGAACGAGGAACAAGTGCGCAACTGGCAACAGACTGAGTACATTGTGCCCAACACGCCCACCTTCGTGCCCTACAAAGTCAAGGTAACCAGCATTTTTTTTAGTACAACCCGATTCGAACTTTATGGTGGCTCGGAACATGAGGTGAGTCGCTGCGCAGTAACGAATTCATGTTTCAGCGGGGGTGGGGCGCAGCGAGTAGTGCACTTCAGAGTCGCCATTAGGTTTGACGCGTACTTTATTTGATTATAAATTGTACAACACAAGGTAAATATAGTGATCGCCACCTTCTGCCTCCTGTGATGATGGCTAACGTATCTGAATCCCATCCGATCTTTAAAATCCAGTTATTTACTTCTAAGGAGAAGTAAATAACTGGATTTTAAAGATCGGATCGGTTCAGGATCGAGTTAAACTCATTAAAAGGAAGGGGAGGCCTTTGCCCTTCAGTGGAACAACACAGGCTACATAAATATTTACTTTATTCGAACTACTTGACTACCATAGTGACAGAAGACAAACCAAACTGTGACTAAGGCTGTCTATTATTATCAATTAAACAATGAATTGCACTTTACTATGTCACCAACAGGTCACTGCAGTGAACTACAAAGGAACATCGAACGTGACGCCCGTAGAAGTCATCGGCTGGTCCGGTGAAGACATTCCCCTGCAAGCTCCGCTAAACTTCACGCTCGTACAAGTCACCACCGGCACCACAGCACTCCTTAACTGGAACCCAGTCCCACCAGAATCAGTACGAGGACACTTCAAAGGATACAAGATACAAACCTGGGTCGATGGCGAAGAGGACAGGCTCAAAGAAATCTTAGTCAAAGCTGACGCATCCAGCGCTTTAGTCAGTAAATTCAAACCTTACAAAAAGAACAATGCTAGGATCTTGGTTTACAACGGCCGATTCAATGGACCTCCTAGCGATATTCTCAGCTTCCACACCCCTGAAGGCAAACCTGGCACCGTTAAATCCTTCGAAGTCTACCCCATCGGATCCTCGGCTATGCTCCTGAAATGGGACAAGCCTGTCGACGAAAACGGAGTTCTTACTGGCTACAAAATCTACTACCAGAAGGTCACCGGAACATCTCTAGGTCCCATCCAAGAGAGGAAGAAGGAGATCGATCCCAAGTTTGACCGCGCAAAGTTGGCTGGTCTTGAACCCAACACGAAGTACCGCATTGAGATCAGAGCGAAGACTAAGGCTGGTGAAGGAGACAAGTACTATGTGGAACAGTCCACTAAGACAGTTGTGACAGCAAAGCCTGAAGTTCCTCTATTTGAGACGAGTACATTGCCGGCTAAGGAAGGAACTGCTCATATTCTCGTCCGTTGGATTCCATCTTTAGATGGTCATGCCGGCACGCACTTCGTTGCATGGTACAAGTTAAAGGGACATCCTGATTGGACGAAGACTAACGAAGTTACTGACGATGACTACGTGATCCTGACGGGACTGGAGCCAGGTCAGGTGTATGAAGTGAAGCTGACTGCGCATGACGGGGAGTACTTCAGTGCCAGCGAGATCAAAGATGTTGATACTACCATTGGTAAGTGTTGGTACTATGAAGATGAGAGTTGTATGTAGATTTTGAATAAGTACTGATAAATCTCTCTTCTGTCTTTTGTTTTGCTGTACTTATAATCAAAGATTAAGATTGGAAAATAGTCATTATAAAAAAAAGCATTGTATTTGATAATTGAGTTTCCTTATGGTAAGAGGTGAATCTAAATAATAAACAAATCCTCTGATAAAACAGTTCTCAATCATGAGAAGTTATCTGATTACCGAGAGCTCAAACTTTTTTATTATAGTTCAAGGTTATCACCAAACTTAAACAAAATGTCAAAGGTCAATGGTAACAAAAATATTTGCTATCAACGTGGTTTGCGAATTATATAATATTAATAGTTACATCTTGCACTAATGAAAATATTAACTCGAAACATAATATACAGATATCTATAAAAGATTTCGTAAAATAATACGAGTCAAATATTGTTTTTTTTTTTTACATTCTGGCAGTCTTGGGTGTTGTTATTGTATTAGAGTCAATTTTCTATGATATAATCGCAGAACGGTGCTGATTGGATTGATTACACACATGACATCAACGGCCTTACAAACCAATAATAATTTATTATGTCATACATTTTTTATACGTAAATGGGGGCTTTTATAAAGTACATACAATGCTGTTCAAGTTTTACTAGTCCTTTGGTGCATGGTAAATTAAAAACATTTATTGTATTTTGCAGTTTGTAAACAAAATTGCACAGGGTACATCACAATGTAAATTTACAATTTCAGGGTCTCGTAATTTTAGAGCTTAGAAAAAGTCGCGTTTCGAACGCAAAAGCCCTTTGCTTTGTAATGGCATAGTAATAATAGGATTCTATTATAATGTAAAAATACTCGAAACTAGCGAACAATAATATTGTCAGTGTTGTTTTGTTTACGTTTCACTTTGAACTCTCTTGTGGCAGGAAGAACTTTCTTTTGAAATAAGCAGCACCTTTGTACTCTTCTATCTTTATGTGTTTTGCTGTATATAAATAAATAATTTTGTCCCACCATTTGTCCACAGACGGGCCAATAGTAAAGCCAGACGAAGACAAGACGGCGACGGCCGGCTGGTTCATCGGCGTCATGCTGGCGCTGGCCTTCCTGCTGCTGGTGCTGGTGCTGGTGTGCGCGGTGCGGCGCAACCGCGGCGGCAAGTACGACGTGCACGACCGCGAGCTGGCGCACGGCCGCCGGGACTACGCCGACGCCGGCTTCCACGAGTACACGCACCCGTCAGTAGCTGCGTCGCACTGTGATACTAGGCTAACTCGTAACCGCCGCACGGATCGACCTTCAGGATAAGCTACGCTTGCCGGGCTGGTCCGTGGATGGGTGACCATCTTTACATACCGAGACTCCTCCGTGCCTCTCGGAAAGCACGTTAAGCGTTAATCCCGGCTGTCCTTCGTGGATCTTTAACAGTCGTTAGGAGTCGTCAAAAAACCAAAAGTCTGACAACTAGTCTTACCCAGAGGTATCGTATTACCCAATTACTAGGTTGTGAAGGTCAGATGGCAGTCGCTCCATGTAAAATACTGGTATTCAGCTGCATCCGGTTAGACTGGAAGCCGACCCCAACATAATTGGAAAAGGGCTAGGCAGATTGATTTGTCCAAGAGAGTGTTGTCTTCCTGGTTTACCACAACCACAGTAACAACACGAGAGTATGTACGGAATATTCTGAGTACAGAACCCTTAAATAGTAGGCCCAGACTGACTATTATACACGGCATCAGCTGTTTGAGTACAGCCTTAGACTAAACGAAAAAGTAATGGAAGATATTGTTAAATACTAGATTGTTGATGAACTTTGGAGTGGCGTTGGTCCAGCGGTAGAGTACAAGACTGAGTTGGTCGATCATTTTAACTGGTTTAACACTTGTAGGATATTTTTCGAAGCTCTTGAATGATTGTGTTGCTAAGGCAGCCAACTGGAGTCCGAGTGTTTAGAGAACAGTTCAAATGAACCCAAAAAACGCATAACTTTGATAGCTTCGTTGGACAGCTCAAGTCTGAGCTAATGATCTTATGATAATAAATTCGATTCTAACTCATAACTTTATTCATTCTAGTCTTGACAACAAGTCTCGTCACTCAATGAGCAGCGGAACGAAGCCCGGCCCTGAAAGTGATACCGACTCCATGGCAGAGTACGGCGAAGGAGAAACAGGTACGTCTGTTGTGTAGTTATTAATGTGTGGCTCTTCTTTGTTGCTCCTTCGCATGATGGCCGGCCAACGCTAATCAGTGAAAAAAAACGTATTTTATAATAATTTATTTAATTGAGGATTTTCAGAAACAAATACACATAAGAAATCACAAATTTCATGGCAGATTTTTCGGTTTGTGTCTCCTTGATGGAGACAAGGAGCCAAGTCCCTTTTAAGAATTTGGCTCTATTTGTCCCTAACGATTATGTTTTTTTTTATGTTACAAAATAGAGGATATTAGCGTTGGTCATTCAATGTGTGTCGGTATTTTCTTCGCCAAACTTTACATTTCTTGCTTTGTTTTTTTTACTAGGGCTAAGCTTTCCATTCAAGAAAATAGTTTTTGTTTTGGTATTTTTATTTGATCATTTAATTATATTAGTAAAAAAAACTGTAGTGTCCTTATCTTCGACCATTAGGCCGCAGCCTCGCTCCGCTCCGGTGGACAGGCAGCCTTAGTAACCTGCATGCATTTTGTACGTTTTACTTTGATTGCACGTTAGCTACCAAAACCGTTTTTATTATATTGAACGTAAAAAGTTTTGCATCACTAAAACAACAATTTATCTACGGTATTGAGGGGAGAAAAATACCCCTCTCATTATCACCACGTGGTGCCGGACGTAAAGAATAGCACCATCCTATTTCTTCCCGTGGGTGTCGTAAAAGGCGACTAAGGGACTTACTAGAGAATGGGCAGCAACATTCTCTATGAATTTTAACATCATACTGCGATCGCCAACCCGCCTTCCAAGCGTGGCGAAATTCCAGCACCTTAGTTTTGTGCTGGATAAGGCAACATTGTACATGGTCTACTATGCAATGGTGGACTGACTGCTTTCTTTGGTAACACATTTAAAACATATTTGGATAAAATAAAAAACATTTTACCTTGTAAAAAAAAATCTGTAACACTTTAATTTTTGTTACCAAATGACGGTTGTAACATTAAAAACAAACCATATAAAATGTGCAAAACTTTTTATGATCGAGTGTAAAACCGCCCCATTTTGTTAAATCCACTTAAAGCATGTGTGTCGTCGTGGCTGTAAAAGCATAAAGCATGTGTTTCCAGCGGGTATGAACGAGGACGGCTCCTTCATCGGTCAGTACGGGCGCAAGCGACGGCCCCCGACCACAGGACAGACTGATTCCGCCTCACAGGCCTTCGCCACACTCGTCTAAACCTTTTACCTCTCCCTCTACCTTGCACCCTTTGATTGAAGCTTTTGTATACTCAGATGATGATATTGTGTAGCCAGGTCCAAGAATTTGTATTATACAAGACTCTAATTTGTAATATTTAGGGTCTTCAATGCAACTAGATTTTAATATGCCATTTGCTTTTAAAATTTGGTTAAATAATATCGTCTATCTCAGTAAACATTAAGCTCAAGCCTTTGCAAAATAAGTGCGCTCCAAATATAGCTACGTTCTTGTAAGCTTGAAATGTAACGTAGTGCCATTACATCACAATAAAATGCAACATAAAACAGTCCGGTACTGGCAGCCAATCGCCGTAGACAAAGTCTCTTGTTCTTCGTTCTGATTGGTCGACAATTGACGGTGACGTCGCCCGCCAAAATTTTGTTCTCTATTACGTTTTGATCTGTGAATTATGTTGTAAAAGTTTTTTTTTTATAGATCTGGGCAGTTTACTGCTGATTTAGGCACGATTTTCATACACCCGACAGAAATAAGTAAAACATAACTTTTGTCTCTTGCATGAAAATCGTAGTTTTAAAATTTAAACAAGGGCGTCTAGTCTTTATTGCACTATTTCAGAAATAGTTTAAAATAAAGGCTTTATCACTGAGTATTCCATTACCCCTTCGCAAGTAATTTTTGCAGCTTAGGTTAGGTTATAAGTACAGAATAATTTGTGTGTAAGTAACTGTAGGTTGTAAAGAAACAAATGATATTATTTGGAGTGAATATTTCCTACTAAATGTTTATTAGCGTGCTTTGTTTTAAGTTTTGCATTTGTTTTAATGTTGATATTATTTCCTCGTTCCGTCCCTTTCCCCTCTTTTTCTTTGCCTGCACGAGCGACGTTTTTGTTTCGTTTTGTAAGGTATGATTTTATTTTTGCTTTTATTTTGCTAATTATTTTTATTGTTTTCTTATTGCCCAGTGTTTACCGGGCCCATGTGGTATTTCTTTAATTAGTTATAGAATACAGAACAGATTGTTCATGACCTAATTTTTTTTGGAACGAAGTTCCTTAACTCGGCTTACGGTAGGAGTTGACTGGTAGAAATCTTCACCTACGGAACTAGTGTTATGCCCCCTGCGTGACTTTCTCATTTAAATTGCATCTCGCATGTCAACCTAGGAGGTTGTCTGTTTCTGAACCGGGTTATCCTGTGTATGCCTTGTAAATAAGGTCTCCAGCCAGAGCAACCCAAGTATTATGTACTAATGAGTGAACTTATATTAACAGTGTATAATACTTTAGGTCGTTTCACGGAGGACGGCTCCTTCATCGGGCAGTACGTGCCGGGCGCGCGCGTGCTCCCGCCGCCCGCGCCCGCGCCGCAGCCGCCCACCTACGTGTAGGCGCCGCGCCGCCGACGCGAGCGTAGCGCCCGTGCGGGACGTGTCGCAGCGCGGGAACAGGTCACGAGGAATCAAATCTAATTTTAAAATTGGAAGACACATCTAGAAGAGACATAACTGAGCACCTCCTTTTCCGCGCTGTTGCATATGTATCTGCAAGTGCATTCTGTAGCTCTGTTTCTTTCACACTCGTTCGAAATGAGAAAGTGTGAAAGAGTAGAGCGACGTTTGTCGTGTTAGACTTTACTAACGTCACTAATTCTCAGTGTCTTGCTCGCGTCGAGTTTTATTTAGAATTCTAATTTCGCAATATTGTGTTGTAAAAAGTATGAACATACTTTACTAAGTTTCACGATGTCATTAAGTGACTTTTGTTGAAATGTCGAAAGGTAATAATATGGATAGCCACGACCATCTCGATTTCACAAGCTAATATTATTATTCGAAGGTAATATCTATGATCTAGAACTGCACTGCCATTCTTCTTACTTGTTTTAGATTGTCGAAAAATTGATGGAGTCATGAGAGTCAGTTCACTGAAGAAAAAAAAAAGGTCAATTATTACCATCATGTAGAAACAAGTGAACATCTGTGCCTTTAACACGACGTAAACGTATTGTCCGTAAAGATTTCCTTCAGTAAAACTCGCATGAATTCCAACTATTTTCCCAATGCTTGAAATTAATCAGTGAACTATCGGCAGTATAATTTGACAGTGACTGTATTTAGTTGAAATTTATTAGCGTGTAAGCATTAGTGTAAGCTGATAACGAAGCCTACCTTTCTGTTTCGGCCGGCTGTTAGTGTCAATAGACATGGCTATAAGGTTTTATTGACTATCTTCCCGGAGATCGTAGCGATCGTCTCTTAAGTCTGTTGAACATTTCGTTATTTATGAGACTGATTTTAAGTAATGAGACATAGTCAAACTGGCACTAACGTTCGGGTTTTGGGGGCTCAATACTTTTAGAGCATGTATCAAAATCATGAACAGGCACTTAGAAACTTAAATCTTGATTAAATCCTGTATCCCACTTTCATGATCTAGAATTTACAACCTTCGTAGCTTCCTTGGGACATTATATTGTCAACCACTCAGTAAAGGGTTGTAATATTACTTGTCTATATTAAACAAACATTTGACCGTCGTTCTTGTCTCCTCATCTCAAATACACCCACTCGGCTTTCCAAAACCTGAACGTTAATATCTCGGCTTGTGTTAGTAAGTAGGCGATGTTACGGCTCGATATCAATTACGTGTAGTGAACCATACGGTAGCTGGTCAAGACTTGAGATAAGAAAAGCTATTTTTGTCACAAAAAGTAAGGTAATTAGCTCTGGACTCCGGTGGTCATTTGCGCTCGTTGCGAACTTATCAGGCTTCGTAGATTTGGCTTAAGGAATTAAAATGATATGTAAGGATTAAGGTTGGCTTAACATGCAACGAGTCTATGTGTTTGGGAGTATACGTGATATAGCATGGCAGCCAATGGTTAGTTCGCAAGCCAAAATTCATGTATCGCTTATTTTTATATCAAATGCATATCTTTCTAATAACACTTTGAAACACGCTATGGACCATAAAGATTTTTATTTTTTCGAATCAAACCTATGACTGTTATTAAAATTCCATATATCTTTGTCATTCTAAAAATGTAGATACATTTAAGCGTTGACCAAGCTTGTTCAATTAATAGATGTGGTCTTCCATTGCCGTATTGTTCAATATTGCAGATATGCTTAGGAAATCTATTTAATATTTTAGTTAACCATTAAGAATTCTTCTTTATGTTGTACTTTCTAAGGCTATATTCTCTTATGTATTGAGTATATCTGCAAAATTTTGCAACACACAAGTAATGGAAGCGACAAATGAGTATCTATAAAAATCTATATTTTATTAAGAAAAATTATATAAAATATTTTTATATAAATTGCGCAGTTTGACCACCGGGGCATATTGTGGTGCTTTGCAGAGTTAAAGAGAGGCGTGGTTCGGTGTTGTGATCGTCTATTGTAGCGCGGAGACGTCGATGGTTTCGTGTCCCCCCACCCCTCCTCCTTACGTCACTTTATCCCACCTTTGGTGTCAGTTCACGCAACTAAACGCATTGTGGTCTTTGAACGAAAATGTATTCGCTATATAAAATGCTAGGAAGAAGTTGTAACAAAGTTATTGAAAGAAGACTTTAGAATGGAGTCCATTGAAAGTCGTCAAAGAGACGTAGTTCAAATCACCCACTTTACATTTTACCATAGTAATATATCACATGAAAAACACATAGATGTAGATCATCAATATTATCAACTTGTATAAAAGCCGCTTGAAATGTGTGCGTGTTGTGTTCTGACATGTCTGACTGTAACATAGTAGGCGTAATAATAATAAAATAATAAAATTTGAAAAGAATCTCTATTATTAGGAGTTACAAAAAATCTCAATTTATCCCTCAACACTTCGAATTGTATCCATCGATAATCGGTACACTAGTATCGATTGTAATCGATAAAGTTAATTGTATAGAACATTTATCACTCTGATATTAAAGTTATCTGTGACCATCCACTATGGTACATCTCGCTAATCTCGAATGAATTTAAAGTACGGGGTGACCCGTCAGTAAAATGTCTCTCTTACGTAGTAATAAGTCCTCTTTATAGGCTTCTTTCGTATTTGAATTTCTCATATTTGACTATTATTGAAGTTTTGCACCGATTACATTGACGTTAATGCCCAAGTTAATGTTTCTGATTTTGGACAATTGCGGGCTTGAGACCATCGCTTCCTGATATTAGTGTTGCATAACGCCAAAAAGTATAATTCGACGTATTCATGATCGTTTGCAATCGTCTCGAGCCGCATGACATAATATCTCAATTGTATCGTGTCTAGATTAAAGCTAGGGATTCGTGTTAACTAATGTTAGGTAGCTAACGCGTTCGCTTACTGCATCTGTACATTTATATTTATTCTTTGCCTTATCTGTACCTACTGTATCCAGTTTTATTCGTACACTGGCGGACATATTGTGCACGCGTGAATTTAAGAAAGAACCGTCGATTTATTTTATTATAGCGTATTTATTTGTGTATACTTATTTCTCCGCCTGAAAGGTGTCGGGTCTTAATTGAGTACATTCCAGACGGTCTAACCATGTTGATTTTTCAAATCGTTTAATTTAAAGTCTCCGCAGTGACGCGTCGCCGTCGGTCAGATGTAATCTGAACTATGTTTATAAAACTTTAGACCGGCAGCTGAGACAAAGAACGTAATTTATTAATTGTTTAAATTTAAACCTCACACATTTATTTCCCCTCGTTATTACGTATAGTTTTACGAAGGTAACATGTTCGAATGCCAACATTTTGATCGTTCTCATTTAGAGCTTATACTGTAACTATTGGTACCTTATACATTGCATATTTATATTTGATGGCACTGTTATTGTAACCCCTTTAAGTTATTTGTTAAGGAGTCTTTATCATGTCTATTGTCTAGTAAGAATTTAATATATATCTATTAATATTAATTGATTATAGTAGGAGCCTTGTTCTATTCGCGCCTATTTTTATCGCTTTTTATACCCGTTAACGATTTGAAAATTCTGTCTTGATGAAAATAAGTACTTGTTACGGTTCGAAATGACAATTTTGATATTGGATTGTTAGCCACCAGTTTACGGTGGATATTCTCACTGCCTTCTCTACTAAATTACACTGTGTTCATTTTACTTTACACGTACCTAGTAAAGAATACTTGCCTTACGTAAAATTATGAATGAAAATGTGATTTTCATCGATCCAGTTTCGACCTGACAGCACAATGTCTGCATTTATTTAGTGTCACAATATTTACCGTGAATTGTATCAATGTAGATCCCCAATAATAATCGTACATCGCCGTACTCAGGAGTAGTTGATGTTAGCAGCTGAATGTAATTGTTGTGGAACTTTATTCGGTCGCAAGTGTAACGAACTTCTGAAACATTTTGGATATAATTATAATTTATGGAAATGTAATAGATCTAATGTTAATAGAAGTCGATTATATTGAAAGCATTGTTTGCTATTTAGAGGAAATAGTTGAAACATGAGAGAAAGCTGTGTTCATAGTATTCAAATCAGTTTTATTACATCTTCGAGCCTTTGTCATCAAAGGAACAGTATTATAATAAATATGCTTTCAATATGTTTGACACACTATATATTTAGTAATAGCCGAAGTATTCGCTAAATACGAACTGGTAGATTCTAATTGTTGTGAGGTACATTCAGTGTTATCTATAATGTTGACGATGCTTGATTTTCACCATTGTTTGACAGCAGTTTTCAGTCATGAATATTGCTTGTGAATTTAAAGACGCTAGCCGTCTCCCCATTGTTATTAAACAGAATGGGAAAATTAAAGCATCAATAACAGTTTAATTATATTTGCTAAGCAAGCTTTTTTATCTACATTGGACTATTTTGTTGGTTAGATAATAGTTTGCATTTATTATATAAAAAAATGTTTAAAAATCATGACAAAAGTGTAGGTAAAGACTTGTGAAAAAAATTCTGATCTGACCCGTACGATTCTGTTCACGAATTATCGTAAATTACATTTTAGTTCGCATTAAGTAACTGTAATTTATTGTAACTATGATGAATATTTTTTTATGTTGCATAGAAAATAAATATTAAGAAATTAATTTGGTGCGTTTTTATTTTATCTTTTCTCACCTTCGTTTAATAATGTGCTGAAGATTATTTAGTAAGTTGTTTGTCGAACATTAATGTAATAGAATATTTAGTATCATGACCAATTAATTTATTATCCTCAATACACACCTCGAACAAATTCTTTTTCAATACACTTCCTCGAAAACTGGTTCATATCGCACTACGATTAGGTTCACAATGCAACGTATTTCACACGCGTGCGATTTCTTTTTCCAACACGTGCGGGGATAAAAGTTGCCACAGATAACTTATACCTATACTTAGTCCAAATTGGTTCAATGCCATTAATCACACCGTCTCGTGCCAGAGACAGTCCTCTCTATTCGGAGGTGATTTTTTTTAATGTCGGCTATGATGCGTCTTTACACCGTTAATATTTTTGGAATATTTAAATAATATTTATAAATAGAATACCATGATTAAAACAAATTAACATTTACTTGTGTTATAAACTCAGAAATATTTGAATTTTCTATTTTTCATATTAGGCTGTTTATCGGCTTTATACCTTTGCTTGTCCTTCAACCTGGCGAAAGAAAAGCGCGGAAAAAAAAGTAAATTCATCAATCATAGTTTACAAAAATATTTTTCGTTATTTTATTTTATTTCTTCAAAAGTGTATTGAAAAACGTCGTTTGATATACGTGGACAAAATGTACTATTATAGCACTGTGTGACCTAAACCCGCGCTTAAGTCATGCTTCTCCGTGACTTAAGTAGTCCTATTTACACCGTGCAAAAATAAATCAATAATTTTTTTCCCGTGTCTAGTTTGGCTATTGCCTATTTTTAACTGCGAAGTTTTTTAACAATGTGGCCAATATAGTACGTCGTTGATCGAACATGTAGTTTTATTGTGAAAACGCGACACGAATCTTTGCGCGACAATGTGGCCTTAGCACCATTGTGTCTTGACAAAACAAGATGGCAGCCCTAGTTCCGATTTTGGTCACGCGCCTAACCTTGTAGCGTTGATCCATGTCAAAATATTGTTGGGTGTACAGTTCGCGTCATGAAGTTTTGCCTTGTATGAATTCAGACAAGTGAAATTGTAAGTTGCGCCTAAACTGGATAGCTTGGAATCCCCCTTTGGAGTTTTTATCAAATATTTCAAAAACGGTCAAAAATATGAAATTCTTACCCCCTTTTGTGTCACATTCCTCGGGATTCTTGAGTACAGATCAATGGATGACCTCTAATTATTAACCTTGACCGTGACGTTTTTCAAAATATTTTCGAGTATTTGACATGCGGTGTGTATTGAGATTGTAATTGTGTGTTATTGCGTTATAAATATTAATGTGACTTTTAACATCTAAGCCCCGTATTACAGAACGTCACTCAATACTCTATCTAGTTTTATGTAATGCTTGAGTATTGAGTGACGTTCTGTAATACGGGCCTAAGTCACTGCCAGTGTCCTTCAGGGGCTCCGCTCCCCGCCCAGGTTTCAATAGTATACCTACGTGTTGACCATGTGCTTATCCCGCGGTTTGAAATGGCGCTACTTTCCCCCAGTTCCTTATAGCTATATTCAATAAATATGGCGGGTTTATGTATCGTAATGTACTATTATCATAAACTATAACGTCGGTAACAATTGTGTAGGAGACACACTTGAAACTTATGGATTAGTAGACTAAATAAGTTAAAATATTCCTGAAAAGATTTCAAGGCTTCTAAACTTAATTTTTAATTATTGTTTTATTTAGCAGGCTAAAGCTGTATTTACAAGACTGCAGTGTGTTTAGTGCTGGAACGTTTTGTGTATGGCGTGTGTAGACAGATTTACCTGGGTATTTAACAGCACAAAATACTAATGAATAAATACACAAGCTGAGCTCATGTAAACGCCACTTGCTTGACACGGGTTAGTCAAGTTTAATTACTAACAATTTTTTTAAAGTATGACAACCCTTTTTGACACAGTGAATTTCTTTGCAGTTCTTCTCACTAACCCAAAGAAGGTACTTAGAACGAGATCATTACTTCTGATGTTCCGGTTCCTGTCATGATGATAGGTCTTTACTGCGTCGAAGAGCAGTCACCACCTTTGTCGACGGGAGGTCCATTTCAAATGCATATCAAGTGTTGGAGCTAATTGGATGGCATTCATAGGATCCTTGGTAACAAATCAATTATTAGTGAAGTAGAAAGGTACAGTCGCCGTCAGATATATTGTAGCAGACAAGGTGGCCAAATACTTCTGAACAATTTAAAATGTCAATAAGTTCCATACACTACAAGTTACCATTAATATCTGAACATTCATTACTTCATTAATATCTGAGCAGATGCTTGTCAATAATTTCTATACACACAACTAACCAAAAATATAACACTTACAACGTCAAGTGTACATACGCAGACAAACACTGAGCTTACCTAATTCGTTACCGCGTGATATAAAGGACGAACCGAAAACAACTATCGACTTGACAAAAATAAATTAAATTCCAGGTACCTAACACCCTTTTTGAACACCAAATGTCTGTTCTACGTATAAATACGATGAAAACACTGATATTTTATGTTAATGCCAAACTATTGATAGAAAATAGATCTTGGTTTTGTAAGGATAATAATTTTCCAGGCGACTAATAACTTAAAGGGCGACTAACTATTTGCTACTAAAATAATAACTTGGCGACTAATAACTTAAAGGGCGACTAACTATTTGCTACTAAAATAATAACTTGGCAGCGATTAAATATTATTTCTTAATCGCTGCAAAGTCATCTACTGTTATTGAATCATTTGGGTTAGGTTAGGTTAGAACAGTAACCATTAACAAGCGAAGGCGAGCGAGCGAAACGAGCGTGCCGCGGCAGCGGCCGCCGAGCGCCCGATCCCCTCTATTGTTGGTAAATTCAGTTACCAAAACAAAAATTCGATGCCAGTTTAAATTAAAATAAAGCTAAAAACTGATTATTGAGCTGCTACTTTCTACTTAAAATAATACTTCGCTGTAGCTGCCAACCTATTATTTTGGCTGCCAACCTATTATTTTTGCTACCGGCTTTAATTATTTTTTAATCCCAAATTCAGATTAATTTGTCGCCGTGTTAAATACATGCCGTTTTGTAATGAAATTAAAAATTATTGTAATTTTTTTTTTATTTGTGACAACATAAGTAGATAAAATATTCGTTTTGTAACCTCCTTCTGCATTTAATACGTCCTGTAACCGTTTTCGCATGGAACCAACAACCTTCTCACAAAAATTTCGTCCTCTGAAAGATTCCAAAGAATCTTTCAGGTGACTAAATTACGTTAACGTTATTTGCATGTTGTCTTAATGCTTTCTTTGATCGACATTGATTCCCATCCCACCCTTTTACCTCATTAGTTCTCAATGGGATTGAGGTCTGGACTTTTTGGCGGTAGTTTGATTAAAGTAAGCTCTCCCTGTTCATTAATCCATGCTTGTACAGTACGACCATTATGCACTGAGCTTATGAGAGATTTAGAGATTATGTCTTGAATGAACGGTAGGTTTTCATCTTGATAAAATACTTTAGCAGTTGGATGAAAAGTATCTACAAGAAGTTCCTTGTAATTCATTGAATTCATTCGTCCACTTATTTCTTCAAACTCACCAGGGCCATTTTGGCACATCCATCCCCAGAATCCATTCGTAATACGACCACTCCGACGATTAGGCAGCACATTTTGTTACAAGTACCGTATATTTTCTGGTCTCTACAAACTCTTCTACGGTGTGTGTATAGAAATTATTGACAAGCATCTGCTCATATATTAATGAACTAATGAATGTTCAGATATTAATGGTAACTTGTAGTGTATGGAACTTATTGACATTTTAAATTGTTCAGAAGTATTTAGTCACCTTGTCTGCTACAATATATCTGACGGCGACTGTACAAGTAGGTATGTAGATAGAAGTAAAAGGTACCTACCTAAAGTGACTTGTAATTTAAATAGTTTATCCTTTTAGGCTTTTAATAGTAGTGCCTACCTTCGAAAACTGCTGCAAGCAGGTTTTCCTTGATGACGCCCACAATATAATACCTCTCCTTTTGTGGATGTTAATGAGAGGTTTTACGAGTAGGTATAGGATATTCCTACTTTTCCTTCATTATTAAAATTATTAATTTGAATATTGAGGAGCTCGTAGCTAAGTAATACCAGCCGCACGGGTCGATCAACCAGGTTAAGCTACGCTTGCCGGGGTTGGTCCGTGGATGGGTGACCATCTATGCATACCGAAACTACTCCGTGTCTCGGAAAGCACGTTAAGCCGTTGGTCCCGGCTGTTATTCGTGGATCTTTGACCGTCGTTAAGGGTCATCAGAAGCCCGAAAGTCTGACAATCAGTCTTACCAAGGGGTATCGTATTACCCAGTTAGGGTTGTGGAGGTCAGATAGACAGTCACTCCATGTAAAATACTGGTATTCAGCTGCATCCGGTTAGACTGGAACCCGAACCCAACGTATTTGGGATAAGGTAGGCAGATTGATTAAAACTATTAATTTGAATCAGACTACCTACATTGCTTCTATTTTCTTAATGTCTCTCGGCAACTTCGTGTTTCGCAAAATTAAATAATACTTTTAATTATACACGATAAATCTAATTATAGATATGGAAATTAGCATTCCTTTGAATTCGGAGATTTGTCACTGAATAAATATTTTTGTACATCAACTCAAGTTCGTGCCGATAAATCGTTTCGAATACAAAGGTCTTATTCTCTAAATCCAAAAGACCCAGTATCCGAATACCGTCATATTTGGTAACACGGGTACAAATCGAGCTATAAATTGCCAGTATAAGCTGATCGCGCATTGTATAGAATTTCCATACAATGAGAGATCAGCTTATACTGGAATTTGTAGCTTGATATGTAGCCCTGTGGACCACGGTCGGGAACCATGTATAATATATTGTGGTGCACCGATTTCGCTGCTAGTAAATTACGTTGCGTTCAGACCAAACAACGAGTCAATGGCAGCTAACATAAATAAAACTCGGTAGGTAATACGCGCCATTCATTCATAAGGTGCTAACAATACTTACAAAACAACCTGTGATGGTTTTATGAACAGAAAACCTTTTAAAGGAGCTTACGAGTATACGTCAGCCAAGAATTATGATGAATATTATACTCGCCGTAAAACGTTTTGCTCCTGGACCCTTCATACATAATTTACTGTCGCATCGTTCCTTTCGCATGTGCTAATCCAGTCAACGTCGACAAGATTTATTGAGAAAACGACGCCATTAACTTTGAGCAGCCGTTAATCTAATCAGCAGATGCTAAATTTGACCGGCTATAACATTGTAAATGTAAGCTGATTGTAAAGCATCCCACGTCTCCCGGATGATTTGCTATCAATGGAAACATGCAAAACAAAATGTTGATCGTAAATTATATCAACGAGATATCAGACGAACCATATGGGGCTGGCTGCGTCACCTCTATTTTCTGAAAAGTTAAGTCCAAAATCCTTTGTGGTGGAACTTTTTGAAGCGCAAAACAAAGCTGTGTATTGAGTAAAGAGCCAGTATGTAGGCAGTCTGTGTCCGACCGTCGACAGGGCGGGACATCATCGAGCGATTTGTATTTGTTGTCAAACGAGACGTCCGAGTTCGCGAGTTGTGAAGTGAATTTTAAATTATGAACGTGCGTGCTGCAATTTTATTTTAATAGGAACACGCCGATAGTTACAGGTGAGATAAGTCCGTTCTTATAATCTGTATCATATCGCGAAATCCATCCAGGATAACAGAGGTCGGTAAATAAAAGAACGTTGAACCCACTTAAGTTTAATTGTTTAATCGATTCGGAGTTCGAGTGCCGATCGTCTTTATTAATTACCAACATAAGTACTAATGTTGACTGATTACTGTAGTCCTAATTACTTAGTTAATGTACTTTGAAATGAGTTTAATCACGGAATATCTATTAAAAAGCTCGGATTAAAAGTTCCCGAACATTGAAAAAGGCGCGTTGAAAAAACACGAGATTAAAGAAAGCATAAAAAAAGTAAACATTGCTATCTGGCAAATGTAAACATCACGGGGTGTTATTAATAGAGGCCTAACTATGGGATCATATGTTAGTACACTGCACATGCACGGTGCACCGCGAGCCGAGCTAAGGCTGGCTATAAACTTGCTACTAGACGGGTGTGATTTGTGAGGAAAAAACCGGCTTTATGATCTATCTGACAACGTAATCGTTAAATGAAATAGATACACGTTTTTAATAGTCAGCTGCCACTTACTCGACAAATGTATGCTATTTATTCCCTCGTCTTTTCGCATTAGCTCGGATCGGACTTAATGATGTTTTAATAGTTATGTAATTTACATGATTAATTGGATATTTTACTATAGATCTTAATTGCATGATCAAGATCCAAAAATAACGTCGACTTTTGAATTTGCATCCGTAGACTGTGTGCTCAAATAATGTCCAAAATTTATCTTTCCTCACAAAGCAAAGTTCTTACTTTTAAATGTCTTTCTAGTTCGAACATGATATCACCAAATATGTATTTACTGAACTAATTTAGGTAGCTAACTTTATGATGGTTATCACAATTTAACTAATTTGTGTAGGTACTTACAGTACAAATTAGCACAACAATTCTATTTCTAAGTAAAAGTCACACGGTATAGATTTCCCAAAAGTAACTCAATTTTCTCACAAATTCATAAGGCAACCCTTTGCGTTTTTAATCTTAAGACAATTTGATGAGCTTTTAAAGAATTAACTTCTCAGTCGCATCATGAACAGCCTGCCTTACATCGCGGCCGGACGGGGGCGGCCGCGGACCGACAGCCGGACTTTATTTTTTTACTTTTTACACTGTTACCTGTTCCCTGAACGGGTATCGTATCGACTGGCCTGCTGCCCGCTGGTTAGCTTAACAAGTGCACCCGCCAGAGGTGCCCTATCTTTTCACAACACTCTTTTATTATACCACTTCATGTTATTAATGAGATCGGGCGCTTGTTTATTTTTTGCACTAATAGGTACGGATTCGGTTTAGAAATAGAGATGTATATACAAAACACAAGAAACTTTTGAAATATTTTTTTTTTTTAGAAAGGATGACTTTCCGCACTGCCTCTCCAAGCCACAACTAAAACAAAAAAAAACAATATGCAACATCTTTCAGGCTCTAATCATCAAAATGGTGGAGACAAAAAATAATAAAATCGTCTACATAGGCATAAAAAAATCTATTAAGACATAAGTGAGACAATTGTTGGTGTATTAAAATTGGGATGCAGCCCGATTTTTAAGAAGTTATATTCCACTCTGCAAAAAAAACTAAGATTGAAAATACTACATTCGGGTGTTTCGCGAACATCCACGGTCATTCGCACGTCTTATCACAGGATGCACCCGTCTCATTCACTGAAACTGGCAGTCGGAACTAAAATACGAGTATTACCCTTTTATTTTTTACGTTATTTTTATACCAGACTAGCTGCGCCCCGCGGTTTCCAGTGTCGTACCATGGGAATATCGGGATAAAATGTATCCTATGCCCTAACCCAGGTCATGGTCTACCAATGTGCCAAATATCATCCAAATCCGTGCAGCCGTTTTATAATATTAGAATTTATAATATTAACTAGTTGCGCCCCGCGGTTTCACCCACGTAAGTCTCGATCCCGTGGGAATATTGGGATAACAAGTAGCCTATATGTTAATCCAGGGTGTCAGCTACCTCCATACAAAATTTTATCAAAATTGGTCCAGCCGTTTGAGCGCGAAGAAGTAACAAACACACAAAAGGCAAGGCAAGGTGTATTTTTGCTGTAATGCCAATAAACGCATTTTTCTTTCTTTCACACAACTTTCGGCTTTATAATATTAGTCTGATTAAGATTGAAGGCCCAGAGAGAATTAAATTAGCTCCAAATAGAAATGGACGAATTCATTAAACTATTTGTTTTTCAATAGACAAAACAATAAGTACCTACTATTCTAATTTGTTCAGTAGAGACAAGTATGACCAAGTAATCGCTGAGTCGACATGATGAGGAACAATAACAGTAACTTGTTGTTATGTTAATCAATAAATTAAAATGTTGACAATAACGGTCAGTTCCAAGCGTACATACTCGGCTCTTGGTTATTATAATAGACTATAAAAATTACTGACAATTTGTTCGTCAGTCGAGTCGCTAATAAAATCCCACTTGAGGTTAATTATATCTGTATGGTACACCGCAAAAAGGTATTACTATTCGGCTTGCGGTAACATAATTATTACCCCGAATGTGTTTCATTGCGTTCAATGACAGTTTGTATGTCTACACATCACATACTTTAGCACAAGCTTAGCACGCCTTATCAATGTTTATTTACCAATTATGAAAAGTATCTACATTTTACCAAAAATATTTAATTTAAAAAAAAAAGTTTTGCCGTTATGTTTTTCATAAATTAATGTGCCCTGTATGCACAGACATGCACTCAGAGTAAAACAAGGCAAAGATTTGAAGTGCTTTTGGTTTGCGAAAGCAAACTCCGTCGTTAAGTATACTGTTATTCCTTTTAGCCGTGGGAAAGAGCAGAAATAATATTTATTGAACTAGGTATTTGGCTCAATTTATTCGATATTAAGATTTGCTTTTACTGTACCTATAATTATAATTCAAAAAAAAAACAGGCTTAATGGGCACTGTCGACAGAAGTGAAAGTTATCGCTCAGCGCGCCTAAAGAAGTTTTCACTTCAATAAAATAATGATTATCTGAAACACAATTTAAACAATGCACAGTATACACAAGTTAACTTTTCACGTGGTCAATTTAACTTCACTTACTGGTACTACAGCATGTCGGCGCGGGGATGTCGGTGACGCGAACCCATAAGTTTTTCCCTTACCAAAAATCGCTCAACGCGCATAAAGAAGTTTTCACTTCAAAAATATGGTTGATTTCCGTTAATTGTGCGCAATGATTGCACTTTTATAGTTGTTGCTGCGTTGACCATAAATCCCAGATCCACAGATTTCATGCTAAACCGAACTTAATTTCCGGTTAGAAAACCCAGATTCACGAATTGACTGAGTATCATTCTATAAAACAGGACCTAAACATGAGCTAAACTGATACCAACTTGATAAGGAAAGTGTAGTATCTACTTACTTTCTGTAGATAACAGATATTAGCTAACATCAATGTATCAGATGGCACATCTAATTCATATAACTGACCTGCAACATGCTAAGCACGTGGCATGTCATACTGCAATCTATAATTAGGTAATCAATTAAGTTTAATAAGGAATATTGATAAATATGATGTTTCGCGCTAATTTGGGGTTATCACGCAAATAAATATTGTAGTTTCGTTACAACACATTTAGATAAATGGCGCCATTTTTTATAATAATAATTGTAAACATTATGTGACCTATGATAAAGATGCTCTATTTGATATCTTACTATGTTAACGCATTTTTTCTAGAACACGTAACTTATAGAATTGTTTGGTAAACTTTGTACTATATAATTAGATGATAAAAAGATAATATCTAACAAAAGTCACAGCAGGTTACTAAATGACCCACCCCTTAGGGCAAGAATCACATACCGCACTTTAACTTTACTTTGCTAAGTATAAAACACTTAGTACTGTTTCATACGAATATGAACCTTAATTCACGTAATGTCCATAATCATATAAGCGAACGTGACCAAGCGTTATACGAGGACTTTAAGGACGCTATCACAAAATCTAACAAAAATTTAATCAAACCGAATTTTAATGTAGATAGATTACTCCTTTATCTCCATTGGTAGCATTTTTTTATTCGAAAATGTTGGTTTATAATATTGTAAAAAATAATTTATGTTGCCTCTTCACACAAAATTGACGATATCGTGTTGATTTTAGGACCATTTTTCTTCAATATAATAACATAAAAGTTATTAAAAATATTTTATGTAAGTTTTAAATGTTCAATTAAAAAAGGTAGCAAAACTAACTATCAAAATGTCACAAATAGTCTCCAGAAAGTAATGTTGAAAAAACCTATATTTTTTTTAAAAACACTGTCGGTAATGTTTTTTTTTCCTATTATTTAAAAAACCATAATTATCAAGAAATTTTAAGATCGCACACTGGGCTTCAGCTATCCGTGTGATAAATTTTATTTTATGATTATACAATATCTTCATTAAGTAAATGAACGGCGAAATAAGCTATATTTTGGAGACCGCGGCAAAAGTGACGAAACTATTAACAGGTGCTGAGACTGACACGAATGGTTTATCACCACGAAAACTGTACTTTTATAGTTACACAGACTTAATGTTTCAATTATTTCAAGCTTTCTCACAATTAAATAAGAAATTGACGAAAAACGTTTTTTTTTTTTGTGATAGCACCCTTAATATTGTTTAAATAATGTTCAAATGTTATTCTTATTAACGCTCACTCAACTCCGGGTTTCATTTTGATAGTTCAACAACATTCATTGCTTTAGAATAGAATAGAATAGAATACTCTTTATTATGTACCTACACCATAAAAGTTACAGATATAAATGCTTTATTTATGTTGTTGAACAGACAAATTTTTCAAACGTATGAAGCTATCGATTAGCAATATCCTTCAGTCATTCAGATTGTAATTGTTATTTACCATTATGGTGCTGGCTAGACCGTATTTAACGTTCAATTTTAACTGCATGATACTTACTTTACTTTTGTTTTTTTGGGGCATACATCGCAATCTTTATAACTCCACAAATTATAACATTACGTAGACAAAATTGTTGTGCACCCCACACTGTAGAGCTGTTGGAGTCTTCTTTTTTGTTAACACCTTTTGTACGTATAATTTGACACCGGGAGCGAGTAAAAAAACTAGTAGACATTACTTTTTGACAGGGGATATTTAATGAAGTTGTAGCTTTTTTACTTTCGACGGGCGTTTCTCACGATAATACCATTGTAGGAGCACGTCCCAAACGGTCTCAATCAATTATGTTAACTGTGATAATTCGTTTTTCTATGGTTTTTTTTTCTTTGTGGACGGGGAGAGGTTTAGTATGGTCGACAAACAAATTATACGCCACTTACACGCTTATTATTGGTCCGCGTTGGAACGCTTTAATGGAATTATGACATATTTTAGGTGATAGCCCGTCGGACTGTTAATTGGACACTAGGGAACGATACGGCTTGAACGTTAGAACCGGACTCATCCAGAGTTTACGACTCGGCGTTTTTTATTGAGTTTTAATCGAGATGATGAAATACAATAACTTGTTGAGTTCATTTTTTATTTGATTGTATTCAAGTTGTCAGGTTGTCAGTAAATCAGGATTTGAAACTTTTAAAGACATTATATTAAAATCGATGTAGGTTGTACTATCGTACAATTTTGAATATGTGTCGCCTTGTGATAGATAATACAGTTTCAGTTAATGCGTTATCGGTTCTAATGTATTTGTTTCTTCATAATAGAACCTATACAGATAAATCCCAAGACCGCTAACTGATAATCACTAAACGCAAATGGGCATGGCTAGATTCCAAATGGAATTTCCAATTATTATTTCACGACATAATATCTTTTATTTACACATTCGTAGATACATAAAACGCCTGGATCCTATCGTAGAAGTATTAATCAACTATTGGACGGTGTAGACGCTCCTGACTTCCTGAGTGCATCGCAACTTAGCCAAACAATGTCAATCGAGTCTGAAAAAAACTTTTTTACAAAAAAAAACCGTCTTCCAAAAAAAACACTAAAAAGTGAAAAATAACTTTTTTAATATTATATTTAATTTAATTTCGGAAGTCGGTGTCTTTGGTTCTGTATTTTCATTTTGGCCACCGTGTTCGTGCCAAGTTTCACGTTTATTAACTCTAGGAATAAGATTTTTCATGCCTACAAAATGCCTTCTTCCCCCCCTTAAAAGTCAAATTTCCAAAAACCTCTTCTTAGCGGATGCCTACGTCATAGAACTGTCTGTGTGCCAAATTTCAGCCCAATCTGTTCAGTGGTTTGAGCTATGTGTTGACAGACCAATCAGTCACGGTTTCCTTTTATATAAGGCTAGATATTATATTGAGAACCTCCTCCTTTTTTGAAGTCGGTTAAAAATCATTTATAGCCAGAGTGCATCTCATGACAATTCCAATAAGACCAAACACGGGTAGGATACATTGTTTCATTACGGAGTTCCAGTGCCTACCTTCCGGCTTCATCATCAGATCAGTTTGATGGTACTATTTTGATCAGAACTATTTATTTAAATTTGCTTCGCTTAACTATCTTAATCCAGATTTATCTTATCGCCACCCGTGAAATACTTATCATTGAGAAGTTTCGGTGGCCAACTGTGGCCTTCTTCATCAGTTCCACTTCACCAAATTATACTTTCTGAATGCAAATGATTGACTTGTTGATGAAAATATAAAAATCGCTATATGTATGCCTATATGAGTTCCTTCAGTTACTCATGAATCCCAACATCAGAACTGGATTTTGATAAAAATGGGACCAATCTGAAAGTATATCCTTTCAAATAAAAAAAAGAATTTTCCAAATCGGTTCATAAACGACGGAGTACTGAGGTAACAAACATTAAAAAAAATACAGACGACTTGAGAACCTCCTCCTTTTTGTAAAGTCGGTTAAAAACTGTTTTAGAAGACAAGCTGGCGGGTAACACTGCACAATCACCGGTGAGAAAACAGGCTTTACAGCTCTGGCTTGCTCTGTCTATCCACACTCAACACAAACGAGAATAACGATCCGTTGCGAGCTTTAAAGACAAAGTACCTTTTAAACCCGACCAACCGCAGCGGCTCTTTGGCGATAGAAAAAAATTGTCTCAACGACCTGCGTCCACTAAGTCACTTCACCCAACTTCTACCACACCTAACCGTCCAATACTATTTCCCCAGCATGTGGCGATCGGCTTCGATGGGTGCTCGGCTGTGTGCCGGGCTAGCGCTAGCGATGTCGCTGTCGCTCGGCGCCGGTCGCCGCGACTACAAGGACCCCGAGGCGAGACACCACTCCGACCTGTCGCTGTGGATCGATGAGCGACAAGTGAGGATGTTTAGCGGTAAGATTTTCTGAAAAACTCCTATTCTTCTTCTGGTGTCGATGACCAGTAGCGTATTTACCCTATGGCCAAGAGGGCCATGGCCCGGGGCGGCAGACAACGAGGGTAGGCTCTTCTAGCCTGCTGGCCCGTATTTTCTCGTTGCTAATATTTTCAAGCTCGCTCCCTCTTACATCCTTTTCTCTTCATTCAGAAACTTTTAAGTTAGTCTACAAATTAACTTCCATACCGTCTGTATCTGTATGAACAGTCAAAAGGAAATCTATCCTGTCCGAGGCGGGGTGTTTAAATTTTCAAGCTCGCTTCACCCGCTCTTCCATCCTTAATTTTCATAATTCTGAAGATTTTACGCATGATTCCACTAAGCAACTCTAAGAACTGTCGAAAGAAAATCTAATGTATCCGAGGCGGGGTGCTCGTTCGCTCTGGTATCCTAAATTCTTTTAATTCCAAAGCTTTTCTGCATAGGTCGACAAAGCGACTCCTATTTCTGTAGTAATGGTCAAAAGAAAACCTATTCAAGGTGCTTAAATTACATTTTCATCAGATACGTAATACGATAAGTAGGTAATTACTGGTGAAATGTTCAAGTGTTTCACGAGTACAAGTAATTTATTAAAAGTTTTGGTACAATTACTTTAATTAACCGTTTAAATGTAGGTACCTAAGTAAGAAGTTTGAATAAAGTTACGGTAAAAAATGAATACAGTACAGTAGAAGGTAAGTATCCTATTTAACTTCCCTAAAAGATTTTGTATCCTCAAAGTTTTGTTACCTATTAGGAAATACGTAATACCTACTTACATGTTAGATAACTGTAAATGAGATCATAATAATATGAGCAACAGAAAATTCCCAATAAGTGAAATAAACAATATGAACTACCAACTGCTCTAAAGTAGGTAATTTCCTCCTACTTTTATACTTAGAAGTCCCTCCACATTTACCACCTGCTTTTACCAGAATAAAAATTCCAGATAGGCACATGAATTAATGTAAAAAAATCTGTTCAGGCATTTAAAAGTTATGGTGGCACAAAGAAACTCACATAGATACATACATGAACCCTAAATAAATGTACACTCCTTTTTGGGCAGTCGTGTAATAAGCACTTTTATTGTTGGTATTGCAATTTTATAGTGGCGTGTGCTAACTGACATAAGGCAAAAAGTTTTCTAACTGAACAGTCAGCTCTGTGCTGCGGGGAGCCTGTTGCGCCACTTCTTCCCAGCTAAAGTACTAGGAAGTGGTGAATGGCGGGCGTTTTGGGGGACTGTCTTATGCAATTTTGACGTTCGAAAAATGCTGATTCGCAACCTAGTTTGAATAATTGACTTTTGATTTTGAAATTAAAATATCTCCATTCCAGGTATATCAATGCAAGTATTCGCAATAATAAACGGTCACGTATCTCCATACGTTTTAGACCCCAACTTCTCAAACAAACTGCCAGTCATACCTTCAGAAGTCGGCTATGTGAACTTCACGTGGAAGTCCAAGAAGAGATACTACTATGACTTCGATATTCTGACGTCATCAGACCTTACTATACTGAAGCCGCCTGTACTGTCGATAAAGACGAGAGGACGGGTACCTAAAACATCTAAAGGTAATTTTGAAATAATATAGTTATAATTCTTACTAATAAAAAATGTTTAAACTTATACCATCCCAACATTAAACTGGCAGAATATTCGCCAACGACTCCAAAATGTCATTAGGTCATCCAAATATTTTTGTCGGTCATAAATAGTTTGGGCAGGAAATGTATCGTTTACCTTTTTAGCGACACCTATCCGGTGTCCAAATAAGGAAATGATGTGTCCAAAAATTAATAACCAGTTTGTTCCACAGAATTCAGTATAATTCTGCCATGTGTGGGCAATAACAGCGGTGTGGCCACATTTGAGATAGGGCTAGTATTAAAAAATGGCCGCGGATTGCCGCTAAAAGGCACCCCATTAAGATTACACCTAAAGAAGGAATGCGCACAGAGAGGTGTGTATTTAGAAAGGACAGGTATTGTATCGCCAACGCATTTTTAACACTTACACGCCTCTGTTTTTGTGGCTGTCTTGCATTCGGCACGTGTTTGTTTCATACTTACTAATTAATTAATCCAATTAACTTCAGTCGTTGCTAAATTATTCAGAAAATTAACAACTACAAAAACACAGGCGTAACGCTTATAACTTGATTTAAAAAATAACTTATAATTACTTCTCCTATCCAAACATTGCAAAAATCTATTAGAGTCCCTCAGCTTATTAATTCAATTTCTCATGCTAAGCGTTCGAAAAAACGAAGTGTAGCGAACTTGAGTACCAGAACCAAAGCACTAAACATTGCATTTCATCTATTTCGAGCTCATAATGTTATGCTTATGCTACTAATAATACATTTATGGGTAGTTGGTATGAGCGAACGCTTTACCTCCACCTGTTACCGTACCGTTCACAGCATACGTCACCTCAGTGTTTGTGCCCATCCCATACGTTCAGTCAGAACAATACAGCGATTGCCATTTTTATTAGCGTTTAGTATTCGATTTTATGATGTTTTATTTGAGTTCTATGCAAAAACAATCGATAATTTAGAGGAAACAGTTGTATGTTTCTTTCGTTTGGTAATAATTTAGATTAATAATAATAATGGTTGCACTCTGAAGTCATCATTTTATTACCACTAATATTAAAGCTTACCTGCACCTTAATTGCGTAACACTATAAGTATCTAATCACAATCTGAATGATTTTCAAGTATACCTATTGCTAATCCATTGCTTCTTATGTTCGAAAAAATTGTCTGCTCAATTAGTTAGTACATAACACAATGAATGTTGTTGAATTGTCAAAATTAAACCCATAGCTTTTTTTTTTGTTTGAGAAATTATTAAATAACTTTTCACGCTCTGGGCGGAGCGGGATGTCAGACTTTTACTGACTAAAACCCACCCGTGTTCCTTCAGTTGCCTGTGTGGGCCACGATATTCCTTTCGGACAAACTCGCAACCCTGGCAGGGTCACTGATAGTGTTACGCAATAACCCCGCTGCCCAGCATGAATTCAGTACCCAATTATTATTTCATGAAAAAATAACATTCAAACAGGGATTGAAAAGGTTCCTAAAATACTGATAAAATACCGGTAATAAATGGTTCCGTTACTAGAATCCGAACCGGAACAGGAACCTAAATTGAAACCTCAAAAACCTTTATTTTACCGGTTCTTCAAAGCGGGTCTGAAAGAGTTCATACGATGCCGCCCAACGCAGGACGATAGCTCTGTGGGCTAATTTTTATTTAATTGTCAGTATGATTTTTGGGCATGTCCTACCAAGTTCATAAGTTATTTCTTTTCTTTGGCTTTTCTTTTAAAGGCTTTTTTTCTTTTTGTAAAAGACTTTATTGGCCTTAGAAATTTGTACAAATTATCAGTGCGAATGTTCTTAAAAAAAAAAACTTTATTTATGATTACAAAATAGTTATTTCCTATGTCCACCACTGGCATGGTGTGGTGATGGCATAATGTTTCAACTCACTCTTTAAAAAAAAAAATTGTAGTGATAACCTTATAACCGGTATTTTGGAACCAGAACCAATCCGGAACCGGTCCGAAAAGAAGAACCTTTTTAAGAACCGGAACCCAAATTCGTACCGGTTTTCAATCCCTGCATTCAAAACATTATTCTTTGTATTCCTCCGAGTGGTCGTTAACTGGACTTTTGGGAATTTCGTATTAGAAAAACCCAATAACACCGCGCAGTCCGGCTCCGGTCCAAGGATCGAACCAAGGAATCTACGTTTTACCTTTAAAGTAAATCCGCAGCTGAAGCCCGCGAAATTCAAATTTTCTTAAGTTTTTTGCTATTTGCAGGTCAGTGCCAGGTTTTATCTTGGTCAAAATATGCTTCGCGACTATAACAGAGATTTATTTACCGAATTATAATCAATAAATCATTAATACAACTCTCTAAGTTAGATTTGTTCCCCAATGTCAAGATTTCATGAAAAAGTCATTCAATGGAACAAATCTAACTTAGAGAGACGTATTAATGATTCTAATTCGGTAAATACATATCTGTTATAGTCCCAAATCATATTTTGATCAAGATACAACCTGACACTGACCTGTAAATTGCAAAAATCGTAAGAAAATTTTAATTTCGCGGGCTACAGCTGCGGGTTCACCGCCAAGATTTTTTAATTCAATCGCTGTGCTGTTTAAGTGTTTAGCGCTCATTCATTAGTACTAAGTAAGTACTACTAATGTAAGCTCAGTGTTTGTCTGTGCGTGAAGCCTGCGACACGTGCCGGGCCTTATTAACCGAATGCATTATTTTCCGGTATCCGCCGAGTGCGCTCGCCGGCTGATTACGGTGCCTCTGCTCACGGCATTCCGTTTTTTTAGGTTCGTATCATAGGCTTGCTTTCTCACTAATACATATTTTAAGGTAGTTAATATATAATTGCGACATGTGCATCAGCAATTCATCATCATTAATTCTGTTGCCTTTCATTAATTTACAAGCCCATTTACACATCACATTAAAGTTGGTACTCGCAAAGGCATAAAGAAGCACATAACAGTAGCTTGTGCACTTAAAATGCAATGTGTAAAGAGGGCGCCCTTCCAAATCTGCCTAGTTCCTAAATCTACTTTAAAAATTAAATTAGAATTCTTCTCCTTATCTTGTTTAACATTCGAGTCCTCATATCATAACCTATCTTCCATACCAACAGGTCCAGACCCAGAATGTGACAAAAAATGTGCGAACCAAGGATGGTGCAATAACGAGAAGATCTGCCAATGTCCTGAAGGGTACATGGGGCAGGACTGTAGGACTGCGCTATGTTACCCGCAGTGTATGAACGGAGGGAACTGCACCGCGCCCGGAGTGTGCTCATGTCCGCCTGGGTACCAGGGACGGAACTGTGAAGGAGGTGGGTTGACAGTATTTATTAGATTAGCTACATTCGGAATTTTTAACATACACTATTGTTCTAAAGTAGTGGTTCTCAAACTTTTTTGGCGACCCTTTCGGAAAACAAAATATTTGACAGGAGCCTTAAAATAATCAAAAAGCTTATAAGTGTATTCTTTATTAATAATCAAGTTACTTGGCGTTAACATTTGCTTTTTTTTTTACTTTATGTTGAATATTTAGATAGATTTTATTTTACTCAGGTTGCAGAGTAAAATAAAATACTTTTATTACTACCCCTTTTGTATTTTTTGTTTTCATTATGATCAGTATTTTCGCGGAGCCCTCACAGAGGCTTTGCGGTGCACTAGGGCTCCGCGGAGCACAGTTTACGTATAGCTGTTCTAAAGGATACGGGACTGTAGGACCATGTTACGTTATTCTACTGATTCTTTACGCCTGGGTATCAAAGCCACAATTTTGAAGTAGGTAAGTGTAAGTGTGAATGTTTAACCTAGCCCAGCCTTAAGCTGCGTTTTCACTTAGCGTTCTGAACAGTTCTGAGCGAGCAAGCGTTTGTTCGCGGGGTAAATGAAAACACTTGAGCGAGCGAACACGTTTGTTCAGTGATCGGTTGGACTTGGCGAACGAATGCTCGCTCACTCATTCTTTCAGTGAAAACGACGTCACGGCGAGCGAGCATTTTCTCTGTAAAAGTAAAGTAAATCTCCCTAGCTAAAAGTAAATTAACGTCATAATCGTCCATATCTACCGTGTGAGAATGAGAACCCAGCTGCGTCAGCGAACTGTTCACTACGAGCGTTTTGAACTAGTGTTCGTTTTCTCGTCGTAGTGAAAACAGATGTTTTCTGTTTGAGCGAACATCGGCAAAACAGCAAACATTTGCTCTGCAAAATGTTCGCTCGGCAGGGTAGTGAAAACACGGCTTTATAGTTGTTATAATATTTTTAAGAAAACTTGTGATGTGTTTTACCGAAAGAAACTAAAACGGTTCCATTCCGCCTGCTGTTAGTAATAAATAAACGAGTGAAGATTAATTAGTGATACAACGATAACTGTATTTAATACAGAATTTATTCATTTAACAAAAATATAGGTACAATGATAAAGAGGGTAAAAATAGTCTAGTTTAGTGAAAATCCTTGACTATTTCCACGTATTTGGTCGGTAGGTAACTATAATGAAATAACACTTTTCGTTATATCTATTCCATGGTTTAATAAATGCTACATAAAACACGTATTTCGCGTAAATCGTATTTTAACGTATTTTAAATCTGATTTACACAGTATAGGTTACTGACCTAATTTGTAACAACTATCTATTCTATTATGACTTTATGACACTCGGCACTTGTGCCACGGCAAAGTACGGTCAGCAATGAAAGTTGGTTCACACTGTAAGTTTTACATTCAGCATTACAAAAGTTCTACATTATGTCGCACGCTTAATATTATAGTGACCGAACTCAAAATTTACGTAAAATGAGTTAATGCACCTGGCGTGACTACAACAACGCCATCTATGAAATAGCTCTAAGAAACTCTTCAATACGTTGTGTTTTCCTACTCTTACAATCTTTGCTGTCTCTTTCATTTTCGCGACTTTTGTGACGTTGATTGACATAACACAGACTCATTCAGTGTTCGTTCAACCGTTACAACATAAACAGTTTGTGCATTTAATTTTAAAGTGACCTATTAGTGTTTAAGGCGTTTTCATTGTGAAATTAAAGGTAAGTTTTATGTATATTTTTAGTATTATTTTGACTCTTTCCGCAATGAGTCTTTTTAATTCTAAAATGTTGTTACATTCAACCGGCGTATTCGGTTTTAGGTCTATTTAAAACTAAAAAACAATAACAGTTTGTGATCACATTAAGTCAGTTTAATAGTAAAAATGTTGTCAAATTAGTTTTTGCTACAGTTATAGTTTAGTGTTACGTCTGTTTAATACTAATATTGATAACTTGCTCATGGTCACATAAAGTAATGGGTCTGTGCTTTATCAAAAATAATGCATATTTTTGTGGTCAAAATTGACAAAGTGTCCGTATTCAGTAATAAGTCTTATTCAAATTAAAATAGTAGAAAAAATAAATGCTTTTATTTATGATTTTACTTTCTAGAATGGCTTCTGCACGATCAAGGAAAATTCTTGATTTAATTGATAATAAAGGCAGTCCTCATTACCAAGAACACGACCAGGTAAGTAATAAGAAAATTGAAGGTACTTCAATTCCCTGCAATTCCCTGGCGTTTTCAATTAATTGTAATCATTTTTGTTTGCAGGCAAATACTGTGCCTAATGAACCGGTACAAAATAGCGAAATTCTCTCAGATAGAAGTATTGATGTCCAGGTAACCAAATAAAAAATATTTTTCCATTTTTTTTATTATTGAGGGTAATTTCAATACATTCATTTTTGTGTTTACTTGCAGGTGCTACATGATGTTAGAAATAAACCAGAAAATTGTACATTTTTGAATGCACAAGAGTATTTTAATGACACTGAACATCAAGATAGTCCTACCCCAAAACTAGATGATCAGGTATTGTAATTATTAAATTGAAAGTACATTAGTTACATTAGTTTATTCAAAGTTATTAGTATATTTTGATCCTAACTTAATGACATTGTTTTAATTTGACTTTCATGTTTACTTTGTCTTATAGATTTTGCGTGATGTCGAAAATGAACCTGAGAATCCTACCCGCATAAGAACACCTATAAATTATCTTATTTCGCCTATAAATTCCGAAGAAAGTGACGCAGATTTAAGTGACGGTGATCCTACATTCCAAGTAGAAAAGGAAAAAAGGGTTAATAATTTGCTAACTCGACCTATCCACCGCTCTAGTTCTAGCAGTAGCTCTTCTTCATCAAGCTCATCTTCGTCATCATCTGATAGTTCTAGTGATGAATCTGCGGAAAGAAACCCTGATAATAATAAAGAAAATACAACTCCGGAGCCGTCAAGATCACCTCAACGAGAACAGGAGTCCACTTCAGCAGCAGCTACAACAACTGATGGAGGTATTACTGTGACAAAAAGTAGAAAGCGCACTAGACAACCGGAAACCTGGAAACAAATTAAAGCTAAAAAGTTAAGAAATTTGGGAAAAACTTACGTTAATAGCAAAAATGCAACAGTTGAAGCTCGACATCTTAAGCCACCATGTAATAATAAATGCAGATTGCAGTGTGCTACCAAAATAGATTCTGTACAAAGGCAACGTATTTTTGATACTTATTGGGAAATTGGAGATATCCATAATCAACGATCTTTTATTTTGTCATGCTTAACCAATATTACACCCAAATATAAGTATACTAATGCTTTGGCTCCTAGAAATTGTAACAAAGCTTTTCATTTTATCGTTGATGGTAGTCCAATTCGAGTTTGTAAAACCTTTTTTCTTAATACATTAGGTATTTCTGATCGTATGATTCGTACAGTCAAAAGTAAGACCGATGAACATGGGATTTTAAAGACTGATTTTAGAGGTGTGACTGCTAGTAATGTGTCAGATGAAGCATTAATTTCTGACATCAAAGAATTTATCAATTCTATTCCAAGAACAGATTCCCATTACACACGCCAAACATCGACCCGTGAATTCATAGATGGTAGTAAAACGATAATTGATCTCTTTAGAGATTTCGAAGACATACAAAAACAAAAAAACAAGCCTGCTGGAAAATATTGCACATTTTATAAAGTTTTCACTACACAGTTTAACATTTCATTCTTTCGCCCACGTAAAGATCAATGCGATCTATGTTTACAATTCCAGAATTCATCAGCTGAAGAAAAACTTGTAATTAAAGAAAAATATGACATGCATTTGATAGAAAAAGCCCTCAGCCGACAGGAAAAATATAATGATCGATGTAAGATTGATGATAATAACAAAGTAATTCTATTTGATCTTGAAGCAGTTTTGCAGACACCTAGGGGGGACACCTCTGCTTTCTATTACAAAAGTAAACTTAATAGCTACAACTTTACTGTTGCTTCTTTAAACAAAAAAGTAGAAGGCCAAGTTCAGGATTCGTATAACAATGTGCAGTGTTATTTTTGGCGCGAAACGGACGCAAAAAGAGGTGCTAACGAAATAGGTTCATGCTTATTAAATTATTTTGAAAAACTTTGCAGTGAATCCAGAAATACTAATGAAGAAGGTATTGATCTAATATTGTATTCGGATAATTGCGGAGGGCAAAATAAAAACAAATTTATCGTTACAGTATATCTGTACGCAGTGACACATTTAAATATTAATTCAATAACTCACAAATTTTTAATCAAAGGCCACACACAGAACGAGGCTGACAATATACACAGTTTAATAGAAAAAGAAATTAAAAAAAATTTGAAAGCAGGACCTATATATTCTCCACATCAATATATTTCCATAATAAAAAATTCACGTAAATCCGGTTGCAAATTTGTAGTCAATGAGTGTACTTTTAATGATTTCTTTGATTTTAAAAAATTACAGGAAGATTGGGGTTATAATTTTAATAAAACCAAAGATGGAAACAACGTAGTTTGGAATAATATTAAAATGATTAAAGTAACAAAGAAGAGCCCATTTTCTTTTTTTATTAAAGAAACATACAACCAGCAGGATTATTCTGAAGTATGTATTCGAAATAGACGAACTAAAATGTTACCTTTAGAGCAATTAACACTAGTAAAGGCTTATACAGGCAAACAAGTGTTGAGCGAGAACAAAAAGAAAGACTTGCGCGAGTTAATTGCCAAAAATTTAATACCAAATTATTATTCAAATTTTTATGATTCTATACTATATTAGTTAACGGATTCAAAATCTGTTTTGATGATGTTAATTTTTTAGCTTATTTACTAAGATTGTAATGAGAACAAAATGGCTGATTGATAATAACTTTTGAAGTTCTATTTTTGTTTTGTTAATCATTTTATTTACTAGTTATTTTTATAAACCTCTAGTTACTATACTATAGTAACTTTCTCTATCTTTCTTTTAGTTCCTATACATGCAGCTACGATTAAGATAAGTAGAAGTGTAAGTTTAGAATCTATCTTGTACCTGTCTACTAGGATTTCATAAGAAATAAGACTGATTATAATTTTTATTTTGCTATTTTATATTGATTAAAAAGACTGAACCCAACAATATCGTTTTATTTTTTATTAATAAATGAACCCTAAATAAAATGCACAACGTAATTAGTATATTTTTATAGTATTAGAATGACTTAACATCATTAAAAAAAGACCGAAATAAAAAATTACATAATTATTTTAGTGATAAATAGACTTAAACCTAAGACGTACAGTCAAGTGTTTTTACTATTAGAAAGACTTAAAATAAATTAGGTCTAAATACTTTTTGGCAAATTTACCATTACTAAGTATTAAAAAGGCCTAAAACTACAAAAACAATTTTAAAAGGCTGTATAATTGAAACTAAATAACATATAACAAAAATTTCACTTTCAACTAAAACTTTGATGTCTACACTATTAGAAAAATTAAACTTAAATTGAACAATCTATGTAATGTCATATTTATAGCAAATTAAACAGCGCAAGTCGTAGTTGCAAAATCGTTTTTTCGATTTGCCAAAAAAGTGTTTTTTTGGATTCGGTCATTGTAATACTAAGCGTGCGATGTGTCGTTTTTATTAATATTGCGTTTAGTTATGAACTTATGATATACAAAAACTAAAGAGCTAGCGACTTTCCTTGCGGACTGTAACTTACGGTAATTTATACTATTGTGACGACATTATTAACTAAGTTCTGTTGAACTAGCAAAAGTCATGATTGTAGTTATTATTACTAGTGATGTAAACCCTTTATTATCTAGCAGTTCGGGCTCTGAGAAAACATTAAAAGACTCCTGTTTACAAAAATCACGTTAAAATTGCAAATCCCTTTTTATGAGTTATATTAATTTATTGAGTGTTAGTACTCACGTGCATTATTTTCGACGATGTTAGTTTCTTAACTTAAACAGGAGCCAGTACTTCATCAATCTTCTTCTACAGGGTGGCCCGTGAAACGTCCAAATCAACATTTTAGAAGCCTCTCTTCAAGGGCTTTCCGAAACGACGCCATGTATGTTCAGCTATTATTTATAGGTTAAGAGCTAGACGGATTTTAATATTTTTAGATGAATTCTCACATGACTTCCGACTATTTTATTTTTCTCTTTCAGTGTCGTATTTTTTGACAATATATTTTTATATTCTATATCCTTATATTATGGTCTACGATCGATACAGATACTATATGTCTAAGCGTCATCCAAATTGACTAAAAGTTAGCTCAAAGGGGATTTTTTTTGTTCGACAGGATTCGTTCTAGATTTTCAGTCTCCAAAAAAGAAAAACAGAAGCGTGGCAATGACCCCGAAGTAGTTTTTAAACACCTCCACGGACCCTCAGTTTTCCAAATCAATACTACTTTTCGGGACCTTATTTGGAGAAATTGGAGTTCGAACATGGTAGGTAAAGCGAAAAACACAATTTTTTCATACTTTGTAGTAATCAAGTATTTATGTGTTTCCGCTTGGAGTAATCCATTTATCATGTAGTTCCATGCATCCGATTCGAGAGGCTTCTAAAAAAATTCTTTGGAGTTCGTTTCGGGTCCCGGCCTGTATATCCATCAAACATCCTGTTTAATCTATACCTGCTTCGATATAGCAATAGCAGCTTTGCACCCAGCCTTTATAACTTCAGTCATGGCTTTATAGAACGGTGCCTGTTCTGCTCCATGGTCTATTCCCGTGTCGTGATGTTCCTGCTCCTCATTTCGGAAGTTGGTGATGGTTTCCAGGATCTCCTTGTCTATGTTAGGGTCCTCCATTAAAGTTCGTAGCTGGTCGTTGTAGTGGTCCACTATGACGGTCTCTACGGCCACTGTGCAGGCCATCGCCGCTTCTTTGCCTAGCAGAGCTGTGCCTGTAATTGATAAGAGGTGGGATGATTATAAAACATTACATTACAATTAGAGGATGTGTTTAGCCTGCCATTCAAGCAAAGCATACATATAAGCATATTCGTTTAATTTCCTACAATCTAATCTAGGCATAAAATATTTCATTTATAAGCTCAAAACGCAGTAGTGTATCAATTATTGTTTATTTTGGATTGCTTCTTTCGATCCCAAGACATTGCCGTAGGGCTAGCCAACAACCAACAACCTACAATTTAGCGTACGCTTATACCTACCTATACTAGCATCGCCTTCCGGTTTCACCCGCATAACACAAAATAGGCGCACTCTTGTACTTTTGTATTCAGTGCTAGTCAGGATTTTCATTCACGATAAATGAACGAAACATCGCTTATTATAACTCACATACTCCATACAACCTCACTACTCACTCTTACACCCACACCCCACACTCACTCACTTACACACTAACATTACTCACTCGTAACACACGCATCACACGTACTCGCACGATTTGGCTTTTTTCTCCTGTACACCGTTCATTCTTTTGCAGTGCCGTTTGTATAATGTTAATTTACCACTTTTACTTTTATTTTTAATATTGCATGACTACTTTGTTTACTTTGTCTACACTTCAATTTCAATTGCATTGTAATTAATAATAACTGGAAGTGCGGAGACTCCTAATACAAGCAATTCCTTGCTCAAAAGGAGATCTCCAAAAATATGTATCTAAATGCCTATTGTGATTGAAATAAACATTTTAATTTTTTAATTTTAAGTTGAGCTGTAGTCCGAAGGCAGTCCTTTAAGTCAAATCAAATCATTTATTTCTTTGCAAACATGATATAACATAAGTGTCTATGAGTTTTACTGATTGGTTTTACATATGCTAGAAGATCGAACCTTGGCCTAAATTTAGTTATTGTTTATTAGCCATTATTGCCCACTGCTGGACAAAGACCCTAATACATGGGTTAAAAATATAAGAGAGCTTTTAAACACTTATCAGCGCCCAACACAAATCATCAACATTCCATATGCGCCAGTAGCGCCGTCGCGGTCTGACCCTATACTCATTGATCAGCACTTCGAACTTGGCGCGATGCTTCTTCTCCTGGTCCCACACGAACCTCGGTCCTTATAAATAAAAATCATAACAGGGCCTTATACACTTACCAGCGCCCAACATAAACCCAGCTACATTCCATATCGGCGTCAACGCCGTCGGCCGGACCCTGTACTCATTGATCAGCTCTTCAAACTTGGCGCGATGCTTCTTCTCCTGTTCCCACATATGTTGGATGAGGGGGCCCTCCGCGGTGCGACCGAGCACGGCCATCTGACCAGCGTAGATGCGGTCCGCGCCCAGCTCGCCAGCATGGTCCACGCGGATAATTGAGTCTAGCTGAAAAGGGGATTGAGTTGGGTTAAAATTGAGTTTGATACTAAAGGCAGTTTCAGCTGTAATCCATAATGCTACACTTCGCTCGCTCTCTGTTGTACAGCGAGACATCAATCTGGAGTTCGCGTTATCGCGACAATGTAGCCGTAGCATAATAGATAACAAATTTAAAGCATTTTATCTAACCGTATTGTATTCTCCTAGTTTTCAGATATGCTAAACTAGGGGTCCATCGTTGTACCTTTTGAATAAAAGGTCTCAACATAACATTTCTATCATCAATTCAGGAGTATACGAGGGCGACACTGAAAGTTTTTTAGAACTGCTACTCGGTCCATCGTTGTACCTTTTCAATAAAAGGTCTCAACATAACATTTCTATCATCAATTCAGGAGTATACGAGGTTATACGACACTGAAAGTTTTTTAGAACTGCTACTTTTTTTTTTTGGGTGGGAAATTATCAAATAACTTCTCCCGCTCTGGGCGGAGCGGGAGGGCGTGTCAGACTTTTACTGACCACTTGTAAACAATATAATAAAAACCGGCCAAGTGCGAGTAGGACTCGCGCACGGTGGGTTCCGTACTATTATCTATAAAAACGCCAAAAAAATCACGTTTGTTGTATGGGAGCCCCCTTAAATATTTATTTTATTCTGTTTCTAAGGTTTCGTAGTCAAAAAGGAACCCTTATAGTTTCGCCATGTCCGTCTGTCTGTCTGTCTGTCCGTCCGTCTGTCCCCAGCTTAGCTCAGAGACTCTTAGTACTAGAAAGCTGTAATTTGGCATGGGTATAGATATTAATCAAGCCAACAAAGTCGTAACAAAAACCTTGAAAAAAAAATTTTTTTAGAGTACCTCTAAAAAAACCTCTTGCACGTAAAGTGGGGATGATAATTTTTTTTCTCGTCTACCCCATAGTATGGGGTATCTTTGGATAGGCCGTTTAAAAATATTGTGGGTCTGTGAAAATCATTTTTCAATTCAGGGATCCGTTTGCGTAAAATTAAGCTTTAAAGTGCTATTTTTTGTTAGGGTCAAGTGTCCCCCCCCCCTGCCAGCTAAATGGTTGGTTTTGGATATGTGAAAAAATTCATGGCAGTATATATAACGAAATTAAAAGGAAAACTATCACAGCTAAGTAGGCTTTACAAGTTAACGAGTAATAGTCGACCAACTTAAATTTGCAGTTGGAGAATTGACCGTAACGTATATCGATGTATGGGAGAGCATGTTTTTCAAATACAATGTTAAGTTTGTTTTTGGGATAAATACGGAACCCTTCATTATGCATGGTCCGACATGCACTTGGCCAGTTTTTTTTTAGTATTTTTTGTTATAGCGGCAATAGAAATACATCATCTGTGAAAATTTCAACTGTCTAACTATCACGGTTCATGAGATACAGCCTGGTGACAGACGGACAGACAGACAGACGGCGGAGCATTAGTAATAGGGTTCCCATTTTACCTTTTGGGTACGGAACCCTAACAAAATAAGTTCACATTTTGAAAATGGAACTCTTTGCCAATATTATTGTGTATGTATCTCAGGTATGTATATTATTCATTTGTCATTTGTTTACGATTTGGCGGCAAATTGAAAATTGTCTGTGTCTGTCTCACTAATTTAACGCGAGAAAATTTTCGTACAATGATTTTTTATGACTTTCGATGTCATTTAAGTCAACAAGAAAGTTATGATAGACTTCGATTGGACTTTCACGATGAAGCCCCATCTCGTGCCACTGTTTACAACTAGTTTAATGAGTTTAAACGTGGTCGCACTAATCTCACCGATGATCTGCGTGATGGACGGCCTTCTACGGCGACGACTGAAGATAACATCAGTGTTGTGCGGCGTATGATAGACTGACAAAAGAGTGACTTATCAGCAGATTCGGATAAGCTTAGGCATCGGTATGAGTCAAGACCGGCCTCCATGAACATTTAGCGGTCAGGAAGCTTTGTGCCCGGTGGATACCTCATAATTTGACAGAGGCCCAAAAACTCCGTCGTGTTGATTGATGTCGTGAAATGGTTCAAAGATTTAACGGAGGTGACTCAAATGCTGTATTTGACATACTTACGGGTGACGAAAGCTGGATTTATTGTTATGATCCTGAAACAAAGAGACATTCTGCTGTCTGGGTGTTTCCTTCCGAGGAGTTGCCAACTAAAGTGAAGAGAGGTCGAAGAGTGGGAAAAAAGATGGTGGGCTCGTTCTTCGGAAGGACAGGTCATTACGCAACAATTGTTTTAGAGGATCGAAAAACAGTTACTGCAGAGTGGTACACTAACAATTGTTTGCCACTTGTCTTGGAAAAAGTTCGGGAGAAACGACCTCGCAGTAGGATCCTCCTTCACCACGATAACGCCTCGTCGCCTCCTTCACCACCAAGCAAACAAGCGACTACTTGGCGACGTCAGACGTGGAATTACTGGGTCACCCGCCCTATAGCCCCGACCTCGTACCTTGCGATTTTTATTTATTTCCGAAAATAAAAGAAACACTTCGAAGAAAACGTTTTATGGACGCCGAGGAAACAGTGGCGGCGTTTCAAAATGCCGTCGAAGAGACCCCTAAGGACGAGTGGGCAAAGTGATTTTGCCAGTGGTTCCATCGGATGTATTGATGTAAATGGACACTATTTTGAAAATATATAATAAAACTAATAACTTGCTAGTTTGTTCTGTTTTTGATTTTCTAAGAACTTTCAGTGTCACCCTCGTATAAGGAGCGTAGCAGGTGGCGTTCTATAGTTTCTGCCTACCCCCATGGGATGAAGGCGTGAGTTTATGAATGTATGTAAATTCAGTGTGGCCGCAAATCAATAGTAACGAAAACTTGTTGGTTGCCTTTACCAAATAAAAATCTGACTTGCTAGTGCAGGTGTGGTAAATAGAATCGCGGGTTTTAAGTAAAAACTTTCGTATTATCTGCCTACTTACATGAGGATTCTTCTTCCAATACGGCCTGCTACTAGAAGACACTGCGCTGTGTGCGCAGCGTATCTGTTGCAGCAACGGTGTTCGCAGCATCTTACTTCACTTCTGTAACTGACTAATACAAGGCTATGTTACAATAGAGTGTTTGTTGCAGGTATATGTGCGCAGAAATGTTTAAATGGGGGCAAATGTATACAAAAGGACACCTGCGAATGTCCTAAAGGGTATTATGGATTGCACTGTGAATTTTGTAAGTATCTTTTCCGGCGTAAGAATTTTGAATGTATCTAGATTTAAAATTACCATGATTAAGCTATTGTTGCAAGCTGCATTGTGTTGAAATAATAACTCGAAGTACCCTAATGTTGTTACAGCATCTGATTTTAACCCCTAACTTGTAAAGGCTAAACTAAACCATTTCCTAGGGCCTAGAGCATTATAGATCCCTCCTTGATGAACCGACTTTTTCTCTTCGTGAAACTACATTGAACCTAACTAAATTATTATTATCTTTCTAGCGAAATGCGTAATCCCCTGCCTGAACGGGGGTCGTTGTAAAGGCGTGAACAAGTGCCGCTGCCCGGTCGGCCTCGGCGGCAACCACTGCGAGGTGGGGCGCCGGCTCGGGGACTGCACGTGCCGCGGCGAGGCGTGCGCCGGGCCGCACACGTGCCGCCACGGCCGCTGCGTGGCGGGCGCTTGCGTGTGCGAGGCGGGCTGGAGGGGCCGCTGGTGCCATAGGTCCACAGGTATGTACCAGTACCTGTCCATTTCTATAGTTGAACAGACTGCAAGTCTTCATTTATGAACCTCTATTAAAACTTTGTATGGACAACGATCATTTCCCCACTGGTACACACAAAGTATGGAAGAAAAAGACAATACATGTTGCTATGGATAAAGGTAAGAGAATGCTGATGACACACATAGGTATATAATTTTGTGGCAGTGATTATATTGCTAGATGCCGTAGATTCTGACGCCATTAAATGGTAGTAGACATCTCTTTACAATCACTATCTTCTCAATGTTTCCTCCAATCATTAACTACCATTCAATCTCCCTGGACTTTTTCCAACTATGTTGGCTTCCAGTCTAACCGGATACACCTGAATACCAGTATTTTACATGGAGCAACTGCCTTTCTGACCTACACAAACCAGTAACTAGGCAATACAATAACCCTTGGTAAGACTGGTTGTCAGATTTTTGGGCTTCTGATGACCCGTAACAACTCTCAAAAATCCACGAATGACAGCCAATCATTAACCACCACATCTAAAATATCAATGCTAAGTTTAACCATTATTTGCTTTGCTTTTTTTGCAGGATCATCAGAAGAATCTGGTGAGTACAAAAGGCCACGATGAAACAAAAACAGACAGGTGATGAAACTACTTAATAATGATGTGATTTCTTTAATTTTATGAAAAATATACATACCTACTTTGTAACATTGATAAATTAGTCATTTAGATGTTAAGTTCTACGCCACCTAGTTTATGTATTTAGATTTAGAAATAATATAAAATATTAGATATACATTTTACTTGTTTTATTTAATAACTCTTCCTTACTCACAAAACATTGGCCTTCCAAAAATAAATAACCTGAACAGCACTTGGTGCACCTTATTATTGAAACGTAAAGCTATGATTATCTCATAATAATTTCCACTTAGAATGAATTCTCTGACATGTGTTTCCGCAAATCCACCTTTAGAATGGATTTTTTGGGATGGATAAATGGAATAACTTCTGTTTACATGTCTTGAAACTAAATTATGAATGCAGATTATCTATCCTCAACCTAGCTTAGAACCATTCCACCAAACCAAAGCAGTTATGAGATGAAATATCTTGAACAACTAATGGGTTGTATAATAATAATTTGTCTACGGGTCTATGCAAGGGAGTCAAGGGGCAAAGATACCATTCTTACCTTCAAATTGAAAAAAAGCACAGTAGGCCTGAAAATACTTAACACTACTAACATTTCTTTTTAGATTAACAGAAGGGTTTTTGATAGGCTTCATCGTCATCATTTCAGCCGTAAGACGTCCACTGCTGGACATAGGCCTCCCCCAACATTTTGGGGGTTGCCATAATCGCCACGCTTGGCAGGCGGGTTGGCGATCGCAGTATGGTGTTAAAATTCATAGAGAACGCTGCTGCCCATTCTCCAGTAAGTCCCTTAGTCGCCTTTTACGACACCCACGGGAATTTGATAGGCTTGCAGTATAGGTATGGCCAGCAATCATAAGCTACAGAGAGGTTTGTAAGGAGAGAGAGGAGGCTTTGTCCCAGTAGTGGGAACCGATTGAATGTAGGCTAACAAAAAAGAAAATTGTTTAATGTTTTGTTTACCTAACCTCGGGTAGGTTAGGTAAACAAAATAAATAATTTTCTGTAGATCGAACAGTTAAATGGCAATAATAATATTTGTAAACAAAAGGAATAATAAAAAGAGCCAAACCAATACTTTGTTTGCCTGATTGACTGAAACGAACGAATAGTTTTCTAGGCAATACTATTTTTTAGTTTTTCTATAGCAGCCATGGAAAGGATAATTTCAAGTAACCTCAAACATCAAAATTTCATATTTTTATCGTAAGAAATATTACACTCACCTTATTTATATTTAATAAGTCCGGAAATATGTTACGCAATCTTCAAATATTATGAAAATAACAAAATCAACACGCGAATTCACAAAACTTGTTTACAATCGTGAAACGTCAAATGTAGTTATTGAAAATCTCACTAGATGGCAATACAGTATGACGTGAAATGATCAATTTCTAAAATAAACTAGGGATTTTTCCTGAACATCATACAACTTAGGACGTCAGAATAAATAAATAGCAATAATTGGCTGTCAAAATTGGTGAGTATCTTTCACAAAATAAGCTTTTATTTACTTACAAAGCTACGAATCCTTTCCCCCCTCAGGTAGAGGGGCAATTTCCCTTTCCATGCGAAAACCACACCGCGCAGACTCGGACAAAATGGCGACCCCTAGATACGAAGTTTATACGGTCCACATACCGCGCTTACCGATCGATACTAATGGAGGACTCGAATTTTTCGGGGACTCTCGTGCACTCCGTAAATTTTGTGAATTCAGTGTCTGGCCGAGTGCAAATGTCTTAAAAAGTGTTGATTTGGACGGGTTACATCACAGCAACTTCGCAAGACTTCTAATTGGATTGCAAAATGTGCTTCAAATCACGCAGGTGCGTACGCAGCCGTAGTTTCACCATTCTGTCTGAGCCTGCTCGAACGCGCGGCTCCCCTTCATGATGGCCATTCATTTTGGCTTATCCTTTACGCCGCCGCAAAGAGCTTGCGTCATGTCATGCGTCTTCGAAACTGACCCGTCGCGGGGCACCATGCACCGTATAAACAAAACATCAAACAAAATGCGTCATTGGTGTATGCTACTGCATTTATTCGCGCGTAAAAGGCAGAAAATTGTAAGTTGCAGTTAAAATTATGCACATAAAGATGAAGATGGATTCCTGAAAATATAAGTTGGTGCATTGGACTTGTATTCTTCTCTGTCCGAGACTTCTAAGATACGTTTGTCTAGTTAGATATTCGGTAGATGTTGGAAGCTCGAGTATTGATTTTTCTCAGCTAGGTGCCTACACAACAGAATAGTCCAACATTTTGTACTCTGATTTGCTAGCTAAATACATTTGGGGTCGCCAAAGGATGATTCCGCTTTATATTGTGGGTGAAAATGTATTCTCTTAACATAATATTTGACAAAATCCTGCATATGCATGATTTCCTATAAGAAAATTTTATTCTGTCTGACTTCATAGACTCCATTCTGTAAAGCTTATTATGAATAACAGACCCCATTTTCCTAAGACTGCTTTTCCTCAATACAAATTGAGTTGTAATAACATTTGTAATTGTATTGTAATAAATTACAGTTTAATAAAAATACTGGGCTTTTTAGTTTTTTAAAAATCAATACAGACACCATGTCTATGAATAGTAACATTATTTTAGCCCAGACAAACATTTAGGAGGTCAGGGTTGGCTTGTAAAATATTTAGACTAGGCTTCCTAATTGGGTTCCATAACACTGGGGATGTGATATTTTTGCCAAGAGTGAAGTCATTAACCTCTATTGATTTTCTAGAGCCACCACTAGTTATGCATGCATTGATAATAGTATTACTTTAATATTTTATGAGCCTTAGTGAGTCTTAGTGGAAGGCCTAGACACACAGCTAGAGAAGAGATTTAAAATATCACATACCGTAAAATGGGGTGAATAGAAATGCAGGGGTGAATCGAGACGCAACTTTATAATGGATTTTAACGTTGAAATAATATCTTTTGTTGCCAAAAAGGACTATAATGTGTTACCTGTACTATAATTAACGATTAAGTGCCTTGGCAACAAACTAAATATATTATTTCAAGGTTAAATCCATTTTAAAGTTGCGTCTCGATTCACCCCTGTATTTCTATTCACCCCGTTTTACCCGGTACCTTAGTATTATGTTTAATTATTCACAGATATAATGAAATAGACACAGCTTTGACAATAATTAGAAACACTGTTCATCTTGGTCTGCTATGACCTAATTTTGGGAATAAATCAATAAAATGTTAGTCATGACTACTCAAAGGGATATTCTGGTAAATTAATTTTATATTTTTGCAAATAAAATAATGTAACATGATTCATTCAATTGAAGAAAAATAATTGGAACTTTTTTCTAACTAGAAAATAGTTTGAAGAATTCTACGACCTAATCAAGAGCCAGTGTACTAAAATTAACTCTCATTTTATAAATTAAAATTATTCTAAATCTTATTAATTCAATATATATACTAATGTTATAAAAATGGAAGGCAACCAAATCATTTACCAATCATTCAAGAATACACAAATGTTATGTAAAGACTTGAAAATAAACAACAAGCCAAGTATTGATCTTGTTACATGCAGCTACAACTTACAAGGTCATGCCCTTTAGTATCTATGTAGAGAATGGTAAGACAATTAGACACAATTAAAATACTAGTCTTTAAGAAAAACATAATATTCTTAAATCATTCACTATTTATTACTGCTTACATAGACATTATTTGTCTTGAATCCTAGGAGCAGTCTTCAATACATTAAAAAAAGAATACCTATCTACATCTCTTCCACATAGACAAAAGGTTAAAACTGGCACTGCATCATACTGCAATATGAGTGCATCAATATCGTCTTATCTTAATCGTTTATTTTCAAGGCAACAGCATTAAAATAAAACAATGAAAATAACAATAATAAAATTGAAATCTGTGTTATAATTCTTGTTTGAAACCTAAATCGCTCCTAGACTCACTTAAGCCAACAACATTCAAAGTTTGATGACTGCCTCATAAGAGCCTGTTCTCACGATGCCTTGCGGCGCTCGCGCTGCTTCGCAAAAATTTCGCTGCTTAGGCGGTCGTTGATATGCTGCAGCGGCGCCCCACCGCAAAGATTTCGCCGTTCTTCTGCCGCACAAACAACTGAGCGGTCCGGAGGCGTCGCAACGCGTACACCCCGCGTCGCGGGTCTCGTCTCGCGGGTTGCAAGGCCGATGTACGTGCGGTGCGACGCCGGAACGCACCGTGTGGCATATTTGTATGTAGGACGCCGCAGCGACACCGTTATGGCGCCGCGCCGCCGCCGCAACGCATCGTGTGAATCGGCCTTTAGATGTTGTATACACATAAATTAGTGATGAATGGTGACAGGTTTATACAATAATGACAATACCATATGAAGAAATAATGGCCTGACTACGCATTTCTGCAACATAAATGGGTTTCAACTTAGATAAGACTCTTTTCAAATATAGCTGAGATTTTATGGTGCTATTTCTTTCATTGATCATGAACATGAACCTAGTAGCACCAATCAAGACAATACTTCTGACGAACGAGAGGTCCAGGGTTCGATTCCCAGGTCGCGTAACAATTTTGGCTGTCGGTCAGGCAACTCTGACAGTCAGGCTCTATTATTAGTCAAATAACATCAACAACATTGTCACTCAGGTCATAAAGCTCATCAGTTGAAGAGCACCGACCGCGTCGCAGTAGCACGCCGCGACACAGGTTCACAACCCAATGGTTCGGCATCTGGGCGGGCAGGACGAAGGCGACCCAGACTACGTCATGAATTCAGCCGTCAGTACTGAATCCATGGATATGGAGGGGGAGGTAAGATATTAGCGATAAGGCGACGATATTTATAATCTAGTTGTGGTCAGTTGAATCATTTCCCTAGGACTCGCCGAGCTTCATTGTCTCGGTGCTTTTCTAGTAGGTCGCTAGTGAAGATACTGGCTTCAAGGGAAATCAACTTGGTATAGTATGAGAGCTGGCGGAACCTGCCGTATGCCCAATAAGCTAGGAGCCACAATACCACGGAGGGAGCCCTGACATTGCCAGAAGGCGCCGCTGTGTACCACGTGATTGCGGGATGAGTTAGACAGTAATTATAGGAGGAGACTACGGTCCACATATTAATTAGGCCAGATTAGCTGTGGAAGTCATGGGGGAGGCTTTTGCCCTGCGGTCGGAAGATTCAAGCTAAGTGATGAGCTATTAGTACGACACATTGGATACAGGGGCATGGCCCCGCCCCAAAAGACCCAGGAATGCCATACTTCGACTCAATTCAGATGCACTTTTACACAGCATACTCATAGGTAAGTAGGTATATCAGGAATCAGAAATATATTTTTACAAAAGGTGAATTTTTACTTCTCAGTTAATATACGAAGATATAACAAGCATGCACATACTTAGAATCCCTAGCAAAGCCAACCACCTCGTAACCACGTCCTTGGAATTAACTTGGGACCTTGAAATGAACATAAATCTTTAAATGCAATTGTTTACACTCTTGGGTTGAATTTCTAAAAACGCTGAACACGCATTTTTCCATCAAGCAATAGGCTAAATACAAAACTAGGTAACGGAATTACTTTAGCTCAAGGGATAAATTTCCAAAAATACTGAAGCACGTCTTATTTATTTTCTGACCGAAAAGATAATTAACTTGAAATTAAAAGTTAAGCCGAAAATTGCCGAATTTCTATAGTTCCGAACCTTGTTAGAATGCCTGGGCCTGGGCCATAATTTACCACGCGGGCCCAGTGCGGGTTGGTAGATGTCACATGTCTTCGAATTCTTGGTTCTCGGGCATGGCTGTTTCCTCACGATGTTTTCCTTCACCGTTTTGAGAGCACTGGTGATTAAAGAATTTACACCAACTAAAGCGCCTGCTTGGGTTCGAACGACGACCTACAACTTGTAAGTCGGGGCCGTTACCACTGCTCCCTTGCCTCTGATATGACAATCATAATAAAATGACGACATAATAAAGTACACTTTGGATCCAGTAAAGCTGCTTTTAACTGTGCAGCCCGTAAAGTGAGGTGGTTTGGTTATCATTGCTTCTTCTTTAAGGCTCGTACAGACCGGCATTACATTCTACGAGAAGATGTCGTCGGCGGCGGTTCTAAACCAGCCGTGATACAAGGTCACGCCAATTGGACGCGTCTTGTAGGGCGTCCTTGGAAGTCTGTTAGCTCGTCTCTTGCGTATGTAGGTATGTACCTCTAGTAAGAAAATCGATAGCAAAGATCGTCGCAACTACTCCCGTACCTACTTCTCAAATCGGATTCAAATATGGCTTCAAGTCTCACCAACTCTGTTACAAAATCTGCGAAGTTTTATTGTGAAATCACGATAAGTTTATCGTGATTTCACAATAAAACTCTTAGAAAAATGTAAACTAGTCTGAAAATGTTATCCCCAAGTTATAATACAAGGTAGGTAGGCTACAGTCGTACATACAATATAGTTCAACATTACGTAATACCACTGGTATTGATTATGACTCTGGACTGGAGCAGAAAGTCGAACAAGCGTGTCCTGTAGAACAATAGTTAAATAACTTAAAACTACATTTATTATTTTCATAATCCTGTCATGTCCATATTTACTTCTACATGTTGTTTATTCAACAACCATTTAGAATTTTGCAGTTTTACAAAAGCGGCAAACTATCAACAACAACAACCTAATTTAGTGTTGTTTCGAATCCCGAGAGACAGACTTCCCACAGACAGACTCACGTAACAGTCTGGCTGCTGGAGTTCAACAAACGTAGAATACAGAACGAGTTCGCGGAATAGCATTTACACGAGTTTGTGCACGAGTTTGTTCGCTCTGAGATATATTTTGGAAACATAATTCTAATGCGACATCAAGGTGCTACATACAACTCGTAATAATATGTTAGATTGTTGATGTATGTTACACATTAATTTAGAAAGATAAAATCACCTTTGTAGTTATTTTTCTGTACCTTTCTGTTTGTGTACACACGGCTACTTATCAAGCTATACACGGAGAAAAAAGTGATCACCATAAATAACAAAACTGTAATGTATTTTACGAAAAAACTAAGTTTTATTATTAAATACAAAAGTTTTGATGTTTTCGCAACCACTAGTGTTTTTTAGCAAAACCTTAGTATTTGTAATTGCAATTTCTAAAAGTCAGTTGTAGTAAATGTTAGATAATACATATTTTCATAGTTATCGCAAATTATAGTAAATATTGATAAAGTTTTGTAATTTTTGCAAATCCTTACACTTTATTGAAAATAGGTCATTTGTAGTTTCAGGAAAGGGTTTTAGTATATGGCAACATTACAAAATTTAGTGATCTAAAACTAACAACATTATTAAATTTACAAACGGTTTACTTGAAATTACTAAACGCATTTCATAAAATAATACTATTACAAAATCTTGTAATTCGATGCGGCACAAGCATACGTGCATCCGCGATTCCGCGATTGTACACCATTTCGAGTTTGCGCGTGAGTCGAGTGACAAGTTGCTGTAAAAATTAACGTCTTCAAAAGCAAAGAAAATTTGATCGTTTTAGTATTAGGTAGGTATGCCCAATTTGAGCGCCAAATAAAAATTTGTTCATAACGATGGATATGCCAAAACGATCAAGTTTTATTTTTATTTTTAGTGGCTCTACTTAGGTGTTCTTTGCATTGTGTAGCATCCTGTACTTAAATAACTATTTTAGGTTGCTGTTAACATAGTTGTTGTAACTATTATTATTTTTAACCGACTTCCAAAAAGGAGGAGGTTCTCAATTCAGCGGTATGTTTTTTTTTTTGTATGTTTCTTACGCGATTACTCCGTTAATTATGGACCGATTTTGAAAATTCTTTTTTATCATTAATAAATAAAATAGGAAAAATTAAAATGAGTGTTTCATTAAATAAGCAAAGTAAACATCTATACCAATTTTTAGTTTTGAGAGTTTGATAGTAATATCGGAAATTGTGACGTCATATAAAAAACAAACTTGTAATTTTAAGAGCTTAATACATAGAGCGGTACTAATTTTTAGTTCATTTAGTGCTTTGGTTTTAGTAATTTATCTAGTTTATTTTAAGACCCATACAGGTGGTTGTAACAGAGGGGGTCGAAAGAGATTTTCTTAAGAGGTGAAACTATACGTCATTACGAGCAAAAATTATGGTACTTACGTACTCACAATGACGGATAGAATCGCCCACTAAACTCTCTTTCGATACCTCTGTTCCAACACTCTGTATGGGTCTTTACTTAAACTAGATAAATTACTAAAAGCAAAGCACTAAATATACAAAAAATTAGTACCGCTATAGGTATCTATTATGCTCTTAAAATTACAAAACAGTTTGTTTTGTCTATGGCGTCACCATTTCCGATATTACTATCAAGCTCTTAAAATTACAAATCAGTTAGTTTTTGTCTATGACGTCATCATTTCCAATATTACTATTGTGCTCTTGAAATTACAAAACAGTACGTTTTTGTATATGACGTCATCATTTCCGATATTGCTATTGAACTCTTAGAATTACAAAACAATTAGTATTTTCGTTTATACTAAAACAATCTTGAGATTACAAAAATGTTACATGTAATATTTATTAACTGTATTTACAAAAATCGATATGCAATTATTACAGGACATTTGTTGTCCTCGGATTTATGAATTTTAGAAATTTTAGTAAAAATTAATGTATTTTTGTCAGATTTTGGCTCCGTGTACATTTCCAGTATAAGCTGACCTCTCATTGTACGGAAATCCTATACAATGCGAGATCAGCCTAAACTGGAATATATGGCTTGATATGTAGCCATACATTCCAGTGGGTACATCAAAATTAAATAAATAGTAAAGGTGCTAGGTGCCGCGGTTCGATCCCATACGATAAGAATGTATTGTCTATAGTATAGACTCTATTCAATGTGTGTCTGTATTCCTCCGGTGTGGCTAAAATACAAACATACTATAGATCGGGAGTGCACTGGGTTTTAAAATTAATGAATATAAACTTTGTGTAAATAAACAAACCGACTATACAGGAGAAATTCTTAGTGTAGTGTGTTTTTTTGTCAGTTTCTTACTCGACAAATAATAAAATCATTGCTCTGGGGAGGATTGTTGCGCCACTTCTTCTTCCCATCTAAAGCACTAGGAAGTGGTGAAGGGCGGGCGTTTTGGGGGACTGTCATTATGTAATTTTGACGTTAAAAAGTGGAGCCTCTCATCCTAATTTGAATAAAATATGTTCTTTGATTTTGACTGTTTAGTTAACTGTTTGCTATTGGTTGCTAAAAGTGCATATAATTCGCAGGACATGTCACAAGTAGACGGATGCGGGCTCAGCGGGGCCTCGGACGACGAGGACGACTGCGCGTCTTCGCCGGCCGGTTCCAACTACGATGACAGCGCCGATCTCATCAAGAACGCCATGAGCGATGAAGTTACCAAACAGCTGGCTGCCGCTGGTGAGTTTTTTTGGTGGTATCATGGCTACCTGTCACCTGGCTTTGACAGATTAATCAAAATGTACAACGCTAAAAGGTTCTTTTGGCGCGTGGCCAAATTCGGAACTAAGGTCGCCATCTTGTTTTTTCATACATTTCACAAAACAATATTGCACAAATATTTACCAACAGCGCTCCCCCATGTTCGTCATTCGAGCGCCAAAAAATCCTTGTAGCATTATAGTAAGGATGCCTTTGAACCTAGCAGTGGTTGATGTCGCATTGGCGCTGTGTAGCTGCTGCAGTAGCGTCGCATAGTCATGATTGTGTCAAAGCTATCGTCGCGTTGCTGTGGACGCGTATGTAGTTAGCGATACGTTTTAGCAGCATAATATTATACTTCAAAAGCCTACGTTAGATGCGAAGGGAGCCCTGGTATGCACGGTCTTACTCGCGTGCATTATGTATTCGGGATTGAGAATTAACCTGTAGTATGATTCACGGCCTTGCCATGGGCTTCTCGTGATAATGGATTCCGCTTGAATCAGAAACTGTCGATAAAATCCACGTGAGTAAAGCCATACGGAAGAACCTAAGTGTCGCTCGCCCTTGATGAATCAGGCTTCTAGAACTACTATTTATAATATTTCATAGTACCGTGTTCAAGTTATGCTCAAACGTTTTGACGTTTTTTGTCTGTTTCGGGGATCGATCGAAGTCCACATTTAAAATTGGACCTGTATCGTGTTTTCCAAGATTTACAAATGCCGTCAACCAACAGGTCCGGTCGGCATGGCCGCCGCTGCCGCTATAGCGTCCTCAAAGAAACGCAAGCGGCCTCACTCGTTCGAGACAAACCCCTCCGTCAGGAAGAGACATCAGAATAGATTACTTAGGAAACTCAGAGTAAGTTACGATTAATGATTTTTTTAACTGTTGTGGAGTTTTCACAGATTTTAACAATGTTTTTACTGGACCTTAGACTGTCTCTTATAATTGGAATTTTACCCATCAAACTGTAGCACAGCAATACTGCCTGGTGTTACAAAACACCCCTGCTGCAATACAGTAATACTTTCAATGACGAGGACTCTTACAAGGATCCCACCATCGACAGTCTAGGACATAGACCTCTTCAACCACGCCACAACTCTACGACAACCCACTAATTTAATAAATAGTATGTACTACTGGGAGGTTTAGTATTTCAACAATTAATGGTTATTTACTATACAACAACCAACTCCCCACAAACAGCAAACCATCGAAGAGTTCGCGACACGCGTCGGTCAACAGGCTGTAGTCCTAGTAGCAACACCCGGCAAGCCGAACACTTCGTACCGTGTGTTCGGCGCCAAGCCGCTAGAAGATGTGGTGCGTAACCTCCGCTGCATGATCATGGAGGAGTTGGAGAACGCGCTCGCCCAGCAGGTAAGTCGGCTTCAATATAATTATGTGACGGGTTTTTGATGTTGTTGGTGTTACTTGTTCTCTTGTAAGGCTGCGGATTGAAACAATTGCTCATGCTGTAAACATGGCGGTGGTCATTCCGTAAAAAGAAAATATTGGAGATTCTCAAATAATTTATTTCATTAGACTTCAGGCGCGTTCTTAAGTCAAAAATAACAAGGAAAGAGAATAATTAGAATTGCTCAATCGAAAATAAAGTTTGGAATGAGCAGAAGAAATTGACGACATACAATTAGTGTCCTATCTCGTGCAGGTTGTATTAATGCTCGTTTATGTTGGAGTACAAACAAAACTATCCTTATGAATTTATTCAATGAAAAACCGTTGGCTACTCCTCAAAAAAATATTTTGGTATCTCTGTAGAATCAACATCATCAGATCCCTGAACATATTTTTTTTTTCTTAAAAGCTTATTTTGCAAATTATAAGTATCAGTCCTCACTGGCGAGCACCTAAATGACATAACGGTCAAGATAACGGCCTTGACGAAGCCTCCCCTTTTTCGGACCCTTTGCGTTTAACGATTTCACGCTATTTTACTATGAAACCCGTATAAAACTGTGACTTTTAAGTAATCTATACAATATTAATTCCTTCTTATGAGTGGGTATTAAATTGTTTTCATAACATTCTAGCTATCCCTACTTATAACATGATCTTTTTTGGCTTCAGCGAGATTATATCACCAGTAACTGAAGTTTCTACTAACTAACCTAAGTTAGAGAAGCAATTAGTGTCGTAACACAACACCTAAAGCAAAGAAATAACTTATATAATACATACAATAAATATACGTATTTAAAACTCGCTGAAACTATTTTGATAATCTAATTCTTTTCTACAAAGCTTGCTATAAATGTTGTTTTCCCTCCCCCTATGACTCATTTAGATTATCGCCAAATAGAAAAACAAATACGCTCTCCTTAGCTTCTCGTCCACATTTAAGCTCGAGAATTCGGGACTGACTAGCTTACCACATGAGCTAGACTGCGAAAGGAGCTGGTAAATAAAAAATCTGTCTTATGAAGGAGAGCTGTTAGCTATCCGCCCAAAAGTTCGGTTCAAACGGTGTATTGCGAATGTAGACTCCGAAACTTCGCGATAATGTTTGTACACAATGTGTTGGTCAAGTAATTTGCGCGGTGATCTAAATGAGGCTTAAACATACACGTTGACTTTTTAAGTTATTAGTCGTTTTACAAACTGCGTGAGCCTTATCCGCGCAAATAATTTGTACGAGGTCAATAGTGTTTTAAATTTTTCGATTAGCTTCAACACAATACAAAATGCAATAACCTACGGTTGTTTATTTATTTATTTTTTCTTCTTACATCTACCATTACAGAGTAACCCAATGCGGTAAATGCGCTTATCCTAACTTAATTATTCTAAATAGGTAAGTACTAACATTCATGGTACCTACCTATAACAAATTACATACAATGCATTCCTTGTGAATTCACTCAGAGAACAACAGAATAAGTCCGTCTCAATCGCTATGAGGTTGAGCGTGCGAAGCGCACGCGACAGCGGCGCCTCCCTTACAAGGTTGGTGCTCGCGCGCGGTTCCACTAGCAGTGGCGGCTGCCGTCGCCGCCACACGTACCTGTCCAGAACACACAGGCTCACCTGCGCTAAAATAACTGCATTATGCACCTTCCCTCTTATTAATTTAAATATATATGAGGTGAGTGCAAGATCCCTCCTAACCCTTAGCTCATTGTATCCTACCATACCTAAAATAAATAAGGTTGGATACATTAACGGGTAAAAGGGATATACTCCGTAATAATACTTATATAAATATCTTAAAAATTTATTTTGTACCCTCTCCAGCATAAGACTATATTTAGCTTCATGCGGAGCCCAGATGACTGCATTACATTCTAGCTGGCTCCTTACCAATGCATTATATAATGCTATAATAGCTTTCACATTCGTGAACCCTCGGACCGTACAGAGCATAAAACCTAAATTTCTATACGCTCTTTTGCAGCTACGCATGATGTGATCACGAAAATTCAAACCAGTGTTAAAATCCACTCCTAAGTCCTTGACTTCTGTGACCCGTACCATAGGTAACCCGTCAATATGGTAGGTATGTAGGATGGGATTGAGCGCGAGAAAAAGTGACGGTCACACACTTCGAGCTATTAAACTGCAAGAGATTTTCATTGCTCCAGCTCACCACCCTATCAGTGTCCCTTTGTAGCCTGACACAGTCATCACCGCTTTTTACCGCGAGGGGCAATTTGAGGTCGTCGGCAAACCAAACAACAAACAATTTGCGTCTTGGACTACTTCTGGCAGGTCGTTTACCATCAGAAGGAAGCCCAAAGGGCCAAGGTTTCACCTTGACTTACTCCGGACCTCGTGAAATATCGATCTGACATGTGTCCCGCATATTCTACATATTGCTGCCTATCCCTCAAATAACTGGCAAAAAACTGAAGTGAGTGTGGGGTGAAACCAACACCTGCTAACTTTTTAAGCAACATGTCATTTTCGGCTAGGTCGAACGCTTTTCTGAAATCAAAGTAAGCAGCATCAGTTTGTCCTCCACTATCTACCGTCGGCACCAGATAAGCCATGTGGCAGAGAAGATTACTGGTGGTACTTCTCCCAGGTCGAAATCCATGCTGAGCGTCTGATAGCTGTGCGCTAACCTGAAGGTATATGCTCTTGTGAATGGCTGTTTCCAATACCTTTGCCGGCGTCGACAATACTGCAACTGGTCTGTACCCATCCACCGATTCTGCTGAACTTCCCTTCGGAACCGGAACAACGCGGGTCACTTTCCACCTTTCCGGAAACACGGTAGCTTTGAGACACTGGTTATAAATATAAAGTAGCGGCTTTTTATGAGACAGTCATCTGCACATTGGTTGAAAAGATTTAAAATTGAGTAAGCTTAAGGCTCTGAGCAGACGATGGACAATTTGGAATCGTAAGGAAATCTAACGCGCACGTAGGACAAAATTAGGATTTCTATACGATTCCAAATTATTCGCGGACAAAAGTACCTTGTCTGCGCAGGCCTTAAACACCACGACCAAGACCCAAAAGGTAAACGTGTATGTCACACAGCAAAATAGTTGCTGCATTTCACGAGTGCTCGTCAATCATAGTACAGGGAAACCAGAAAAGGTATACGCTTCGGTAATCTGCGCGTTTCTGAATTAGTTCGCGCCACGGAGGCAATACTTCTAAGTGTTGTATGACCGCGCTTTGTGGTAATGCAACTATCATTGCTCGTTTGTATGAAGTTTATTTTTCGTCGGGTTACCTACTCCGGTCTCAGATCGTCATTTGTCACTCAAATGTTTTTAGAATTGCATACAGTAAGTTGTTGAGCTCGTGGCTAAGTAATAACTGCCACACGGGTCGATCCATTAGGTTAAGCTACGCTTGCCGGTGTTGGTCCGTGGATGGGTGACTATCTTCACATACCGAGACTCAATATACTCAATATATTTCCCGGAAAGCACGTTAAGCTGTTGGTCCCGGTTGTCATTCGTGGATCTTTGACAGTCGTTACGGGTCGTCAGAAGTTCGAAAGTCTGAGAACCAGTCTTACCAAGGGGTATCGTATCGTATTACCCAGTTACTGGGTTGTGGAGGTCAGATAGGCAGTCGCTCCATGTAAAATACTGGTATTCACTATTCAGCTGCATCCGGTTAGACTGGAAGCCGACCCCAACATAGTTGGGAAAAGGCTAGGCAGATTGATACAGTAAGTTGTTAAACTATAATTTTATAAACATGGTAATACAATAGGGGTTAGTAGTTCCGTGGTTGTAACAGTTCTGTAATAGATCGTATCATAGCGCGTTTATTTCCGAAAACACACGATGATTCCCGAAGCGAATACTTTTCTTTGGAAAGCTGTTATTATTATTATAATCTCTCTCTACCTACCCTTATCCCATTTCATTTGGGGCCGGCTCTCGTCTTTCTTTGCCAGACTTGAGATTTCTTCAGTTAATTGCTGATGACGGACATAGAAGTTATTTTCTTCATTGTAACTTAAACCTTATTCCAATCCAAGTAAACACACAATTGACGCTCGCTCGTGTATTGCCCGTGTAGTGGTAGTCTGTGTCGTATGGGTATGAAGTATATAACGAGTCAGTTCGGGCTGGGCGGCGGCCCGCAGGCGCCGGCTCCGCCGCAGGACGACCCGTCGCTGTTCGAGCTGCCGCCGCTCATCATCGACGGCATCCCCACGCCCGTCGAGAAGATGACGCAGGCGCAGCTCCGGGCCTTCATCCCGCTCATGCTCAAGTATTCTATGGGTGAGTTACACTTTCATCGCATACCAAAATTTTCATCATTTAATTTTCCTATGAGTCCAACAACAATAGCCTGAGAAAAAATTAAAGACATAATGAGGGCACAACAGGCTTGTCATAGTCAGCCTATAATGTTCCCACTGCTGGGACACAGGCCTCCTCTCTTCGAGAGGGAGTGGACCACGCGGGCCCAGTGCGGGTTGGTAGATGTCACATATCTTCGAATTTTTGGTTCTGGTTTCCACACGATATTTTCCTTCACCGTTTTGTGAGCAGCGGTGATGAAATTATTTACACAAAGTAAAGCGCCTGCCTGGGCTTGAACCCAACACCTAACTCGGGGCCATTATCACTGAGCCACCTGCACTGCTCATAATAATTCTTATTTGTTATTTGACAAGCAATTGCTTACTATAACTTACAGTATTTTGTTAGTTGGTAGTGGTTTGGTCGTAGAGACTACCTTCAACTGCCCTGTTGGTCTCGTCGCAAGCGCAACTGCTGGTCTTGGGTTCGATTCCCGGGTCGGGCAGTGTTATTGGGTTTTTCCATTAGGAATTTCTTAGAAACAGCGTGGGGCGGTGTGTTTAAAATACGACCCGTAGAGGAATACCAACAAACTGGCAGAGGCAAGACAATTTTGCCAGACTTGAAGCAGACGCTTCGCTCGCTCGGTCAATTGACTACCTTACTGTGCTTTTTGGTTAGAATTATGATTCATTCAGTTGAAAGACGTCCACTGCTAGACATAGGCCTTCTCCAAGCATTGCCAAAACGATCGGTTGTGTGCTTCCCGCCTCCAGCGGCTTCCAGAGACCACCAAGTTGCCTATATTTCCATTAGAAAAACGTCCTTTAAAAATCCAGCAAAACGAAACATTTCCTGCTGCTATAGTTGTCTCCTACATTCAACATCAATTGCGTCACCTTTTAAGGAAATACTTGACCGTGTAGTGTGTATTGGCAGTGCGCGGCAAGCCGGGCTGGGGCCGCGAGTCCACGCGGCCTCCGTGGTGGCCCAAGGACCTGCCGTGGGCCAACGTGCGCATGGACGCGCGCACCGAGGACGAGAAGCAAAAGGTAAAGGTAACACTCGCATTAATTACACACACTTGTAAAATTTTCTTTTTCCAGGGTATTTGTTTTGTCAAATATTTTGCCTTAACTTTTGTCACCGTATGATTATGAACATCATTATTTTTTAATCTATTTAGCGAGATAATCTATCGTTAAATTGTGAACTGCATCAAACCATTTACAATTATTTAACGCATCATTTTTTCTATAAATGGCAAACCGACAAATTCTGAACTGGTCAAACTTGCATGCAACAAACGCCTTGTGCTAATACTAAATAGCCCAAGTAACTGCGATCAACTGAATGAAGCGCTCGCCGGCCGCTGCCGCGGCATTGCTAGTTTCGGTAGCTCGGCTCGCCCGCGGTTGGTCACAGTTCAAACCTAACCTAACCCATTAGCTCGAGGTTCCCTGCGACCAATTCGGCTAGCGCCAAGACCTACCAATCAGGGACCATTCACAATTTTACGGGTGATAAGATCGGACAGAATATGAACTGTCAATAAGTTCAGGTTCGTTCACTCAAACTAAAAGCATTTATTTCAATTAAACCATTTACAGGCACTTTTGAATTGTCAAGGAGTCGGTCAGTTAGGAGGTCAGTCGGAATTTTTGTGGCTATTATGCTTGAGCTGTATTTTTTTTACTCTACTCAATTTCGGTCATGTTCCATAAGGCCCAGGTCAAAAAAAACAAAACAACTTATGAAAAAAATAATTTAAAAAAGTTTAATCTCCTAAACTACTAATAATCGCGGAACAAACATGGGGGTGATTCGGATGCCCCGCAATTAAAGGCATCAAAATTTTACCTTTAGACGTTACTTCGCCGGCCAGCCGGTACCGTATACACGGTGGTGTACACGGTACCTGGTGTCCTTAACTTTGAAGAAATTATGATCTGCATTCACAGATTTTGAAAAATATGTGCAGCCAGCAAGAAAATGGGCAATTTTCACAATTTTTTTTTTTATCCCAATTGATCCTTTTTCATAAAAGGATCATAACCTCTATTGGACCAATTGAGGTTTGAGTACTAGAAAAGTTAATGTTTTTTTTTTTTTTTTATAACACAATCGCAAAAAACTTTTCTTATACACTTCGTAGGAAATGAGACTCCCAACTTACATTTTTTTACAATCGATAAAACTGTCCGCTACAAAAAAGACTGATCGAAAAACAAATAAAAACAATAACTTCTGCTTTGGGTATTATTTTACCTTAAAATTAAAAACTTGAAACTTTACATTTGTACTCATCTAGAAATTTTACTTTTGTGGTTTATGATATGAAGTGTTAAAAATGGTAGCCGTTTTGACGTAGGCATAGGTTTATTATCTTTACTAACAGAGCGGAGCAGCTGATAATGTGCTAGGATTCATTCCATAGAGAATCTTGGTAAGTAAATCTTTGAGTTCCTCAACACTGTTGTATTTTTTTTTATGTTCATTTTTTTAATAGCTCCACATAAAAAAAATCAAGACCGTGACAGTCCTGGTCCCACGACCAGGACGGTCACGGTATAGGACCATATATATTATATTTATTAAAAACAACGTTTACAAAAAAATCTTGACTTAGCACCGCAAAACCGTTTCCACGGTTTGTCTGTGGGAACAGAAAAAACTTTTATGAGACCAACCATCGTTGGAGTACTCAAAAAGTCACAAATTGCAAAAAACTTTTCCCTTACATTTTGTAAAGAATTTGTGTAACTGAAATACAAAAAATAAAACAAAAGACAAATGAACACGTAGAATTTTACACATATCAAAAAGATGGTGTATTAAGTTTATTTTTTTATTAACTAACATAACTTGATGATGTTATTCTTATTTAAAATCTTGCTGTTTCTTGCCCTACGATATCAAGTGCTCGAAGTGACCGCCATTTTGACAAATACATAAATTGATTCGTTTCTGTACCGACCTAGTGGCTGCAGACAATTTATTTGTATGAATTCCATACAAAATTGTGGTTACTGAGTCTTTAAGTTCTTGAACACTATCGTATTGCTTTTTGTAAACCTCCGTTTTCAGGTAGCCCCACAAAACGAAATCAAGAGGTGTCAGATCTGGACTACGCGCTGGCCAAGAAATAGGACCATGTGTTCCCATCCATTGATCACCAAACTGTCGGTTCAAAGTCGAACGCGTACTGCGGCTGTTGTGAGGTGGAGCGCCATCTTGTTGAAAAAACATTCTTCTTGATTCCGACAGTGGTAAATCATCGACGAGGTTTTCAAGATTCTCTAATATTCTGTTGTTATAAATGTTGGAACTCAAGGTGCCTTCATAAAATTCCACTTGGTTCCACATTATACCACACCAACAATTAAAAGAAAATCGCACTTGATTATGTGTTTCGCGAAACCTGAGAGGATTTTCTCTATACCAATAATGGTGATTTCGCCGGTTGTACATTCCATTATTAGAAAAATTTGTTTCATCAGACCATAATATGAAATTCAGAAAATGGTTATCTCTGATTTTTCCTCTTAACCACCTGCAAAAAGTAAGTCTTAGAGCGGCATCCCCTGAATGTAAGGCTTGAACTAGTCGCCCCTGTCGGTAACATGTATAACCATACTTCTTCCATATCTTTAGTACAAAACGATGTGAGCCACCTACTTCTTCAGCGACTGCTCTTGATGATATTTCGGGATAAGCTTCGACAAGTGTAAGAACAGAAATGATCAAATTTTTTTAGTGTAAAATGGCTATTTTCTTGCTAACTGTATTTTTTTTTGAAAATCTGTGAATGGGGATCAAAATTCCATAAAAAAATATGGATAGTCTCTTAAGACCATTTTCGCGTAGCTGCAACGGATAAGGTACTTCCCCTTACTGCCCCGCTGAAAGTTTCCACCCTGTATAATTCATCTGTATGTCACTGAACTCCTAAACAGCTGGACCAATTGTTATGATTTTTTTTTAATGGTGGTGGTGGGTAGATTCACTATTGTGCCCGGTAGGTGGCGCCGCGTTCGGGCAGGATAACGTCTGTAGGGGCCGGTAGTAAAGATATAATTTATCACACAGAACTTTTGTCATTCATGATTTCAGCAGGTAAATATTTTTATACTTCAAAGCCAGATCCACAAAAGACGCTGACGCATCAAACCACACCTTTTCGCAGTTTGTATTCCAAGTGAGTAGGGAAAGCACTTCCACACAATAGGTGTAACGAACAGCCCTCTGTGCAGGGCTTGCATGTAGGCTAAAGAAACCGTTGCGCACGTGCTCTTTGAATACACAGACGTCAACCAGATCAGAACAAAAACCCTCGGGTCACCCAGATCCTTCACAGTTATCTTAAGCAGACCAGGAGACCTAATCAGCTTCTGAAGGGAGGTGGGCTGGTTGGAATAACCAATGAGGGCCGCCATGGCCCACGCACAATGGTCCACATAAAGGACTAAGTGCGGAAACCAAACCCGCTAACATAGAACATAGATAGTGAGTAGGGAAATGCCGACGTTCTTCCACTTATTCTGGCAACACGCAGGTATAGAATAAATGTCCTACCGGAGACTAATTTTGTCGAAACGTGATAGACTGTTTACCCATATTAGCCTGTTTGGGTTACGTTGGCCCAGGAAGAACAGTCGTCAGACTTAAGTAAACGCCGTACTAATTCATTGTGTAATGTTTGCAGATGTCGTGGACGCACGCGCTGCGTCAGATCGTGATCAACTGCTACAAGTACCACGGCCGGGAGGACCTGCTGCCCGCATTCAATGAGGACGATGAGAAGGGACCTCCTACACAGCCTGTAAGTCTCAACAAACACACACTTCCACTAGTATTTTAGGGTGTTTTCTAAAGACTAGATTATGAATTAGATTTTGATGTGTCCATAAGGATGATTTCACTCGTTCGTCAGTTCTGAACGTTGCCTTGAGAATAGGGCGTCGAAAAAAAAGTCTACGTCATATTTATGTCCTCCATTTTAATAGCACCTGCTATCACTTATGCCTCATTTCATATTGGTAGCTACTGAATATGAATTTTGAGTAAAATATATCAGTAAAGATTCGTAAAGTGTATTTAATTGTAATGTAATCATAAATATTGTAGGGCAAATAACATGCATAATCCCTGAATTGCTCTTAAAAGCAATAAACATCGTGTGCGTCAAGCAGATTGTATTGATTTACAATTTGACAGCACTGGGAATCGAGCTGACGACCTCATGGCTATTTACTACTTGCTACTACTACATTTTATTAAAATACTTTATCAAAATAAGCTAGGATTAAGGTTTCTGTTTCTTCAAATAAAACAAAATTACATTCTCAAAACTGTCACCGTTAACTCATACGAATTGTCGATAAGGGAATAAAACGTGTGTCATTGCTCCCTGAAGGCACCAAGTGCGTCACTGCGACATTCAGGTCGTCATACAATAAGTTACGCCCACGCTAATAATTATGACAAACTTATTATTGGATTGTGACGTCATGCCGTATTTATTCCATGTGTTGCTAGCGAACATTAAATTTGGTGGAGCTCAAAGATTATTACCATATCAATCAATAAATATACAGGTATTCCTTGAGGAAACCTATAGCAAGTCGTGGGTAACGATGTGTTAAATAAAACCGGCTAAGTGGGTCGCAACTCGCACGCGAAGGGTTCCATGCCACCGTACAATATTTAGCAAAAAACGCCCGAAAAAAACACGTTTCTTGTATTAAAAAAAATTAAATTGAACTAAACCACAAAAAAAAAACAAATAACACTAACAAACGACGAACACGCGCGCGGGCGCACGTTAACAAATATTTAACTTTATTTTATGTTTATTATTTGTTGTTATAGCAGCAATAGAAATACACAATCTGTGAAAATGTTAACTGTCTACCTATTCATGAGATACAGTGCTTAAGCCCGGAGGCTTAGTAATAGGGTTCCGTTTGGCACCCCCCTAAAAAGTACGAGATCGATTTTCGCATGGTTTTATTTTGAGCTCAAAAGCTCTTTTACATCCTTAGGTAAGTTAGTAGTCGTTTAGGTAGGTAGGTAGGTAGTTTTCCAAGGAGAAATTAGGGTTTAGATTTTAAGCTACAGCCCCATCCTATGCATGTGTGTAATATAAATCAGGGATAATGAAATGGAGGACTATTCCAGGTTGATGGGTCATAAACCATGTCCCATCGACCATGAAACTTTTGAGTGGCTTAATTCTGCTAAAGCAATGTTTATATTTATGGAATTGTATCTAAATTATATTTACTGTTTATTAATGCTGTCTCACATGGAATGCTGCCTGGATTTGGTAACCCCTTTCAATTTAACATTTGCAACATATTCTCTGTCACAAAACGAACACTTGTGTGACCCTCCCACCCACGGGCGCGCAGATCTCGGCGTGCATGCCCAACGCGAGCAACAGCTCGTCGCCCGGCTCGTCCGGCGCCGGCCGCGGCAGTCAGCAGCAGGCGGTGCTGACGTCACAGCAAGTCTGCATCGACCAAATGACGCTCGCTGATGTTGATGTACGAATTTATAAGAAGCCATGGGGATCGCCCACCGGCAAACATGACGAACTTCCATACAAACTTTGATCCCCTATTTGGCTTGGATTTCCTTTAGGGGTTGCATTTTCAAAAATCCTGTGCTCACTTACATTATATTTTATAAGAAACTTTTGTGCAATATGTATTGCTTCTAGACCCAGTGGTTTAGACTCTCCGTTGTCTGTCAGTGATTGAATGAATTTAATCCAGTTGTTAAATCTAACCTGTCCTGTGGCTTGGAGATGATAAAACTGAAATGATGCATACTGGCATGCTGAATTATGCAAGAAAACCTGGCAACCGCTAAATTACGATGTTGCATAAAAAGTGTGCAAACTTATTTATGACATCTACCATCTACTTTATTTCTACTCAAAAATATATCACCTACCTTGGTACACTCTCTTTAAACTAAGCTAAGATGTCTTTTGTATCTTTTGACTTTAAAAAAGTCAAAAATGTTTGAGTTACTAACATACTATGTACTACGGCCCACAGATGTCCCAGTACGCGCCCGCAGTCCTGCAGACCATCACGAACCCCGACGGCAGCGTGTCGCTGATCCAGGTGGACCCCAACAACCCCATCATCACGCTGCCCGACGGCACCACTGCGCAGGTGGTACGTACCATGGTAATATGCATTCTTATATGGTATGGCCACCAGTTGGCCGAGCTGCCGAAAATGGCTCGTAGTGACAATATAAGCTAGTCAACTAGATAGCTGGGCTGCGCGGATGGTACGTGCTAAAAAGAAAATACACTGATTTGCATTAAACATTATTCTAAAACAAAATACACAAACAACAAATAAAACATGAAAATTTGCGTCACATCCACGCAAAACGGCCACCGCTCAGCCGGCCATTACCATAGTAACGTTAATTCATATATAGTTCGCCATCATGCCCTGGTTACAATATTAGTCGACCAGCAAGGTAGGCTAGTCAACCCTGGGCACCAGACCTGGGTCCTGAATCAAATCAACTTATTTTACATAAATACTTTGTTTTCTTTCCGTCAAAGCAATTTATTTGTTTGCAAACATGGGAAATTAGTACATAGATGTTTTCTTTTTTTATAATGGTGTCCCAATTCTTCTGTAAGCTAATTGGGTTGTTTATGGGGATGCCCTAAGGTAGCCGGCAAAATTTAAATTTTCTTAAGTTTTTTTGCAATTTGCTACCTGCAAATTGCGAAGTAACTTGTGTGTGAGTGAGATTGTATGTTGAGCACAATACGATTCGCGACCGTAACAAATATGTTGAAATAAAATCATCAAAAAAACTCTTATTTAGAATGGGGATAAACTGTCACTTTAGATGTCGCTAGTTCGCTACTATCCCGAGCCCAAGAATGTGACAGCTAGCTGTAACTATCCGTAATTATAATTCGTATTTTGTAAACAACCGACTTTTTTTACGCATAATTAATGAACATGCCCCGTTGCGTATGTATTTGGCAAAGATGTTAAAAGACGAAAACTGTGTGAGAAAGCTCCTCGAAAAAAAAAACATATTTCTGCGAGACTGTGCTGACTTTGCTAAACCTGAAAACTTTTATGGGAGGAATTCGTATACAGGTGATTGTCCCGAGAGAACTAAACCTGTTTTCATTACCATACAGGCACTTGTGATGTGATATTATGTAATTTATAGTAAAGCTGTGTGTATGTTTATTGTATTATCATATTATATCAGTGATTAACTTCTCTAGAAGTTTTCATCGGGAAATCAGGAAGATCATCCTCGAGTTGATTTTCAACTCTGATCTGGTTATCCCTGTCGTACGCCTCTAGTCTTCAACAAAAAAAGAACTTACAGTTAACAAACACAAAATAACTTAGAGATTATAAAAATGTTTATATTTAATTTACTTTTCTACTACAGCTGCTTTTCTACCAGTGCAGCAGTGGTAGACGCTTTCTTCCTTAGCTCGTCTTTTAATAGTGCTACACTCAAAGTAGCATACATATTTATCTAGTTTTTGTATAATTTGTGATTGACATACAACCTAATAATGACCTGTAAATTGCAAACAACGTAAGAAATTTTGAATTTCTCTGACTACCCGGGCGCTTTCGCCTTAAGATAACGTTTTTATTATACGTCAGTGGCTACACGTAATGCTGTCCCACAGATCCACAGCGGCGAGGCGGGCCACCTGTCGGCGCTGGAGGGCGAGGGCGCGGTGGCCGTGGACCTCAACGCCGTGGCCGAGGCCACGCTCAACCACGACGGCCAGATCATACTCACCGGCGAGGACGGACACAGTACGCGTTCTATATTCATCCTTCTTTCCAATTGATGTTCATCAACATTCATCACTTCAGCAACTGCTGCACTTAGGCCTCCCCCAAGCTTCGTTCGCCACATCGACCGGTTCTGTGCTTTTACATCTAAGGGACGCCTTTACAAGGTCATTGGTGCACCGCGCGGCCGCCACTCCAGAACCTTTCGGTCTTTTCGCCTAAGTTTGACAATTCTTCGGGCTATGTCAGTTACCTTGGTTCTCCTGCGGATCTCTTCATTTCTGATTCGATAATGTAGACGTCCAATTGATATTAATTTTGCTACATCAAATATCAACTTTATTCAGTATAAATTAAGTTGATTGCAGAATGACTGGTACTATTGAAACTTCATGGAAATGTTTGAAGTTGTATATATAATATAATCTCTACCGTCTTCTCTTACATCAGTATGCTTACATAATGGAACATACAGATTCTAATCAGACACACAAAAAGTATTTTGTTCACTGTGTGTGTACAGATAAAAAGTAGAGTGTAAGAGAGTGGAGTCAATGTTTCTTGGAGTTGGCAAATGTCAGGCATCTAACTACTTTTTTACTGTGGCTGTAACCTGTGTTTATCTACTTTATTTAGGTAATTAACAGCGATACATTTAATAAGTTACAGAATATGTGTATAATTTACAATATCGTATGGCTAATAATAGGTTTCCCTGTTTAACTAGGATAATATAAAATGTGTCAACTGATTGTTGTATACTGTAACATTCCAGCCTACCCGGTGTCAGTGTCAGGCGTGATCACAGTGCCCGTGAGCGCGTCGGTGTACCAGTCCATGATCTCGTCCATGCAGACGCAGGACGGCGGCGTGTGCATGGCGCCGCTGGTGCAGGTGCGGGCCAAGCGCGAGCCGGCCGACCGCGCCGCCTAGCGCGACGTCACACGTCATACTATTTTTATTTGCGCATACCGCCTATATTTGCTTGCAACGCTAAAATAATTAACTTAGGACGAATTTCGCCAATGAAATTAAACCCGTACGGGACACCTAAACCGCTTTCAAGAGCTGTCAGTGTCAAAATTGCTGTTGAATATTAACACTCACAGCTCTTGAAAGCGGTTTAGAAGTGCTGATCGCGTACAGTTTCAGTGGTGCAGGTGCGAGCCAAGCTCGATCCTATCGACCACGACGATGTCACCGCCTGGCCTTACATGCTAGCCTAGTGCTTGTGACACGTCTAAGTGCTAATGAGATACGATTTTAATTTGCGTACACCGCCTACATTTGCTTGCTACGCTACAGAATTTACTTACTATACTTGTCAAAAAACGATATCGATTGACCATCGCGACGTAACTAGTAAAGTAACCGTACAACTCGGTACTCGATATCCACGATAAATCGATTGAAGTTATTTTTTGACAACTTTAGTTATACATTTTTTAGTTTGTCTTCTCCGCTCAAAAACTTAAATTTTTAAGTTTTCGGTGTGCGCTTCATTAAGTACCTTGTTTTGAGGACAGAAAAAAGTTTAGTTACGAATTTAGGTATTTCTATTTTGTATTTCGGCCACGTTTGATAGCAATAACCTTGCGTGGACCCAAGTAGATGCACTAATTAACTCATTCCTTAAAGCATGTAATTATCCATGAGCTAGCACATTTTCCAAGTTTCAATTTCATGTAGGAGTTTTTGTTACCTTATGTAGAATGACCAAGTAAATAGTTTCACATTTGAAATTAAACATAAATCGGAATCCAACATGCACCTTCTTCTTGAAGGTAGATAAATTCGAAAGGTAAATAAATACCTAGACATACTAAGATTAACTTTAGTGGCGACAGTATTAACATAACTGTTGTATAAAAACTTTAGATGCAAAAAAAGGATACAATAATTTATTAAATTATTAATTTTAAGATAGATAAACTCCAAAAAATTCGTCCACTAGTACAATTTAATCAAACATTCTGCTAAAATATAATATTTACCCAAAGAAAGAGTACTATGAGTATTAAAAATAAAGAAGTGTCGGAACGTAGTCCGAAAACGCGTGCCATTTGAGTTTCGTTGATAGATAATAAAATAAAATGTCCTAGTGACTTGTGATATTTTTGTATATATAAAAGGTAAACGAGTATGTTTGCCGATCTCGCAGTGCTTATATGCTTTTATAGTTTAGTCCAATTATTTCCATAAAGGAACGCTTTTGGAAAAAGTTGACTGAAAGTAGGCTTTTTCACTAGCAATATACTGGAAATTGTATGGCCGGTTCTGCCAGTGCCAGACTGTTATTGACAAATGCAAATAAAAAATGTTCTTTTGAACACTTAATAAAATATTTTGTCAATGTTCTGACGAATTATGATAGATAATTGCTTGTTTCTTTATGCCAATATTTTATTATGTATTATTTTGCGAGGCTAGATCTTGCTTATTTTAGAACGGCGATTTTTATTATTTAAATTAACAAGTAGAAAAAATATTTGTGTCAGATTTGTTATCAAAGTGTAATGTTTAGTGAGCTAGTTACTGCCAAATATGCATGGTCTTCGTGTAATTGTGTATTTATTTATTGGCTTATTGTTGTCGGTAAATACGCTTTCAAGAGATTCATACAAATTTTTTTGTTATGATCACAGTAGTACATAACATAGCACTACCCCTGTATTTCCCCATTGGGTAAGCAGATGTGTATAAGGCCCATTTAATGGGAGGCAAAACCGATGATCACAAAACCAGCCCCATGCAATTGCTCCGAGGGGTGAGACACGGGGATGTGATATTCCCAAAACTGTTCACCAACGCATTGGAGGACGTCTTCAAGATGCTGGACTGTACTGGACAGGGTATCAACGTGAACGGCGAGTACATCTCACACCGTCGCTTTGCCGATGACATCGTCATAATGACAGAGATGATGGAAAAGTTAGACCAGATGCTGCATAGCCTAAATGGAGCCTTCCGGCGGGTTGGCTTCGGCATGAATTTGGACAAGACGAAGGACATGTACAATTCACAGTCTTGCCGAGCCCAATCCACGACGAAGGGCCGTTTCTCGAAGTTGTGAAGGAGTATGTCTACCTAGGGCAAGTCATCCAGCTTGGTAGACACAACTTTGAGAAAGAAGTCTACAGAAGGATCCGGTTGGGTTGGCCAGCGTTTGGAAAACTTCGCCAGGTCTTTTCGTCGCTTATTCCGCAATGTTTGAAGACTCAGGTCTTCAATCAGTGCGTCCTACTCGTTGTGACATACGGTGCCGAAGCGTGGACACTGACAGTCGGGGTGGTCCACAAATTCAAGGTCGCTCAGCGGGCTCTGCTCGAAGTTTCTTTGAAGGATAAAATCAGAAACGAAGTTATCCAGAAAAGGACTGGAGTTACCGACATAGCTTGCAGAGTAAGCAAGCTGACATGGCAGTGGGCCATGTTTGTCGAAGGACCGATGGCTGGTGGAGCAGACGAGTCTTGGACTGGAGACCGTATCGGCAAGCGTAGTGTGGGGAGCCCCCCTGCGACGATGGAGCGATGACCTTAAGAAGGTGGCGCAGGCAGGCTGGCTGTGGGGAGTCAGGGTGGCAGTGGACTGCGAGGGATTGATTGAATGAATGGGAGGCAAGCTTATTCCAGAAGTGCTAATATAATAATTGTATAAACCCCAGTTAATTGGAAAGCTTATTTACCAACTGCGAAACCGGGCCTAGTATTAATTTAGTCACATGTTTTTTCTTTGCACATAGTGCTTGTTTTATTCCACATTATATTTCGTTGTCTATGTTTTATGCTGACGTTGTAAATATGTCAATAAATTGCAATGTGTGTGTATGAGATTTGTAAAGTTGCCACTCAGGCCGAGATCTATAAACGTTACTTAGCACGTACTTAGAATAGAATACTCTTTATTATGTACACCATACAAATTACAGATATAAATGTTGAAATTTTACATAGGGTGACACAATCGGCGGTCTTATCGCTAAAAGCGAGGCTAAGCATTAGTCCTGTCACTATCGCACAACTGTGGAACTACGAGTGCAAGATAAGAGACGGGAACATCGGAACATATAGATTTCGGCCTCAGTGGAAAGTTGAGCTAGATGAGCTAGTGTTTTATGCTAGTGAAATTGTTTAAAACCATTACGGCAATTTAGACAACCATGGAAATTTGTATATAGATAAATAGAATAAATGCTTCTACACCAAAATATATCGACGTTGACCCGCATTAGAAAGTATGACTATCTTGAGACTGAAGATATTTCTTGTAGCCTAATTAAATATGTGTTTATTGCAATTTGCCATATTACTGCCATAATAAAAACGTGCCAAAGACTACCGAAATTACTTTAGTACATCACATATTGAAATTACACGTTGCTCTCAGTCCATGTCTTATTTTGTTATGTTTTGTGTCTCAGAATATGTTTACATTGGCTTTTACCTCATGTAAGGAATTGTATAGGATTATATTTTCATATACAGTTTGTATATGAAAAATACAATTTCTGAGGCACACCTTGTACATTTTATTTTAAACGTTATATTTTCAGTTAAAGCTCGTTATGTTTTGTTTTGTAGTATTGTTATAGTGTACTCTAATGTAACACGAATAAAGTCATAATTTATTCGATCCAGTATTAAAAACTATACTAAGCGTCAAGACTCACGGCAGTTGCGGTCACGAAACTTGAGAGTAAGTCGGTCAATATTTTGTTCGGGAATTCTATACCAAGTGAGGGGCTCCTGGTTAAATAATAACAGCCGCACGAGTTAATCGTAGGTTAAGCTACGCTTGCCGCGGTCGGTCCGTGGATGGGTTACCATCCATAAGTACTCAGAAGCCCAAAAGTCTTGACAACCAGTCTTACCAAGGGGTATCGTGTTACGCAGTACTTAACTGGGTTGTGGAAGATAGGCAGCCGCTCCATGTGAAGTACTGGTATTCAGCTGCATCCAGTTAGATTGGACGCCGACCCCCAACATAGTTGGGAAAAAGCCAGGCAGATTGATTTTGATTGAATTCTATACCAAGGCTCGTTTCGTCTCGCTCTCACGATTTCTGACCGCGGCTGCCACGAACATTGGCGTTTAGTATAATCAGTGTTGCATCAGAGTAGGAATGATTTTATTTTTTATTTACGTGTGCGAGTGCCGTCGTAATAAATACGTGAATGTATAGTGTTGTTTTATTTGCACGAGGCGATGCTTGATCACTGTGTGTCTGCATGACAGGTGTGTATATTGAGTTTTTATTTGAGATGCTGCTTGATTTAGAGTGCTTGCATAAAGCAGCATGGTTTCCGGTACATATCGCTCCAGGTTGATCTACGGAAACGGTTACAAAGTTTGCGAGCGCATAAGTTATTACGTGGCTATTTTATCCGCACCGATCGGTACCGACTTTGAAACCCGCGTTTTTATACAAGCACCCTTACTCGTTAGGAATGCTACACACGTGTACGGGTTGGCCTGATTCGGCACAGCCGAGCGGTAAATTAGAATATTTATTTATTTAACACTCACTGTCCGTGCATTACATGTAATGCACTGAAGATGTAGCGCTATATGTTCGTACATGACGTAATGCATTTTTGAAAATATGTAAAGATTATCTGAGGATAATAGACGAATTTTCGCTATCGTAGAATTAGTAAATGAAAAAGCATCACAATGCAATGTTATTATTGGGCGTATGGTGATAGGATTACCAATTACCTTGGGATAGTGAGTGTTAATACTTCAAGCACATAAATGTAGAGGCGGACATACCAGTCAACCTTAGGGTTTATATTTTGCTGCCCGGCTGCGCCGAATCATGCCGACCCGGACAAGCGTGTAGCACGTCTTAATGATGGACGTCCAATTACTGACCTGTGTTACGTCCATCCTATTATGCACAAAATCAGCCGGTTAATTTATGAATTTTATTTGACATTGATGATGGCCAGCCTATCTGCCATAAATATTCTTCGTACACATACACGAAAAATATTTATTTTATGTGTTAACCTTTTCTTTGGAATCGTAAGTAAGCTATGAGAACCGTTAAATGTTAAGCTAATTTGTTTTAAAATATTTCACTCCCATTTCCTAACCTGATTGCAGTCTTACTGTCCTGGTTTATAATTCGTTATTCCGCAGAGGCCGGTGCTGATCTAGCTAAGCCTGCAGCATGTTTTCACTGCCAAACAAATCAACATTGTGTTGGTTGGAATAAAGTCGAATATAAACTACATAACATCACGCCGAGGTGCAGTTATAGAAAACCCAAAGTTTGTTGGGCAGTGACTGCCGGCACCAGCGGGACAATTCCCGTATTATGAGAACGTTCGGATTCTAATCTCTGGCATTCTGCCGAAAATACAATAAATTTACATACATTTTTGAAAATGTTTCGATATTGATTTTCTCTGAGAAGAGATTGCGATTAGATTTTGAACGGTATTAATTACGGGAATTGGCTTTCAGTTCTGCGCCGGCCCTCACCAGAATACAAAAACATTTCACAAAATGTAACCACGGTGTGTTAGAAACGATCAATGAATACAAAGCGCTGTGTAATGTATGCTAAAGTTTCAACACCAGGTGGAGCAGAATGGCGAGGGGCTGGAGACGATCTCGATGGGCGGCGGCGTGGCGCAGGTCATGCTGCAGGGCGGCGGCGAGGCGCAGGTGCTGCAGGTGCTCAGCCTCAAGGACGCCACCGTGCTCAGCAAGGCTATGGTCAGTACAGCCTCTAATACTCATGCTTCTTCATGCCAGGACAAACAAGTTGTCAGCTACACACAGGGGCCTAGCTACCGCCGTATCAATAATAAGGGCTCCCCAAGCTATAGGGGCCCCGAGGTGTGTAAGCAAAAATTCATACAATATTATCCAAAACAGCAAATTCTTGATGAGGAACCTCGGCCCTTACGGCCGGCCGGCCGGCCGGTAGCTACGCTAAACGGCCGATTTCACTGGTAGAAATCTAAAAGTGAGCAATTTACTGCATTTTGACCAGCTATTCTGCTCATCACGCCGAAGATCCTCATCAGATCTTCACCAAATTTCTATGAGACCAACTTAAAGTTCCTTTCTTACCTTTCAAGTAAAAAGGAACCATCGAAATCGGATCTCGTAAGGCGCATAATATATCCAATAACCCCCATTTTGGAGGAAGTACCCCTCCAATCAAAACTCCCCGGCGACAAATACTAACCATAGTCTTGAAACCTGTATACTAAGTTTCGTCCAAATCGGTTGTAAAATCCGACCTGTAGAGGAGTACCAAAACCTGACAGATGAAAGCAAATTTTGGCAGACTTGAAGCAGACACGCTTAGGTCGCTCGGTCAATTATCAGAACCACTATGACATTTATCAGTTTTGATACACCCCAGACATTTATTTGTCGTTTCATGGAGAACCAACTTGTCAGTAAATGATATTAGTTCCTCAATTGTGTATTCTGGCTTATCTATATTTATCTAGTTATATACTCAAATATCTTCATTTTAATCATAATTTATTATCACTTATCCAGGCCATGTTTGTGCTATACGGTACTCAAATACTGTCCCTACATAATCATTCACGTTATCATTACTGATAACTACTTATCTGCAGTATAAGAGCGACCTTATTCTGTTGCTTATAATTGTGTTGTTGTTACAGCAGGTTAAAGCCGAACGTGATGCAGTTGTCACGGATTCCTAGCTACTAACACTGGTGGCGACTAGCCCGCCGCCTGACGGAGCTCCGGACTGCCCCGAACTGATGAGCGACGAAGCATAACCCCGACAACACACCCCACAACCTAACCAATGCGATTATTACAAGTATTTGACTTCACACGCAGAACCAAATGCGTTTAATAATAATTACAAAAGTTAATAATTAATACGCACCAAAGGTGGCGAATGCACCACGTGGCTCGGAAGGCGAGGCGTGCTCTCAGCTGTTATTGTTATTCTAGAATTATTGACAGTGTTACCGTCAGTGCAGTCGAACAAAAAATAAAATAACTAAAGTCGCCTTTGGCGCAACTACCGCGCGGTACACTCACAGCGCTTGAAATTGGACGTTAAGTGTGCAGACCGGCCGGAACCCGGAACACTCATGTTAACGAATAGCAATGATGTCCAGTGATTTCGGAGTGACTTTGAATCTAGAAATAAATTTACCATTATTAGGCTTAAAGTTTTGCCATGAAATGGGATTTAAATTATTTCGATGTATGTAACTTATTTATTTATTGATATGAAAAATAAGACTAATTTATTTTAGATGCAAATCTATGATAGGTGGGAAACAGATTTGTGCAATATATACCAGCCGCGTTTATTTTGTTTATATAATTTCTTGTGCGGTAGAAGTATTCAAGGCGCACGTGCAAAGAGTTTCATATAAATATACGTGACGTAATAATCATAAACATTCCTGTAATTTTATTGATGCGAGTTTGTTGTGTACATTTGTTATGTTTAATTTATCTTATGTTTGTTACACCAATCTATTTATTTATTCTAGTCTAAATCAAGTCAAAGGAAACCTATTCTAGTCCGAGTGTAATATATTTAAGAACTTTACCGAAACTTTTCTAAATGTAAGTTTTGTAAAAATAATGTAATTTAACTTGTCCTCTGTAATGTAAATTTATTCCTGCGCAGGGTTAATACATAGATGACGACGTTAGTATTTATCGGTGTTTAAAATCATAGAAATATAAAGTCTTATCTCAGTTTTTTGTTGTCTGTACGAATCTAGCACCTGGTTTCTGCAAGGCTATATTTAACGCAATTATTTGCTACATGACAATCAAACTCAGGTCACTCAGACAGCCAGTCGCAGCACCTGATGCTCGAGTTATACTGTACGTTTGGATGGACCGGCCGCTACGCCACGTTTGTTCGGCAGCGATCATTCGTTGTGAACAGTTTCGTACAACCCCACAGCAGAGCGGCCCAGCTGTTTATTCGCGCGAACAAATATAATACCACCGGAGAGTTAGGCCTCGTACGTACGGGCGATTTTTTTATGGCGCTGAATTTTCAACTCTAGGTATTGAGCCGAGCGTTGACAATCCAGTGCGCGGTAAATAATTGAAACTCCCTGTGCGTACGAGGGCTTAAAATGAGTTTGACAGTGTGTGTATTATCAAATTTTTGAGTTCATAATATCCATCAGAAACAGTGTGTAAACGTAGTCTTTAATAGTCAATAATGTCCAACATTCAACATTGGGATTTCTTTTCAATATAAGCTACTTAATAGGTTTTCCAATGTAATTCAAATTAAATGTTAAGATTTATAGTCGGGACTATTATGTAAGGTAGAGGTCATAGAAAAGTACAAAAGAACTAATTATGATGTGCGGAATAAAATACTTTGTTTTTTATTTAAGACAAGAGCGAATAGAACCTATTATTTACTTAGATTTGTTTAATTTTGTCCATATTTTATTTTTGTTTAATTTACCAAAGAACGTTTATGTTTTGTCCTCTATGATAGCATGATATAGCACAATTTTGTTGTTAAGTACAATTTGTGATTGTAAATAATGGTATGACTGTGTGAATATGGCAATCATTAAAGTATTTACGTACATTTTCTTGTTTTGTTTTTTTGCTGTATACGAATACGTAGGTCCCGTTTTGTTATGTCCAGCTCGTCCCGCCATCTTCTACGACCAGCGGTCCACATTAGCACTGGATCACAAACAATGGCAGTCATGGAAGGACGCCTTTGCTAAGTCAACGTTTCATACAAAAATATTTTAATGCTTAGGTGCAATAGCCACAGAGGTTTTTCAATGGGTTACGCCGATTCCCACGCATTGAAAGCAACAGGCTCAAACGCTGCAATACTGGCATGGCATTTAAAAAAAATAAACTTCCATCCATAGGATTATTTCGGGAGTCGCAAGCCGATTTCCGGCCACCGTAGGCGCGGGCTTGCGTATTGCCGTCCGATATGGACCAGGCCCGGGTCGACGGCGCGTTGTGTTCCACGCGCGCCTCAAACATGTCAGGACCAACTGACGGGGTCCGATAGGACCAATGCCCGCCAGAGTTGAGAGTTTGTCCGAAAGGGATATCGTGGCCCTGGCACACAGGCAACGGAAGGAACACGGGTAGGTTTTAGTCAGTAAAAGTCTGACACGCCCTCCCGCTCCGCCCAGAGCGGGAGAAGTTATTTGATAATTTCCCACCCAAAAAACAAAACCGTAGGAATATTAGGATTAGCTGCGATTTTATTGAGACTTGCTGATTTTGAAGTCTCCACATCACGTAATAACGCACCACCGCAGCGTCGCCAGACGTCCCGATTTTTAGCCCAAAATTAAACGTCCCAGCGCGGGACAGATTCGGTACCGCTTTTCGGGGATGGAAAAAATAATAAGTAGGTAAGTAATGGATTACCGGTACTTATTTATATTCCTCTGAAGACTTACTTAATTGCCTTAGGTAAAGGGCAATCCAGGTATGTCATCATTGTAAACTTAATTTGAAATTCAAAAGGATAAGTAGTAAAATTTTGTAATTATTTACGTTTTCTTATTATGTCCCGCTTTTGACGACAGAATCCCGCTTTTTTTTTTACTCAAAAGGTTTTTCAAAATCCCGGTTTACCCGAAAAAAAACTGGCAACGCTGACTACCAGGTAGGGTGGTAACTGGCACCTACTTATATTGTGAAGTGAATAGTGGCGTGTTAGCGAACATACCCTTCATTTCATTAAATTATAGTGCCGAACTGGTTAGTAACTGATGACCCAACCTGACTGGGCATTGTGGGACACAGAGCATGGAGAGGCGTTCACACTATAAAATTATGAAGTTGTATTTTTTATACGTCCATGGTTGTATCATGTCTTGACAAACACGACAATTGTTTTGAAGTGAAAACTTCTTTAGCCATGTTAAGCAATTTTTGGTAGGGGCAAAAATTATGGGTTCGCGTCACCGACGTGTTAATGTGTTGTGTTGCACCAAACTGGCGACGCGCAGCGGCCTGTGTAGATGTATACGTTAGTTATTCCAAAGTTTTAAGCGCAGGCCACACCGCCAGCTAGCGGGCGGGCGGGCTAGGCGGGCGAACATCGTTTCACCTCTTTACATACTTCGGTTCACACCGCGAGCTACCGACTAACCATGTAAAGAGGTGAAACGATGTTCGCCCGCCCGCTAGCTGGCGGTGTGGCCTGCGCTTTAAGTTTTCACTTCTGTCGGCAGTCCCCGTCACTGCCTATTTTTTGTAATAAGCTGTACCTATCATCACACTGCTAGTCAAAGATCACCCCCAGTCTTACCTAGGTGCTGCCTTTTCAGACATAATCTCCCAGGTCATCACGTCATCGTTCCCTAGGCCTCCCTCGGCAATCGATTGATATTGAAAGCGATCTAGATTATTCCAGTCACACAATCCAGCGCCCTGGACCGGAAATCGTATACAACTCCGACACTATTTCGATCATTTAAAAGCTATTTTGTAAAGGATAATCTTCGCAAGAAAAAGTAAGCAGAACACCTAGTTCTGCTGGACGATGTCATAGTTCTTTCTTCAATCGAACCAAGCGATGTTTATACATTTTGAACCAATACAATGGCGTCGTCTAACTATAAGGGCCTACATCCACTGTGATTCTGTCATTCTTGTACATAAATATAATTAATAAAATTAATTTTGTCAAATTATGAAAATATAACTGATACAAGCAAACAAGTTTCTTTAAAAAAAATCCTCATCTATTTTATTCATAAAATACTATGCACTTACAAAAAGAAAGTGATGTAATGCTATAATATTTTTTATTGATAATACTAATAAGTACATGTGCTACGAACGGACAGGGAATTGTATAAAAGGGGACAACAGATGACATAGAAAATGAAACAACGTTCATTATTATATCATAATCATATTCGTCTAATGTTTACACATTAGATAAGCATGTCGGCTTTTTGAATGATGGCCCAAGAATATTTCTAATTGAAGACTCAGCTTCCCACAATTAAAAGTAAAATAAAAACTCGACAACAAAACTATTATACAAATTTTCTACAGCTTAATTTGATATTTAATGGTGACCTTACATGTCATAAACATTCTCTAAAGCTAGTTCTGGTTTGTCGTAGCCAAGCTCTTCTGGAGTTTCGATGCCAAGTTCACATAATGTAGGTTTAATTTCTTGGATGATGTAAGGGTAGATTTCATTGACTTTGGGGCCGCACTTGTCTTTGCAGGCTTCAATGAACCTGACAGCGAGTGCATAGTCATTGACTCTCCTGCATGCATGCAACGCTGCCTTGATGATCCTTGGGTCCGGGACAAGGTCCATACCGCACAGGTCATTCATGCCCTTGCGGATTTCCCATCCGTCAATGTCTTTCCTGTTGAAGAAGCATTCATATCTGAAAACAAAACAAAGGAATGTTAATTGTTGTCTTTAAAATAACAAGGAATCTGAAGATAAATGAGATTTTCTTTATTGGTGTCTGCATCTCAGTAGGACACCATGGTGCTAGCAAAATATACACGGCATTATGGTGGGTGTTGCACCAGGCATCCGATCAGTTGTGCTACCAACTATATATTTTTTGTCAGTGCAACCATGGTTGTGCCGTCACTGGTGGCTTCCAAAGATAAATTAAAACTTTGGAGTCACTTTTTGTTAGTTCTAGGATATCTTTAAGGTTTTAAAAATAGTAGTAGGGCTTTGAAATTGAATACTAATTAGTGAAGCAGCACTTAACCCTTAACCAGGCTATGGATTGAGCATTTCCCACCTAGATTTTTAAGAGTTTTTACCAGGTTTTGGTAAAGAATCTACCACAGTCTGACAAAAACGCCAACATAGAAATATTATTTATGGTAACACAAAAAATTAAGTGGAACGGAACGCAAATGTCACTTTTGCAGCCATTTCATCCAGTGTTGCCACTTTATAGCTAGATCTAGCCACAACGCAATAGTTAGCTAGAAAGAAAAAATTTGGTAGCCAAATCTTTTAGCCACCATTTCTAGCTACCAATTTGTAATCTAAATAAAACGTGAATAATTCAGAATGTATACTGTACTTAATGAATGTTTTGGTAAGTTTTTGATTTATGAGAGGGCATCCCCCTCTCCAGTCTTCCCCTCGAATTAAAATGTTGGTTGGTTGGAACCGAATACGCACCCGAATACGAAACCGAATACAATGCACTCAATGCCGCCGCGGCGGTATTGAGTGCATTGCGTATTGAGCTGCGTTGTGATTTGCGTTTACATAACATTGTTATTTAGCGTGAATTTTGTGTTTGCATCATCAAGAAAGGCTTTTCTCCGTTGTGAGCATTATTAAAACTAAACATTGAAATAGAATGGGTTTGCTCACCATAAATTCAATATTGCGAATCCGTAATTTTTTGAAGAAAAATTCGGAGACGTGCGCTTCTTACAAAATCCTTGATAGTGTCCTTATGGAAATAGGAAAAACAAAAAAGACAGAAAAGAAGATGAAGAAAAAGCCGGACCTTCAACGCTACAAGACAATTATGATACTGACGTTGATGTTGAAGACATTATTAGAATAATGTAAAATAATTTTGATTACTTATATTGATTGTGTATGGACAAACAGTCTGAAATAAATATTTTTTATTTTATCAATTTTTTATTTTATCTATTTTTTATTTGATATCTACATATTGGCCCACACTAACTAACACGGCAAGTTGAACAAATAAAAACTTATTCCATGATTTTTTCGTTTAGCCACTTTTGGCAACTTTCACCAGTATCAATTTCATCCAATCTAGCAACATTCTATCTTATGTTTAGCAACTTTTTTTTTGGGCAAGGTGGCAACACTGATTTCATCTGTGGTCGGCCGCTAAACGAACATTTTTGTGACAAGTGCACCGTATTTTTAATCATTATGGCGAATCGGAGAGAGGAAAGTCGTAAACTTTTTTGATATGTTGTAGAATTTGAGTTTTTCTAGTGATTTGTGCATTAATTATACTTCTAAAATATCATGATATAACTAAATAAAACATGTGAGGAACCATATGACCTAAGCCTGTGAATGCCTAATTATTGCGGGAGTTATTATGTCTATTGTCCGGTAAATTAAAATCTTTATTTTATACTACGTTTTTGCCACGGGTTTTATTTAGGATTTACTCACACATCTCATTTATCGAAATATAAAATGTGGGTAGTGGTAAACTTTTGTCGTCATTATTTATCAGTCTACTTTAGTGTATTTTTTGTTATTCAGGTAGATTCTCGCCACGGTGTTGTTGGTTGGCACGTGTGTTCAGAATTTTTTGTTGTTTTATTAGTGATTGTTGATTTTTTTGTGACTTGTGATTACTTAAGTGTGTTGTCTTTGTGTTCGTAAACAGGTTTGTATTGTGATTGTCCTGTTTTAATCTCTTTTATCCAAGATGGATAAAAATAAACCGCCTGATCCTGATCCCCCCAACATTCCAGTTCATTTATCTCCTCTTTCCCCAAACCCATTATCGCAATTTGCGGATGTTGTATGTAGTGTTACAGGGATGGATGTATCTCAATCCCAGTACGGTCAATCTTCCCGTAAACGTCCCAGTAACGACGATATTATTTTGACACCTACCCCCCCCCCCCCCAAACAAACAAAAGAAAAGCCAAATTGGACGCGACAAATATTCGGCAATAGACAAGGCTCCTTACATCGTACACGTGTCCCGTATAGAGTCCCAACCCAACTCAGGCACCACCTTACACCCGGTTAATTTTGGAAAGTTTTTAATCACAAACAACATTGCGAACATAGTTCGTGGTGGGGTTAATAGAGTTGGTAGAAATCGCGTATCTGTAGAGTTTACTTCCCCTCAGGATGCCAATTCGTTCTTGGTTAACACTCTGTTAGCCAAGTACAGTTACACTGCTTCTATCCCTACATTCAACATCACAAGGTTGGGAGTAGTAACAGGAGTCCCCTCAGACATATCAGAAGATGAAGCAATTCAATATTTATCTGTGCCCTCAGGATGTGGGCAAATACTTAAAGTTCGTCGAATTAATAGGAAAGTTCAGAGAGACGGGGATAACGAGTGGAAACCCACTGAAACTTGTGTGATTACGTTTGATGGACAAGTCTTACCCAAAAGGATCTTCTGCTGTTATACATCCCTTCCTGTTGAGCAATACATATTTCCCACCATTCAATGTCGCAAATGTTGTAGATTTGGACATGTGGCAAATGTATGCAGGTCAAAACCACGTTGCAGTAAGTGTGGCCACGACCACCCAGGTGATGGTTGCAACATTTCTGAGGGCGAGGCCTTCTGTATTCTGTGTTCGGGTAATCACTTCGCCAATAGCAGGTCATGCCCCGAGCATGGTAGACAGAAAGCCATTAAGACCGTTATGGCTGAGAAATCTATTCCCTATGCTGAGGCTAGTAAATCCATTCCAACAGTTTCCCGCAATTATGCCAACATTACGAAAACTCCGATTTCTCAGTCTTATAGCAAGACAATAACCCTAAAGCCTAAGACTCATGCTCCTCTTTCCCCGTCTTATGACAAAGCTGCTCATCAGCAAATAATTAGTTCCCCCCAACTTTCACAGCCGAATGGCTGCGCTCTCGACTATAATAATGTCTCTTCTAATAATAGTACTGTTTCTATTATTGAACTACTTATTAAACTCTTACCTATTGTTATATCTTCTTCTACTTCTAATTCCCAATCACCGTCCAACGTTGCCGACCAACTTATAACTCTTCTCTTAGATATTAGAAATGGCGTCTCGCCAAGTATTTCTACAGTGGAACGTGAGGAGCGTGTGGCATAAAAAGCACGACCTCATATTTCTTTTAAACAAGTACAAGCCATTGGCTTGTTCTATCGCTGAGACTTGGCTTACCCCAAGTCTTAACTTTCGTATGCCACAATTCAACATTCTCAGATGTGACAGACCAGATGGCTATGGAGGGTCGGCTCTCTTAGTCAACAACCGGGTCCCACTTTTTCCCTTTACTTTGCCTTCACTTACGGGTGATATGAGCATCGCCGCAGGGAAGGCTGAGGGCATCACAGTGTTTTCCATTTATATTGCACATCCTCACCATGATTTATTTTAAAAGATATTTTTTCAAATGTTCATGGTCCGATACTGGTCATGGGCGACTTTAACTGCCACCATTATAGATGGGGGTCTGAACGCTGTGATGCCTTTGGTGTAGCTCTAGTTGATCTTTTGGATGACTTGGATCTCTGCGTTTTAAACAATGGTTGCTCAACACGACGATCACTTCCAGGACAGCAAAAGAGTTGCGTAGACCTTACATTTTGTTCGGTTGAGTTAGCAGCATCGACTCACTGGGAATGCACAACCTTGTCGCATGGTAGTGATCACTACCCTATAGTCATTACTTTGGTTAATAAATTTTATTTAGAAAAAACTTCCCCTCCACTTTTGAAATATAACCTGTCCAAACCAGATTGGACAAAATTTGTATCATTATTGGAGGACAAAATTGATGTTCTTCCAAATTTAAATTCAAATTTATCAGATACTGCTGGTCACTGCCATGCCAGAACTGTTATGAGGGTTTCGTAACAGCGATTACCTCCAGTGCAGATTCCTGCTTCCCAATAAAAAACTGTGCCTGTAATAAAATACCTTCACCGCCATGGTGGGATCCAGAATGCACTTCGGCGATCAGGGATAGGAAGGAGGCCGAGGTGTGTTACAATACAGATATGAGCACTGAAAATCTGTTGGCATACTGTCAGGTTAATGCCAGATCCAAACGTTTTCTTCGTAAAAAGAAACGTACGGGTTGGGTTAAGTTTTGTACCTCCTTATCTCCCTCTACTCCAGTTTCACTTGTCTGGAAAAATATCAATAGGTTTAGACGTGGATGTTCCCCATCAATCTCTTCACCAATCACTAGGGAAACAGCTGAACATTTCAGATCAGTGGAAAGTACAAATTATTATCCCTCTTTTGAAACCAGGCAAACATGCAGATGATCCGAATGGCCTTAGACCAATCGCTTTATCTTCAGTCCTAGCCAAATTACTGGAACACCTTATTAAAAACCGTCTCGAGTGGATAGTCGAATCGAGAGACTTACTGCCGAATCACCAATTTGGTTTTAGGAAAGGGCTTGGTACAAAGGACAGTGTTGGTATTTTAGTTGCGGACATCCGCTTCGCTTTTTCTAAAAATGAAGGCGTTGTTGCCACTTTCCTTGACATCGCCTCTGCGTATGACAATGTACTTCTTCCCGTACTCAGGCAAAAACTGCAACAGCTGAGTCTTCCGGCTAAGATGATACGATGCATATGTGAGCTATTATTGTCGCGCTCGTTGGTTCTGAGAGTCCAGGGTGAGGAGTTTGATGAAAGGCAGACATGGAAGGGCCTCCCACAAGGCTATGTCCTCAGTCCCATACTCTACAATTTATACACGGCTGATATTGGGTCCTGCTTAAATAACAATTGTCAGATGTTACAATACGCCGATGAAATTGTTCTGTATGTGACAGATTCCTCCATTGTTGACGCTGCGTCATCTTTATGCCTCTCTCTGGATTCTTTGAATCAGTGGCTTTTAAGCCATGGGCTGACGTTATCTGCACCAAAAAGTTCGGCAGTTATCTTAAAAACTCTTTATTGTCCTGCGCTAATAATCAAAGGGATGTTCAGCTGGTTTGGATACCTAGCCATTGTGGTATTAAGGGTAACAAATGTGTTGATGCTTTGGCTAAAGATGCTTGCTCATCTTCCTCGTCAGATCTCACGCACAATACCTATCAGGGTTACGACCTATTGTCCCTTCCAAGACTGAAGCTGCAGTGTTCCTGGCAGGAGCAGTGGAATATATCAAGCAAAAAGAAAGGCAGTTTTTTTTTATGCAGTGCAACCAACCATAAAACCAAAACCGTGGTTTTTCGGTCATAAAAAAGTATCTAAAACTGTTATTTCTGTTCTCTGTAGAATCCGCTTAGGTTTTTGTTGCACTCCCGTCTTTTTACACAAAATCCGTATCCGTGACTCCTCTCTCTGTGAATGCGGGTTGGCGGAGGGCACTCTGGATCACATCTTTTTTTAATGTTCCAACAACATCCCTCCTCTAGATTTGTATAACCGTCTCCTTAAATTTAAGATCCCTCTTCTGATTAATTTCCCTTTGCTTTTAACTTATCCCTCTCCAGATCTGCTTGTGGCGCTGATGATTTTCATCCGTCACAATAATATCAAATTATGATTTTTTTTTCCCTAAATAATAAGTGTGTGTGGATGTGGTATATGTATTTTTTAATGTGCTAAAAATTATAATATTTACATAATTTTATCTTTTTGTTTGTTTCAGTCCAGTACTAACCCCACAAGATCTACAATAAGTTCAACTGTAGTATCGAAGATTTTTATCTTTCTTTTTTCAATAACAAAGCACACTTGCTTTTCCAATTCACTTTTGACATTGGCAATAGTCTACATCGGCTTTGCTTGCCACAATTAAAAATAGAATAGAATAGTTATTCAGGTATTAAACAATCAACAGCTCGAAAATATACTAAATGAAATGTTAAGTCGTCATCTAGACAGGCAATGGGATTATGTTTTCCCAGATGTTTTTTTTTCAGGTTTTCAGCTAATTTTCAAAATATAATTGATAAAATCTCATACCAAATTTTATCATTCATCTAAATCTACCAAAAAAACATTATTACTGCAGGATTTGTCCGAGGCCTGGTAAAGGGTTAAACTGCCCAAGACAACACATGACTACTCAAAGGAAAAACTTGATCTAATGACAACCATGGTAGTAAGCTGGGAATTAAGCAAACAGGTAGATGGTTCCCACTCCCCTCAAAAGGAGGGTTTCTTATAGGTAATTTGGGTGTTGAAGTGACATAACCTTTCAGTTCATTTTCTTCAATACATTCTTGGTTGATTTCACATTCCAATAAGAAATATTTCAATATCAAATTGGCTAACGAAGATGCACATTATCATCAGTGCTTTCTTTTCCAATTAGAGTGAGGAGATACATTTTCACTTTTTTAACTTAGTTCATCTTACATAAAAAACGTAATTGTCAAATAAATAAACATTTTTATTTTTCTGATCAGTACAAAACAGATTGTCACAACATTCTTTTTTTTTGTTTTACTGAACAGAATGAGAAGAGAATGCCTCCGTAAGTAAAAAAATATATATTTCAATTATCAACTATTAAGATAATACATAATCTGTCTGGGACTACAAGAATGATAATTTAAGTCACTTATTACCTTAGATAATAAAATTAAACATGGTGAATAATATTTATTGTAATTCGACCACAATAGAACAGTGGTGCTAGCCTAATATAATATTCAGACATTATTTTCTATCTCATCAACCAAATACCTAAAGTGTTAAACAAAGGTATTCTACGCAACACTTGCATCAAAAACAAGGAAAACAATGATTGAATATAGAGGTTAAAAAAATTACTCAAGATCATTTTCACATCACGCCCAATATGAAAGCCTGTCGGAAATTTACTAACTTCGTTAAAAAATACCACCAAGCCAGATGTACAATAGAACACCACTCAATTATGCTGAAAGCTGTAAATCACCGACAAGATTACCACAATTTTTAGTTACATAACGTCAAAGGTTCCAACAAGAGACTAACTTGGTATCAAATTCCTCATCGGATTCGACGACCGCGTGGGACCGCCGCAGAGGCACAGCGCTGACCCTTGCCGCCGGCACCAGGGTCCTTCTCAAGACATTGACCAGTGCACCAGAAGTTGATTTCAGCATTTTGATCAGACGTTACACGGGGACTTTGGCAAGGATAACAAATGGCTGCTCAACTATAGACTAAAAATCTATGTGCCAGTCGCGGATCGTGGAATTTGACGCTTTTAGTGATGCGCAGTACTATTGATTTTAGTAAATTAGTTATATGTTATATGTCCATAAATGTATTATTGTCAATGCGTACTACTTCTAAGTTTATTGAATAGTAGAAACTTTTATTTTTTAAGTAATCTTGGCTACCATTGCTACTAATAAGAAAGTTTTTATTATAGATTTTTTTATTCCTTAGTATCTTCTTACTTTTATTTAATGAATATATGTAGGAGCATTATATTCAGGTTTATTTTTATAACATTTATATCCACTCGTGAACAGATTGAAATCGCACTCGTAGTCGTAGATTTTCAGGTACACACTAATCCGCTACGTCACTCGTAGAGAGGTAGCTCAAAAGCTACCATGTAGTTCTAGCTACGTACCACAGACTAAGTAGTACTCAGACGGTAATCTCCCATAAAAGAAAAATCGCTTTAGGATTTGCGACCTTTGATTGTGACGTTTCTTTTTTTTTTTTTTTTATCACAAAAATTTTGTCGATCCTAGTGCTATGAAACAGAGTCTTTTTGCTAACAGGTTTGTCGAGCTCAGAATAGTTCGAATACTAGCCTTTTAAGCACGTTAACAGACTGTGAAAAAAGGGGTTCTGTATTTAACCCACGAGTATTAGAATTTGAAATCGTAATGAATGAAATGCATTTGGTATCATAAATTTTTACTTTTATTTAGATAAGAAACAGGTAGTTGACAACAGAGTAATACAGACATTTTTGAGTACCGATCAATGACTTTACAAATTCACAACACAGTTTAGAGCTTGGCATAATTGACTTTTTCTTCGATTAAAACAACATGCCTTGTTCAGACTACTTCTGCTTCTTCTTCAGACTTCTGTTCTTGAGACTAGTAATTTTTGGAATAACTGAATAACTGCTTCTGTAAAAGTAAAGATAATTAAAGCAAAGCAAATATTAGGAAAACAGAGTCCAAGCTGATTGTAAAATCAGAAATATCTGCATAGGGCTACATGGACTCGCTTACTAAGGATTCTGTACAGCACAATTATTACAGTTCTATCTTACTTGATTTTTAACAAAAGCATAATGCACTATAATCAGATCAAGCTAGATCTTTGTGTATATTTCTTGTTTGGGTTAGGTACCCTTAGGTTTAAGTTTACTTGCCATGACAGCAGCAAACATCGGTAGTGTCAATAAATATCCATTTATAGTGGAAACAAATATCCATATTTGCTGGATCACTACTGGTCAATGATAAAATATATAATAGTAAATTCTTTTACCTTTCGTGATTTGGTTCTGTGGCTTCATTTCCACAGCCCAATGTGGTCATGTTGCGGTGTGACCACAAGGTTTGTGTTGTCAAAACAAACAAATGTAGCATTTATTTCTGGAAAAAAAATATAGTTTTCAATTGTTACTAGTAAGTGTGCTTAGTGAGTTATATGATGTAGCTGTACTTTTCTTAAAAATAATTAAACTGAAATCTATTTAGTTAATTTTAAAGTAGCTAAGGTACGGTACCTACGAATTAAGTACATGATTGTAGAATGCTGCACTTTAGTCAATGATAAATGTATTATTTATTAAAAGTATTATAATTATTATGTATTGATATTTAGGTTCTGACCTGCGTATTTTGCCTGAATAGTGTGATAAATGCAACTGATGATTTCGTCGTCATAGAACAACATGGGATAGACGCCAACACAGACTTCTCTTCTCACTCTTCACAAAATGTTTAAGACACCCATAATGCTTGCATTTTCTCTTTTGAAGTCCTATAACTTGGTCTTGAGAAAAAGAAAATAATTATTGGCGACGTTGACGTCATTTCGTCAGTTACCGCAATTCACATAGCACTTGTGGAATATACTGCAAGTTGTTATTACAAATTAAACTATTACAGGAGGCTGTTTGAGAGGATTTATGAAATAAATTGTTTGTCAAGTTGTAAACAAAGTATCTATTGACAGTAATGGCGGAACGTAGGCAACCACAGCTACGATAGACTTACAGCAAACGAATATGGCGTCGATTGCACAGGCGACAAAGGGGAAAGGGACGACGGGCGGTTGTCACAACGGAGGTTGCAACATAGACAAAATAAGTCTAATAATGCCAGGATTTTTTGTTCTAAGATTACCTGACCAGGCTTATACCACAGACCAAGTAGTACTGCTTAAACCATTATAAATTACGTACGTAAACTCGTAAAGAGAGAGCTACTCCCATATTATTATTATACTCTTTGGAGAGCTACGTACACGTCGTACACAGTACACTTCTAGAGGTGTGTTGTGTGCACTAACATATTTTGTTATTGAATTACTGGATTTAATTTGTCCCTACATAGTAAATAAAACTATTGAAATAATGTATGATATTACTTTATTCATAAAGAATTGTGTTGTCAGTTAACAAAAGAAATATACTGTTCAGAAAACAACAAGTAAAAAAATCATTCGTTATTTAATATGTCTAGTAATACAAAACAGGCTTACACTTATGATATTAACTCTTTATGAATCTTGGTATTCATGATTACCTATGCAAGAAATAAGGCGCTTTGGTCCTTTTTACATTTTTCTTCGTCTCTTTTTCTTGTGGGCAGTAATGCTTTCCTGCCCGCTATCTTCTTCAGAGCTATCGGAAGAACTACTATCACTATCGCTACTGGAAGAACTACTATTAGATGAGCTGTCCGAAGCAACACCAGTGCCCTGGCTTAAGTCCATGCCACTAGCGATCTTGTACAGGGCAGGTTCTTTGGCCTCCAATACTTTGATCCACTTTTTGGAGAGTTTAGGGCGACCGCGTACGGTTTTGTGCCAGACGACCGGGAAGTTGGTGCGGCTGCAGAAGTTTTGAGTGACAGCTACTGTGTCATCCAAGTTGAGGACCACATGCCACCAGCCTCCCGGCACAAATACAGTTTCGCCCGGTTTCTGCAGAATTTCTACCTGTAAGAGAGATTTAACATAATAAACTTTTATTTTTAACAAAATAGTGATTCCAGTGATTATTAAATAGTGATTTCATGGTGCATCGCCAACTAAGACATGGGAGAGCTGTTGTATAACAACTATCTGCATAATGCAAAAACAGAAAAGACTTTTAATGAAAAAACTGAATACATACTGGTTTAAATTCTTTGGGCCATGTTTCTAATTGAGTCTTAGGATAAATAAGTTTGAACCACATAACAGCTTCGTCTCTTTGTTTCCCACCCATTGCTCCAGTCACCTTGATCAGTTCCCTAGGAGTCTGGGTCGGGAATAAGCACCATCTTTTATGACCAAAAACCAAAGCGTTCCAAGCACTTGTCCCTAGAGGGTCTATGTGGATGCCAGTTCCAGATCGCTGTGGTCCCATCACAAACCAGCGGTAAGGTGGTCTCCTTTCCTCACCGCAAAACTTGAACAAATCATCCCTAAAATACAAAGGGGCTTCATAGTCTTCCAAAATTTTCTTTCTCCTCACATGCTCACCAAAACTGCTATCAAAAATATAAAGCGGACTGTCATCAGTCGTTGTCCTCATGTATTCTACATAATACTTCATTTTCATCTTAACACTGTAACCCTCATTGTCTTCACCACATTTAAATTTCTGATTCCTATACTTTTTGGCAAGTCTCTCTAAAGTCCATTTATGATTAGCCTTCCAATTTGTCTGTACATTAGTTATAACTACAGGTTTGTATATTTTTTCATATTTCTCTATAAATTCATCAGGTGTTACTTCATTTTCACTTATTCTGTCAACATTATCATTACATTTGAGAAATTCATCAAAGTTTGTAACATATTTCAAGGCAGTCCATTGATGCTTGTCTGCTAATTCTGTAAAAAAAAAAAGTGATGAATATAACTTCTATCAACCAATAAAAATTTTTTCTTAAAGATCTATGCCCAGCAGTGTAGTACCACTGCTGGGCATAGATCTTTAAGAAAAATTTTCATGAGTTTAATAAAAATGTAATTATTTCATGTAAAGACAGTTCATCAAAGTGATACAATATTAATTGGTAGAGGTATTACAATATTTGCAGCTGTAAAACTATGATGTTTACACAATAATTGTTGGTCTTTTTATAACATAAGAATAGAATAGAATAGAATAGAATACTCTTTATTATGTACACCATAAAATACCTACAGCAGTATGCACCACATGAAGAGTTATTATTTTATGGTGTAAAGTAGTATAAACGTTAATAATCATTTCAAATAACTTAGTCAGATAATTGGAAGATGCAAGTCTATACAAGTAACAATCAATATCACGCAATCATAATTGGAACAAAATTATTATAACTTCTGTAGATCTACCACTTGTCACTTGTATTATTGAATTTATTCATCATTGTCATGGAAGATATATAAGCTAGAATAGTTTGATTTACAAAAACTGATAAATTATTAATCATACATGCTTGCAAATCAATTCCTTACACTTCCCAATGTTGTTTTGATGATCAATTAAGTTTTAGTGGGTGTTTGAAATAACAGGGTATGTAATGATTTATTAATTGGTTAAGTTTACTATATTATGACAAGCTGCGTTTTCTTGATATTTTATCTATGAAACCGTGATGCTATGTAGGTTAGTAATCAGCATCAAGGCTACAAGCTCGAAAGCCATCGTGATAACCGAATGCCAGGCAAACAAAGATCATTCTTGAATTTGTCGGCTTTTCTTACTGACAGCCTCAACGGGCTCTCGAGTTTACTCATTGAAGTAAAGTATCCTCATCAATACAAATATTTTAATTAAAAGTTGCTTGCCGAAAGTGTGCCAATTACCATGAAGCTTTGGATACCGTTCACTTACCGGGTCTCGCTTTCCTTTTAACTTCCTTGATACGCTTTTTGACTTTATGAGACAATTTGTGCTCACTGTCCATTCTATTTAAAATAAACAGTAGTTAAAAATCTATTAGATGCGATACCTAATTTGATAAAATAAAATATTGAACAGCGTTGAATGAATCAAATTGACAAATTGATTGACAGGCAGCTGCACAGAACACATATACTCCTAACGGAGGCTCTGGGCAGCTGATTGTGATGCTGTTGCTGAGGCAGCCAGTCTGTTGGTAGGTCTGTTGTCTATGTATCTAGCTAGTGATGTAGTCTAGTAGTCAGTATTGTATATCTGATATTCGATCGATTGCCTAAATGTTATTTTTTCTGTTCTAACAAGTTATTCAATTATTAATCACCTGAAATAATTGAATAATGCAATCGGCAAAATGATAACAATTTCCTGAAGTTAACATGTTTTTTTTTTAATTCTAAAAACCAAAACTGTTTAGCAATATTTTTTACAGCTGGCGATTAAACATTTTCGATTCGACGCATGCATTGGCAAACTCACAAACTGATAATTTTAGAATTTCGCGTTTTTAACCGAAACAATTTGAACATTTCTGGTTTTTTCAGTTTTTACTTACTATAAACATTAACAATTTTCAAATCAATCGCGTTCTTTTAAAAACGAATAATTTAAAGTAATTGATTTGACTCTTGTAGTGAAACAAATTTCAAACGTTCCAGTCTGAAGTGTGTAGCTAGCTCGATATAACTGTCAATCTGGGTGTAGAAATTTATTTTGTAATTTTCACCGGTTCTCATGTGTAATTTCTCAATGTGTTAAGACTATTTTTGAACAAAGGTTCTTTGAGAAATAATGTTATTTAGTGTATGTGGTGTCTAAATTTGTGCGAAAATGGATGACGGTACAGTGAAGATTCAGTCCGGAATTAACATCAACATAAAAAGAACAGATGGTAAGCGCTAACGTATTAAGATTATCTACAATTGGTGTGTATTTTCACTTAGTTCGTTGGTGAAGTTGCATTTGTCGGCGGTGCACTATGCTGCGGTCGATGACTTGAGGGTATCTTATGATTCATTAGATAGACTTGAGAGCTGCTTTTCCCTGAAGGCATTGGCACTAGAATGATTTGGTATATCCGTTATTGCCCATTACCTGGTACAATATTATTCATGAAAGTGAAAACGAATTGTTTGGGTTTGTTCCTAACCGATTTTAAAAACTTCTGTTTTTTCTACAATAAGAATTTCACAAACTTGTAAGTTCTAATAGGAGATAATAAGAAGAGTATTATGAATCATCATCAATTGCACTAGTCATAATCAACAGAATATTTTAAAATGACATCTGTGACCTAGTGGTGTTATCAAATATTTAAAATGTTGTGAAAAACTGTTAACTATTTAGAAGGAATTCAGTTTTTAAGCATATTTAATACATCCTGAATACTAAAACTGAAATTTTCTCTTTAAAACCTATTTAACACTTTCGCTATCCACAAAGTAGACACAATAGTTGAATAATCAACCTGAACCATGTGGTTCATAAGACAGGGAAAGGGAGTGTTTTAATATTAATAAACTGCAACTAACATAATCACTTTGTTAGTAGTCAGTCATTCATGTTGCAACTTATATTCATTTTGACACTAATAGAATGAGGCAGTTCCCTTTACATTTGGTACTAAGAAAGTAAGATAGTATCAATTTCCATGTCAGAAGATAGCTTTATCGGTTCTTAACAACAAAATTCACAAAAAATATGCAAGGTGAGTGGAAAAAAGTAAGACTTTTCTCCTATTTTGGGATAATAATTATACAGACTGGAAAACTTGTCAACAGGACCAGGGCTGTACAATACAAATAAAAAATTAAAATAAGTTATTTTCTTTCTTTCATACTTACCAATTATTGTCCCACTTCAGGGCAACAATAGCAATAATATCATACAGAGATTTCATGACTATTTATCACCGCACTTGCTCAATGCAGATTTGTGATTGCAGACTTATATGGTATTATATAAGGGAATATAATTTTCGAGGCGACTTACAACTTAAAGGGCGACTAATTATTTGCTGCAAAAAAAAATAACATGGCAGCGATTAAATATTATTTCTTAATCGCTGCAAAGTCATCTACTGTTATTGAATCATTTGGGTTAGGTTAGGTTAGAACAGTAACCATTAACAAGCGAGCGAAGCGAGCGTGCCGCGGCAGCGGCTGCCGAGCGCCAGATCCCCTTTATTGTTGGTAAATTCAGTTACCAAAACAAAAATTCGATGCCAGTTTAAATTAAAATAAAGCTAAAAACTGATATATTAATATGCTACCTATTACTTATTACGATACTCCTTATTAGCTGCCAACCCATTATATATGGTACCCACTCTATTTTTTTTTAAAACCTATATTCATTTTACTTAGTTGCCGCATTAAATACATGCCTTATATAAGTCCAGGTTTCCTCATGTTTTACTTCACCAATGTCTCAGATAAACTTAGAAAGTACACATGATTTTTTTTTTCTTTTGACATAAATAGACAAACATGGAACGTTGTCTATAGATGATGGAGCAACACTATCTAGCAGTTTCTTGCTTGACATTACAGGTTATTGTGATGCCTACAATAATCTATAACTAAGAAAAATTATGATAATGTCAGTGGCAGCACATCCATAAGTTATAGGTATCCTACATAGGTCTCAAAAGCTTGGCTTTAGCCGCTTGGTTTCACCAACTGACATGAAGCCTTTATTTTTAAATTGGAACTGAAGTGGACTTCTTTGTTCACGCACTTACTACAAGAATATTATTGAAATATTATTATTATATTATTGAAAGCAATTTATAATCTCCGTCGCCGCGAATCTCTTAGGGAACTATTTAAAAGGATTAATATTATGATGGTACCTTGCCAATTCATTTATGAAAATATTATGTATGTAAGGAAAAATCTACATATTTTTAACAAGATAAGCGATAGACATAATTTTAATACTAGAAATAAAGATAAAATAGATCAACCATTTTTCAGATTATCTAAAGTACATACATCTTTTATGGGGTACTGTGTTAAATGTTACAACAAAATACCTTGTGATATATTGAAATTAAATGAGAGAAAATTTAAAACACATATTAAAAGTACACTTTGTAAACAAGCATATTACAAGTTAGAGGATTATATCCAGGACAGGAATGCTTGGAAACATGCTGGTCCAGCTCCATAGGACAATCTAGAGTCTAGACAAAATCAAACTGGTTGCTATTTTTATGGTAAAATCTGTTATTTTTATGATATTCATTTTACATTCTGTGATAACCTATACTCACACACTGACTTATTTTTTTAGAAAAACATACTTGTATGATGTTTGTAAATATGTGAACACCACGTATCTATCTAATAATTAAGTTATTTTTCATTGCTTAGTTTTTAATTCGTTTTACCTATTATGGTATAGTAATTTTATTCTAGGTGCATCGTCTTCACATATAATCATATAATTAATGTAATCAAACAAAATATTGTAAAACATTTTTAAAAGAGTACCGGTGGAGTTTCTTGCCCATTCTTCTCCATACGAAACTACCTTTTGGAAGGGGCAACTAGAATCAATTCTATTTTTTTTGTAAATTTTGACGTTCAAAAGTGCCTCTTATGTGCCTATTTGAAATAAATGGTTTGACTTTGACTTTGACTTTGACTCAAACAAAATATTGTAAAACATTTTTAAAAGAGTACCGGTGGAGTTTCTTGCCCATTCTTCTCCATACGAAACTACCTTTTGGAAGGGGCAACTAGAATCAATTCTATTTTTTTTGTAAATTTTGACGTTCAAAAGTGCCTCTTATGTGCCTATTTGAAATAAATGGTTTGACTTTGACTTTGACTTTGAGATAACCATACAAAACAATATTATTACACATAACATCATGCCTGTAATCCCCAAAGGGTTCGGCGGAGGTGTACCTATAGTACACCTTAATTTCGCCAGTTATGTTTTAAGTCCCATGTAATAGGGGGCGAGCCTATTGCCATCAACCGGGCACAAATCCAGACTCCGGGCTTCTACTGAGAAATTCCTAATGGAAAATCCCAATAGCACTTTGCCCGTCCCGGGAATCGAACCTAGGACCTCATGCTCAGTAGTAGTGCTTGTAACCACTAGACCAACAAATAAAAAAAGAATATAAATATTTTTATTATTATTATGTTCTTTAAATAAAGCACTAACCATTCTGTAAATATAATCTCGATGCAAATTCCAATGATGTAATAAATGATTATTCATATTCATGCAATTTTTTTTTATTTTTTTATTATTGATGTGATTGTTTAAATTGGTGGAGTTATGTGTCATGTTTACTCAATTGATCAAAACAAAGCATCAGTCAATGTTTGTCGACCAGGGGGCTAATTGCTTAACACACTATCAGTAGGAATTGGTTTCAATTTGAAGCATACATAAGAAGCAATGGATTAGCAATATACTTCAAAATCATTCCGATTGTGATTCAAACTATGTTACGCAATTAGGGTGGTGCACGGCTGTTCCATTTCAGAACCTAGTAAGGGACACTTTTGTTTGTACATCGTTTATTGCATAATCTTGCTAACCTGGACCAGTTTAGCTGGATTATGCAATAAAATGATGTACGAAAAAGTGTCCCTTACTAGGTTTTGAAATGGGACAGCCGTGCAGGTATTGTGCGTAAATAATAAAACAGGACTTCTTGGCGGGAAAGTGAAGCGTCATGTTAGCAGTTTTGTTTTATTTTCTAAAATTTGTGTTTAGCCGAATATTAATGTGTAATAGTGGTGGATTATTAACCATTAAGTGTTCGTGAACCTGCATTAATGTAGGCAAATTAAACAAAACAGTGCAACATCACTTTAAGTTCTCTCAAGAAGTCCGCGCGAGGTTGCAGTAAAGTACCGCGTCTTTACTTAAACTCAAGGGGAGCGGGGCGGGATATCATCAATCATCTTTATCATGCATTGAGTGGAGTTCATTTCATAATTATTATAACTTTGTACTTGTTACCTAATTTTACATGACACTGGCTAAATGCACAAACCGTGCGAAGCCAAAAAGAAAAGAAAAAAAAAGAAAAAAAAAACAAGTCCTTACTTGTAACTATTTAAGAAAAAAAGGGCTTTCCTTATTTATTTATAATTATACTATATTGTACACCAGACTATAATACATAGAAATAAAAATATACACTACAAAACATACTAGTTGGGCTTTCTTCCTGAATTCAAAACTCATGCTTGGCGCCAAAAACCTTGGCATTAATACCATCCACTCATAAAACTATTTCCGCATTTTCATCCCAAATACCTTTTAAAAACTTAGTTCTTAAAAACCATGACTGAATGAGGAGTTTATATAATTTTAAATACAATGATGGCGTTGGGGCGGCGACTGTTCGGCCTTGTTGCGTACCGCCAGCTCCATATACGGCACGACCAGCGCACGCGCTAACCGCAACGACAGCGCGGGACGATTGTGTTGCCATTAATTGCTTATTACGAGTTCAGTTTAAAAATAGCAGTTATCTAATTGGTTTCAAATACTATTAAATCACTAGCTGCGCCCCGTGGTTTCACCCGCGTAAGTCTCGATTCCGTGGGAATATCGGGATAAAAAGTAGCCTATATGTTAATCCAGGGAGTCAGCTACCTCCATCCTACCATACAAAATTTTATCAAAATTGGTCTAGCCGTTTGAGCGTGAAGTAACAAAACACACACACTCACAAACTTTCGCCTTTATAATTTTAGTGTGATTAGTGTGATTATTTAAAAAATATGATATCTCTTAAGATATTCATTGATATCGTATGATGTCAAGGGCAATTGTGTTCATAATTAACGCCTTGTGATGAATAACACATTTATTTGGATAAGGATTACCTTTATCATGTTTTAGAAACACCTTCGCAAATAATGCATTATTTTAGAACAAATTTGATTACCATAAAAAGGTTATAGTGAGTCAACCGTACGACGTATGCTGATGTACGTGACGGACGTATGCTGTCGCGGACATTTTTTTTGAACTTTTAAATTATACATTTGCGTAACTTTAATCGTTTACGCAGCGTACGCAACGGAAGCTGTCAAAAGAAGGTTTTTTTATTCCTGTTTTTGCATCATTTTTCATTGATGGCTCCGCTCCTCTTGGTTGTTGCGTGATGTTATATAGCCTTCCTCGATAAATGGACTATTCAACACAAAAATATTTTTTCAATTCGAACCAGCAGTTCCCGAGATTAGCGCGTTCAACCAAACAAACTCTTCAGCTTTATAATATTGGATAGATTAAAAAAGAATTTATTTTCGTCCCGGTCGAAAATAATCGATTTCTCTGGTAATGTCTTACTGAAACACTTTTGGCAAACCTATCTATCAATTTGTCCCAGGTCAAAGGTAACGCAATGTATAGCAAACTCATAGAAAACTTCTTACTTGGAGGAGGCTCCCTATTTTTATGTTAATTTGCATGATTATTCTGAAACTGTCACATATACAAGCAAAATGAAACTTTAGTACCTATATGATTTATTGGATCTTTTTCTTTCCATGTTGAAGACATGTTACGTAATTGTAATATTTTCTCTTAATACATTTTTTATTCGAAAACCATGTCCTTTTCAAGGATAATTGTAACAAACAAACAAGATTGTTTGGCTTTTATGTCTAAAATAAATATTCACAGCAAGAAAATATACTTTATTATCCTGACACAAGATATTTTTTCTCTAGATAATTATTACTTTAGTTATAAACGAAATAAGAGCTGGGACTTACGCTATTTAGTTTCGTGCTCGAACACGATCAAAGAGCGCACGCGATATTCAACTTTATTACTGATGTATAAGCTTTTAGCACATAACGGAGTGATTTGAATAATAAATGTTGTTATTCAATGACCAATCCTACATGTGGTAAGCTCCAACCGCCACTTCTTGTCTTCCATTTCGGTTGGTTTAGAAACGATTTATTGGATTAATTTGTGTCTTTGACATACATAATAATTTAGTTGTCTTTATTGTTGTTGAGTTATGGCCTGCCCAGAGTTACCGTCACTTGCATTATTCTATTTACTTCAAAGTAACATAGATATACCGTCGAAACGAAAAGAAGACTTCAAAGAAGTGCGGCATGTACAGTACCGTACATCGCCACATGCGAACTACGCATCACACTGACGTCACGCAAAATCCTGCATCGCGCAAGCAGAGTTTACCGCGCGACTATATACAACGTCCTGACATCAATCGTTGGGCACTTGCCCACCAGACACAACACCGGTCGGAGAATCCTCCCTTTTCTATGGAGGATGAGTGAACTTTACATCCTGTTCCTCATACCTCTATACTACTGCATATAATTTATCTTTGCGACCTTAATCTTCTGGCAATCCACTGATGGACATAAGCCTCTCCAATCTCACGTCATTTTACTTGATCCTCGGCAACTCTCATTAGCTGCTACCAGTCCGTAGCAAAGATTAGCTCTCCATGTAACCTGAAGGCTCACTATGTTCGCCAACGTTACTCATAAAATCCAAAATGGGTGCTAAAAAGTTTTATCACGTAAATTAGCGATACTGTCGAGTCCAATGCGGCGAGAATACTGCACCACAGGAAGCCATCAATATTGCCCGATTGCCACACATGGCAATAAATGAGCAAGGTTACGACGAACTAGTCCAACTGGGGTTTTGAACAAATTTCTGATGGTGATTTTTACACTGTTCAGGTTGAAATTGCAAGATCGATTGTGGCGTCTCAGTTTTAGATAAGGTGTGCAATTACTATCATTATCCTTTTTTTGGTAGAATTCAACTGAGATAAGAAGTACGTATAATCAGACAATCGGGTCTTCAGGGGGTCTACTCCGAACATAAATCCGAAGTATCGGCCGAATGTTCGGCCGTGTCTTGACTATGGCAGATTACGGAAAAAAAAAACGACAGTCAAAGAGATAAGCCATAGTCAAAAAAGGAAACTGGAAGTCAAAAAACGGCCGATATTTCGTATTAACGCTTCGGAGTAGATCCCCAGAACTGCAATTGAGATTCGAATTGAGTCGATCTTACAACATACTGTCGCATTCCCATATTTATTAGAAAGCCTTTTCGCTATTACGAAATTTTCAGCCAAAAATCTAGACTATTTCATAATAATTGATATTGTAGGAAACAATCATACAGTAACAATTAATGAGAGAACATGTTCATTTTATGCTCACGTTCGTTTTTCATTTCCTGGTCGCCCACGAGCCTGTCCAAGGTTGCGCCATCGATCTGAGGGCCACTGTCCTCTACAAATAAATAACTATCTGATTTTGTTTGTTTTTTTTTTGCATTTTAGGGCTACTTATATAAAAATATTTCAAAGTCAAAGTCAAACCATTTATTTCAAATAGGCACATAAGAGGCACTTTTGAACGTCAAAATTTACAAAAAAAATAGAATTGATTCTAGTTGCCCCTTCCAAAAGGTAGTTTCGTATGGAGAAGAATGGACAAGAAACTCCACCGGTACTCTTTTAAAAATGTTTTACAATATTTTGTTTGATTACATTAATTATATGATTATATGTGAAGACGATGCACCTAGAATAAAATTACTATACCACAATAGGTAAAACGAATTAAAAACTAAGCAATGAAACATAACTTAATTATTAGATAGATACATGGTGTTCACATATTTACAAACATCATAAAAGTATGTTTTTCTAAAAAAATAAAAAAATAAGTCAGTGTGTGAGTATAGGTTATCACAGAATGTAAAATCAATATCATAAAAATAACAGATTTTACCATAAAAATAGCAACCAGTTTGATTTTGTCTTCTCTAGATTGTCCTATGGAGCTGGACCAGCATGTTTCCAAGCATTCCTGTCCTGGATATAATCCTCTAACTTGTAATATGCTTGTTTACAAAGTGTACTTTTAATATGTGTTTTAAATTTTCTCTCATTTAATTTCAATATATCACAAGGTATTTTGTTGTAACATTTAACACAGTACCCCATAAAAAATGTATGTACTTTAGATAATCTGAAAAATGGTTGATCTATTTTATCTTTATTTCTAGTATTAAAATTATGTCTATCGCTTATCTTGTTAAAAATATGTAGATTTTTCCTTACATACATAATATTTTCATAAATGAATTGGCAAGGTACCGTCATAATATTAATCCTTTTAAATAGTTCCCTAAGAGATTCGCGGCGACGGAGATTATAAATTGCTCTGACAGCTCTCTTTTGCAAAATAAAGATGGACTCAATGTCCAGCCCGACCCCACAGTAAAATGCCATACGACAGTGGTTCTCAAACTTTTTTGGAGACGGAACCCTTTTCGAAAACGAAATATTTGACGGAGCCCTAAAGTAATCAAAGATGGTTTTATGTGTATTCTTCATTAATAATCATATTACTTGACATTAAAATTTACATATTTTTTTACTTTTGTTGAAATATTTAGATTGATATTATGTTACTCCGCCGTTAAACAGAACCCACAGCAAGCAGACTATAATTACAAATAAACCAAAAATATATTTATTAAGTAGTGAAACATCAAATAAGCTATATACCGCTACAGAAAAAACTAACCTGCGTTACTACGACATCTGTCACTACCGTAAACCAAAATGTGGAATAAAGCAAATACTCGAGAACATTGAAGGAAAAGTTCAGAACCTAACAAGTAAGGACTATTGTATTATTTACATCGGCGAAGAGGATTTCCGAAGAACGCAAAACTACGTAGAACTAGTTTTGTTTATTAGAGAAAAATTAACTTCACTTACCCACACTAATATAATTATTTGTCTACCGACTTATAAATTTAAATTTAATAATAACTATTATGTAGAACAGTTAAATTATGGCAATACTCTGTACAATAGTAGAATAGAAACATTTAATAACCTTTTAAATATGGACACACAGACATTCAATTATGCATACCTACTAGACTCAAACCTAAATCTTTCTTTTGACTATGATATGTATAATCAGCGCACGGGGGCACTGAATAGTAAAGGCACGAATGTAGTGGTATCAGACCTACAGGATCTTATTATGACAATAAGCAATCAAAACAATGAAAATTTGATGGTAGGGATTTCACAGTCGGACAAAACAGAAATATCTACGGACCCTCAACCACTAACTAGCCCTAAGTTTTTTCTTTAATAAAATCACATCAACAGACAGTACACAAAGACAAGACAGTACACAGACGCATTCATGCAATAATATTAACATCTTATATCAGAACATACAAAGCCTAAAAAATAAGCGTTACCTAATAGAAGCAATTACGGATGAACATAAAATGGAAGCGCTTTGTTTTACGGAAACATGGATTACAGAATCCAAAAAAGATCTTCTTCAGCTGGAAGGGTATACTGTAGCCGCCAAATACTGCCGCCCAAATTATTCGGGAGGTGGTGTATGCATATTTTTAAAAGACGGTATTGAGTTCAAAGAAAGACATGATTTAACGGAAATGACGAATGAATTTATATTTGAAACATGTGCAGTAGAAATTCCAAAATTTGATCAATTACTAATTGTTATTTATTGGCCACAAAAAAATAGGGAACCTGAAATATTTTATACATCCTTAGAAAAACTTCTACTAAAAATCAATATAAAGGACAAGCGTAAACAGATATTTATAGGCGGGGATTTCAACGTAAATATCCTTGAGAAAAGTCGTCATTCATTTAATCTTTTACATACAATGACTAGGTACAACTTTCGACAACTAGTAACGGAACCTACCAGAGTAACAACCTCAAGCTCGACATGTATTGACCTGGTATTTACAAACGAACACGCCAAATTCTATCTTGAAGTAGTGGAGCTTGGACTCTCAGACCACAGAGGAATAGCAATCACTGTACCTACCCGCATTCCGATGATTAATAAAAAGCAAATATCTACCTTAAAGAGGATCTATAGTAAACAAAACATAGACTCATTTAAAAAGGAACTAAATAAACTTGATTGGAGTAAAATAATAAATGAAAACCAAACTATTCACATTAATTATCTGTCATTTCATAACACCTTACAAAACATTTTAAATCAGTGTATACCAAAAAAAGACGTAAAAATAAAAAACAGGACATATAAGACATGGTTGACAACTGGACTAAGATTAGCATGTAAACATAAAAGACAACTAAAGGCATTAATGACTACAACTAATAACAATATATTACAAAAGTACTATAAACGTTATGAGAAATTACTTAAGAAAACAGTAGCCCACTCTAAAAAACTGAACTACATAAGAATAATGAGTAAATCTGAAAATAAAACTAAAACAATGTGGCAAATAATAAAGGAGCGTACAAATAAAAATAAAAAACAATCTACTAATAATATAAAATTGCGTGTGCAAAATACGGTGACAGAAAACGCGACTACCATTGCCAACGCTTTCAATAGTTATTTTGCTTCAGTGGGAAAAACAGATACCGCAAATGGGAACACTTTTCCAAGTGGCCGCCCTACGTCCTCTCAAAGCGAAAACTCCATCTACCTAAGACCAGTTGACCCCAGCGAAATTATGTTTATAATAAAGAAATTGAAAAACAAGCGCAGTTATGGCCATGACGAGCTACCGCCTACACTTATAAAAGCTTGCGCTGAAGAGCTAACGTTACCCCTAACCTATTTAGTCAATCAGTCTTTGGATGAGGGTTCGGTCCCTGACTTGCTAAAAGTATCAGTAGTAAAACCTATTTACAAGAAAAGAGACCAGACTGACACCAGTAATTATAGGCCGATAGCATTGTTACCTACTTTCGCAAAAATATTGGAGACTGCGATGTCAAAGCGACTTTACTCATATTGTGAAAGATATAAGATATTCGACAACAGTCAAAACGGGTTCAGGAAAAATAGGTCTACAACTTTAGCTATATTCAAGTATATCCAGGAAGCTTTAAATATAATCAGTAACAAAAAGTACGCAGTAGGGATTTTACTAGATATGAGCAAAGCCTATGACAGAGTTTCATACGAAATCCTACTTAGTAAGTTAAATGCAATAGGCGTTAGAGGTACAGCATACAAGTGGTTCTCGTCGTACCTACAAAATAGAGAACAGTTCGTAGAGGTTGAACATAGGGATCAACACACTGGCCGAATAACACGCGTAAGATCTGATAAAGAGAAAATAACAATGTCAATACCTCAAGGCAGCGTTTTAGGATGCTTATTATTTCTAATTTATATTAATGACCTACCTAAAGAAATTGACGCTCAAAGTATCTTATTTGCTGACGATATTTCTATAATTTTTCCATACACTAGTGGTGAAAACTTAAACTTAAACCTAGACGACGATAAGCTCTCGAAAATAATATCATGGTTAAAAGATCATAACTTAGAATTAAACTTTGACAAAACAAAAATAATGCAATTTAGACCATATCAAAAGCGTAAATTGGACATAAATTACTCGTATAATAATATAAAGATACAATGCATAAATGAGTTTAAACTGTTGGGTTTGTCTATAGATACCAATATAAACTGGAAGGCTCATATAGATGCAGTGGCAAATAAGCTTGCTAGCTTTATATATGCCCTAGGAGAGCTTAAAAGAGCTACCGATTTTAAAACTGCTCTAACAGCATACTATGCCTACGCATACTCCTGGTTAAATTACGGAATAGTGGTGTGGGGAAATAGTGTAGACAAACAAAGGCTCTTTATTCTACAAAAAAAATGTTTACGAATTCTTGCCAATATAGACAACACGGAAAGCTGTAGGCCATTCTTTGTTAAATATAAGGTCCTTACACTAACTGGCATCTACATATTGGAAGTAAGTAAATTTGTACGAAAACACCAATCACTATTCCCACTCACTAGAACCCTCCGTCCACAAAGTCGCAGTGATAGGCGCCAAAACAAGAATGAATTAGCCCTACCAAGCTCCACATTAGGTATGTTCCATTCAGGACCTTTAGCCATGTGCGTAAAAATATATAATAAGCTTCCAAACTCAATTAAAGACATAGAGTACGAAAATAAATTCAAAACCAGCCTTCAAAGACACCTTACACTAAAATCATACTACACTCTAAAGGAATTCTTTGACGATAATGATAATATAATAAAATTTTGACATTAAAATTCATAATATAAATAGGTATATCATTCACAATTTTTGACTTAATACTATTATTCTGGTTTGACATTAAGCTTTATGATTATTATTATTGTTAAGGGAATTCTTGGACGATAACGATCGATAATTTTTGACATTCAAATCCTTATTAAATACATCACTGACTATTGTTGACTTACTACTATTATTCTAGTTGACATTGCCTATGTTATTTTATTTTATGATTATAGTTATAATTTATTTGATTATTTTTAATTGTCTAACTTATTTGAACTATTAATGGAAATGATGACCAAATAACTGTTTACCAATACTTTATCATTATGTTAAAAAATGTATTATTGTCTTTCTACACTGTGGGTTTCTTTCATTCATTTACATTTATTATGTACTGTAGCATGCCAAAACATATGTATAATTATATTGCTGTGCCCTGACAGGGTCAATGTATGAAACAAATATTATTGTAACATCTTGTACACTACATTGAATGCAATAAATGATGATTATGATTACTCAGGTACCAGAGTAAAATAAAATATAGTAGGTAGACACTCCTTTAGTATTATTTTTTTATTCTGACCAGTATTTTTGCGGAACCCCCACAGAGGCTTTGCGGAACCCTAGGGTAGGGTTCCGCGGAACACACTTTGAGTATGGCTGCCATACGACATAATGCTGTGGAAGTAACTAAAATAAACTAAACCAAACATTTCAAGACTTATCAAGGTTTACAATTACAATCCATACCGCGAAGATTCTCCAATTCGTTTCCTTTAGCCAAATGAGCTTCTGATATTTTTAATTTAATAGATGCTTTTTTCGACCCATTAAAACCCCGGGCAAGTGCGAGGCGGACTCGCACACGAGTATTACGAATATTTGTTGTTGTAGGGGCAATAGAAATACACACTGTGAAATTTTCAACTATCTACCTATTACGCTTCATGAGATACAGCCCGCTGAGAGACGGACGGAAAGCGGAGGCTTAGTAATAGGGTTCCGCTTGGCACCCTTCGTGTACGGAACCCTAGAAACATAAAGGTCTCGAGAAAGCCTAGTTGAACTTCATTAATATTCCTCTTTCTTAAGGATTTCAATCTCGTCCGAGAAAGTAACCGTCTGTGTAAATTACTAAGAACAAGGAGACTCTTCAGTTCTTAGTTGTAACTTGTAACGTTCTTCGTCAAGTGGTTTCAATTGTAGGGCTTACTTGAACATCAAAGTGGGAAGCAGGGGCCTGCTTTTACAGCCTTCTTATAAAAAGGTTTTGATTATGACAACTGCGAAGCTCTGGTCTGAATGTCTTTTAAGAAACTCCTTTGATGCAAATCTTCCAAACTGCCATTTTTATCAGAAAAAGCTTTCTTTTTTTAAATATTCATTACGTCATGTAATATTATGCCGTGTTTTTATTATCATATAGGTATATCGGCAACAAAATAACGCATCAAGGTCCCCGAATGATACGCGTGGCAAGTGGCAACGTTGCGAACAAGTAGTGAGTCACTATACAACGGCTTCCCTCGCTCGGCGGCTGACCGACATACGAAACGAGAAACCCGACGTAACAGTACTATCTACGTTTTTATACTTTAATCATAGACATTGATATTATAAATCTCTTGAACTTGTATCATGTCTCCTTCTGTGGCCCAATTTTCTAGAAAGGTTTACTTAGGATTTCCTGTCAGCCTTCCTGTTAGATTTCTTGTTTGGCAATGATCTTGGCACTTGATCAGTTATAGCTCAGCTTGTGAATTTTTTTCGCAATTAGTTTTATTTTTATGAGATTTCGGTTAGTTTTCTTTCTGCCAGGAACGAAAATGACATGAGTTTACAAAGTTCCTTCTTTCTTCATCGATATGAAGATGACAATGATTTTTGAGAAGCTTCCATCTTTCTCATAACAACAGCTTCTGATCAAGTTAAATAACGCAATATAAACTGCTGTTCACTACAAGTATATTCGCTTTGTTTTATACGTGGGTGTCTTAAGTTTCATATTCTGGTCCTGTTGTTATATTGTAATGGTATGCGCCGACGCCATTCAATCTATTCACGAATCATTTTTATGTTAGCTCACTTGTTGACTGTTTTGAATGCGTTTATATTGCTTCACTGTTTGTGACGAATTAGGAGAATAACTTTTACGCCTGTCAACAAGCGTGCTGTTGCCAATTAAATGTGATAGTAAATGTCCAATATTTCTGCGAATATGAGTGTTGGAGTAATGACGTACGATTCCGTACTAGCTCGGCTGATCTTGCGTAGTATCTTGAATCTCTTTGATCTTACTATGAAGCTCGGTAACGAGTAAAGATCAAATAAATTCTAATATGAAGAACGCATTTGGTCACTATATTATTATGACAGGAATAAAGTTAATGTTCACCGGCGAAATATCAGGGTGTACTAATATCATACTACGATTTACTGTCTGACGTCGCAAGTAGCCCTGAGTGTTTTTCTGCTTCACTGGGCTACGTATCTCTGAAATTCGTAGATTAGGCAATATCAAAAATTTCCCAATGTTTAGTACGTACTCTGGCAAGACCATATCAAGAATTGTCTGCATCTTCATGAATTTGTTGGCACTCATTGACATATTCATCTTATCTAGTTGGTCCGGTAACTTTACATGTGCTGCGTCAATACAATGTGGGTGATATTGTCCTATGCTCCAATCAGCTGCCCGTAACGAACCAAACGAATTGATTCCGCGCGGTAATTCACGAATTGGACGACGTAACTCAGCAAAGTTCGGCTGATGATGTTGACCTCATTGGTAACCAGACTTGTTTATTCTTTAATAATTTCTCTAATTAGGAGCTTGTGGCTAAGTAATAACTGCCGCACGGGTCTATCGATCAGGTTAAGCTACGCTTGCCGCAGTTGGTCCGTGGATGGGTGACCATCTTTTCCTGTCCCGGTTGTCATTTGTAGATCTTTGACAGTTGTTACGGGGGTCGTCAGAAGCCCAAAAGTCTGACAACCAGTCTTACCAAGGGATATTGTGTTACCCAGTAACTGGGTTGTGGCGGTCAGATGGGCAGTCGCTTTATGTAAAATACTGGTATTCAGCTGCATCCGGTTAGACTGGAAGCCGACCCCAACTTAGTTGGGAAAAGGATAGGCAGATGATGATGAATTTCTCTAATTACTAGATTCTAGAATAACAACGGTAATTTATTTATAGTTCAAGACGAAACAACGTACTTTTTACGACCCAGACGAATATGTTTTCTCGTTGATGAAAAAGTCGACAAAAAGTTTACGCTTTGAATGGTAGATTTATTTCTACAGACAGTTAACTTATTACGGCAATTATGATCATTCATTGAACAAGCACTGGGTTTCCAGGGACTACCGGCTTGCTCAAGTCGCATGTTAGCCGATCAGCTGATAATTACAGCGGCGTTTCATCCGTTAATTGCAACCACAGATTCAAGTAGAGATAAAAACCCACTTTCGATTGTACTGATGTCATCAGTAACTCATGTAGGCGTAGTTACTATTAACGGATTGGTTCAAAAGCGGTAGTCTTACACCTAGTGGCCTAGAGACGTCCAAGTTATTATAAATGACAAAAAACAACGAGATTAAACATTGCCTGTTGTTTTAGACCACTGAAAACGAGGTAGAATCTATCTCGGAAGATCTTAATTTGTCACGAAAGCGTTAGGCCAATTAGCAGACTAATTAAGGAAACGATGTCAGAGACAGATAGTAAAAGAGATTGCCAAACAAATCTGAAAGTAGTCCATCAAATACTTTTTCTTGTAATCGATAAGCAATTGGGGATGGGCAATTCAGGGCGAGTCTATTTCAGGTCAATAGGAAACCAACTTAGAAATGAAGCTAGTGTGTAATTACTAATGATGAACTGGTTTTGACTAAATTACGTTTATTTGATGAAACCCAGTTCATCCACCATCAAATGTTATTGTTATATTTTGTGGGACAAGACAAAACTATTAAGACTTGATCGTAATATATTTTTTGTAATGTTTGAAACTAGTTTTAGTTCTTCACACGTCCATTTATATCATGAATTACTTCGGCAAAGTCTTTGTTTCTTAGCAGTACTTGACTATAGTGACAAAATACTTAACTAACAAAAGATGGAGCCTAGACTCTCGTCGACAATAAAAATACTACATTGCTTCTTTCAACTTTCTCTCAAACATTGTCATAATACTAGTTTGAATAAAAAATATCCAACACGTAGAGCGGTTTGTGGTAATAACTTAGTATTTATTAGATCTGCTGTCTTGCGGCTTTCTTCCAACTATATCGTTTGTTATTCGATATCTTGTTTCTATTCGAGTATCGTAAGGGGTTTTATTGCCAATATTATTTGTATTTTGGAGAAAATCTTCCCAATTAGGTCCCAATTTCAGCCAGATGTTCAGATTCTCATGTTTTGGGTGACTTAACTAGATTCACTCTTAACTATGTTTTACGTCTCTGTAACTAGCCTTCGACACCCACGATCTGAGATGTACGTCGGTTATTCTATGGTCATCGGAGAATTCGGAGAGCAGTATTTTGCTGGCATTGTGTTAATATGGTCCCGAATTTTCGATTATTTCATGTGGTGCAACGACTTCTTCTATCAGTTTTCGCATTTCTATGGAGATTTGGTAAGATAAAGAACCAATTTCTTTCCAAAAATATGTTAAAATGTGTATTGTTTTCATCAAAGTAAGGTCATAATATAAACATAGAATTGTTTGTACCGTATGAATCGTAACTGACCTACAAGGTCGAGAAGACCTATCGTTTATTATGACGATGTCTTTAAGGCATTCAGTCATTTGAAATGCTGACTGCCTTTATCTTAAATGGCAGTCCTCATATTCAAATAAATGCCGATGAACTCATGCTTTTAAATAATTAATTCAACTTTGAAATCTATATTTTTTTTGTTGTTTGATTAAGGATCTAGCGTGAGTCTTACTTGACGCAGAATGGATATTTAATGGTCCTGTCTGTGTCCATTATCAAAGTTCTTTGAAACTCCTTAAGAATTTACGACGTTTTGAGTCGCTTCGGTTGTTATTAATATATTTAAAAGACATTATTACGCATTTTTATTTATACATTCCCTGGTCTAGATTTTCGAGAGTAAGCTTGTTTCAATCATGATCTAATATTAAGTCTTCGTTCCCAATCCCAACACATGTGTGACGTATCTAGACTTCAGTTCATCGACACAAGTCGTTATCCTCAATTGGCTGAAGTCGTTAGCAGGAACAATTATCATCTTGTGGAGTTGTGTCGTCCTATTTATTGGCGTTTTATAATCGTTTTTCGTCTTGTTAGCAAGATTTATTTGTCTCTTAATACGTTGTGGTTCTACGACTTCGCGTGTTTCATTTTTGTCACATTGCGATGAGATGTTTCACGACTATTTGATATAAAACTTCTTGGATTTTCCAACTATATCTTACAAATTATCTGCGCAATAACCACCCATGTTAACTGATTAAAGTTTATTGAATGGCGTTGTATTTATCAATTTATTGATTAACGATCAAGTTTATTCTCAGTCAATTGACATCAGTTTCCTTTCTAACTGCACAGTTTGGGTTCTCTGAGCTTTTGTTGGAGACTGAAATGAATCACAATTAGGAATCAGTTATCTGATCGTGATTTATGGTGTTGTGAATTTATTATGTTTCTATTTGACATACAGTTTATAATGATATTGCAGCTAATTCTCCATTTGTATCTTATTCAAAGCTCCGGTCGTCTTAATGAATATGTGCACTGTGCAGCTGTGCTGTGCAGTGTAATCTATCAACAATACAGTCAAGTGCTCAATTCATTGAGCACTTGACTGTATTGTTGTAAGATTACACAAAATAAAGTCAAGCTAGTAAAGTTTTAAGCTGAAGCTTAAAACTTTGACTTTAATCAGAATATTTGTAACGCATTTTTAATTCATTCCAAACAGTTCCTAGGCTACTTCTTTTGTATTAATCAAAGTTCGCGCCATCTCTCGAGCCAGTCGACCATCTGAGACAGGGTTTTGCAAGGCTCTCGCGTCGTGGGCGGCGTGTGGGTCGCGAAGTGGTTCCGTCTACTGATGTCATCGTGCGGCCTCTCGATTGCAGGACTTGATGCCCATAACTCGTAGTTGACGTTTAGTTTAAACCTCTTTCAATTTTGCTTCAGATAATTGTGTTATATTGGTACTTGTTGACTGTGGTTAAATTTTGGCCCGGTTCTGAACAAAACCAGCATTGCTCTGTACCATTTATTGAGCGTGTTTTTGGTAAAGTAGCCTCTAGAATCTGCGTCGCTTCGTTTTATGAAATTTTGAATTTTGATTGAAAGCAACCTAAGTCTTAAAGTATTTGCACAATTTTATCTCATCCTCGAAGAAGTAAACTTGCTGAAAATCAAACAGCTTTGTGGATTCGGTCCAATCCAATGCCTTCGGATATTGCTTTTAAAGCAGGATTTTGTGTTCATACCGCGTCAGAACAAAATGGAGAGAAAAATCGGTGACTTAATGCGGTTCATTTAATTTTATTGAATTTTTTAAATAAACTTTCTAACTTCAGTAAAACGTTGCTCTCCTAAAAACTTCATTGGTGAATTTGTGATCGTAATGTTGGATACTATGGAATGCTTCATACTCGTAGATATCGGGCAGATTTCTTGTGTATCGATTATTAGATATGTTTTATGATTAGCCCTGCTGGATCAAGAAAGCGTAAAACCTAAGAACTAAGTCGTTTCGAAAGGCACAAGATCTTTAGATTTCATCATATTTCGAACGATTTCTTTCGGCTCATTCGGATAAATGTGTTGTCTCCGACTAAATTGGTGTGATTGCCAAATTAACATATTGTTGGCCACGATTTACTGTGAAGTTGTATATGTATTAGCTCATTATTTTGGTATTTGTAGTTTTTCTTAGAATCCATCCTCTTTTCTTAATACACAATTTGTTCATGGCTACTGCAGATAGTTCTTGAACTATCTTCAGTAGCCATGAACAAATCGCGTCGGGTGTGCTTGGTGCAGGTTGAATTCTGTGTTTAATTGTACCTATTCAATAGAATTGCCTGCTTCTATAAATATGTGAGCACCATTTGTATCTATCACATAATTAATTTATCTGTCTTTACTTCATTGTTATTTTTTTTTACCTATTGTGGTATAGTAATTTTATTCTATACTCCGTTGGTTTAGGTAGTCAAATGAAGGTAAACAAAAAAAACCACGTGACGAAAGAGCTGTCAAGTAACCGACTAAACGTAATACCTGGCACTTCAGTTGTCATGCTACGTCACAGTTGTACTCTACTATTTAGCAACGTTTTATTTTGTTGACGTTTAGAGAATCTGTCTTATTGGGCTCTTTACAATAAACAGATTACAAAATATTATAGTATTATAATAGATCTTACAAAAACATTGTGCTTAAGCAATTACATTTATGAAGAGTAGTTTAGGAATAAATGATAAAGTTTAACATACAGTAATAAAAGAGGAAACTATCGTAAAAATCAAAAATTATTTAATTTGGCTATCGGTTACAACGAAACAAGAAAGTGTCATCTATAAAAACTCTTTTTATGACTTGTTTACCTTTATTTAACTACCTAAACCAATGGAGTATGGGTGCATCGTCTTCACATTATAATTAATGCAAGATATTGTAAAACATTTTAAAAGAGTAACAATGGAGTTTCTTGCCCACTCTTCTTTATACTAAACTAACTTTTGGAAGGGGCGAGTAGAATCAATTCAAAAGTGCCTTTTATGTGCCTATTTGCAATAAATAATTTGACTTTGACCTTTTCTACTATCACCATACTCTGTAGAAGTATTAATAAACAATATTCATATCTATTTTCCCCATACCCAGTGCCACGAGTTTCAATTCCATTTCTATTTGCGTGCCTACTGTATGACGTGGGCTATAAGCCGCCTGATATGTAAGACTATTTTGTTTTATTGCATTTCTAAAGGGTCCGATGTCTGAGCAATGGTCTGCAATTCTATTGACATTCCGATCTGGTGTCAATAACACCCCCCCCCCCCCCCCCGGTGTTTTATTACCTACATTTTGTTTATCTAATCCAACATTTAATTTTTTGTTACTATCTCTACATGTATGTTTGCTGTTAATTAATGTGCACAATATTCTGTGTCATGGTCAGCAGAAAAAAATATACGTTATTCACTATTTACCTAGTCAGTAATTGCAGTTCTTTTTACACTGTTTGTTTATTGTCATGGTTCTTTTTATTGCGACGTGAGATCTCCTAATATTAATACAGGATTACTCGATGTGTCAAGAATTAATAATATAATAGGTATAGTCGGAAATTGCATCTTGAAACTACAAAACGTGCCGCTGGCTACTGGTGGCGACATTCCTACGTAGCTATTGATTCATTGATACATTTCTGACCATTTTCATTGAGGCAACTGTTTCTTCATTCACCAAAGGAGGATACGGAGACAGCTCGTCCTATTGTGTTCACAAGACATAACAAGGAGTGTTTACTGTTGTTCTTGACACCTGTGTGGGAAATAAACAGCTGATACATTTCTTTGTAGTTTCCAAAACATTGTAAACGTGTTATCTTTAGGGCCTTATTACGCTAGTGATTTGCGAGTGTGTTTCCAGCGAGGCGAGTGCGCAGTGAGTTCGCAGCGAGTTCGCAACGTGTTCGCCACGAGTGCGCTCGCAAATCGCCAGTGTGCAGTTCCCCTTAGCCCAATTGTAAACGCCTATAATATTGAATAATGCTGCTTCCTCTTCTAAGTAACTAGTAATGCGCTCGTTTTTATGAAAATTACCAAGAAAATCATGTTAATCAGCTGTTGAATCAGTTACCATTCGTATGCGACCTTCAGAGGATAACACAATTTCGGGACCGTTGACTTGAAGAACTCCTTAAGTTGGACAATTTGAACGATTAAGTTCTGCATGATTTAGTATAATTATGAGATTTATATTGGTCACTCACTAAGTAATTTTAAGAATATTGTACCCATAAAGTCATAAGTTATAAATTTTACGAGTTTGACACAATGTTGCCACTTTTTTGTTGATGTGGGAATTGAATGAAGAATCACATTGTTTTGGAATATCGTTGCGTATTGTTAAGATTGGTGCCTGTAATTCCATGTTACGTCAGGCTTTAAGAGTCCATAATACCTCAGCGCCACCTCACTCTTTATCTCGCTCGCACACTGCTGCTCCCGGTCACGGGAGCAAGCGAGACTGGGTGCTGGGCGGAGAAGGAGGAGAAGGCTCCAAGGTGCCGATAGGTTAGGTAATTTCTCTTTACGGTGAAAATAATAATAATAATAAAATATCTGCTATAAAAGTTCAATAAAAAAGTTTTATTATCTATTTTTTTTTAATACTAGCGGTTTATTGTTCGGTTTGGAGGTAATAACTTGAAAAAAAAATCTGTCGAGTAAATTTTATGGAATCGTGTTTTCGTCAAACATCAATGCTGCAGTATTTTTGATATATCGAACGATCATGCTAAGCAATTTGAGGTATTATAGAGTTGATTTTATGTAAGAAATAAAATAAGTATTGCTGTGTTGTGTGTTATTACTTATTATAGTGTACCTTTAAAATGAGACCTACACCTTAATCAAAATTGAACTAAGTTGCATCTAAGGGCTTGTGCACACCACGTTTTTTAAACGCGCCGTTGACGCGCGTTTTTAGCGATACAGACGCGATTCGCACGCGGGTCAGACGCAGCCTGTACGGTTCTGTATGATAAAAGCGCGCCGTCGACGCACGTTTCTAAAACGCGCGTCAGCGGCGCGTTTAAAAAACGTGGTGTGTACAGGTCCTAAGTAATAAGTAAGTGGCATCTAAGTAATTTTGGATACTAATACTGAAAGCCATTAATCTCTTAGAGATGCAATTAATTTTCAACTGTCATCCCAAAACAACTTACAGACAGTAAGGTATTTTGACCGAGATTAATGGGATGAAACAATTTAGAATAGATAATGTTTGGAATGTGGTCTGCATTTTGCTTCTCCAGCTAAAATTTATTTATTCTAAATTTTGTTCAATGAACTTGCTCTAATGACACTTACCCGAGTGTTGCGGTCTGTCATTCATTATTATTTCTGAGAAATAAAATCAACGACTTGTATGAAGCTCTTCGATGTTTTAATTCAAGCGTTGTTTTGACGTTTTATCAACAAAAAGTAAGGTTAAATGAGTGTTTGCAAGCAATGTAAATTGATTAATGGATAACCGAGAATAGCGTAGCGTCAGATAAATTATAATCAGCTTCTCTTTTGAAACACTTAAAATCAAACAGATCTGCAGTTTCATGCAATCCTTATCAAAATGATCATTATGTCTAAACTAAATTAACCTATAAAAATGACGTGTTTATGCTTAGTCTCGACTTTTATTAATTAGCTGCTCTACAACATCAGTAATCTGTGCAGTCAGTGGGCTTGCGCGGGCGCCGGCCGTCTAGCCGTTTTGTGCCGGATCGTGTGACTCACTAAGTCACTGGCAATTAACGAGGGTACAGAAGGTGCATTTAATGCAATATCAGTGACTAAATAAAAGTTGAGGAAGCGAATACTATGACGTATTTGAGCCATCATTGTATCAGTTGTCCGTGTGGTGCCGGACGTAAAGAATAGCACTACCCTGTTTCTTCCCGTGGGTGTCGTAAAAGGCGACTAAGGGAGAGAATGGGCAGCAGCGTTCTTTATACATTTTAACACCATACTGCGATCGCCAACCCGCCTGCCAAGCGTGGCGATTATGGCAAACCCCCTCTTTGGGGGAGGCCTATGTCCAGCAGTGGACGTCATTCGGCTGAAATGAAAAAAAAATATGTATCAGTGTGAGACAGAGATGGACCTATGTATAAGTATATGACGAATAGCACCATCTCATTCGCAAGGGATCAATGATCAGAACTGCTTTGACAGCAAAGATGTAAAGTGTGCTTGTTCTGATCGATCCTTATCTGGACCTTCTCTACCTTCTTATATTGTGAGGTATCCTAATGAGGACAGCAAAATCTTAACTAAAATAATTATGTGCTATTGATTTGTGACAGGTTTTCGTTGCATTTATGAATAGTTCACGTAAGAATAGATAAACAATGGTGCCGATTCTCTTGTACACCGAACTAAACTAAACTATCACTAAAATTTCTTAGTTTTAGTTTAGTTATTCTTAAAAGCTATTCTGAAAACAAGATTCACTAAACTTAGGAACAATTTTGGCACATCTATAATCGAGTTTGACAATCGCTAAGTTGAATAAACCATAGACCAAGATTTGTTGGGAAATAAAAAAAAGAGTGAACGAAATGATCCGAAATGCATAAAAACCTGAGTAAAATCATAATAATCATCTATTGTTTATCAATAATGATTCAACTAAAATACAGAGAACATAAAGACGGCGTAAAACTATATTGTTGTATAAATTTTAATAAATTTAGATGCAGTATCCTGTATTTGTTTTTATTAACTGTGACCCATGTAATCGTGTTAGGGTTGTACACCGAAATTGAAAGAAATACTGTAGTATTCAAAACATTGGTTCTTAAAGCATGATTAACTTGCTTTTTATTTCAGCGTAATAAAGCAAATGTTCTAATCAAAATGTGATCTCGAGAAAAGAAAATCCGGTTGGGTGTTCAGTAAGTTGAAAATCTCCAGTATTCTCGTCACCGTAGGAAAGCTCTATCAAGGACATCTTGAATTTGTCTGTTTGTTTGCCATATCAATTGGTTGGTGGCAAGAAACATATTTACTCTGGAGAGAAGAATAAAAAGACCGTCCAAATAAAATGGTACGGCTTTTGGCGCGTCCTGGTGGATGACACCGAAAACTCGCGAAAGCGAGAAATTCACATTTCTTTAAGATAAGGTCGGTCCAAGAAATCGAACTGGGAAACCGATTTGTGAAATTTCACTGGTTGCAATTTTCCAGCTCCACTTTGGTGGTTAGGCAGCCATATTGTTTAAATTAACATAAAAAGGTGAATAGGAGTCCATTCATGCTTGTAGAAATCTTTGAATTTTGACAAAAATAGCGTCATTAGCACCACGCTTAAATTTAAACGTTGCCATAACTTTTTTGTGTAGTAGCGCTATCTCATTCGTGAGCCATGGTGCCGGCAAATGTCAACCTTAACTGCTCGAACAGATGCGTGGTGATCGTAAAGGTCGATAAGTTTAGCCATAAAAATATTAACTTGCTCATCGACTGATCCAGAGGCAATCAGTCCAGCACCAATCTATATTTTCAGCATCCTTGCAAAGATTGTCGACGGACGTTCATTCCACCAAAATTGCGTTGCATGAGATTCTTAGCTTTAGCCTTAGGTGGACGAATTTTATACGACAGAAAAATAAGTTAGGGGATTTAGCGGTGCCATGACTTATGCATTCATGTACAGACGCCAGCGCATTAAGCTACTACAATCTGTCAAATTTCTTCAATAGATTTTCAACTTTAACCCTACAGCATAAGGTTCAAGGTTGATTGGGAAAATTTGACAGTTTCGGGTAGCTTGATCTGCTGGCGTCTGTACGTTCTTACAGTTCAAGCTTGCCAGCATATCGTGGAAATGAGCCCGAATGCTCTGAGCGTTAATATGTATAACGTTAAAATTCTTAGGAGCATCGCGCACACTGCTATGCAAGAGAAGGAGTACTCACGAAACTGTCGTCGTCGTTGCTTGTTATAGAGAAAAAACTACTAAGTACTATCACTGCTTTCATCAATAGACATAAACATTTACCAGACTAATAAAAATAAATCGTATAAAGGCTCCTACAGACTGGTGCGATAACTAGTCCACCTGCCGGCTGCGATATTCAATCAAAATAATTAAAACCTACTTACTCAGTCCGGGTAAAAAGAGCATAAAAATAATATGTAAAACATTTCTAGACAAAATCTAACTGATTGCTATTTTAATTGTATATTTTATTATTTTTTGTGACATTTATTTTACACTCTGTGATTACCATAACTCACACACTGATTATTTTAGGAAAATATTTTTTTTTTTTTTACAATGTTTGTAAATATGTGAGCACCATGTATCTATCACATAATTAATTTATCTCATTGCTTCATTATTAATTCTTTTTACCTATTTTGGTATAGTAATTTTTTTCTAGGTGCATCGTCTTCACATATAATTATATAATTGATGTACCAATACCAAATATTGTAAAACATTTTAAAAGAGTAACGGTGGAGTTTCTTGCCCATTCTTCTCCATACGAAGCTACCTTTTGGAAGGGGCGACTAGAATCAATTCTATTTTATTTGTAAATTTTGACGTTCAAAAGTGCCATTTATGTGCCTATTTGAAATAAATAATTTGACTTTCAGAGAAAAAACAACAAGAAAACAAAACACAGTCTGGCATTCCACCTTTACGAAAAACGGAACGCACCGAATTAAACTGACAGCTGACAGTGACAACATTGTGACTTGAATGAATCAATCCTGTACTAAGTTAAGTACTTGCACAGTACAACAAAACATTTATAATATTATTCTTCTATGTACACCATAAAAATTACAGATATAAATGTACATAATACCCCGACTTTGGATAAAACATCACAAAGAAATCACTGCTTCAAAAAAGCAGCACGCTTGCTAGCGGTCCTCGCAGCAGTAACGGGACAGAGGCTGGCACATCCGTTATTGGATCACTCCGCTCGGGCTCACTGGGATTCGGCGCAATCTTGTCCAATACAGCAAGGGTCTCAACTCGATGCCGCGAATCATTGGGACCAAGGAAATACACGCAGCCATCCTTAGTCCAGCTTGGTGTCACCGCATATTTCTCTCGCAGCCAAGAACAGATCCCCTTTGTTAGGAACTTGGCTAATGGTGTCGCCTATAGCCTTTAATTTGGCTTTGGAAAACCAAATCTTATCCCAAAGCGCAAGACTGCCTAGCTTGAACAGGATAGGCCTGATTTTATTAGGTACTGCACCTCCCATCTGGTGACACCATGCAACAGCAAGATCTTCCTTTGTCCCTACATCTCAATTTGGTCGACACTGCAAGCAAGTAGCTCCACTTGTTGCTGAACACTGCTGATAGCCTGCGTGATGAATGTCCAAACTCCTAAGAAGTTGTGACAGGTGATGGAGGGGCTTTCTGAAGTTTATCTTCAAAGGCAGGACATCTATGTGTGAAACAACTCCTTTAAATTTACTCAGAGTGCTTGTTAGAGGATCCATTGTGATGAAGTGAAGTGATAGTAGATTGTAAGAGAATAATTATATTGTGAAGAGATAACGCTACACAAGCAGGTACTATGAACTTTAAAAATATAGCTTATATAATTGTAAATAATGTTTCTATTAAATTATATTGAATTTCAAATAAGAGCAAATCAATTTTTCTTTGTGTAACTGTTACAACTACCAACAAGTAACATTAAATATGTGCCTTGATTAACATGCGCTCATGCCAGCAGTTTTTTTTTCTTGTGAAGTGCCTGTGTGGGTGCCAGGTATATTTAACTAAAGCTTACCCATACAATTTTGTGAAATTAATAAATTTAGAAAATAAGTAGCCTCTGCCCGGTGCGTTGCAGTAACTTAAATTAATTATTTATTTATCTATTACTTCAGCAAACTCCTGATCTAGGGAGTCTAAATATTTTTCTTTCTTCTGCCGTTTGCAATGGGTTTGTCCAACTTATCTCTTTCTTGATAGTTTAAAAAAAAATGTTTTTTCATATTTCACAGAATCTGAAAAATAGATTTATCCACTTCGATCCTAAATCTTATTGTAGTCGGCGCATTAGATGTTCAGTACAAAAATCCCTAAGTTTCCAAGAAGTAATTTCGTTTTGTACTCGTATTACTTAATTAATAATACTTAACAATAATTTTATTATTAACTTTCTGCCGAATTGACAACAGCTTCCATAATGATTTAAGATTTTCCAAACTCACAAGCATAGAATAGAATACTCTTTATTATGTAGACCATAAAAGTTGCAGAAATAAATGTTAAAAGTTTACATAGGGTGACACAATGGGCGGTCTTATCGCTAAAAGTGACCTTTTACAGCCTTTGGATGGATTAAAGGGAGAAGACGAGAATACTGCAGGTAGTCAGTGGAGTACCATTTACTTATACAATCATATACATACATAAAGCATACACTTATCTATATGAATATATAAACAATAATAAACATGAAACAAGAGCAAGGAACTGTATTCTGTAACGATGATGTTTAAGGAAGAAGAGGAAGTATTTTTTTACCAGAATTTTAAAAGTGGACAAAGATTGAGCACGCCATAACGACACGGGTAAGGCATTCCATAGCCGTACTGCTTGAACTTATAAAAGACTCCCAACTCAACAAAAGCATCCCAACTTTCAAGAAATAGAAGAGAAATGTACTTTGTAAATTTTAGTTCATGACAACTAATTTTATTCCACACCTTTTTAATCGCGATTAAAAATAGTCGATTTAACCTAATTTAAGCCGAAAAACGTCAAATTCAGACTACCAAAATAGCAATTTTCATTAGATTGAGTAACTAAAATGACATTAGTGCTGTCAAACTTTATTACAGTTAAGTTGTGTCACTTTAGTCAATTTCAGAATGGGAAACCTCGTTTGACAGGAATAAACTAAATTTTGGTGATTTTTAGTCTAGTTTAGAGAATTTTGTGACAACAGAATCGGCACTAATCCTAATTTTAGGTGAAAAACGTCAAATTCAGAATAGCAAAATTGCCATTTTCACTAAATTGAGTAACTAAAATGACATTAGTGCTGTCAAACTATAATATAGTTAAGTTGCGTCACTTTAGTCAATTTCAGAATGGGAAACGTCGTTTGACAGGAATAAACTAAATTTTGGTGATTTTTAGTCTAGTTTAGAGAATTTTGTGACAACAGAATCGGCACCAATGTCTTTGTTTGTTAAAGATCGGCTGCACCGTCTATGCGACATGTAGTATGTAGGCATGGAGTACTAATGAAGTGTTAAAGCTAACGACTTGAAGCGATAAATGATCTTTATGTTACTGATTGCTTATTGAAGTGTAAACGGGCTTCTAATTGGATTATCTTCATGCGGAAATTAGCACTTTTTGATTCCTATCAAATTTCTAAAGATCGACATGGAACCAGAAGCGTTTACAATAGTTTTAGGATCTACATACTACCACATTTACGTCGTACATAAATAAACTTTAGTACGTACTCCTATTTACAATTTGCTTAATATGAAAATTGAGCTGTTCCATTCTTGCGTATAATTTAATCCAGTGTAACACGGGTCTTCCCAGTTCCACCCACCTTCGGCTCATATAGCAGTCGGACTGGGTACGAGGTCTTTGAACCCCCTGGCATTCGTCAGGGAACCTATAGAACAGCTACAGTCTTACGCGGTTAGACTAAGTACCAGTTATGGGAAGCATACGTCTGCTTACGTATTTCTATTTGTTTTAAGGAAGTTTTAGTTGCTTGCCTTGGAAAAATATTAGAATTATGTATTTATATTAGTCACGTTATGTGCGCTTGTCAAGACTCGTTTATCTGATTATGTGTGCTGTACTTGTATTCGTAGATCGGTTTAATTTTGTATCTGTATCCTTTTTTCTTGAGCTGTAGTTCAACTTCAACTTAAAACCAGTCCTATTCGCTAGGAAATGCTCTTACCCGTGGTCTGGTTTCTGTCTTCGTTTGGTCCAAACCTACTTTAACCAGTCATTCATCACACACCCAAACCATACACGTACATGATACACTACACACGTTTAAATTTAAATACACCTAAGTTTGTCACATAATTATGTTTAGATGATTTTATTTTTTGGGAATAACATTCGATTATTGTCGCCTCACAAATCTTACCCACCGATGTTACGTATGTGCCTACCTACTATGTGATAAAGTTGTAAGACGATGGACACTAGTCTCCACGACACACGGAACCCTAGTGTGGAGGCTAGCGCTATTTGAATTTGTATTGCTCTATTGAAAAATAAAGTTTTTATTATTATATCATTTTTCTGGGACCCAAACAAACAAAAAAGACCAACTGCCAAAAATTCACGGCTCAACATTTACTACTGTCTCTAATTGAAGAAAAAAACGCCGTCAAAAACCGAGGCGTTTAATGAAGCTGGATGCTTCATTAAACGCCTCGGTTTTTGACGGCGACTTATATTGTTCACTTTAGAGCGAAAGTTTATAGCAGAGCGGAACGTTTGTCTGTAAATAATGATGTATTAAACATCGTCTTCCACTATGTGGGCCACGGTCGACTCGCGAAATTACCACTGAACTCATTACCGCTAGCCGTGATAATACTTTTACTTTAGTTGTTAAACATCTCAGGTGCAGACTGGCGACTTTCAAAGAATGTAATGTGGCGAATGCCGATCCTATTTAATTTCGAGCGCCCAAAGGTGTTTTGGAGTCCATATTTTAAAGTATGGATCTCGTTCATGCTACTTGCACGGGCATGCACCATTGTCCAAGTCTGTATTATTGTAGTTCTCTTCTCTACTCTGACTTTGTTTTGCACAAAGCCTACTTACTAACTTAAAATATTTGGTTACACAAATAATCTGCCTTTATTTGAGTAACCGATTCTCGTTAAATACTTCTAGTCCCGTAATTGCAAGATAAATACTCCTAACTAATTACGTAAAACAAGAAGCTCAGCACTAAATAAATTCATTAATTAGACACTGAAGGATCGCCTCCGAATTCAAGAATAGACCGTGGGATAGGATTTTCTGGGCAATCACCAACTTGACGAAACTCGATTCAGTCTTAACTTTGCTGCTTGCTAAGTAATGGTTACTCTATCAAGTTTTGAAGTACTTTGTTACTTGTTCTTTTGATAAACAGAGGAAAGTCTTCGAATCGGTGTTCCGAATGTATTTGCCTCGATATAGTTATGTTTACACATACACAAGGGTAACGATATTGGCTTGCCGCCATTGCTTGTGATTAAATAAGCCGGCTAAACAAACTAAACATAGCTTGTAAAACAAAGCAATATTGTTCTTAGACAAAATCAGATGTTTAAATAGTTTCATGTTAATACCTGCCTGCACCTTTCATTGCAGGCTCTGATAAATTATTTCTAAAGGATTTGTTAAATTGCTACATACTCGGGTTTTCCGATGCGAGCTGTGAAGTTATGTGCGTTTATTTTGCGGCAAAAGAACTGACTAACAAGGAAATAATAAACATGCTCACATTTCGGTAACATATTATGCGAGTAACATCTATGTATCTACATGACATTATTACAATAAAGCTAAATCTTCGTGAGTTACTCTTATATTGTTCCTTACACTTCCTCCTATATTGTTATGAAATAAATTACTTATGACTTAATGAAAGGCTCATTCATGTTCCAGTGTTGGGCAATGAAGCGGTACCGGTTACAATATTCTCTAATTTCGTGAACTCATTTCCTTGTAAGTATCAGGTTTCGATGCCCCAATTCTGTCTAAACAGAACCATAATATACTCTAATGTTTTAATCTCCCATCTAAAGTGGAGCTTTACAGAAGTTTCAACTTTGACCTCGTTTTAATTCTTATGTTGTAACCGATCCTGAACCATCTAGACTCTAGTTCCATTTGATCAAATTCTTTCTTCAGAGGCTGTGTGCCATACTAATGTTCTTTGTGTAAAAGAATAGTCCCTAAATGCTCAAGTTTGTATCTAACATTTCCATTGTTCCAGAAATTCTGATGCGGAAGTTTTGAGGCGAAAGTCGTTATTGACCCTAGGACTAGGTGCTGTTTGTAGTCGGCCCATATACGGAGTAGCATCGCCTACTGTAGCAGAGATCTTTGACCTGTGTCGTCAAATCGTCGCTAGTTTGACGCTAATTCCTCGTTTGTTTAGCTTGTTAGATCTAGTTAGGGAAATATTTGTTGGTTTGCATGTAAATTATTGGTTAGAATGTTTGCTTGAACAAAAGACGAGATTGGAGAATCGTCTTTGATGTTGGACGTGATGGTAACATTTCGGGAGTTCTAGGCACTTCTCTAATCGTTTCTAGATTCTTCCACATTGAGTTTAGATGATAAAGTATCGCAGAACAGCCCCCTCGCTTTATGTCTGTTTTATAAATAGCTTCAGGCTGTCATGTTCATAAAAGTTAAAGTGAAATCATTCGACCCTCTCAAAGACAAGTAAATAATTAGTAATAGCTTCGAAACTGAACACTTGAGTCACGACTTTGAGAAGTTTCATTACACGAAGAAATTTCTTTGCGTTTCAAGTAAAGGCACCACGATTGTTCATTGAAACTCAATCTATTAAAATTATACATATGAATGATTGCATTCACGCTTCTCTAGTAATTGCACGCCACTTCGCCTTCTCTCCCTTGTTGCAATCTTGACCGTGGGAATAAGTACCGCGAGCTGGTTTCTTTTCTACTTTTACCTGTCATGTAATTATAGGTTAGAATGTTACATCGTGCTGCTTTGTGGCTTTGATGGTGGCAGTTTATGTTTAAATTGAGTTATGTTTAACATCAAGCTTGATTGTGCAAGGAATGTTTCTATTATTCCAAATTGCTATGTCTTCCTAGGTCAATACTTTCTTATACCTGACCCCATAACAATACCTATTCGGCAGAAACCTGATTCCCTTCCTTCTTCTGTGGTCATTCGCTGTTCCTAGATTCAAACAACAAAACTTAAAAAATATTTCAAGTATGAGACTCGCTTCTGTGTTTATGATTAGACACAGCTGAGTCTCGTGATAAGCATAATTTTCATGCGCTGATTTTTGTTCTAGCATATTAGGACTTGTTTATTTTGAATTCACTTGGAGGTCGCCAAATATGTCATTGCGGATTAATTTGCAAAAGCGCATTCTGCGCACTCTGCGCATTTCTTCCGCTTTATCCATTAAGATTTTAACTACTTTGATAATTAATGTAACAGCATTCTGTTGCTCATGACGTGTCGGACTTAAGGAAATTCTTTCACTGGAAATCAAATTCATAACCTGCTACATCAAATACGCCTCTAATTTTATTTTCCATAAAATCTAATCCTGGCACGGATTTTACGAGCATGTAAATAAGCCGGAATGGGCTAAGCAGAAAACCAGAAACTAAAACGAAATATGCTCACATAAGGAAACCCACCCGATTTATAATTAGCTAAGCGATGTGTTAACGGGTCAATGACACGCGGCCTGATGCCATAAGAAATCGTCACTGGCCGTGCGACCAGCGTATAATGATCTCTCATTTCCTAATACAACGGAACAAAGAAAGTTTTCTATAATGTGGTCACGGGTACACTTTTGGCACTACGCCACGTATTCCATGGTTCACCTGGTGTTTCCTAGGATTTATTTAAGGATCGATCGCTGATCATGGACACTTAAGTATTCAGTGCGTAAGGTTTCTATGGGAACGGGGACTAATAGAATAGACTCAACATCAAAGCATTAATTTCAATCAAACAGGCACTTTTGAATTGTCAAGGGATCGGTCAGTCAGAAAGATGAAGCAAAGCATAGTAGGTTCCTATGGAGAAGAACGGGCAAGAAACTCCATGGACTCTCTTTTAAATCAGAGATAGACTTACTAAGTCCGGGTCTTCGGTTTTCATGAAACTGACGACCCGGCCACAATTTTAATTCTACAATAGTGGTATCCAGAGGGCTAATTGCGTAACACACTATCAGTAGGAATCGGTTTCAATTTGACAGTTCAACAACATTCATTGCGTTATTTACGTTGTTGAGCAGACAATTTTTTCTAACATATGAAGCAATGGATTAGCAATATGCTTTAAAATCATTCCGATTCCGATTCAAACTGCGTTACGCAATTAGGGTACAGTTCTTATTTCCATGTCAACCTGACAAAATCAATTCTTACTCATTGTGTACCTAATTACCTATTAATTAACATGATTAGTAATGTCACCTATGTCATGTGAAACGTCACGCGTTTCGCGTTTGATGCAATAAACGGTTCCTGAACACATGGTACTCGTAATATATACAGCTTTTTTCGGCTCTTGTTTTACTGTCCACTGCTCCTCATTCTAATAAGCTATTAAAACTTTCGATAAGTGGATGCTATTGTGGGATGCTCACAACATTTTGATTGTAGCTTCTTATCTGATTCTTCTTAATGCGATCTATCATTCTCACCATATTCATTTATGATGGTTACGGATTATAGTCTAAATTATTTAGGCCTGGAAGTTTCGAATCCATGGCTTTCGCAGTAAAAAGGTCTATATCCGTCAAATCATCGATTTTTAATTTCAGTCGTCATTATTTCGTTGTGCAGTATTTTGATTCTTACCCAAACAAACACGAATCTTCGCTATGACGCGGATGGATACGACGCAAATCCTCGCGTGACTCATAATCTTACAACTGCTATCACAATTTCTATAACGTCACCCCCAGAAACGATTGAGATTATTTTTTCTTAACATGGCACAGTGTTAACGATTTCTTCTTCAAGAGTTTATGTGACAGGTGCAGAAGGAACAATGGCGCTGTATTCATTACTGTCATCTCCGAACCGAGTGCTTTTAGTTATCGACGTGTTGCGTCCACCGTCTCATGCGATTATAGTCATAATCTCCAGTTTTTGTAATTTCTTTTGTCTGTGATTTGTGTGTTGTAGTGATTTTTTGTACTATTCGTTTATTTATAGATCATGTGTTCTTCTGTTGGTAAATTCAAAGCTGACTTTAATGTCCATTTGTTATCTACAAGTATTCTTATAAAAGTATGATTTCGGGTGTCCATCGGTGTCCAGCATACAATGTATTTCCTACATCATCAGTTATGTGCATATGTGTCTAGATTTCTACCAAATTAGCAACCAATACAATATTGAACAACTTGCCGAATTGAGCTAATTGACTTGCAGAGAAAGCAAAATCCATTACCAGTTTTGGCAAATCCAGATGCCATCCATCAAACATAAACCAATCGCCCTTGACCCAGTAATCGGGTAGCGGCCATACTTCAATTGGGTCAGATGCAAGCCCGTGATAATTGAAACTACACGCCCTCCACCACTTGAAGGCTCGTGCAGACTGGGGCGATATCGCGGGCGCGACAGGCAGCGCGACACTGTCCATGATGTTTTCATAGAAATTATGCTACTAGTGTCGCGTCGCGTCTGTTTGCCTTCACCATTAAATTGATTACGTATTAATTTAGCAAGTTTACTCCGTTCCCGTACATTAATTTCTGAGACCAATTATTATGTCAATGTTTATTACATGACAGTAACTTGTATTTATTTATCGCTGTAGGAAGTGAAAATCGATTAATGATGCGTATTATATCAGGTTCTTTGATATAATAAAGACCATTTATATTCCTGCAATGTCTTATCGCTTTAGATAAACTTCAATTATTATAGCTATGCATAAAATTACGTGTGTTTCTTATCCATGAATGCTGGATGTGTGCTTGAGTGTGTATGAGTGGCAGTGTGTGCTGCTTTCAGTCCTGTTGCCAAAAGCTATTGCACGTTTCATGTAGTAAGTACTTACCTTCAGGAGCTATAAATTTTTCCTTATAATTGTGATACCCATACACGAAATAAACGCGAATTTTGGCGACATACGAGGGCTGCACTAAAAGTATCGGGAATGGAATATTTCCACTGTTCCTGTCATATTAAAATCTTTTTAATTGAAAACTCCTTGGTTTTAAAAATCGAATACCATTTATTTATTTAAAAAAAGATTCTCGGTCTTGTCACAAGGTTTTGTCAAACTTGTTTAGTCGTTGAGAAAATGGAATTGACTCGAGAAAATTCAAGAGCGATGATTTATTATGACTTTCGAAGTGGTTTAACACAAAAACAGTGTGTTGACCGGATGATTTCTGCATTTGGTGATGAAGCCCCATCCAAAACCACAATTTATCGCTGGTTTGCTGAATTTCAACGTGGACGTGTCAAGCTCAGTGATGATCCCCGTCAAGGTCGTCCAAAAACTGCAGTCACCCAAGAAAACGTTGATGCTGTGCGTAAGCTGATTGAGGAAGATCGACTTGTGACATACCGCGAAATTCAGGCAACTTTAGACATTGGCATGAGTCAAATACAAATAATCTTGCATGAACAATTAGGTGTAAAAAAGTTGTTTTCCCGATGGATGCGGTATCCATCGGGAAAACAACTTTTTTACTTTTTATTCGCTCTTTGAAGAGCAAAAAGCGGCTCGCGTTACTTGGTGCGTCAGAACTCTCGAAAGATTCCACGCAGGATCCTCAAATGCTGTATACAACATTGTATCAGGGCCTCAAGTCTGCTATTACAATAGTGTCAGAATGGTCGATCATTGATTTCATAATTGTTGATTTTGACAAGTTTGGTAATCTACTATTATAATGGCGTCATTATGACTTTCCAATGGTCGGCCACTGACACTACATTGAAAGAAATTGCAAGGAAAATGATCGACCATTATGAATTTACCAGATTACGAACTTTTAGCAAAATGACAATGGCATGACAATGGGATCGTGTTGGAATGACTGAATTTATAAAAATAGCAGACTAGGGCCCCAGGTGACGAATCCTGGATATACGCGTACGAACCCGAAACAAAAAACCAGTCACGAGTTTGGGTGTTCGAAAATGAGTTAAAGCCAACAAAAATTGTTCGTTCACGGAGTGTTGCAAAAAAAATGGTGGCCACGTTTGTCTCCAAAACCGGCCATGTTACGACTATTCCTCTTGAGGGACAAAGCACGGTTAATGCAGAATGGTATGCTAGCATTTGTTTGCCACAGGTCGTTTCTGAACTCCGTAAAGAGAACTGCAACCGCCGCATCATCCTCCATCACGACAATGCGAGTTCTCACACCGCGCACAGAACAAAAGAGTTTTTAGAGCAAGAAAACATAGAATTATTAGACCATCCGCCGTACAGCCCCGACCTAAGCCCTAATGATTTCTATACTTTCCCTAAAATAAAGAATAAATTGCGTGGACAGAGATTTTCATCACCTGAAGAAGCTGTGGACGCCTACAAAACGGCCATTTTGGAGACCCCAACTTCCGAATGGAATGGTTGCTTCAATGATTGGTTCCATCGTATGGAAAAATGTGTAAAATTTCGCGGAGAATATTTCGAAAAGCAATAAATACATTTTTAAATAGTAATGTTGTGTCACTTGATTCCCGAAATTTTCAGTGCTGCCCTCGTAATATTCTCCGCTCTACAAATAGTGGTCTGGACCAGCAGTATGAAAATGCTAGTGTTCCTCCTCAAACGTTTTCCTGGCAGTTCGCCAGGTCCCTTTTGCAAAGTAAACTCACCACCACCTCCTCCCACCATCACCTTTGTACGTATTTTTCTGTTCTTTCTTCTTGTATGTTTATATATGTGTGTACATAAATGGTAAAGAAGATGCTAGCATACGACTACTTCCTTAATTAAATAGAGGGCTAGTTTTACGCGAAATTATTAACTTTTCTAATTAGTGTTTTTAGATATTTGCTGGTATAAAGAAAGATATTGTTTAGTTTTTTACACCGCCCATCAATATCCTGTCTTGTACATAACTACAACAAAATTCTCATGACATTAGCTGTTTGACATGTTAAAATAAAGATAAATATTTTGATTTGAAATACCACTGTATTTTTTTATCCTCTCTATTCTTCTTTCTTCTCATTCACCTCCTCGAAACTTATAAATTTGGAGAATAGTAGGCTCTTTCTCATCCAGATATGAAAAGCCGTATCAGTATTCCCGGTACTCACCAACGATAGCAATACAGACGTAGTTTCCTGCTCAACGCTGAATAAAAGACGCGACAAAGTCGACAAACATTTATCTCGAGATAAACTGTCAATTAATACCGATATGATATAGACGTTCGGATTTATAGACAGCCATTGTTTAATTTTTTCTCGTATCGATGTCCTGTCATTGCATCGCGATGGCACGTCCCCTGCGCCGCTGCCGATATGAAAGTCGCTGATATCCGGATGTTCGCGCACTTTCGCAGTTACTCCGATGAGTTAAGATACGGACTAGATTCATTCATTACAGTTGCTTTTTTTATTGTTCGTTTTATTTACTGCCATCTTTAAGATTAAGTCAATTAGGCGTCATAGAACTTGCTGTGTTTTTATTTTGACTTGATTCTTTTTAGTTTTGGTGCACGAGGTTTCAACCGGCTATGATTAATCTTTTCATCAGACTAATGATTTAAAACGAATTGTTGTTATTGTTAAGTGGCTCATTAACTTCTTTAATTTATTATTCATTATAGCCTTTTTTTCGTTATTTCTATAGTTATCCAAAACTCCTTTGGGTACTCCAAATAATGTTTAGAGTATCATTGCTGTTTATTTAGTATCCTTAGATCATTCCTGTCTGTTTCCAACAATTATAGGGCTTCCCTGTTGGTGCCACACATTCCTTTGATCGTATTATTTTGAAGTAAACACGTGTTTACTTTACATTAGTGTCCACAAGGCACAAGACAGTAATTTGGAACTCCATTCTCGAGGCCAACTTTCGCAAGGCATCCCAAAATTGGTAGCAATTTTGCAACCTGACCCATTTGTGCATAAACGGAGGTGTTGGCAAATATTTGCATAATTACACCCACTTAATTTAGTTATTACGATATTTCTGAACTAATTTCTATATCCCTGATGGTTTGTTTAGGACCTTGTGTTAGCATAATCAGCCTATAACGTGCCCATTACTGTGTACTCTTTGTGAAAGGGACAGGCCATAATCCACCATGCGAGCCCAGTGCGGGTTGGTGGATGGGCCATGGTATTATTTGTATATTGAATAGCACGATTTCGAGGTGTCGTGACAATATCCATTCAAAGCGTGTCAATTATTAAAATTAATCATGTCATAACGGTATAGGAAACATGACTGCGGGAATTCAGAATGACAATGCCAAGCTTGTATAGTTCTATTACTAATTTTCGTAGGTGGCGCCATCTGTGAAAGTAGATGTAAAGTTTCAAAATAAACATACTTATTGCGGTGAGGATCTTTGATAGCAGTCGAGACGATAACGGTTACGATTCGTACCAAAGCACGATTAGTGCCAAAATATACACATGCTTCTAGAACTTAAATGTAACGGCAAAATCCATCACAATATTTTACGTTTAATTAGTAGAATTGAAATGTCATCCTATTCGTTGCAAGATTAATCAGCGTTTAATACATTAATCACGCTGTATATCAGATTGGACATCGCACAAATTACGCTACGCTAATAAAATATTGATTGCTTAACGCAACAAATGAAATTATTAAGTGGGAGTGAAATCAGTCGTTGTTCGAACTTCTGGCGACCTTGATAACTGCGGTTGTCACTAGTCACGTTTTATGGGAAAATACGAACGCCACAATCAATGAAGACTTACTGCTTTGAACCACAGAGGGGCTAAATTGGATTACATTGTGTTACGAATTCGTACGTTTCGAATGCTTTGGTACTATACCATTGAGAGTTATTCTTGCAACCTTAAGGCGACATCAGTTCAAGAAGATCTGCGATTTCCGCACTAAAAGAATGTTGAATAGAGAATTCTCAAGCTACTTCTGGGAAAAAATATGAGATCGATGGGAACAAAGGCCGACAAACACACATAATCAGAGTGGGCTATTAGGACGTAGAGCTTCTGTTCAAACCATAATTGAATTCGTTGAACAATTCCAATGCACAGTCAACGTTTGTTCACAAACGTGACCGGTGGACGTATCGCAAAGCATATTTCCAATAACGGTGTTTTTTTGCTTGCTTTATTTCGGCGATTCGTTCCACTTTCCTTGGGTCCGTCGAGCGTAACCATGGTGACAGCAGTGTGTTCAATATCTGAAGCTACGTACTGCGAAATAGGGAAGTGAATGAAGAATATTTTTAAATGTATTTGAAGTTATATTTATTTTTAGGAGGCGGTTCGATGTTGAGGCGTGTCAGCTGTCAGTCAAATGCTGATCAAAATATTTTCCTGAAGACAGACGATAAAACTAAACTCAAGATTGTGCAGTTTCATCGTCTGTCTTCACTGTCATTAACCTTTTCGCTGACATTTAAATTTTGAAGATGATATTTTTGCATTCCCGTTTCTAAAAAGAAGACCATGCAATCAATTTATTTTTGTCTACATAATATTAGTTAGCTTTTCAAGAGCAGAACATGTTTGTCACGTTTTCACGTGCTTTTTGTTTATTTTTTTTATTTATATAACTATTTAGGTTATGGTTTTGCGTAGTAATGAATGGCTGTTCAATACAAAATGTTTGGGGTATTTAATTTTTCTATGTTATTCATAGAAACATAATCACACTAACCACACTATCTCGTTAATATTATAAAGGTGAAAGTTTGTATGTGTGTTTGTTCTTCACGCTCAAAGGGCGGGACCATTTTGATAAAATTTTGTATGGAGGTAGCTGACACCCTGAATTAACATAGGCTGCTTTTATCCCGATATTCCCACGGCATCAAGACTTACGCGGGTGTAACGGTGGGGCGCAGCTAGTTTGAATATAAAAAGGTAACGTTCTCCTTAAAAGCCCAGAAATGTTTATTAGTTCCCACTTCCCCGTAACCACTACTATATTTTCAAGGCACGATTTCATTGCATTGAATGTTATTGGGTTCATCACCATCTTTGACAGCCACAGCTGAGTCTAGGCCTCTCCTGTTGAGCCAAGCTTCCCTGTTCAGTTCCCTCACATCCAGCGGCGTAATTGCGTAACACACTATCAGTAGCAATGGGTTTCATTTTGACAGCTCAACAACATTCATTGCGTTATTTACGTTGTTCAGCAGACAAATTTTTCGAACGATTGAAGCAATGGTTTAGCAATAAACTTCCAAATCATTCGGATTGTGATTGATAGTGTGTTGGAAGTGTAATGCAATTCTCCAATTGCAGCGCAGAGTCAATACAATCGACACTAAAAATGTCATGCCAACATTTGCCTACACATAAAATGCCTATGTGAAAGCATGAATTATTACGATGACAGTAGCAGTAGTGTGTACGTTTGTGGTATTCCGCTCGGATAATTTATTACTGGCTCAGTTGATGCGTACGACCTTATCGCAATGCTCTGCGAACACAATGTAAGCATAATCTGTTCTGCGTACGTCGCTTTTGTTCGATTTTCATACAAAAAAACGCTTTCTAGGTACGTTTACTAGGTGACTATTGGTTTTTGTGTTCGATGTGTCGTTGAATAATGCTGAAATCCTGGTGAAGTACAAAATAGAGTCCTCCAATAAACTTTAGTATTCTTTAATTTATTAATTGACTGTCATTGTTGAGCCTGTAAAGGTACCAGAGCTTTTAGCACTCACTCATCAAACCACTCTAAGGTTTTCCACTGGCAAAGTGGTAATTACGCATATTTGGATCTTCCTTATAGAATGTTATACAATATACAGGTTAAGCTTTTTCTACTAGCACCATATATAAAACACCTGCCAGGGTTACGAGTCTGTCCGAAAGGGATATCGTGGCCCTGGCACACAGGCATCTGAAAGAACACGGGTGGGTTTTAGTCAGTAAAAGTCTGACACGCCCTCCCGCTCCGTCCAGAGCGGGAGAAGTTATTTGATAATTTCCCGTCCAAAAAAATCGTGTTTCAGCCTGTTGATAAGAATGTTTACGTTCTGTTTCGCGTATTTCCCTTTCCGTGTTCAACTGGCGACACCGGTCTCGCGAAATCTACACGCTTTTGTTTTACTACGGAATCCTACGATCCCGTGTTCAATTCGCGTCAACTGAGCACGCTTTTGTGATCAAGCAACGTTTTACCAACAATAGAGGGGACCTGGCGCTGGGCGGCCGCTGCCGCGGCACGCTCGCTTCGCTCGCTCGCCTTCGCGCGTTAATGGTCACTGTTCTAACCTAACCCAAATGATTTAATACTTTTCTGTACACTTTATGACTAAATAAATCTGCTTGATCACAAAAGCGTGCTCAGTTGACGCGAATTGAACACGGGATCGTAGGATTCCGTAGTAAAACAAAAGCGTGTAGATTTCGCGAGACCGGTGTCGCCAGTTGAACACGGAAAGGGAAATACGCTTCTGTTTCGTTCCGTGTGGTGCCGGACATAAAGAATAGCACCATCCTATTTCTTCCCGTGGGTGTCGTAAAAGGCGACTAAGGGACATACTAGAGAATGGGCAGCAGAGTTCTCTATGCATTTTAACACCATACTGCGATCGCCAACCCGCCTGCCAAGCGTGGCGATTATAGCAAACCCCTCCCTCCTCTTGGGGGAGGCCTGTGTCCAGCAGTGGATATCTTTCGGCTGAAATTACGACATTCTGTTTTATCTACTTCATGTTTTCTTTGTTTCTATCATACAGATGCTCAACATTCAGTGAACTGTCTTAGTCGTCAGCGTCACTTCAAAGCAATAGTACGAGACATGATTACATGAGTCGGTCGTGGTCAGGTCGACAGCCTTGACCCGATAATATTTCAGCGTATACATCATTCTGGTCGTTGGCCTATTATTAAATAATACCTTGTTTACCTATGAGCTAACTGTTTTCACTTTCAACGGGTTATTTTTGTTTTTTTTTTACATACATTCTCATGCCATTTGCATTGGCCCAAGATATTCCACCATAAACATTGTCCCTGTTTCTCTGTCATTTTAGTGAATATCTAAATACAAACATTCTCAGGAGTGTGGTTATAAACTTTATACTTGCAATTGCTTGATGCTAAGCTTTAGGTCTTCAACTACCACTTATCTTGTCCTTAGTAACGATGACTCACATCGATCCAATAAGACAATAACTCTTTGCAAAGCGCTTTTAAATTTCCGTAAATGGTCTGATCAATAAGAAGTTGCTAGACAAAACCCAGCAATCAAGTAGGCACTTGTATCTAGGCGTAAGTATAGGCTAGGGCTCCTGTATCTGTTTTATCTTCATGAGCAAAATCCAATCCGTGGTTGATGCGATTAAATTGTGCTGTGACGATATACCTACCTGATGAAAGCCTTCATACTGCCCAATCAGATAACCCAACAAAGAACCACTTGATTCTGATCAAGGTCAGAAAACGAAATTAAAACTCCCTATTGTTTTATACAAATTGTTGGTCGTTTTGTTTATGCTCACGCTAACAAAGGGGCGCGTCGGGACCACAGGGAACTGGGGAAGGTCAGCGACCTCGTCGGCTCTATAATTAGCTCCATGTTTGCTTTGACGTTTTACTGTCATTATTGTCCGTGATCTTTGTAGGAATTGATGAGGATGCTGGGAGGGCTGTAACAAGTCTAGTCCTTTTTGTCTGAAACATGCGATGCCAGCTGTCCTAGCCAGATTTTATAAGACATGTTCATAAAATAAATCCTGTGCTGTCTGTAAAAACGGAGAAAATTCACTCACTTGTGAATATGTCGAGGGTTCTTGTATCAAATTATGTACATTCAAGTTCATTCGCGTTTTATGTTCAGTTATATGATGTGTGCCAAAAATCCGCAACGGTGACTGACAGTCACGCCAATATTAACTTTCCTTGCTTGGTTGGTTTTTTGAATAATTGATCCTCCATGAATAATTCGATATCTTGTGTGGCACCTATTTTATAAGAAAATATTTTGGGATTCTTAGAAGTTATTGCGTCTATCGTATTCGCCACACACAAAGTATTTAAAATGAGAATTCTTCACTAAATGTTTTAAACAGATCCTGCATCCATATTATTCAGTAAACATAGACTGAAATCATGAAGAACAACAGTCTCCTGCGTTTTTATAAACCGCGCAGCCACACAAGGCAGTTTGTTTAATGCGTCTAGTCACCCCCCCTTTACTCGCAGACGATTCCGTCCAATTGACAACATATACACAGATGTACCGTCATGTCAATGTCTGTTTAATTAGACTGTGACTTAACTGTTACCTTATCATGTAACCTTGTTATTGTATATTATGTTGTGTATGTCATGGACTCTTGTTCTATGAGTTCTTACATATTCATTGATTAGGAATGCGAAGACGAGATAGGAGGATGTGGAAAGTAGAGAATACAATCCTGATCCCGACCGTCTTCTGGCCCCGAAAATCCCGGGACTGCACTTGGCTAATCTCGGGATTTTCGGGATTGCCACAAACAAGTCTAGTTTGTATTCCGTAGTCCGTTGCGCCTTGAAAATAACCTTGCCTAGATTATTTTAATACATTACGACAAAAAGCAACTCGTACAATACGTAGGTACCCACTATTTACTACACAGGTACAGTCCTAATAATATGTTTGTCGTAGAACTTAGAAGGGACTTCCCCACTCGGAATACTTTAATACAATACTCTTAAGGTAATTCCACAACGAACCAATCACCCGATCATCTCATATCATAATATTGTTGCGGGTATTTCCCGTCGGTCGGGGATTCCCTGTACGAAAGTAAAAATATGCAAATCAGGTTTTATTTTTTTCATTTATTGTTCTGTCAGTTACGTAGTTGGTAGTACGGGTTACGTAGGCTACGTAAGTGACGACGGGTTACGTAGGCTACGTCATTAAAATTTAAAAGTCAATTATCTGAAATTAAGTATTTCAAATGGCGGGAGACTTTGTTAGACCTACTTTGACCCTATCTTTGTCATCGCCACCTGATATTGCAAAATCTTATACATGTATAAAAAACTGCTTATTCATATCTCCACATTGCTTATTAGGTTAGTACTAAAAGAAACTTAACCAACCATTCCTGGTTCCATAGGCTTAGCATGAGAACCGTAGAGAAGTGTTTTAAAGTAGATAAAAATTACGCTTCTGTGTAGACAGCTGACAGTTTTCTACGAAGAAAGATAGACAAGCGATTTCTATTCTACAATAGAGTAGAAATAGAAAGCATCATGCTAAGCCTGCTTTTAGAGTTTTAATTTTGTGTAATAAATGAAAATCACCAGTCTTTCAAAGAGCATGGGAGATGGGCTTCAAGTTAATCTTTGAGGATAATTGATGAAATTATTGTTGCTCTGCCATTATTACTAATATTCAGTTTGAAAAGCCTTATCAAATCCCCCTTAAAGTTTAAACTTTAAGTTAGCAATTACCCATATTTATGGGTCTTGAGATACTTAGCTCAAGACACCGTCTTGAGATACTTAGCTCAAGACACCGTCTTGAGATACTTAGCTCAAGACACCGTCTTGAGATACTTAGCTCAAGACATCGTCTTGAGTTACTTAGCTCAAGACACCGTCTTGAGATACTTAGCTCAAGACACCGTCTTGAGATACTTAGCTCAAGACACCGTCTTGAGATACTTAGCTCAAGACACCGTCTTGAGATACTTAGCTCAAGACACCGTCTTGAGATACTTAGCTCAAGACACCGTCTTGAGATACTTAGCTCAAGACACCGTCTTGAGATACTTAGCTCAAGACACCATCTTGAGATGCTTGTGAAGCATTGATGTCCCGATCACCCGTACAAAGGTAATGGGTAAAACTGTGACATTAGAAGGTCACTAGGCAACTTAGAGAGATTAGATAATAACTTATTGAAGACTTACTGGACTTACTTATTGTCTGGAGTCTTGGCTGGGACCAACAGGCCATTGCATTATATAATACAAAAGTAATATACTGTGGGTAATTATATTATATATGTACAATGATATCCACGAACTCCTCCATTTTCGAACAGGCTCATTTCACGTCTAATACTATTTGCCAACCCCAATTCATTTTGTACTTGTACTTCAGGATCTGGGGATTTCATACTCTTGTTAATTTCCAGCTGTAACTTTTCCTTTAATGTCAATTGGTGTTGGGAGGAAGACACCGTCTTGAGATACTTAGCTCAAGACACCATCTTGAGATACCTAGCTCAAGACACCGTCTTGAGATACTTAGTTCAAGACACCGTCTTGAGATACTTAGCTCAAGACACCGTCTTGAGATACTTAGTTCAAGACACCGTCTTGAGATACTTAACTCAAGATATCATTTATTATTTTATGCCTAGTATCTTGAGATAATGCTTGTGAAGCATTGATGTCCCAATCACCCGTACAAAGGTAATGGGTAAAACTGTGACATTAGAAGGCCACTAGGCAACTTAGAGAGATTAGATAATAACTTATTGAAGACTTACTGGACTTACTTATTGTCTGGAGTCTTGAATGGGACCAACAGGCATCATAAACATCACTGATCATAAATGCTGTAGAGCTCCAGACCGTAATCATGTAAAATATATGGAGTAGGTGCCGATATTAACTATTTGCTGTCAATCAATTACCCATATTTATGGGTCTTGAGTAGAGAATACAATCCCGGGATCCCGAATCTCGGGATCCCGGGATCCCGACCGTTTTCTGGCCCTGAAAATCCCGGGACTTTACTTGGCTAATCTCGAGATTTTCGGGATTGCCACGGGATTGACAAGTCTAGTTTGTATTCCGTAGTCTGTTGCGCCTTGAAAATAACCTTGCTATTTTAATACATTACGACAAAAAGCAACTCGTACAATACGTAGGTACCCACTATTTACTACACAGGTACAGTCCTAATAATATGTTTGTCGTAGAACTTAGAAGGGACTTCCCCACTCGGAATACTTTAATACAATACTCTTAAGGTAATTCCCCAACGAACCAACAGGGGAATCACCCGATCATCTCATATCATAATATTGTTGCGGGTATTTCCCGTCGGTCGGGGATTCCCTGTACGAAAGTAAAAATATGCAAATCAGGTTTTATTTTTTTCATTTATTGTTCTGTCAGTGACGGGTTACGTAGGCTACGTCAGTGACGACGGGTAGGCTACGTCATTTAAATTTAAAAGTCAATTATCTGAAATTAAGTATTTCAAATGGCGCGAGACTGCTAGACCTACTTTGACCCTATCTTTGTCATCGCCACCTGATATTGCAAAATCATATACATGTATAAAAAACTGCTTATTCATATCTCCACATTGCTTATTAGGTTAGTACTAAAAGAAACTTAACCAACTATTCCTGGTTCCATAGGCTTAGCATGAGAACCGTAGAGAAGTGTTTTAAAGTAGATAAAATTACGCTTCTGTGTAGACAGCTGACAGTTTTCTACGAAGAAAGATAGACAAGCGATTTCTATTCTACAATAGAGTAGAAATAGAAAGCATCATGCTAAGCCTGCTTTTAGAGTTTTAATTTTGTGTAGTTTGTGTTTTTTCTTTTCTTATTATTATTCTGATTTGTGTTGTGCAAAGACATTAGACATTTTTTTTAATTACTCGTGTTTTTTTTATTTTAGCCCAATTAGAAACCACATAGTCTAATCCCGGGATGAGCCCGGGATCCCGGGAAAAGGCTTCAAAAATCCCGTAACCCCGGGATTGAAAAACATGCTCGGGATTGTATTCTCTAGTGGAAAGCAAATATTTTCGACTTCAAAACAGCTTTTCCCAAGTTGTTCTTTACAAAAACTATGTTCTGGCTATCTTCCTCAAACGATAGTAATTAAATTTAAGACTGAAGTTTAAACTGCAAGACATCGTATCCTTGCATGCCCAAAACTGATTATAAACTTCCCAAGCGGGATGCTCATAATTTATCGTCGGACTTTGCACCAAAGTTGTGGCGCCAGCAATTTTCACAACGGTTTTGGCATCATGTTTTAGGTAGTCATGTAGATGGTCTGACGAGTCCATATTTCACCCTAAAAACCTTACTACTTTGATGAACTTGTTTTTGCCAATTTTTCCAGACTTCTACATCATCATTTGTTTTCGAAGGGTAATCTTGCCAGTTTTATAATACAACAACTGTTTAAACTTGCCAATGGCTTGTGTTTGTACAGCCTTTTCAAGAGGTCATTACTACACACTGTCTTTTGTATATTGTGATTTAAATTCTTCAGAATGGCTCATGAATGTTTCGACTTTTAACTGGGTTGAAGCACAGGTTTTTTTTAATTTTAACGGAATATTGCACAATGTTTGTCTGTTGTAACCAGAGAAAAAAGAAAGAAGATCTATTATTGTATTTGTAACTCGTGAAACAATAAAACATCTTTACAAAAACATTACCGCAATCTTTGAAAATAGTGACTACGTCTAGAACTCTAGAAGGCACTTGCAATAATTGTTAATTTTTACAATTTCCAGGCCGGATCCATTCAGCGATTGTCTCCGGGGTCAACTTGGAGACGAGGTCGGTCACAGTGGAATGGTACGAGCGTGGCGAGACCAAGGGCAAGGAGGTGGAGATTGACGCCATCATGGCCCTCAACCCGGAGCTCGCAGTCGGACCCCCCAGGCACCACACACCACACCTACAGCCGATGCCCAACAAACTCGCCAGGGTAAGAGAAACACCTCTTCAGAACTTATGCGCGTCTGGTACTTCGATAAGAAGTAGGTCTATGTTAGAGGTCGTTTTATTATTTCCCTTTTCGTCAAGCGTGATCTATTAGTGGAAAACATTTTGATAATGCTTGCATTAGATTGTTTTATAAACATCTCTTTGGAATTCATACGTGCCTAGTACAAAATCTAACTATGTTAGTCGTTTTAGTTAAAAATGTTCGTCAAGCGTGATCGATTTGTAAATCTTGGCAACGAATATGTTAGAATTAATGTTAGAAACAGCTCTTTAGAACCAATGCTTGCCTAGTACCTACTTTGTTTAGAAATGATACGTTAGTCTTTTTTCTTTTCATTGGATACATTTGTACGCAAACAGTTCCATGCTTGAATTTGTTATGTGTTACTAATAGTATCATCTATGTCGATGATAGAACAAAATGATTTCATTCATTTATACACCCAGCCGTGTACTAATCTGTAATTAACACATTGCATCATGACTATTTTGAAATTATTATTTATAGTAACGACGATATTATTATACGTAGGTGATGCAGGAACGTGGCAGCCTTGCTTTCATTACAGTCCAATTTATTTTAGCCCCGTTAACTCTATTATAAACGTCAGTGCAATAAATTCTAGTTGTTAAGGTCCGCTCATATTGCTTGGCACGGATCGGCGACTTCAAGTTGCAACATAACATAGCCTATTTATTGCGAAGGTCTACTAGTCTTCTGAACGCTGTACTCGGAGATTCACAACATCGTGAAAATTCTTATCCAACTTTGTTGAGTATTGAAGTATTGTTCAATTGAATTTCTGTATTCAGACAGTAAATTTCTAATTTATGCGTAAGTATAGACTACATGATACAGATGTAAGAGAAACGCAACGTGTAAAATTGCGATGTGACCAGACCTTACCGCATTTCCTCACGGCAACAACTAAGGTCAAATCGACCTAATTTTTGCTGAAAGCCTGCAGTCGCCATTTGCTTGCTTTCGCCTACAGTTTGCGACTCTAATTGATTGTTAACTTTAGCGATAAAGCTAAATAAAAGCTTTAGTTAGTTTTATCGATTAGTAAGGGCGTCCCAATCGCGTACCAAGCCGCGATCACTCTCATTGTTTGGGTTTTGGAGAACAGTTGCTAATATACGCCACGCCACAGTTGTGCTTTCATATCCGCGTATGGCGAATGTGCCCTCTGCCCATGACGCCACGACACCTGTCCCATCTAATTATTATAATATTCATTATGGACTTTTCTAAATCGCTCATTTAGCAATGCCGGTTTTTATTAGGTGTGCAGTGTCGAAATAAACGAAATCCTGTCAATGCGTGACAAAAATTGCATTGGTGTCACGGTTGTTGCACAACCGCTGGAGAAAATGTAGAAATGTTCCCATTCATCTACAGTTGGCAGGTGACTATTTGCAGGTAGCACGGTAGTGATCATCGCTTGACGAAATGTTTCTTTTTTTTCTTAGATGCACCGTTGCCATGGCGACGCAGTTTGTTAGAGCACGCCGCTGTGTAATCACGATAAAACTCGAACACTGTTTAGATATAGGTACAGCGGTAGATAAGTGACATGTATCTAGCTAGATAATATCGATGTTTACGAAAACACCGGCTGATGGTCGCGTGCTAAGTAGTGGCCGGCTCTCGGTCCCACGATGATTGATGGTTAGACGTATAGACGACCTTCCAACTATTATGGGTACCTACGTTTGACGCATGCCGGACACCGGTCGCATCGATTTTCCACAAGCCGTGCAAGCATTTCAGTTTCACTTTCAACCCGAAGCTAGTCCATTAGGGACGCACCTCGTTTGTGACTCGTTGTTTATAATAAATGACGCAGGCTGAGGGCGAAGCGCCGGAGCGTTCAGTAAGTTGTTGCACCGTGTTTTATCATGTATCATTGGCACGTGTATGTTTGACATGGCCGCAAAGGACCCGTCTGGCTCGTCGTCGGACGACGGCGGATTCCTGCGGGAGGGCGCCGAGGGCGACGCGGACGCCGCGGCAGACTCCGGACACACGCTGCCCGTGCGCAACTCACGATCGGTACAGTTTACGCACTTACTAAACGCATCATTCGCACGCCGGAGCCCGAAGCGCACGCAGTGTGATGCGCCACTCCGATACCACCTTATTTTTTATTTTCACTCTTTTTTTCGGTTACGTTGCTCCACGATCTATGATTTGCACACGAACGGCTTGTTATGGTGTTTTGTTTGACTGTAATGGACTGTGCTTTTGTCACGCCTGTTATAACTCAGTCGACAATGCGATACGGTTTGCGCAGCGGCTTCGGCGTAACAAAAACTCAGTCCAATCGTTATAATGTAGTTTGTATAATGTCAATGTACTGTATATTTGTTGCACTCATTCATTGGACTATATTTGACCGACTCGGATTAATCTTGTAAAAATTTGAACTAGAAATCCAGTTTTCAATCTGTGTTGCAGATGCAAAAATAGTGTTTATGGCTCATTTATCATGTGTTTACAATAAGTCTAATTTGGTCATCGTCAATGACATCAACTGATGATTCATCTTCCCACGCCGCTCTGAGTTGTCTTATCGGCTCTTAACGGAAATTTTCTTACGCATATTGTAAATAATGACCAATTGCATTCGCCTGTTTCGGCGTAATTGAATCAGCTTAAGCTTTTTGGTTTTGATGTTTGAGAGCTACTACAAAAACTAAATGGTTTGGACTTGCGAAATACTTTAAATTCGGTGGCTTGAATGTTTGTCATTTTACCATATTTTGTTTGACCTTTCTTTAAGTTTTGTGTTGAAATGTTAACATGATGTATGAGAACAATTTTATTTAGAGTGTGCTTTAAGATTTTAAGCCCCATTCCTCAATTAAGTATGACTTTTAAAAGGAAGACTCCACTGAACGACGTAGCACTACATGTACCTATAGTTATTTTAACAAACTTTGAACTTATAGAAACTGATCTACTACCACAAAACTACACAATATAATAGAAATCTACCACTTGCACTTTTCAAATTAAACGTAATGAATGAAAGACAAATTAATAGACACTCGCCTAACGCTACTGATATCGAAGAAAGTCGTACCTTGCAAAGAGAATACGCAATGAATGATGACCAAGCTAACACTTATTACCGATTCCTTGCAAGGCTGACGCAGATGGAAAACACTTAATGAATAATATTAATTAGCAATCTTCCATACTTGATATAGTTTATTTTGAATTTTACAAGAGTGTTTGTAGATGACCCAATTTAATTTTCAACAGTAGCACTGATTTACATGGCACTCTACCGATTGAACTGTAAAACGTGGGTTTCCTAGGAAAGCGGTTCCGTTATATTATAACGGCCGTCATAAAAATCTGTCATTTTCACCAGTATTTGACATTAAGGTGTCAGATATTACAGCCGTGACCGTTCAAAGCTTTCTTAGGAAACCCAAGCTTAACAGTTCAATCGATCGACTGCCATCTAAATCATTGCTGCAGTTGAGAATGAGATACCCTATTTCATCTGCAAACACTCACGTAAAATTCAAAATAAGTTGCATCAAGTATGGAAGATTCCTAATTAAAATTATTCATAAAGTATTTTCCATCTGCGTCAGCCTTGCAAGGAATCCGTAATAAGTGTTAGCTTGGTCATTCAGTACGTATTCTCTTTGCGACTTTTTTCAATGTCAGTAAGGTGTGGGAATAATTATGACGAGTCGCTACTTACTAATCTTCCTACGACCTAAAGAAAATATATCCTGGATAATGACTTGTTTGATTACTTATTTAATTATACACCTCGAAAATTTATATCAATCCTATTCGTTATGACGTTACAACTTATTTCAGCCTTAGTGAATTACTAATGTACATTCAGGTAGCTACTATTTGTGTCACATTAATAATTTAATAAATGACAGCGTCATGGATACTAATTAGGGCATCATACAAAATGGTGACGAAGGTAATAAAGAACTAGTTCGAACGTGAAGCAGAATTAATGTTTACTGAAAAATCAATAATCAATCGAGTAGTGGCATGTTTAATGGACTGGGACTCTTTGGTTTCCAGTGAGTTTTCTATTACACCTGTAAGCATTATATGTCGCAAAAGTGCGGATGTATTGCTTCGTTGCCGGGTTCTTTAGAAAGGTATTGATTAATGAATTCCTGAAATAAAAAGCCCCAGAAAGGTAACAGTTAAGAAATACAAACATAACATAAAAGATGAACATGTTTGATTAACGTCTCAGGAATCACACAAACAAAAGACGAGTCTATAAATATAGCAGCCATTCATGATAAATGTAATATTGGTATTAAGGATATAAAACTGTCCACACGAAGTTGCTACACGTGTAGGCATTACTATTCATTGTTCCTAACAATTGTAACAGACATCCCGTTGTTACCGTAATCAGCTTGCGTCCCAGTAATACGGATAAGATGACGACGGATTTTGTAGAGATCCTACGTGATCTTCTTTGTTGTTTGATGAATGTCGTATCATTGTTTGTTTAATCTAAGAGTGGAGCAAATACTACGTAATTTCTCAAAGAAATGAGTAATGTATTAAGAGCTGACAAATTCGTCTGAGATATTATTGCAGTTGACGATATAGTTTCCTCCAAATTTTTAACTTGGCAAATTCAAAATATTTACTTTAAGAATGGATTTAACAATGTCTACAGAACAACGTCAGACATTATAATACATTGATGCCACTTTACTAAATACTAAACTAACCTCGCAAACTATAAAAATATGATCCTCGTTTCACAAATGAAACGTTTTTAGACCACGTCGTATCTAAAGAATGCAGACAGTATTCTTTACAGGTGGATGTTAGTTTGTCTCCTCTGAATACCTAGTTTTATGATAATATTGGTGGTTCACAGTTTATGAAGCTATAATATTTGATGGTCTTAGCTACATTTCGAAGCCATATGGAAGAACATTCTGACTGAATCTCCTCTTATGAGCCATTAGAGTAACTTAAGGATCAATATTATATTATCTCAGAGATGATGAGAGAGTTCTGGTGATAAACAAAATGTTTAATGAAATGTTAATACAATGTTATGAAATTCTTTACATTAATGAATATCTAATCAAACATAAGCCTGCTGCATTTAGATAAGAACAATCAAGTGATCTGGTATTTTACTTGAAAACATCAAAGTCCAAGTCACCTTAAACATAAAAAGAGTCGGAATTTTTTGACCACATGTTGAAAAGGTAAAACTTATTTGATTACCTACCAAAAGATATTTGGAAAGCATAATTGTCAGGAAACCAAACACTGGCAAATACGAAAGGATACACGTGGATTCCATCGTAACTGTATAATATTTCAATAATTCTTATCTCGCAAACTGTACTCTTAAATTCGGATGAAAACGTTTGCGAATATCTCTAAACTTAGGAACTCTTAAAATGAAATATATGTGTTTTGGTACTGTTGTTAGAAATGAAAGAAAAAGTTGTGATAAGGAAAGGTAGAAAGCATTGTAATAATACCAAGGAGGCTATTTATATAGGAAACTTTGTACACTTTGGACTTCAAGCTTGATTCTTCAAGCGTTACTAACTCGTGATTTCCAAGATTAAATATAATCCTGTTCCCAAATCCATCCGCGTTTTTACTTAAGAGTTTAACTATTTAGTGGTCTACCGTCGTCTGGGAAATTGCCCGTGGAATCCACTCCGCTGGAAGAGATTAGAGTCCTGGCGTTACCGCAGTACCGCGTTGGGCGCCATTCATTGCCTTGCCTTCCGACCGTGATAAATTGCTTCCCTCTACCCACTAATTGGTTCGTACTTATTTCCGAAATGGAGATAAGTTATCTGTTTTCGAATTCGAGGACGTTTAGGTAATCGTGGAGTACGTTTGGCAGGCAAGGTAGAACTTAATTTATATGGGAGAAAAAGAATTGACGATATCTAAATTAAAGCTTTTACCCAATGTAGGAACTGTTAAGTTAATGTTGTCTACTGTCTTTTATAGAATTTCTGTAGATATTCAAATTTTCTCATCTTTGTCTTGTATTTTTCGTGTTTTAACAAGGACCGACCGACGTTTTTCTTTATGTTTAAATATAAACATAAAACAAACAAGATGATAGATGGTAGATTTTCATCGCCGTACTCGGCGAAATCTTGATTGACACTTCTTCACTCTCACTGTCTTTTACTGATGCTCTGAGGAAGATGTCGTTACTTTTACATCAGTCCTGTGGGTGTCTACTCCGAAAATAATTCAATTCCTGTCGGCTGACTATGGCCGATTATGGCGAAACCCATTTAAGCTTTCTTGTAAGACAAGTCGAATCTGAAATTATTCTGTACAAAAAGATAAATAAATACTACGTCTACAAAACATTATAGGTACTGCGTTTATATGATTCCTAGAACTACTGGTTTATGTCATATACTCTGTCATACTTCTCCGTAGTCTAAATACATAAATAAGAGCAAATAAAGATACAATCTGCGCTGCAGTCGGATAAACAGGAAGAGGGCCATCAAAAGTGGGTTTATACTGCATTTCGCGAAGGAAGCGCCCGTCAGGTGCTGTGAATAAGGAAGTACGGAGCATCGCACCATTGGCCTGGATACATTTCTAGGCTCGGTTTGGATGTGCCTCGAGGCCCCAATAGTACTAAATGTTGAAGATAAAAATGTGCTTTTAGATAGCGCCCGATAGGGATTTGTTATGGTTAGAACCTTCTTGATAAGAACGATAGTCATTTAAGTGGTTACAATATTGTGAATGTAAAAGCACTCCATGCTCTAAATGAAAATGAATTGGCCCTTCTATGATTAAAAAAATAAGAGAGCTACAATTTCTTACAGAATTTGTAAATTCTTTCCTCTTTTAGGTGGGCACTATGGTGCACTATAATGGAAACCGTCTTTATTGCATACCCTATTACTTATTTTGAGGTTAAGAGCTTTATTCCGGTGGGAAAGCTATGTACGAAAAACCTTGTATTTATGAGCAACGATTTATGAACGGTTGCTAGGTGTTAATACATATTACAATTAAATAAATCGTTGCTCCAAATTAATAACATGTGGGTAATCATGACAAAAGCATCGAATTTAGACTGTTTGCTTTTTGACGTATCACCAAATCCCTTTCAGTAGCAGGCAATGGCGTTGGTCGATACTCACAATCACAAAGTTAGACACTTTGCTTTGTAACTCGGTTGAGTAAAAAGTCGGTTAGTGGGCCACGGATTAGCAATAATCAAGGGTAGTTTGTGAGCTATTAGCTGATGGAGAAATGTGTGAAGTACCTTTACTGAAATATAATTTGGCGGTATATCTTGAATTACACTGATATGATGCTCTGGAAATTAGATTGTCAGACGCTATATAAGTTTTGCCTAAAATCTTCCCCTGAGAGAAAGCAAATTAGGGCTGATTTAGAATTTCGATAATGGATATGCAAGGAGAAAAAAATCTAGGACTTGGATCATAATTTAATCACAAGGTTCATGGTGAAGTATAGGAATGGGTTAAAATTGATACCAACATTGTATTGTAGTCGAACAGCAATTATTTTTTCTGTGTCGCCCTATCAGAATACCCTATCAGAGTTCAATATAATTTCCTATCGATTCATGGCCTTTCATGGGATCGAATGTGTGCCAGCAAAGTTTAAACAGGCCATATGCAAAGGTGTCAGCAACAATATTACAAGGGCGTGGTAATAACCTCTCCCAAAAGTAAAAACTATTCGTTCCATGTCTGACTGCTGCCACAACAAACATGGGAAGATGGAAGCGAATTACAGAATAACAGAAATGCCCGCATAAACGAACACTTTTCAGATTATAAGAGGCTTATTCGAAAGCTGCTATGTTTTGTTTTTGTACTTGTATCACCAAATGAAAATGTAATTTGAATGCGGGTATAGAAAGCTATCACTATCTTGAAAGTCGATTGTTTTACTGCTGTTGTGTTATTTTGAAAGCTTGACATTTTCGTTTTTATTACGGTTCCGTACTTGAAGGGTGCCAAACGGAACCCTATTACTAAGCCTCCGCTGCCCGTCCGTTCGTTCGTCCGTCCGTCCGTCCGTCCGTCCGTCCGTCCGTCCGTCCGTCTGTCTGTCGGCGGGCTGTATCTCATGAACCGTAATAGGTACAGTTGATTTTTTTACATATTGTGTATTTATTTCCGCTATAAGAACATATAATAAAAAAAATATAAAGGTTTATACATATTAATGGCGGTTCAGCCTTTTTGCTCGATCTTATTACGGTACGGATCCCTTCGTGGACGAGTCCGACTCGCACTTGGCCGGTTTTTTTTATTTAGGTGATACAGCTGTTGTCGAGGTGTCTTTCTATTGTATTATGTATGATTGTTATTCCATGCGTTTAATAGCCAGATGATATTTAATTTGCACGAAGATGATTGTGGACATAATTTCTTTGTGATTTTTCTTGAAATGTGAATATTTTCTCAAGTCTTTCACACTTTTTGGATTGAGGGCTGAAAATTACTTTGTAAATATACAGTACCTTTATTTTTTCCCTGTCCTGCAGCTTTTTATTATTAATTTGCAAGTAAACACAATTTAGTACGAAGATGATTAATGTGTTGTTTCTGTTTTAGGATATGACGCGGCAATCCATACCTGTGGCGACAAAAGGTGAGTCCAAATTATTTTCTTGATAAAATCAACACCGACAAGTATTTACCGGAGGGAAATGAATAATAAGTGATAGGATCTGTAATTTATAAACATTGTTTTAGTTATAGATTTAGATTTTACAGACATAGACATAATTTATTTTGCCGTACTTTATGCATAATGCAATGGACAAATCCGCTCGCTTAGAAGGTTTTCACCAGGCATACTTTTCTACGCCATTCCATTGCATTATCAACATTCAGCTTAAGAAATTACTTAATCTCCAAGGATATTATTATCAAATCTTCTAAATAGCTCTCTCATTCAAGACAAACAGTGAGTCTTTATTAAAACAATGTTTATAATGTAACAATTCCTTGTTTACTGGTTTTGCAACATCTTCACCGAAAGGACGAACAAATCTTGTTTATATATAGTCATACAACTCGTTTTGATGTCTGTGAATCATACTGCAATATGTGCAATGTATCCTATGTATCATGTCTCTAATATAGACCACGTGTTGTCTAATGATTTGAATTTAACCCAGTTAGAACAAAGGACTTACAAAATGTCTCGACTGCTAAAATATCTTACCTACTCATCCGTTCGCTATATTATAATGCTGATGAATGTTTGAAACGGAACTTTGACGTCATTGTAATATAATATATTTAATGTCAATATTCTATCCACTGTTTCGCAAAATCGAGGTTTACTGACCTTGAAGTAACGGAAAATAATTACAGCAATTTATTCACCCATAGAAGGATTCCCCAAAAACGTGACATCATACTTGCGTAAACTTCCTTTTAAAGTGTTCTAACTGGCTTGAAACAAAAATAATGTCTTCAAGAAGAAATAAAGACGTTCTAATGAGGCGACGTTGCCCTAACGGTCGTCTCAATCTTAAAAGCGATCTCGAATTGGTATGACGTGTGTCTCGCTCGGCTATATCACATTTTTCAGTTCCATTCTAGCTGATGATTCGTATTGTTCGTGATTTTCTTTGTGACTGCTCCTGGATTAGTTTTGGGGTTTATTTTTGGATCAAGTGCTGACTTCTCTCGTGGTGTATGACTAGGTGTAGGTATTTTGTGTCGTTTCCGTTTTGAAACTCCTGAGGTTTATAAATTATGGCCATGTATTTGGGTCAGTCTTATTTTGGTAATTAAATTAGGTTATTAATACAGGATTAACCACGGAAAAAGTAGACGTTACAATGTATAAATGATGCTTGGAAATACGTAAGCATGAGCATTGCTCTAAATAAATGTTTACCTCAAAATTTTCCTCGTAAAATTCCGCTAACATTCATTATAATAATAAATGTCCACAAATATTGGTAAGTAATGCATTGCAATGAGAGCACCGGCTTCGTTCACGTCACGCGATGAATCATTAGGTCTTTATCTACTGAATTACGTTAACCAAGAGAATGCCTGACTGCTGCCTAAATCATTATAACGCTAAGTCTAGAAAAGCACCCGTACTTTTTGGGTTCCTGTAGGAATTCAAGAGCATTCCTTGCTTCGTCATAAACACAACAGAAATTGAATAAAGTATCATAATCTTCAACTGTTGACAAAGAAAAGCGGTTTTAGATTTCTTGAAAATAAACGTGTTGACATGAGTGATCTTTGATAACTTATCTCTGCCCGAACAGCTGCGCTGAAGTTAAAGGTGTTTTCTAACAAACAAAATCATTAAAGGTATTTTATTTTGTGTGACTAACCTGACTTCTTAATTTATAGGTTTTTGGGAAATTATTTGTAGCCCTGGTCCTCGCCCTTTGACTCTTTATTTAAACACTTACGGATGACACAACTTCTCCTTTGATCGGTCTCTCTATAAGCCGCAAAAAAATTATTAAGTGCTCCTGGGCGTAACATTTTCAATGCTGATGCTGCATTTTCATCCCTATCCACAACAAAAATAATAAGTATGAGTTGTATGTGCACACATCCTTATCACGCCAGAGTGAGACACAGCTACTTTGACGTTTGATTCGCTGTGCATGAGCGTCGCTGCGTCTGGCTGGCGGGTTCAACGGTCGCGGGTCTTTTGTTACAGGTGGGGCACGCAAAATTATTGTCACAAAGGTTCCATTTGTGTTGATATGGTACTAGGAAATCCAGGGTTTCTTAAAAAAAAAAAAAAAAAACCACACCACAAGCGCGAATAGTGGAAATAGCGAAGGTCTATGCCGGGAGTAAACTTACGCATTCTGCACCATTTTTTTAACTAAACGTTTTTTTCTGCCACTTCAATTGCCCATAAATGTAATTTCGCCCCAGATAAAGCTTCGCCTTCGTCTTTGCTATAACTGCCTCTTTGGTCTAGTGGTCGCAAGCTCTACTGCTGAGCATGAGGTTCTGGGTTCGATTCCCAAGTCGGGCAAAGTGTTATTGGGTTTTTCCCATTAGGAATTTCTTAGTAGCAGCCCGGAGTTTGGATTTGTGCCCGGTTGAAGCAATAGGCACGCCCCCTATTAAATGGGACTTTCCTTCGGGGATTACAGGCGTGATGTTATAAAGCATCCGGATCCCTGAATGCTATAAGACACTACGTATAGAATAGTTGTACTGACACATAGCCTCGGTAAAATCCTTATGGGCCACGGTCCCAAGCTTATCACTATTTACGGCCCTAAGCCTAAGCTCTAGAATTGCACTTTTGCAATTTATAGACCCTAAGTGGGCTTTACACTAGGGTGCCCAACTCGTCATGGACAAAGCAGGAATTCAGCCTGGAACTAATAAAAACAAATGAGGTCTTAGTCCCAAAAATTAATCCAACTAATGAAGTAAATTAAAAGAAATTGGCACAGGAAAGAGAAGCTTGTATAAATTCCAGAGCGAATACCGGGAGAGCTGTAGGTAAACTTGTGGGTGGGTACGTGACTTCTTATCCGCACGTATTCAGTTGAATTTCACTTGCTTTTAGTAGATTTAAACGCCTCAAGGAGCAATGTTAGTATATTCTGAAAACGACATTATTCCGTCGCAGAGCAAACATACATATCTAAAATAGCATTTATTTATCTAAGTCCCATATTATCTAGGTTAATTTCAGCAGTTCTATCAACATTTAATCAATCTTCTTTGTTCCTAATAGTCACGATGTCATTGAACTGATAATTGTGTCACCTGCGGCGCGGGCGCATTTATTTTTGTTATTATACATTCATATTGGCTTTAGTAGGACAAAGTATTTATTTTAACTGATATGTCTGCTTTGTAATTATTTGTTCCGAAATCATATGGGGAAAGTCGTGTCTTTTCTTACTATGTACTAGAAAGTGGATCTAATATTTGGTAGATGCTGATGAGATGGTCGGTTGTATGCTGAAAAAGGTTTGGTGGAAAGGTCTTCTCAATGATGAACCAAAGCCAATGTCAGTAGCCATCCTGCTATCCCATTGGCTTGCCGTTTGTAGCCAATTTAAGTATTGTTCACATAAGTGTCAGAAGCCTTGTCCAATCCTACACTTATCCCTTATCATTGATAAATAAATGACGCAGCTCCATCTATATCTATATTTTCATAATCAAACATAATCCAGGATACCTTTCACTACATTGACGTAATGCTTCTTATCTGTATTCTAGCCAATCGTGCTCATGCTCTTAATGCTTCCAGTTATCAGTATTGGAAGCTAAGTGTGAATTGTTTAGTACCAGACACGCAGTAGGTGCAACGTTGAACGAATTTACAGCTCGGTACATATTACCACATAATAAATTTATATGGTTAGTATAAATAATATAATATGCTCGTTAATATTAGCCTGTTCACCATTACTTTGGTCTAAAAAGGTGACTATATGTACATATTTCGCTAATGAGTTCTGAGTAACTACGAATTTCGGTCTCGAGATTTTCGTATTCCGGTCTCGTTCAAAATTTACTTGTCCTTTGGACCCCCCAGGGTTACTTGGGCCCCCTCGGCTTGTGAAGCATCCTTAGTCTCCCCTAGGCTCAAGGCTGCTGACGTTTCGTAATTGTTGCATTTTGATGAACCGAAGGAGTCTTACAGGTCGTAATTAGACATTAATACTCGCTCTTATATCTATCTATCTGTATAAGTATTTTGTGTTTTTAACATAGCAATAGCAATTAATTAAATGAAAAATGTCTTCGTGATTAATGGAATGAAAAATAAATAAGTAATGTATGACGCATGAAATTCGATCTTCATTATTATAGACTTCATTCCATATTCGGCGCGTCCTTGTCTGAACCTGACCTACGTTCACCACCTGTAAACCTATTACTATAGCATAAAATATTAAGTTCATTGGCCGTCTAATAAGTGGAAAATAATGGTCACCCCAATGGCGTGCCAGCTCACATACCCCCGAGATGCGTCAATCGATTGCGCAAGATTTATTTGGTAGCTAACGTGATCTGAAATGTCCCAATTTACTGTACTACTTGAGAAGTGATAGCACTGCAATTTTATCGTTTGTTCTGGTTTGGTTCGGGTTTTCCTTTCCGTAAACGGTTGACGCGGGGATATTTAACTTTTTCCGTTGGTCGAATTTATGAATGTTATACGTCCGCAGAATCTCTACCTAGTATAAGAAGTTTAAGTTTCAAGAATCATCTTGCTGTTTTAATCGACTTCCAAAAAGAAGGAGGTTGAGGATGTTAATCTCCGTGGATCGATTTGGTGTTCTTTTTTTTTTAAAATGAAATCGTTTATTCTGTAAATAGGATATCGGAATCACTTTTACACGTCATATTAAAAAGTAAAAAATAAGCTAGATGTAGTCGACATTTCCTATCTGACTACCCCTGAGAAGAAATGGCGAAACAAACTCAGGGGTCAAAGTCTCTTTTAAAGTCCAGACATAATCTTGGTCAGATCATGTGAGGTCCATGTAGATCTGTGTCTGAAATGGTCTTTTGAGGAAAGAACCACACAAAATTGAGTGGACCTGTCCAATCAGTGCAAGCATTTGTCAGTAATCGTGCAGCTCGACTCAAGACTTAAGGAGCTCAACGACTCGACGAACAATACCAAAGAAAGTACATTTGGGTAGGCCTCATAAAGTGCTCTAAATGCCAGACCACCATTAAAACCGAGAAAAAGCATAAAATAATAGGAAAATATTTAAAGAAAAAAAAAAAAAACCACAGTGCTCACATTCACAATATATTAAAGCAGTAAATAAAAAATAAAAAAAGTACTTTTCAAAGTAAACATTAATGTAATATTGTATATAATATTCTGCAATGTCAATATTTATATAAAATCATGCATAATAAGAATAACATTAAATGTCAAGTTTTCCAGTTTGATCACAAGGCTTGCAGAGCGAGCAGATCAATCCCAAGCTTTTTTGTCTTCTAAATAATCTGAAATTTTATAGTACCCTTTTTTACAAAGTTTGGTTTTAATACAGCTTTTAAATCGTTTAATGGGTAAGTTTCCAATGTCAGTAGGAAGTTTGTTGTAAAAGAAAAAGTTTGAAAGGTTATGCTCTCGAGGTGGTTGTTACTAAGTCGGAATCTGATGAATCCCATGAAAATCGGTGAAGTGGAATTGCTGATAAATACCACAGTTGGCCACCGGAACTACTTAATAATAAGTATTTCACGGGTTGGGATGCGATTAGGGACTTAATATGGTTGCTAAGCAATTTATGCTCGTCACAATGCATCAGTTCCAGTTCTTCTGGTTTTTACCAGGAGAAATCCTCAACCATTAAAGTCCCTGCTAAAAACTATATTTTGTAAAAGGTAACTAAGATAAATTACTGTAATTACAAACTGATCAACATAAAGAACAGACTTCAAAAAACACTACAAAGTGGAAAATAACTTTAATTTCGGAAATCTGTGGAAAAAACTAAAATACAGATCTTAAGACACCGAAAAAATTAAATTTATTTTTCGTAGTGTTTTTTTTTGAAGTCGGTTGTGTTTTTTGTAAAAAAACCTTATTAATTTAAAACTTTAACCTTTATTCCTTAAACCTTTATTAATTTAAACAGTGGCACTTCAGCAGAGGTAGGGTCATTGTCAAAACGTTACCGCTCTTGACATTGTGCTCCCGCGAAGGTCGTTAGTGTAATTGTAACGCGTTGTTGTAACCGACTTTGTGTACCAGCCTCGTAATCATGCAGATTGGATCATTCTCATTCAGCTTTGATTGAAGTTTGCCATTAAAAACTACTTTGGTATTCATACCTTTCATGATTGTGTGAGTGATAGGAATATAAATTTTTTGGGCACGTTTTTTTGTGTTCACGTTTAGCGAAGTTATTTCGAGGAAAGGACAAAATGGAGCTAGCCAAAGCTAGGAATACTATCCAGCTTATAATTCCCAGCGTTTTATAGCTGCATTGGAAAATAAATAATTCACAAAAGTGACACACATTGCTAGGCCTGTAGTCCTTCCGCTTCTACCAACATGAATTGCAAGATAGGACGACAGTAAAGACGACTGCCGACACCAAGATTTGTCTCTAGTTTATTGGCCTGCCAGCAGCATCGGATACATCAATTCCTTTTGAATTTGTCTTTAGTCATGAAAATTTACTTACTGGGTTTAGTAATATTTGAAATAACTACCCTTAAACATTCTTATCAAACTCAAACTCAAACTCAAAGCATTTATTTCAATTAAACCATTTACAGGCACTTTTGAATTGTCAACAAGTCGGTCAGTTACAAATATGAAGCTAGTTGCCGTAGTATAAACTAAGTAAGGAGGATATTCATTATTATCGACCACTTTTGTTTCCTGATTCTTAATATCCGTGGCGGAAGCCAAATCGTAGCCATCTCTGTTATTGCATTATGCATTACCTTCTTCCAAACAAAATGAAAACAGGATTTTATTCATTCGATACTCCATCAATCACCGCCGCGATCTCGTGTGATAGATCTCGGAAGAAAAGCTCAAGAGCCAAATTGCATGCAGATGCTCCGTTATTGATGTACATTTTGCCATTCACTGGTAGTAATTTATCTGAATGTTTCGAAATCGTCACGATTCCGTGACTATTTATAATAGTCGTGTCGTAAATAAAATAGAGCCGTCATTCATCCAAATCCGAGAATTCTTCCTTAATTAATTTCACAATTAGCGTCAGCCGGTACAATGGCGTGCTATGCCTATGCAGTTATGTCGGGCGCCGGTGGTGGTTCACACAATTAGTGGACGTGTTATAATATATTTATCGCTCCAACCTCGCATGAGAATGACACTGACAAGTGCATTGCACTGGCTTTTAATGATTTTGTAGATACGGTTTGGTGTCATTGTACGACTCGTTTGTTTATGCTTAGTATGTCATTTATGTGGCATGTTATGCCTGTATGTAACTGACAAAAGCTGTTTGATGCCATCCACCCGTTCCGAATTTTATTCATCAGCAAAATCGGTTGAGAGAAACATCTTGCAAAGTTCCCAAAGGACCTAGGGCCTTGGTCCCTTGGAAGCTTTGCAAGATCTTTGAATAAAGTCGTCACATGGTGGGGAAAAAATCATTTTGTTCAGACTGAACAATAACGGAATGTGTAAGCTCACTTTAGAAATCGTTTGAAGTATTTTATTTTAGATATTTGGTCACAAAGTAAAAGTTTGGGTGCCTGCCGTTTTGCCGAAAAGATTTTGACAAAATTTCATTACCTAAACAAATTTTAGCAACCTTTTTTTTACACATACATTGCAATATTTCGAATGATTTTAGTACGCATATTTTCATTTTGTCAAATTTTTACTTGGCAAAGTATTACCAAGTATAATGTCATTATGGCATTTGGTCTTTAATCAAATGATTTATGGGTAGGTTAGGTTAGGTTAAAACTGTGACCTCCTACGCACGAGCAGAGCGAGCGAAGCGAGCGGTGCCGCGGCAGCGGCCGGCCAGAAACGACTTGCATTAATAGAAAAAAGAGATTGTTTTTAGCAGGTTACCCGGAACTGAACTATTTAGATTATGTTAATTACTTATTTAAAAAAAAAAATATTTGACTAAATAAAAATTGTTAAAAGTACTAGTTGGTAAACAAGTTATAGTTTAAACGTTCATTTTCCAAACATTAGGTTTGCGTTACAAATTTTTGTGAATAGATTTTTTGCTAAGTAATGATTTGGCAAATGAAATTATGCGAAAAATTTTTTGGGAAGTGATTTGACAAATTCCTTTCGGTCAAACAAGGGGGACCCTAAAAGCTTACATCCGGTCTCCATAAATATTATGTAAGCATAAATAAAAGAATATATTAAAATCATTTTGATTTCAATACTTTCTAATCTAATTGTCCACAACGATTACCAAATGCTGACCTTGTATTAAGAGGACTCTTAGAATTCGACGTGCACTAAAATTGTGCTAAAATAGCTGCCTGATGAAATTCGAAGCACGTCTCAAGCCTTAAGTTAAACCCTTTTATAGCGGAAAGCTAAATACGACAGATTGAGAGCATCTAGATATTAGTATATCACTCAAGAACGTGAGGTTATTGTTGCAAAGGTCATCTTAACTTTATGTCATACAAAGCCATTCTGGACTTGACCTTTGCCTTTATCAAGCGCTATTTCCCCTGTTTCCTCCGCACATATGGCTTCCTAAAGCGACGTATATAGCATTTTTCGTTGTTTATCTTCATAATAACACATGGTGGTGGCGTGTCGCTATAAAGCCGCTTTATTTCGGGGTTGTATGAATTTTACATGGGGCGGTCAACGTGACTCCGTTAGTTCCATCGCTATAAGTGTGGGCCGGAGCACTGGCGCGCGGACAGTGCGCGACCGGCCGTGTACCACAACACTGGCTGGCACCGGTGTTCCAAATTCAAATTTAACCAATCACACAAATGGATTACACACAATAGTGTTGTTAACCTGACCTTGGGTTGGAAATTCAACTATTTTTGTTATATTTTTCATCGATATGCCAGTGTTGTACGAGCGATGCGTTCAGCCGAATCTTCAAGCGCGGCGGGCGACCGTAGGCCGTAAGTTCAACCCCCTTGTCGGTCGGTGATGGTGATTGTGCAATACTAATCCTAAATGCATTGTGTTAAGGTCGTATTTGGTTGTGAAATGTGGGGGTATACCGGGATTTGATTCCGAGCTGCAAGTGTCGCATACTGATGGTGCTATAGACGGAAAGTTTCCCTTTTCGGAAAGTCGCGCCTGGAGTATTATTATGTTAATTATTGAAGTTGTTGACATTACCAAGTTTGGTTTCTGAACGACCTTCTGGGGGATAAAGGCTGAGCTATAAATAAACTTTACCTTTGTCATGTCGATCGATATAAGTAAATAAGCTGATTAATAAATGGGTGCTCACCTACTTCCGACTTGTTGTGCTGAAGACTTATTTTTTTGATATATAATAAATACTCGGATCAATAAGTCAAAATAACTTTTGAACTGATCCAGTAAACAACTTTGAATCTTTGAGATATTGGAACTTTGGAAGATTCGTTCTTCAAAGTGGGAATCTCCTAAAACTTTCTGAATTTTAATACCCCGAGTCTCTCCGTGTAGATATAGCCCACCCTGCTAATTAACACTCATTATGGACTCAATTAAAACATTGAAAATGTCAATGTTGGAAAATGTATCTTTGTTACCATATCCTGAAAGACGAAGCATACGAAGTTTTTTTGGGTGAGTTACAAAACTCAAATTCAAAATATGTTCATGTCTAGGCAGTTGGTTTGCCAAAAGTTGAGATTTGAACTCTCGCCGTACTTTTACTACAATCGAAACTATTCGAAACGTTTTCAATAGTAGTATTTACTTAAACAGTTTCAGTCAGTCAACTACACGCTATAAACCAAAAAGTTTAACACAACTTCTTCTTTTCCTGAAATCAAATTTTACTAACTGAATCTAAAAACGCAATTCACAATAAAGTTCATTGATCACCGAATCTTGTTATTCCCCATCCCACGTGCAATAAGTTCGTTAAAACACACTTTGTTTATGATGTTATTATGAATTAAAGGATAACGCACCGTGATTCATTTGCGTAGGCGCTGGGTAACGGCCCGCGAGACGGTGTCGCGACCCCTACTATGTCAGGTATATTTATATTTTATCGACTTTTAATACACGTGGATATTGTCTTTGACTTTGTGTTTCACCGCATCAATTAATAACAAAGTTTTTAGCTGTAGGTTCGATGTCTTCAAAGTGAAACGGATCTAATCTAGGCACGCTGTTACCTGTGATTTGACTAAGATGAGGTCTTCATAAACTATCAGAAGAAAAGTCATATTGGCAAGTAATTTATCCTTCGATAAACCAAACATTTCCTTAGCGACAAGGGAAACTTTTCCATTTGCAAACTTGCGGTGTCCAAAATTTTTACCCAAACGAAGCTTGCATCAGTTTTGCAGAAGGAGAGAAAGCTCAGACCAACACTGCTGAACTATATTGACTAAAATGAACTTCAGATCAAATTGAAACTGGTCTTCAGGTGTAGCGAATAATAACTTAGTACGTCACTAAGGTCGTGTGATCCAACATTGGGTTAATCAAAATTTTGCACGCTCGATTATTGCATAATCCGATTCGTTGCACCCAGCCGGGTCATTAAAATTATGTCGTTTATAACTCGTTTACGAGTAGTTTAGTTGAATAATGAGGCTTGACATGACGGTAATTGGGAAATATTTATTATGTTGCAATTGGCCTGTTAGCATCTCTGAACACTTCAACCCTTCTTGAGAAGCTGTCGTTTAGCGACTTCGTAAGTCTTTTCGGACAGTCTGGATGATGCTTATGAAACATTTGGCCTTACAAATTATAACAAGCCTCTGACGGCTATAACAAGGCTTTGACGATTTGTAATGGCCAGCCGAAATGTGAAGTGAATCATAATGATCTGGAATTTTAGTGGACAACACTTAGTGCAATCATTAAATTACACTCATCGATCACAGAACTCAGCGGTTCACTTAATAATTATGTGAAGTAAATAGTGTTATTGGCACCGCTTCCCGTTCTAATTAACGCGTGAGAGATCAGTGTAAAGCGTGGGTGATCCTTCTGTAATGTCTAGAAAAAGAAAATGAAATCTATCTGGTTTTAGCATTGGCTAGTGGGTAAATAAAATATTATGTCGAGACTACACGGGTAAGTCAGTAGAAATATGCCCAAAAAGTATGACATCCACGCATGGCTTTTGAGCAGAGATATCCTCATCAGCTAGATTTCGAGTGTGTTTATATCCATCCACTGAGAGTTGAGTGTATTGTGTGTGTGTGTGTGAGTTGTTGAATTGTTCGGGTGTCATTTCCCAATAAAGCATTGTGATTGTGACATTACCTAACAATTAACCAGTAGCGGTTTCTAGAAGAGTTTAATTTCTCTGCGGACATTGACAGCTGTCATGTTACAAAGCAGTTTCCACTAACGACGTTTACTAACTTCCGTTCTTCCGCAAGTCATTATGTAAGCCGTCTTCACGTTTCATGTAGAAACACATTACATACGATGCTTAGTTATCGAACGTAGTATCAAGCACGCGTGGCCGATAAACTCGGCTGATAACGTAAACAACGCTGTAGACTAGAAAATCCCGATTATTTTAAAGGGAGAGCTTCGATCAATGTGCTATCATTGATCGAAGAGGAAGAGGTACGATATCAGGGCGTAGGCCTGGTATATGTTGACTTAAAAAAGCTTGGCAGTTGAGAGTATTTCATGCTCAGTTAAACTCTGATGGTGGCGCGTGTTTGATCATTCGGTTCCCTACAAAATGGTTGAGCTGGATGGAGCTGATCCACGCGTCATGTTCGTGAACGGGCGCCGTCAGTTGAGACTGGTCATCTCTTAACTGCCAGAGCTTATTTATTATAATCTTTTAATCTTATACTTTGAATTGTTTTTAAATAATTTATTTTTACATTGTTCTAACATATAGAAGCGACTAGAATAATGTACCCAGGATTTTGTAATATCTTGATTTAAAACAGTGTCTTTGGAGTTTCTTGCCTGTTCTTCTCCATAGAGATCTACGTTTTGGAATGGGCAAATAGCTTTAACTTTCTGACTAACTGACTTTCTTTGTCAATTCAAAAGTGCCTGTATTTGGCTTATTTGAAATAAATGCTTTGAGTTTCAGTTTATTTAAGGAAAGTTTGGTTCTGAACAGGATTCTAATTTTTGCAGTGTAATGATTGTGCTACTAATCTATCATACTGGACTATTGGATCTGGATATGTTTAATTTACGTCAACGGTCCACCTGATTGATGATAATTATGGCAAACCTGGACCAACCAGTAATATTACTCTTTGTACCTACCTACCGTCAAATCATTTCAGAGTCTTTTTGAAATTTTATTACCATGGAAGCAGTATTGATTTGTTAATGATTATATAGATTTTTTCTCAAATAATATCAAGTTTTAGTTTTATAATATTGTAGCCTACTGTATACAAAATTGTAAAAAAAAGCAGTTAGATATGAAAACAAATACACAGTTCTGGGCGAAAATTACTATAATTGTAAAAGTTCGTGTTGATAGCAACTTTTATGAACATTACTGGCTCGTAAACCACTGTTTATATCATTAGCAGATATTAATATGTTTAATGTTAGTGAACACTAGATTAAATAATATTTGAAATATTGCGCAACGGAGCATTTGCTCTCCGCGAAAGATTTAAGTCCCTGTTTGTTGGAAGATCGCAGTCTTTTGGTTAGAGAACGAAAGGGGTAACATATTTTTTGAGTCAGCAAGTTCCCCATTTCTTTATCGCGAGTCTTTCTCATCACTATATTGTTCGAAGCCTTCCGCCTTCCTTCCTTCCGAGGGTTCACTTTTTCATAAAGATCCATGTGCATGGGTTGATTCAAATAATTTTGTCTGATCATGTTTTCTTCTGAGTTTCGAGGTTTAATTGCAGCCAAAAATAACTGATCTTGATATACTTTTCAAAATGTCACATTGCTAACTCGCTAACTGGCCGCGATACTCGGTCTTAAAATCCACTCGAGCGAATTCGTTGGCAACAGCTGACTTCAAAATATGCAACGTGGAAGCGAATCCCAATTGATCAATGCAACGTCCCGTTGTCAAGAGAACCGTTGTTATGCGCTAGTGTTTTTTTTTTTAATTTCTGCTCCATATTCAAGCAAAGCCACAATATTCTACAGGTTACGTAAGAGGCCGTTGTTAGGCGACCGTATTGTTATATTAACAGCTGTGGGGCGAAATTTCGGAGTCTTTGGCAAAAACATTACTAAAGGAAGTTGTATAATTATGTGTGGAAAGAGTGAATGCCTCCAATGACTGAGTGAAGGTAATGGAAAATTATGTAAAGGGAAGTTTTCGGAAGTAGGTTGATGAGGTTCTCAGCAAAGAGGTAACCTGCTAAGAGGTTAAGCGAATCGATGGACCAGATTATAATATTGATGTACGAAATTTTCGTGAATCAGTTTAGTTTTAGAACGTTGCAAGAGTGCATGAGAGTTTTGCAGTGTTTGGTAAAAAAGGTTTCAGTGTGTTCTAAATAATAAAAGAAAAAAATTGAAGCATGAAATTTTAATTAATGCAGGCTACATTTTAGAGGAACATGTGGTATAGGCCGAGGTCATAACAATATTTTAAATAAAAGTTAATTTTCTTAAAAACTTACTTAAGTAATCTGTTTCATAATGCAAAATGTGAAGTATAGGCGAACGTATTAGGAATCGTGGAAGTCGTGTTTGGGAGCCTATTTTATTTAATTTGCGTGTTCTATAGTTGAGCAAAAACAACATTTGAGCAAAATACCCAGGTGTGCTTTTAGATTGGATTGGCTCATTCAGTTGTTAAGGCTAATAACAGCCGTTTTGCTAAATTACTATTCGTAGTTAGGCGTTACTTTCAACTAATTGCTATCGTGGGTAGTTGACATATTATTTAGAAAACATGTGATAGAATATCACAGGCCAGTCTACAAGCTTTTATTAAAATTGAAGCTCTTTATGATGACTCTGATCTCTAAGATACAGACAGCCTAGTTTTAGTGTACTTTATTATTTATAAATAAAAAATTGAAATTATTTTACTTTCGAAACGTGTTCAAAACGTGTTGAACATTGGTCGACTGGTCTGTTTATTTGACATCCCTTTGACGCTCAACTATGGGAAAACCGACAGCTGATGCCTGATGCAAACAAAATTTCAAGTTCAACCCCGAATATAGTCTTAACTATGGAACTTATTCACCCTTCCTAACACCCCACTGCCAAGTTCACAACCCTTAACTGTCACAAGGCACATATCGATTATCCACATAAAAGCGCATGACGTCACTTAAACAGTAAATGTTTCATTAGTCGTGGGGACATTAATGGGGCCTATTATTTTCCAATTTAAGCCGAGTGTCCAATGGATTGATGGAAGTAATCGATCTGACGGTATCGAGTAGTTTTTCATGGCAGTACACCGTAAGCCGTTGGCTTGCTTCCTTAGGTTTTTCTGTCATATTAGGTGGCCAGTCGCCTAGTTCTTGAGTACTATCAGTAAATTGGTTTTTGTTGTGGCTGTTAGATAGGACCCGGATGATTATGATAAACGTGGGAATTATTTTGTTTGAAAGGTTGCCGTTATTTTGAAGATTTGCGGTTTTGTGTTTGTTTTCGTTGCCATTTCAAATTATTTTTTCTCATTCACTATTGGAGATTTATAAGCTATTGTGGTGTTTTTTGTAGACAAGACATTATCGCATCTCTAAAATTTTCACCGAAAATAATTATAACATTTGTATTGATTGGAAGTGATATAAATGTGACAGTCATCATAAACAGATAAACCATTGATTGGAAATCGCAACAGTGCTCAGATTATAAACGGGCGATACGCTGCATTCAAATGAAACGACTGCGCGCCCTTTATACCTTACCGGGTCAACGATTACGACCACTTTTGATGCAAATGTCGATTTAAATAGTATGTGAACTATTTCGTATACCAATAAGGTGGATATGTGTTTTCACCTTCACGCGCGGCCGTGCCGGGCGCGTGCGTCACGGTTCATTGCCTTGACTACGGAAAGAGATCCTAATATGGCGGGCGGCGCAGGATTGCCTTGCGCCAACGCAAACTGAACTCATTCCGAACAATCAGTTTATCAGAGCAGCACATATCATGTAATAGACGAATGAGATAAACAAACAAACAAAAATACCAAAAATGTGCTGTTCGTGGTTGAGATGTCGAAGGCGCGTCGCCGATTCGACTGAAAACAATGAACCGATGGAAGCTTTTGAGAAATCTGAAACGCGCGCTGAAGAGGCGTCGGGAGAGGAACAAAAGACGAAGTCACGTAAGGCCTGTTCATATCGCACCTCTATTGCGTTCCTAGATCTCATAACGTTACGCTTTTTGCACATATTTGGACATTTTCTTTTCCTCCGTTCTCGTCTAGATTTAAGTATTACGTCAGTATGATTCACAGACATCAGACATGTTAGGCATTGAATGAACGAATATAGACAAAGTAATGTCTTTGCATGACGGGTGATGTTTTCGTCGAAAATTGCGTGACTTCAAAATTTTATGAGCTACATTTGAGGCTTGAGATATTGCCTGTTAATAGCGTTGTTAAATATTAAAGTTTAAGCGTATCCGAAATGGATTATGGACCAGTTTGTGATTTATTTAGCATGGAGCCTTTTAAAATATTATGACACGAGGTCTTCTTGCGTATAATCCTTTACTAAACATCGAAATAGGTAAAGGATTAATACACATTTCTATAGTTTTGCATATCACAAACCATTTGTATTGAATGGGAAATATCTGCATACCGTATATGAAAACGTGGGCGAAAATGCTATTAACGCAATATTTCGAGCCTTAATCATAGTAAGGCTTTCTTTTAAGGATTATTATCAACCTGAAATATTATAAACAACATACCTACATTGTTTTTAAAGCGGTAGTAAACCTTGATGTCAAGGTAGAACTTTTAATGCCTAGAGTACTTTGTATGCTAGTAGGCGACATTTATTCTTGAGCTAATTTCTCATATCTCTCTATCACGATTCCCTAAATCCCGACTTTAAAATTAGCTTGCCCTTTTGTTTACCCTACGTAGGTAAAAAAGGGCAAGCTAATTTTAAAGTCATTCTAGCTAGATTCTTTAGAGTAAGTAGTTCATGTGTGCATTACTTAGGAATCTGTATGCTGCAGTTAGCTTGCTCTACTATAACCTACACACCATTATCTTGCGGGATAATTGAGTATGCCTTAAATTTTGACATACATTGCTTGATAGGTTTAATAAATCGTCTGCTCAACAACGTAAATAACGCAATGAACATGGCTGAACTGTCAAAATGAAAGGCATTGCCATCGATTGCCATTGTATGTGTGTTACGCAATTACCCCGCTGGTCGAATACCAAGTCCTGCTCATGTTCATATTCAACAAACATGTCATATTCCTTGTCATTGTCAACAGCGCCGTCCCGGGCGACACGGAACAACCAGATGCGGTTGTCGAACGCGGCCGGCGCGTACACGAACGGGCACGGCGGCGACACGACCGGCCGGCGCGGCGCCGAGAACGTGCCGCCGCCGGTGCAGCCGCCACAGGCCACGGTTACCAACACTAGGATTACGCAGCAGGTGACGACACAGCTCCATTCAGTCTTGGATAACTAGGATAATACCAGTATCTTTTAGCAAGAAAAAGGATGCCGAAGGGGGGCCGAATTTAGTAGAAGAATCAGACTTATGGGTGGAGTGGCCTGAGGCCGAAGGCCTTTCGCCCTACCACTAACTTGATCCACAGTCCACGAGAGACATACAGGTTTTAGTCACGTTGACGAGTGTACGAAGTAGGTAAAGTTTTTCGAACTTGCCCAGTTCTTGCTCTGGTATACAGGCTTTTATTGAAGAATACCCACGAAAAGGCTTGTACCTGGGTTTCTTTAGCTAGCTAGAAGCTATTGTATTGTACCTGGATATCTTTAGCTAGCTAGAAACTAGCTTCGATTACTTTACTGGTTTATTGAACTGCTCTGCAAACAGCAAAACTCTTGCAGTATGATCTTGTTCTCTTGTCTCTGGCGCATTGCAATAGTTGTGGCATCATTATATCAGAAAAGACTGTACCTCATTATGACGTCCCTTTAATGACCCGCTACCTGATCCTACCCTTCCTACGTCCCCATCGTTTCCAGCCGCCCCCGTCCGGCGGCCGCTCGCGCGCCGGCAGTACGCCGAGCGCTGCGTCAGTGCCGCAGGGGCTGCAGCAGCAGTCGCCCTACATGCCGCATCTGCAGCGGAGGATGCATAATGTTAAAGAGGTTCCTTTTGTCCTTTTCCTTATCCCACATTTACTTAATCCTTCCTTCAACTTGGTATTGCAGTTTGGGGATAGTATCCTATGACCCTTGTATCCTTTACAAATAAATGGATTTCTGAAATAAAATAATTACTATTATTTTAAGGTGTGTGTGTGTGGGAAAAGTGCAGGGAAAAGATCTTAACAGCCTTCAGAAAGGAAAAGGATGCTTTCGCATAGGGCCTAGAACCTCAGGGGCATAAGACACCATTGCCATTTCGTTTTTTTTTAAGTTGCACCGCATTGTTAATCGAATAATGGATAGAGGAACTAAAAAAAAAAACAGGAATATCTCTAAGTTGAGAAAAAAAAAAGTCTAAAAATAAAAAAAAAATTGTTGCAAACTCTTTTGGACACCATATTTCTGAACATTATTTCTTTGTTCAAGTGGCCTCGACCCATACACATCAGTTTATTCGTGCGGCGCAATTTAGAAATAAAATGGCGATGGGTGATTATAATTATCAGCTTCCATAGAATTTTTAAGCTAGGATGGGGTTACAGGGAAGCCGAAAGATGCGAATAATGCCATCAGCCACGATTTTCACATTCTATAACCTAATCAGGACACGGGGGCAGGAGATGGGGCTCCATCTTCTATCCTGTCGTGCTCTCTGTGCAATAACACCTACACTATGAAAAAAGACCTTTGCTAGGCCAATGTCGAGGTGGCCGAATTATGGTCGAAGCATGTAACAAAATACAGAAATGGAATTATTGATTCGCCGAAGAAGCAGCAAATCCAGCATTTATCCCACCTTCTCACAAATATGTCCTCCGCAGTTCACAGCGAGCAGCGTGGCCGGCAGCGGCGGCGCGGCGCGGCCGGCCGGCGTGTCCAGCACCGTGTCCGTGCCGCACGCCGTCGCGTCCGGCGCCGTGCGACGCTCCAACGTCGTCAAGGAGGTGGAGCGGCTCAAGGAGAACCGCGAGAAGAGGCGGCAGAGGCAGGCAGAGCTTAAAGAGGAGAAGGTAAGAGAAATAACATCTACTTAATCGATCTTGATCTTTTTTTCTCGACTCAGCGCAATACGTCGCCGACCCAACGTATAACTACTTATTTAATGTTTGTTTGTGTTTTTTAGTGTTTAATATGTATGTATTAGTTTATTATTTTGTAAGGAATATTTATGTATTTTATCTATGGGCCTTAGTTGCCTGATAATAAAGCATTATATTATATATATATATATATATATTTTATTAATCAAATTCTTAAATTCATTCATTCATTCAGTGACAGGCAGGTTCTTTTTATTACGTAAGTGAGCATTAAGAAAGAATTTTCTGAAATTCTATCCCTAAACAGATTAAATAGGGGATCAAACTTTGTATGGAAGTTCGTCATTTTTGACGATGGTAAATCCCGTCGGGCGCACACTGCTTTTATACAGGAAAAAAAATTAACCAGTGCGCAAACTTTTACAAATTAAACATAAGCGTGTTTTATTAAACATAATTATATTTTTTATTTTGATATATCTTAGTAGAAAAAAATTAAGATATCGTTAATGAAAGAGGTTTACTTTAGAACTAGTTTTATGGTGACTTGCCAGCCGGCGCGTGTACGCGATGTAGCGGAGCGCGCTAAACAGCAGTGCGCTCGCTCCATTTGCGATTTGTAGGTTTTTAGGTATTTATTAGTACATATTTCAAGTGCAAAACAAAAAAACATTGAACAATAATGGAAATGTGTTCTATTACTGATACCGAGTTGGCGTACCTACTCCAACTCGGGACATGAAATCGGGAGCTGCGGTTTTTTATGAACTGCCATATTTTTATGATTTTTTTTATTTACTTTTCGTGTTATATAAAAAATCTTTTGAAAATTTCCCCATCGAAGGATTTACCCCTTCGATCCTCAATAATATGTTTAACTTCTAAATAACTTTTAATACCTCTAACTCGAATGTTGTCTGTGAACTCCAGGAAGCCCTAATGAACATGGACCCCGGCAACCCCAACTGGGAGTTCCTAGCCATGATCCGCGAGTATCAGAACAGCATCGAGTTCCGGCCGCTCACCGGTCACGAGCCCGTGGAAGACCATCAGATCACCGTGTGCGTGAGGAAGAGGCCGCTCAATAAGAAGGAGAATGTGAAGAAGGAGGTTTGTTTCAGTACATAAGTAAATATCAATATTAAATATAGTTTCATCATGAAAAATAAAGAAAGAGCAACGGGTCATGAAACACGAAATACTAAATAAAAATAGAAAAGTGAAATGCTTTAAAAACAGTGTGCCTTACGACTGTGCCAAAAAGGTCAAATTCGGCAGTAATGCCAGACAGATGATAGTGAGTCTTTCAAGCCCAGCCATATTGGCTTTATTCAGGATATTTTTACTGTGAATAAAAACTGTTTTTGTGAGTGAAGTGGTGAATAAATCTGGACAGTTTATTTGTAAGAATCTGGTAGCTTTACACTCGTATTCTATATCACTACTAGGTTTGGTCGCTCTTAGAACCTATCAGTTGGCACGTTAAGTGCATGAGCTCTTCACAAGCTGATTTCTCGTAACTAGTCTGAAACTAGAGATAGATTTTTTCTTGGTTTAATAACATTCTTGATGTACATTCCAGGTGGACGTAATCAGCGTGCCCACAAAGGACCAGATGATAGTGCACGAGCCGAAGAACAAGGTGGACCTCACAAAGTACCTAGAGAACCAAAAGTTCCGCTTCGACTACGCCTTCGACGACACCTGCACCAACGAAGTTGTTTACAAGTTAGTATTGTAGCTTCGTGTAGCAACTTAAACACGTTAACTGAGTATTCATCATCAACTAAGGCTCTAAGGCTTTACAGCCGCACAGGCCTTAGCCTGGGGCCCAAGTCTGCTATTTTTATAAATTCAGTCATTCCAACACGATCCCATTGTCATGCCATTGTCATTTTGCTAAAAGTTCGTAATCTGGTAAATTCATAATGGTCGATCAATGTTCTCGTAATATAATTGTGTTATTATAATGGCATTGTCGTATTGCCATTATTATAAAACCCATTAGTATAAATGTCATTCATTTGTCATTATGTACGAGATTACCAATAAATGCAATTTCTTTCAATGTAGTGTCAGTGGCCGACCATTGGAAAGTCATAATGACGCCATTATAATAGTAGATTACCAAACTTGTCAAAATCAACAATTATGAAATCAATGATCGACCATTCTGACACTATTGTAATAGCAGACTTGAGGCCCTGGTCGAGTATATTTCTCTAATGTGACCGGTTTCCTGCTTTTTCTCTCCATTTTCTCACTTCAACATCTCTTAAATCTTGGTCTATGCTACCCAACTTCTTGAGCTTGGTCCAGCCGCGACTTCTCCGACCATCTGGTTTATTATAAAGTATATGTTTGGGAGCTCTGGTCATAACATAACCGCATAATAAGTCTATATAATGTTCCCACTGTTGGAACTCAGACCTCCTCTCTTCGAGAGGGCACGGGCTGTAATTTACCCCGCGGGCACAGTGCGGGTTGGTAGATGTCACATGTCTTCGAATTTTTGGTTCTACGACATGCCGGTTTCCTCACGATGTTTTCCTTTACCGTTTTGATAGCAGTGGTGATGAAATTATTCACACAAAGTAAAGCGCTTGTCAGGGTTCGAACCCACGACATACAACTCGTAAGTCGGGGCCATTACCACTGGGCCACCACTGCTCTGAGTATTATTGAGGAATAATTGGATTGAGGATAGTTTTTTGATTTGCTGTTTGTTTATTTCACAAAACTGACCTATAGCCACGTATTAATGTAGCCAGAACTTTATCCTATATAGGAGGAAAGTAAGCTTGTCTCAGAAATGGAGTTATTGTCAAGTAGGTCTTGAAAGAGATCTTGATCCGGAATTCGTATTAAAATAGCTGTATGTACTGTTTGTTCTTCTAAACGCTGCCGAAGTTATTATGTTTTTAGCAGGACTGTCTAGGCTTTTGGGTTTCTATGAACGTGCGATACCTTCATACAAGCCTAAAAGCCCCGTTTGCACCGAATATCATGTCGTTTAACGATAGTTAAGTTAAAGTTTGACGAAGCAGGCGGATAATTTGTAAATATGTTGTAATGTTTGCAGATATACGGCAAAGCCGTTAGTGCAGACGATATTCGAGGGTGGCATGGCGACGTGCTTCGCGTACGGACAGACCGGCTCCGGGAAGACGCATACCATGGGTGGCGACTTCCAGGTAATACTAATAATATATTTTAGGGTTCCGTACGTCCCCGAATGTAAAAATGGAAACCCTTATAGGATCATTCGTGTGTGTCTGTCTGTCTCTCCGTCTGTCAAAGCCAATTCGCTCCGAATTTAATGGACTGATTAAGTTGAAATTTGGTACACATTAATTTTTGCAACCCGAACACGGACGTGTAACGTAAATAAATGAACTGTAAATATGCGGGTCACTGTTGAGAGGCAAATGAAAAAATTAAATAAGTTTTTCAAATTATACCGTGTGACATCAAATATTTTTTTTATTATTATTTTAAAATAATGGTTTTAAAGCAATTTAAGAAAATAGATGAAAATTTACCTTTCCCCGTTAACTCCGAAACTAATGAACATTTTGAAAAATAACATACAGAAATTGTTCTATACTTAAGATTACTGGAAAACCTATAAAAGTCTACTACAGAACCCTTCATTGTGCGTGGTCTGATCGCACTTGGTCAGTTTTTATTCTAAAGACTAAAAAAATGCCTCTTTTAATTCAAAAGTGTAATACCAGACATGGGTAAATATTTATTTCTGCTGATAATTGTCTAAGAAGAATTTAGTGTCAACCTGGCTATCTTTATTTCTGTTCCAGGGCAAAACTCAAGACTGCAAAAAGGGCATTTATGCGATGGCGGCGCGAGATGTGTTCGCGTACCTCAAGTCGCCCAAGTACAAGCCACTCAACCTCATAGTGTCCGCGTCCTTCTTTGAAATATACTCCGGCAAGGTGAACACAGCTGATCATCTACTTTAGAACGAGTCTGAAAGATTTTAACGAGATTTGAAGCTACGCTATATGTGTTGGCACCACGTAGTTGATAGTTCTGCTGAAAGATAAAGCAATTGATAGCCATTACATGAAATCTTCAGAGGAGCTCGTGGCTTGTTACTTAGCCACGAGCTCCTCTGAAGATTACAGCCGCACGGGTTGATCCATCAGGTTAAGCTACGCTTGCCGGGGTTGGTCCGTGGATGGGTGACCATCTATACATACCGAGACTCCTCCGTGCCTCGGAAAGCACGTTAAGACGTTGATCCCGGCTGTCATTCGTGGATCAAGCCCGAAAGTCTGACAACCAGTGAGACCCAAGTGGCATCGTATTACCCAGTTACTGGGTTGTGGAGGTCAGATAGGCAGTCGCTCCATGTAAAATACTGCTATTCAGCTACATCCGATTAGACTGGAAACCGACCCCTACATTCAGCGTCTTTGCCTTACTAATTCCTCAAGTAACTTAACGGTCTAGTAACATCGCGTACTGGAAGATACATGTCTCCCTAGGTTTTGTTTGATTCTGCGCCCAGGCGATGGCGATGTACTCGCACTCCATTACATGATACTTAAACATAGCGAGGAAATGTGATTGTACTCTTCTGCGTACCAATAAGGAGTACAGACGGGATCTTATGTTACCATTGATACGACATATTCTGTCTCATGAATAGGGAGAATCTATGAAGAAAATTCTTCAGGATTCGCATCCTACTCAATTGACATTTAATTATTTTTTCGTGCTTTTAATAATATATTTGTTTTGTTGGTAAAGTAGTAAGTAGATATTCGAGCAGACTTGTCTTTTTTTATATGTACGCGTTTCTGTGGCAAAATAAACGTTTCTTCTTTCTTCCATACTAAGAAGACCTTTATTTCTTCTGTTGTGTGCAGGTGTTTGACCTGCTAGCGGACAAGGCGAAGCTGCGCGTGCTTGAGGACGGCAAGCAACAGGTGCAGATCGTGGGACTCACGGAGAAGGTCGTGGACAACGTGGACGAGGTGCTCAAGCTTATACAGCACGGGAACGCGGCCAGGACTTCAGGACAGGTACGGGCAATGACTAAGTAAGACAAATAGTACCTACATAGTATGCAAAATTGTAGAATTCATGTACTGTGGGTCAGTAGCGAAGCTATAATTTTTCTTAGAGGTAAGCCGAAGAAAAAGTTGTTCAGTTCTCATAAACTCAATTTATTCAAACATTTTATTCATTCATTTACTTTCTAAATTTAACGCCAGCTACGGTCGGAATTCTTTGTTTAGTCAACAATTTAGGCATTTTTGTAATTGATTTTTTAAACTGGTACTAAATATTTGTAATGTGATGTGATTGATACACGAAGTGTAAGAAGACTGGTTGTACCGAAGGGAAGCCGAAAGGAATCGGGTTGTATGGAGGCTGCGCCCCTGCTGTGGGTAAGAATTACAATTGTTGCAAGAAACGGTTTCAAGGACAAGCGAACCCGGTCTCGTGCAGTGGCGTTACATTAGTGAGGTCATTACAATATCAAGGCTATTACAATGTAGTCTTCTATACCGCCATTGTTTCTGTTCTGTTGATTCAGTGGCCTAAAATGTGTCCTTGTCTGAGATACGAAAGTTCAACACCTTATTTCAAACTTTGGTGATTACTCATCACTGTCTGGCTCGAAGCTCCGCACTCTAATAACTCTTATTTTTACATTTTAGCTGAGATAATTGAAAACTTATTCCTAATGATTGTGTGTTTTATTCCAGACGTCAGCGAACTCGAACTCGTCCCGCTCGCACGCCGTGTTCCAGATCGTGGTGCGCTCGCCCGGCATGCACCGCGTGCACGGCAAGTTCTCGCTCATCGACCTGGCCGGCAACGAGCGCGGCGCTGACACCTCGTCCGCTAACCGGCAGACGCGTATGTTTAACCCACCATCTGAATTATAGTAATACGTACGATTAACAATGCATCTGGAGAAAATAGGCAGTAAAAAAGAAAAGCCCAGAATATACAGGGTTTATGAGACGCTGTACTTTGGAGAGTGTGCGTAGGAGCTCCACCACCTAATAACCATCGCCCCATTTTTACCGGACTGCCAGACGTACTGCTGGGTGCCATCCGCACTTTGTTCATATCCCGTCCAGTCGTACTCAGCGCTTCTCCTCCACATTTATAATGCGCACAGCCAAAACACGCTCGTTCCATCATAGACCTCATTCATCAGGCGAGGATAAGTCAAGAGCAGGCCCTCCGCAATAAGAAAATAAAAAAGGCGTCGACCCGCAAAGTTACCATGAATTCAGTTCACGATTCTTGACTCACCAGAGTTGAAATTTTTCGTCAGTTATTTTCAAAGACATTAAATTATTTATTTAACAATAGACAGGACATAGCGAACAAAATCGTAATCCGATACATTTGTCCTAGTGGGCAAAACTCGCTTAGTGAAGTGTGATACGCCTGCATGTTAAGTCGCATTCGTGTCCACCAAAAGAAAATTATTTTCAAAGTATATGCCTAAATTATGCAATATGGTATTGCAAATTTCGTAGTGATTAAATAACTATATTCCGTTGGTTTAAGTAGTTAAATAAAGGTAAACAAAAAAAAACACGTGACGAGAGTAACCAACTAAACGTAGTACCTGGCACTTCAGTTGGCATGCTACGTCACAGTTGTACTCTTCAATTTAGCAACGTTTTATTTCGTTGACGTTTAGCGAACATGTCTTTTTGGGCTCTTTACAATAGACAGATTACCAAAATAATATAGTAATATATAAATCTAAGTAAATAATTGTGCTCAAGCAATTACATTTACGAAGAGTAGTATAAGAATAAATGATAAAGTTTAACATACAGTAATAACAGAGGAACCTATCTTAATAACAATAAAATAAAATAAAATTGTAACTTATAGTTACAACGTATTTTTAAACAAGAAAGTGTCATCTATAAAAACTCTTTTTATGATTTGTTTACCTTTATTTAACTACCTAAACCTATGGAGTTACGAGGGCGGCACTGAAAATTTCGGGAATCAAGGAAGTGACACAACATTACTATTTAAAAATGTATTTATTGCTTTTCGAAGTATTCTCCGCGAAATTTGGCACATTTTTCCATACGATGGAACCAATCATTGAAGCAACCATTCCATTCGGAAGTTGGGGTCTCCAAAATAGCCGTTTTGTAGGCGTCCACAGCTTCTTCAGGTGATGAAAATCTCTGTCCACGCAATTTATTCTTTATTTTAGGGAAAGTATAGAAATCATTAGGGCTTAGGTCGGGGCTGTACGGCGGATGGTCTAATAATTCTATGTTTTCTTGCTCTAAAAACTCTTTTGTTCTGTGCGCGGTGTGAGAACTCGCATTGTCGTGATGGAGGATGATGCGGCGGTTGCAGTTCTCTTTACGGAGTTCAGAAACGACCTGTGGCAAACAAATGCTAGCATACCATTCTGCATTAACCGTTCTTTGTCCCTCAAGAGGAATAGTCGTAACATGGCCGGTTTTGGAGACAAACGTGGCCACCATTTTTTTTGCAACACTCCGTGAACGAACAATTTTTGTTGGCTTTAACTCATTTTCGAACACCCAAACTCGTGACTGGTTTTTTGTTTCGGGTTCGTACGCGTATATCCAGGATTCGTCACCTGATACAATGTTGTATACAGCATTTGAGGATCCTGCGTGGAATCTTTCGAGAGTTCTGACGCACCAAGTAACGCGAGCCGCTTTTTGCTCTTCACAGAGCGAATGCGGTATCCATCGGGAAAACAACTTTTTTACACCTAATTGTTCATGCAAGATTATTTGTATTTGACTCATGCCAATGTCTAAAGTTGCCTGAATTTCGCGGTATGTCACATGTCGATCTTCCTCAATCAGCTTACGCACAGCATCAACGTTTTCTTGGGTGACTGCAGTTTTTGGACGACCTTGACGGGGATCATCACTGAGCTTGACACGTCCACGTTGAAATTCAGCAAACCAGCGATAAATTGTGGTTCGTGTTGTCATCCGGTCAACACACTGTTTTTGTGTTAAACCAGTTCGAAAGTCATAATAAATCATCGCTCTTGAATTTTCTCGAGTCAATTCCATTTTCTCAACGACTAAACAAGTTTGACAAAACCTTGTGACAAGACCGAGAATCTTTTTTAAAATAAATAAATGGTAATCGATTTTTAAAACCAAGGAGTTTTCAATTAAAAAGATTTTAATATGACAGGAACAGTGGAAATATTCCATTCCCGATACTTTTAGTGCAGCCCTCGTATATAGTTATACTTATCCACTGTTTATTTTCGTAAATATTTTGTAACTCACCCCTTACCCAGAATTTAAATAAAATAAATAATTTTCTTAATATTTCAAACTATTTGACGGTCCGTAATCAAAGGTTGGTGTCGGTAAAAGTGTAACATGTGAAACTTAACTTTTATTGAGTTTTGCTATATTACGCTAGATGGCGTCACTGAGACATGGGATCACAATATTTCTATGACATTACACTTCTCTGATGGCCTCTCTATAGTATCTATCTTATATCTCTTTGGTTATTTTAAAAATAAAATAGCTGTTTCATACAGAAGCGCATTAACTACCCGGTCAAAATGTCTGGAATAGAACACATTGAAAACATTGGTCCAACTATTAAAAATATTTCCAATAGGGAATATGCATGTATTATTTTTTTTTCACTAAATCAATAATAGACAGTAATATAAACCTAAGAAAAGTATTGAAAGTTAAATTGAACTACTGGTTGATGCTCAAAAAAATTTAGAAACTCCAACAATTTTCTACTACAATTCAAACGTCCATTTCTGTCGCGGTCATGATGTGACGTCATTGTTCACGAAACTGCTTTGTTCACATCTGTTTTTTAACCCCAAACCTTATATATTAAATTATTGTTTATGCTTTATTCAAGTAGAAATCGCACTTACATATTTACCGTAGTGAGATTTCAAGCATTTAGCAACGAATAGATTTTATTCACATGTATTGTTTCGTCACTTCCGGCATTTTCGAAGAGGACGCGTTTTGAGTTTACGTTCCGTTCCACCTAAAAAACGCAACATAAATTAATTAATTGTAAAATAAGTAATGCATTAAAAAATGTAAAAAAAATTGTAATTTGTTTCTTGACTCCTACACAATGTATATTGAAATAATGGATACGTTTTGAATTACGTGCATATTCCCTATTGCGATAGAATTTTGTCCTAGCGAAAACTTTTCAATGCGCTTTGTAAAATTAAATCTAATAATTCCGCTTCACCTGATGACATGGTGTAAAGTTTTTTCTCTCCCACAGGCATGGAGAGCGCAGAAATAAACAAATCCCTGCTCGCACTAAAAGAATGTATCCGGGCTCTCGGCATGAAGGGCCAAAACCACTTACCATTCCGGGTGTCGAAGCTGACGCAAGTCCTGCGCGACAGTTTCATCGGCGACAAGTCCCGCACGTGCATGATCGCCATGATCTCGCCGGCCATGTCGTCGTGCGAGCACTCGCTCAACACGCTGCGCTACGCCGACCGCGTCAAGGAGCTGGGCACGGCCGACCCGCAGCGCCGCGCCGGCTCGCCCGGCGCCGACGTCGACATGGAGCCCGCGCACGACCTGGCGCAGCTGAGGTCGCTTAACGTGAGTGTTATTGTCTTTGCTGGTATCTGAAATATCACGCATTTCGTTTTGAGGAATCCTACGATAATGTGGTAAATAGATTCCCAATCCTTGCATTGTGAACACACAGTTTGGCGAACATGTAACAAACAAACATGTCGTGTCTTTTTCAAACCGAAATTATCATGATCAGAACTGCAACTTTAACCATTATACTAGGTGTAACTTATAAATGAAAAAATATACACCGTGGTGGCATTTTAATCGTCTTACGACGGCAGCCCACTTCATGTATCCAATGACTACTAATCATTCATCAAAGTAAAAAAAATAATTGTTATCATTTGAAAAATAAAATATTATTCATTATGACGCGTAACCAGTGGCGTGCAGTGGTTCTCCACGGAGGGTAGGCCACGGGATAATAATAATAATAATAAAAAAAAACGTCGTCCTACATCATAATTATGATGACCCTCAAAGTAGTCACATTTATTGATTTATAATATTTGAAAATAAGCCTATAACAGTTATGAATACAAGAACTCACCCTCACTCCACTTACTGGAAGTAATAACCAAAATGCACGAAATACGGAATACAAATATTGAAATGACGAGTATGAGATGAATTACCATATTTTTCGATTACTTCTCGTAATTCGGGTACATATCTACCTTTAGACACAACTTGAATCTTATCATTATACGATAATTAAGAAAACTTATTGCATTCAAGTTATAACAAACGCACATTATCAGCGCACACTTCACAACTGATACCATTTTTAAGTGATAAAAACAATACACAAGTAACATTTACTGTACTTTTCTGTTTCAAAACAAATTATTTTTCTGTTTCAAAACAAATTATTTATAACTTAATAGGTTTAAACATGCAAGCACGCGTTATAAATTGCTGGTTACTATGAAACAATATGGCGTATTTACGAAAAACGAAACAAAAAATATAATTACCAATTTGTCGAAAATACTAGCAGACAAAGGCTGCATTCCGAATTAAGACCATAATCGATTTTAGCGCGCTAAACGGAAAAAGGGAACGCGTTTAAGCGCGCTAAAATCGATTACAGCGATTATGGTTTTAATTCGAAACGCACCCAAAATAGCGATATTTTTATAGAGTTGCTTTACAAAAGCGGGCAACCAAATTTTGGCGGGTTATCCGTCTGCAGCCATGAGCCAATCACAGCCCAGCTCCACTCAAAGGAGTTACGCCCATAATCTAGACATGTGTGCCGTTCATACGCACAAAATATGCATCAGTGTGCTTAAATTTATGAATGAAAAAGTTGCAAAATGAGGCAATTCGTCTTGGAGCCTATACAGTCTACTACGTACTGACTTAGGCGCGTAATTACGTCGTGTATGGAGCACGGGTGCCAGAAGTTGCTATAAGTGTTCTAACAGGAGTTTTAACTTTTTTTTTATATTTTGTATTATTTTATAACATAGGTGGATAAATGCATTTGGGCTAGGGTAGGCTAGGCCTAATTGCCTCTATGGATGGCTCGCCCCTGCGCGTAACGTAGTTTGAAACACCCTGTTAGGAGCGCGGTGCGAGCTTTGCGTTCCAAGGGCGGCGTGGAATGGAGCACAAAGGTCGCACCGTGCTCATAACAGGGTGTTTAAAACTACATCATGCGTCTTAAAAATGCGAATTAAAAAAAAAAATGTTAATAAATACTTTTTTTACTTTCATGAATGATTAGTAGTCATTGGATACATGAAGTGGGCTGCCGTTGTAAGACGATTAAAATGCAACGGTGTATGATGCAATAACCACCTTCTATAATGATTTTTTCAACTTATTCACCAGGAGGGCGACATGTCAGCAGAGATGTACACGTTCCACGAGGCCATCGACGAGATGCAGCGAGCGGAAGAGGAAGTACTCGACAACCATAAGGCAATCTCCGACTACCTGCAACACGCGCTGCAACGCTGCAACCAGCTGCTCGGCATCACGCGCGACGTGGACTACGACCAGGACGGTGAGTTGTTAACTACTTAATGTCTGAAGCAACTATTGTAACGTGCATCGAGTTGCTGCAACTAAGCAATGATCAGGGTATGCTAAAAGACCACTCTACCTTCGTCTACGGTGACTTGGTAAGATCTTCCAAGTGATTGTCAAATTACAAAGATCGGTAAGGCCAAAAGCGAGTGATATCGCATTTGTTTGCGTCCTGGTTCTGTGGTGACTTTGAATCCTTGTAGGCTTTTAGGCGCAGGTATATATGATGTTATCTTTTGTCAATCAATCCCTGAAATTTCCTTATAAAACCGATAAAAAGGGATCAGCAACTATTCAAAGACAGAAATCACCCTGTATATTTTATTTTGATCTTGGCCACTTTAGCATAATTACGAACATGTATTTTGCTTATTTACCGCTTGTACGCCATCTCTGTAGGCATGGGTGGGTGTTACATTATTGTCCGCGTGGTTCCCATGGGTCTATGGTGTATACATACATGTACAGTCAGCGACAAAAATATCGAAACGTTCGAAGAAGGGAATAACTAATAGAGGTATGAGGACCAGGGTGTAAAATTCACTTATCCTCCATAGAAAAGGAAGGATCCTCCGACCAAACGGGTGTTGTGTCTGGTGGGCAACTGCTCAACAGTTGATGTCGGGCCGTTGTATATGTCGGCGCATCATCGTCGCCGTCGTTGCCGGAGTCAGACATATGGTTATGCACAACTCAAATACACAGCAATAGCAAATGGCAGGAAAATAATAAGAGAGTATAAAGTATTAGTTTAAAAAAACCGGCCAAGTGCGAGTCGGACTCGCGCTCGAAGGGTTCCGTACCATTATCTATAAAAATGGCAAAAAAATCACGTTTGTTGTATGGGTATTAAATATTTGTTTTATTTTAATTAAATTGTTAAAGTGAATATATAACTAAATATTCTGTGAATATTTCAAACGTCTACCTGTTGCCGTTATCAATATCGAGGAAAAAAATCACGTTTGTTGTATGGGAGCCCTCTTAAATATTTATTTTATTCTGTTTTTTAGTATTTGTTGCTATAGCGGCAACAGAAATACATCATCAGTGAAAATTTCAACTGTGTAACTATCACGGTTCATGAGATACAGCCTGGTGTCATACGGACAGACAGACAGACGGCGCCGGCCTTAGTAATACGGTTCCCGTTTTAGCCTTTGGGTACGGAACCCTAAAAACGTCAGTCAAAGAGATATGTCAAAGTCAAAAATGTGACTGGAAGTCGGGTAAGGACTCAAAGTCGAAAAAGGAAACTTTCGAAGTCAAGAAACGGCCGAATATTCGGCCGATACTTCGGATTATCGCTTCGGAGTAGACCTCCTGTTGTCATATCGCTCAGCACTGCTGTATCCAAATCCTAAAATATCTTTAATTTTCTCCACTTAATCACAATAAGTCTGTCACAGCTGACACACACTTAACAACATCTTTTATTATAACAATACCTGGCAGCTAGAAGTTTATTTCCATTGTGGCGTCTTGGATGCCCACGTGACATCCTCACATGACCGGCAAGACGACGTGACCGACTGACGGACAGAAATAATTGTTTTTAAATAGATAGTATTATTAATGGGCACCCGTGTGTGTGGGCTTGTCACCTGTAACGTATGACGTAAGGTGGAGAAAGGGTGACAAAAGGATAGTAAGATAGCGGCAACAGAAATACATCATCTGTGAAAATTTCAACTGTCTAGCTATCACGGCTCATGAGATACAGCCTGGTGACCGACGGACAGACAGACAGACGGCGGAGCATTAGTAATAGGTTTCCCGTTTTACCCTTTGGGTACGGAACCCTAAAAATACCTTACTTCAGCTCTGGGTGTTTAATCCACGATCAGCGTACAAAGAATATCTTTCCATTCGTATTACAACAGTTTTTATACACAAAACCGCCAAAAAGATTTTTCATAAATCAAGCGGATGTGTCAAGATAAATCCATAATAACCAACATAGAAACTTAAAAATAAAGTAAACCGGAAACGCACAATATTTTAAATAAATCAAAGGGAATTAACAAAATAGATTTTTTTTCAACCAGAAATACAAGTATTAATGAAATAAATAAAATAAAAAAAATAGAATAAAAAAAAATAACATGGAAGCCAGATTAAGTACAAAATAAATAAGTCGCGTGGTAAATTCGGCTTGCGCGATGCAGGATTTTGCGTGACGTCTGTGTTATGCGTAGTTTGCAAGTGGAGATGTACATTCTGTAAAACACAACCAAGACAATTTAACTCGATGTCAATGACCCAAGGGGGTGTTTCACACAGTAGACGACAATTACTGTCATTCTGACATGATTTTAACTGCTTGAGATGAAGTTTAATTGTTTATTTGTTTCCATCATTCTTTGTCCTGATATTTTTGACACTAGCTGTGTGCCAGTGTGTTTGTATGCAAGATTACCAGATAAATCACTCCATGTACGTACGCGCGCTAACTACCTACCGGCCGCACACGACCCATTTCTCAGTGGGTTGCCGACCACCACCAGGTGCGTACGTATGCATATATTTACGCGGCGGCGCGCAGCTACAAAGCAAAACTTACTTTACGCTTGTAAGGTTAGGTACATTTTCGTTCGCAGCGTTTAGCGACTAGAAGATGTAGGCACATAGCAGTAGGTATTGAAAATTTAGTATGGGTTGATTTATCTGGTAATCTGTGGTCTGGGTGTATCCCTCGCATGCATGTTCCAATCCCCCGCTACATGTGCAGCCGGCGCGCGCGTGCGCAGCAAGCGGCTCCGCGTCGTGCCGAGCGCCGACGTTGGCTCGCGACGACCGCGCCGACTGTTAGGTTTGACTCAACAAATGTTACATTATTACAAGTTACTGTAACACTGGTAGAGGTCGCGTTGCATTCTATTTAAAAAACTTTTGGGTCCGTCCACTAGATTTTTAACGAACTCATCTATGTAATTATTATTTTTGTACAAATCCTTTTGAAAACGGGTTACAAAAACGGAAAGATTTTAATAAAAAATAATGCAATTATACGACGGACAATATTGAGAATGCAGACACGAGTTAGATTTTGTAAAGCACAACTCTATTAAGTTTTGCAGACAAAGGCTTCTAGCGCAAATCACTTGCTGCCTCAATAGAAACACGTGTCTTTTTTAATTCGTGCCTAATTTATTTTGACCTTTAGCAATTTTATCATACATTATTTTGAAATAACTCTTTTTAGTCATAATGTGGACGAGACCGTAAAAAAGAAACTAGTTTCATTGTTAACCACCGCGCCGATCATCATGCTGCCAATGTTGACGCTCATAGGGCGTATTTATTTAATTATATGCATAGTCAAAATTATTATTATTAATTTATACCTTCAATATTTTATATTTTAAAACATTTTTGAGATGATGTTCGCCCCAAACCGACAGGTAAAAAAATGCAATAAATATTATATGCTTTACGCTGATTTAATATAAATGATTACTAAAACTCAAAAAACAACACTGCTTATTAAATCGTCATTAATCGAACCTAACACTGTGTATCAACAAAACCTATACTTAAATCTGAACTGTTATCTTTCCAGCATACGCAACCCAATGGGAGGAACTACTCAATGAGCAACTGGCAGTCCTAGCGCAGTCGCGCGACTTAGTCGCAGAGTTCCGCTCCAAAATGCAGCAGGAAGAGCACATCTCGCGCCGCATTCAGCCTCCCCGGCACCACTAGTGTAGCTCGCCCGCACCGAACGTAGCGTCGTTATAACATCCGTTGAACATGGTTAGATAACGTATTTTACCTTTTAAATGGACGAAAAGTAACAAGGCACATGTCTTTCTGGTCCTAAAGTGTTGAGACTTGGTTCAGAACTTTTTAACGTCTTTGTTGATGAAATACTGTAAGTTATGTTTTATATTTCAATGTGATAAAAAACATAACAAGCATGGCCACTAGCATGAACAATTTGGAATCTGTGTATTTTTCGCTAGACGATTTTCGAAACTTAAAAAAAAAAGTTGTCAAGTCCTTGATGCTAAACTTGTGTTCTAAATATTGCTTGCCTGATGCTGTACAATTTCTATGCATCATTTTGTCGGTGAAGATGTTATAATAACTGTGACTATACTATGTTACAAGATGTTCACGCTGGGGGTCCTGGCTCAGATAGACGAACATAGGTACCTTTTCTTTTTATACTTATTAGGACTTCACCAAAAGAAAGATTGCCACCAGTTGCTTATTCCCAGTTTGTATTGATGCGGCAAGGTACCTTCTGACAGAATATGTAGAAGCACACACTGACCTGTGATCGTTTCAATCTTCGCCTTAACTACGATAAAACATTAATTGTATCAAGATGCATGCCTTGTGCGTCGTATCAGAGTCGAAGTCTTGTACGCTCCGGTTAGAAATGTACAAAAATGGATCATTTTGAAAGTCAGTATAAAAATAGGATTTTTGAGGGCGGAGCTTAGAGACAAATGTAATGTAACAGTTTTAAAATTTGATAAATAAGTAATTAAGAAAATAAGAATCTCGATTTCGGTTGTTAGAAACCGAATTGTATTCCCTTCATCGTATCGACGCTGCGTAGTGTGCGCGCGAGTGCGCCCGGCGCCTGTGGCGCGGCACATGGCGCTCCAACACGACAACGACCGCTGACACTAATAACTATGTATAAAGTAATCAGTATTGACAAATTCAATGTTTGGTGATCGTGTGTAGCTGGCCTACTGTATAATCGCTTCAATTTTGATTTGCCCGCGTTTCTGAAAACTGAGCGAGTTGTGACCACTTTGTTCGATATTATTGTAAAGCTTAGTATACCGAGTTATGTGCCGTCGTGTTGAAAACGAGAGACTGTTTATTAGTAGTGTTTGAAGCACAAAGGCCGTGCGGCCGGCAACTGTCCCACGTGACTCGTTGACGCGCCATTTTGACGTGTATTTTTAACTCGATAACGTCCAAAACGGCATGTCGGTTTCAGTCGTGTTGCCGAGTGCGATGCGGTGTGAGACAAAACGTGCTATTACGAGTATCGATAGTAGAGATGTACCTTTAGTTCCTGTAATAGTTTATACAGAACTAAAGTCTATGAAGGTCCGAGTTCACTTATCGGCATTATACATAATTTGTTTAGAGATTTTGCCCTAATACTTAGCTGATACTGATACTGTCCACGCGATTGTCAGTAAGTGAATTCACTCCTTTACTCCTGCTGAAGATATAAAACTATGTGTTAGAGATCGGTAGATGAGATTATCGATCGATACCTAACATGTGATCGACCCATGTAATTGTAAGGTGCGAGACATTACCCTATTAACGTTAAGCCACTAATTCTGGATGCATTTAACTTTCGCTAAAGGCCTATCGTCGAACTGTAGATATTTTTATATACCGAGAGACTTGGAAGTACAAATGTGATGGTGAGGATAGCCCAGTGATTGTGAAGTAGTTCCTCATTGGCGTGACTAGATGGCAGTAGCGGGAATGTGCCGGCCAGGATCTGAGGCTAGCTTAATAAATTAACGCTTCAACTCATCTGCTTGATTTTAAACTAGAGTCGTGAATCTAACTTCAATTTATTGTGTTAGGGGTCGTTTTTTAGACCAAAGCCACATTTGTCATGTAAGACTGTTATGTACGTGTCGAAGGGCGCAGCCCTAGTTCGTTCTGTTCATAGCACTAGTTGCGCCAATGTCTAAAAACATGAATGTATCTGTCAAAATCCTATCCTGTGTTTAAATTTATAACTTGGCACTTTTATTTACATGCTTGGCCAAGTCCAACCAAGTCCGGTCAAGTATTCCTATCATATTTCAAGCTTTTTATGACGTTTTCAGTTAACTTGTCCACTTGCCCACTAAGCCAAGTTTGTCAGTTTTGACGTGTATACGTAATACTGTGTTGCTGTGATTAGTTTTCATGACAAAATTGTTTGTAGTAATATGTTTGGCATAACGAAGTACTCGGAATGTTGTGAAATACTTGTTTTAAAATTAGATATGTTGAATGTAAACTGCGCTTTAAAATACTTTGCGCACCAAAGGAAGATTGCTTTTGTCTTGGCCGTAGTTGCACCTATAGCAAATAAATAATTGTAGTTTTTCACTGTTGTAAAAAAATATCTTCTTGAGTTAACTTTAATTTCCTAACTTAACTTCTCTATTAAAATATAAGTTAAAAACGGATCAAAACAAAAGTAATCTTTCTAAATAATAAACTAAAAAGAAAGAAAGTGTTGATTGAAAATGTATAAATGTTGAGTATCATGTGATTGATTAACATATCTGTTGCATATAAAATCGCTTGTTATTCTGTCGTTGTGAACGTTACTATTGACCCGATTTCCTGTTGATGACAATACAAGGGCTTCAAGTGTGCGTGTTTACGGTGGAAAATGTACGTTAATTTACAAATCTACGTATTTTTAGAAGTAAACTAAAATCAATTATCTATTCATGTGTCTTTTTATTCGAAGTTCCTCCCGCCTCGGTTTGAGCCTCGCCTTTTTTTAAATCTTTCTGTCACTTTGTTTTTGATCCCGACTGCCATTCGTCATCCTTAACAGTGGTAACGAGTGCTCAGAAGCCCGAAAGTCTGACAACTAGTCTTACCAAGGGGTATTGTGTTACTCAGTAACTGGGTTGTGGGGGCCAGACAGGCAGTCGCTACATTTTAAACCCCCTGCTAGTCAGCTGCATCGGTAAGACTGGAAGCCGACCCCAACATAGTTGCGATAAGACTAGGCCGATGATATCTATTCCCTACACATATAAAACAATCCGTTACTGTACGTGAAAAAAGTAGCATTTAACTACCGCGGTAAATGAGCACACGTGAAGCACATTATTTTTCATTGATTACGTAAATGTTTGAGTATATTTAGTAAAGTTGGTTGTTTAACTCGTAATGGTGGGCATCTCTAGGGGCAATATCAAGAGCAGAGAAACATTCCATGTCTTGAGATTATAATTTTATACTAACGGTATTTTAACAAGGGAAATTCTCAATTTTTATCGATAAAAGAACAGAATTGTGGACTTTTGAAATTACAAACAGTTTTGATTAGCGGTCGCATTTACTGTCTTGATATATTCCTTACAGCTGACCATTATTCATTATGTAATAGTGATATAGTCAGTCAGAAATATGTTGTTGATTTTTTGACTTCAAACGTTGGATTGACAAAAGGGCTAAGTGAAAAATTATCAAGTTATATCATGTCTTGACAAACACGACAATTTTTGGTAGGGGTAAAACTTATAGGTTTGCGCCACCGACACGCTAACCGCGTCACGTGTAGTGTTGCAAAGAACTCGAGTCTTTGAGTCCTTTAAAAACGGACTCTGATGATGAATTACAAGACTCGACTCATTACAACAGGACTCCAAGACTAGAGAACTAAATTCTCTACGAGCTCTTGAACCTTACATGAGAGCTTGAGTTTCTTTGTGCGCTCGAGTCCTTTTTATGCGGCGAGTCGCACTCAAGTTCTTTTCGTGTATGAGTCTAGCAATTAAATTGATACATTTACAGGACGGGGAGAAAGGCTCAGATAAAAAAATAACATTAGTGATTAAGGATATTTCATATATAATCATTTATAAACATCATAAAAATGGGTAATTTGAATTAAAGTCCAGCCATGATGCGAGACACATTGAGGCTTGTATTGTTTTATTGCCGAGATGGTTTCTTTTTTTAGTAATTAAATTTCTGGATCTCGAAAATGCCTGCTCGCTTGGCACTTTCGAATCATGAGCTTCAAGTCTCATCTTCATGCTCCGAGTTTTTCTTGAAGACTGAGTTCATTTTAAGACTCGAGTCCTTTGTAAGACTCAAGTGGCTGTTAAATGACTCGGGCTCGGCTTGACTCTAGACTACAAGCCTTTTTAGCACACTCAGTCTTGCATAATTGAGTCGAGTCTTTAAAATTACTACTCGAGGACTAGAGTTCTTTGCAACACTAGTCACGTGACGTGTTGCGCCAGACTGCAGGCGATGCGCAGCGGCCTGTGTACATGTCTAAGCATAAACATATTATATATTTATGTTAATCCATGTTTTTTTTACTTATTAACTGATAATTCCTACCTATGGTGCTCGGATTCTTTAGGCCTTCAAAACTTGAGAATGGTATAACTCGATAGGTCTAGTTCGTTAGTCAGTTGTAGAGTTGATAGTTCTGTATCTTTTTGTTGATACTATTGTGAAAGAAGGACATGGAAACATCTCTTTCTGCTTATAACAATGCCTTTTTAAAATAACCGATCAGGACGAGCACGCATAGGCAGTGCCTTGACTTTGAATAAAGTGGGCTGGAGCAAAGCTCTACCCCGCATTTTGAAACGTCTCCTTTTCACATGTTCTTGCGTTTCTGCGGGAAATTTGTACTTAACGGCTTGCGTTGTGATTTTTAGATAACTTAGTGATGCTATGTTTAGTCTAATTTACCGCAGGAATGCAGATTTGTGTTTTAGTAATGACGACTGCCAGTACTGAGGGCTAGTGAGATAAATTTCTATACACAGATATTTACTCCTACCATAAATATTGTAATTTATTATTTAACAAAAACCATCGTCATCTCTTAAAAATCGTAAAAAAACTCATGTTTTGTGTATTGTTAATTAATAAAAATAGTAAAACTACTTAAAGACTATGTAACTATGTAAGTTTTTCAAGTCAGTACATTATACTTTTTCATTTCTTTTGTATGGGACTTATTTATTATGTTGTGATACTATGTGCATATACCTAGTGTTTGTGTTTTTGTGACGCAAGGCTGCGCCTCACAGTTTGACCTGAAACGAGACTCGTCACCTATTTTCCATTCTGTAAAGGACGCATTGTTGGATAAACGTTACGTTTAATGGACCATAGGATGGAATATAGATAGCACGTAGTCCGGTCTATAAAAATGCGTAAATTTTTCGTTTGTAACTTAATAACCACAATGTATAATGTGTGCGAAATAAAAATAACCCGAACATGTTTTGTGGTTTAATATCTGCTCATCCGGTGCTAGCTCTAGACTGCTCTTAACCTTAACCTCTAGGGTCAGAAGGATCGACAAATATTCACTTTTATTTGATTTATTTTTGTCGTAAATCGTGGGAAATGTGGTATCAACTGCTAGACGGAACCACTCGAATATTCGGACAAGGTAAACCTGAACAGTTATGTCATTTGGAGCTAGTTACACGGGCTTCCTGGTTTAAAATTACAAGTGATATTTGGCCTGTCGTCTGTATTGTTTGCGTCAAGCCTTGTGTGAATATGCGAGTGCCCGCTCCCGGCCCGACCCGAGGTAACTATGTATAATGTAGCTTACAACATTATTAGATAGCGCTTATTAATAAATAATTCGGCCCTCTGTATCAGAGTGGCTGCTGCGCCGAAGTTTGATCGTACTGAACAAAATCTCTCTTACTATAAATATTATACGTTTCTTTTAAAATAATTGTATTATTATCGAGATTGTAACCGCGTTGGAATGAATTAGTTTTTGTATAGAAGCGTTTGAGTAAATGAACAAGTGTTGAATGCTGGTGCGGCGCATCCCGCTCTAGTTGTCTAGTTAAATGCTTTATTATAAACTTTATTTTAACATCGCACATTATAATAAATTAATCAAAATTGTTTTGATGTTTTATTGTTGGTAACCCGATCGAAATTGACCCTTTTGATGAGTTAGGTATTGTTATTTTTTTTTGTTCTATGAATTCTGCTATAGCCACGCTCCTAAAATGATATTACAAACGACAATAATATTTTTGATAAATACATCTGTGGGAACAACGAACAAATAGTTCAACAGTGATAGTTATTTGAAAAGGTAAATAAAATAAAACAAAATAGTATTCAAAGTACTTGGCATTTATATTTAAGAGCAAGTTTGTACTGATACCATGGAAATGTAAATAAATAGAAGCATATAAATACTGGAAGACAACAAAAACTATAAACTAGTCTTAAGTACGTAACCAAATCAATCATTACAATAAGTTAGTTTATTCAAAGTGGTTGTAAAAATAAGTGGCCTTTATTTACCAGACCACCTCAGACTATAGAATAGAAGCAAATAGACCGCGCGTAACAATAATGTGAGGCACGTTCGTAGACATATGTGTGCGTGATGGCACTATAAGAACACGTGCCTACAATTATGTGCGTGCACGGTTGCCAGGATAATGAAAAAAATACCCATAATATTTCATTAAATCTATACTCATATTATAAAGCGGTAAAATTTGTTTGTAAGTTTGTATGTAGGGGGTTTAATCTCCGGAACCAATTCAAAAAATGTTTTCATTGGTAGAAAGCTACATTATTCCTGAGTGCTATAGGCTATAAATTATATTTATATCAAGCATATTAGCCGAGCTATAACAATTTTTGTCTTTCAAGTCGGAAATAAATACCTCATAAAACAGAATTCACGCAAATTCTACCGGTTAGAATCTGATCTAATTTTGCATATATATTCCCTATGTCTGGTCAGCCGGTAGGCTATATATTATCACGCTATTTACTCTGGGGGAAGAGCAATATTGCATTATGTTTGTATTCCTCTATGGTTTACAGCAAATTTTAAATAGACGAGCCAAACGGTAAGAACATTGCAAATAGTTACAGATTTAAATTGAAATGATTATCATCACGCTATATCTTTATGGGGCTTCGCAGTCAATCATCATATCAAATTAATAGGCTGGATTTTTTAAATGGGTGAGTAAGGGTATCTTAACCGTTGTAGCTACATAAAATCGGCGTTATGAGACTGTCCTTAACTTTTTGATCTACATACACAGATTTTGAAAATAACGTAGTTTGCAAGAAGATAGGTAATTTTCACCAAAAATATTTTCGATGTCCAACTATTTTTGATCCTGTTTCTTATGAGAGAGTTAGACCAACTGAGGGTTGATACATCGGATCTGGTACACTTGCGCAAAAAGATGGTTGTGATCATTTTTCGTCATGGGTGTCGTTTTCATGGTTTTCAAAGGCGCTGACAACGATAATGGGGTCAAAATCAAAATTCACGATGGCGCCACTGATAATTTGAAAATTTTACGTCATGGACAGTCAAGTCAGAAGTAGAAAAAACTTATTAAAATCGTTTATCTGCATAAAATGTGGTGGGTACAAAAGCTGTTACGTATAAAATTCAGTGCAGACATAGTCCCCCGTGCACTGATGGCATGCCACTATTTAATGGACAGTCAGTTAAACAGTAACATACAATTTTATTATAGACCAATTCATAAAAAAAATAAGTATTAAATTGGAGTTATGTATGACGTTAAGAATTCTATGTATGAAAATTATGTGAGGACCTAACAACCTAGCAACATAATAAAATCGTAGTGGAGTCAAATCTGTACATTGAATATTTATAAAAAAAAAGTTATTGCTACGAGGTCTGGGAACGATTCTTATGCCGAAAATATAGTATTTTTTTGTTTGTGTGAATGTAGCTATGTCACGCAAACAATATCGTAAGATTTTTTAAAATTTTGGATAGTATTCCCTATAAGTCTGGTCTGGTCTGTAGGCTTTAAATTCCCTCCGCAAATTAACAGGCTGCGTTCAGCTCCTTATTTTGAATCATATTCCACTGAAAATTTTCTTTTTTTAATCGTTTTTTCAGTTACTATTCCTTTATTTCAATGTAAAATTACATTCTCTGTAAGAAGTACTCCATTAATGTAAATAACACAGCTAAAATAAAAAAAAACAGCAATAGATGTTGAAATTCTTACGTGGCGCGATCGCGGCCGTCCGGGGTGGCGGGGAGGGCGTCCGAAAGCTCCCTGCGCTACCGTTCGCTGCGTGCGTTTTGCCACGGTAGCGATACATTGCGTGTAAGGTAATAAAACAAATCAGGTTCATTGGATTCCCATAACGTTCCTGAAATAATTTCACGTACCTACCGGTCATCTTAGTGTGATATACTGAATTCACCCCATCAGTCTGCGGAGGGCTGTCCCTTACACCCCTGTATGTATTTTTATTTTGAGACACCAATTTTTCATTGTTCTTGGTAGCTATATTTACTTTATGGTGACGTCATCCCAGGTAGCAAAATGACGTCTGCGGCAAAAAAATGACGTCATCCTAAGGTCATATTAGGGTCCGTAGTTTATTCGTCAAATAAGTACGTCACACTGACGTCATTTTAACGACTGGTACTCAAGGGAACGTCCTGGTGACGTCGATTTAGCGTCAATTCAGTGACATCATATGTTGGTCATGATTATGACGACGTAGCAACGTCCATATAAGGTCAATTCTGTGAAGTCCTGTGTTGGTCGTGAATGTTACGTCCTAGTAACGTCCATTTACGGTCAATTCCGTGACGTCCTGTGTTGGTCAATAATAAGACGCCCTAGCAACGTCCATTTGGGGTCAACTGTGACGTCCTGTGTTGGTCATTAGTAAGACGGCGTAGCAACGTGCATTTAGGGTCAATTCTGTGACGTCCTGTGTTGGTCATGTATTATACGTCCTAGCAACGTCCATTTACGGTCAATTCTGTGACCTCCTGTGTTGGTCAATAATAAGACGCCCTAGCAACGGCCATTTGGGGTCAACTGTGACGTCCTATGTTGGTCATTAATAAGCCGCCGTAGCAACGTGCATTTAGGGTCAGTTCTGTGACGTCCTGTGTTGTTCATTAATAAGACGCCGTAGGAACGTACATTTAGTGTCAATGGCGAAAGTTCGTAGTGTCTATGTACAGACTCGCCAAGATATTTCGGCCGTAGTGTACTTACCTACGTACTATTTGTTTAGTACATCAAAAGGAATGCTCTAACACGTAGGTACTACTTAATACCTACTTACTTAGGTACTATGAAATACAAACATATAGGTAGGTACCTAATTGCAACCGATAAAATGAATATTCATCGTCATTAAATAAATGGTCAGTTAGAAGTCCACTGCTGGACAGGCCCCATATACATAGAAATGCCACGACGAGCGGTCTTGAGCCGCCTCGATACCTACAGAGACATCCACCACTGACTTCCATTCGTTTGACTAGCAGAATAAACGGGAACCTACTTAGGATGCTATGGACATTAAAGCATATTATTATTATGGGAATCAGAATAAAACCTAATTAAGTAAGGTCTATGAGGTATGCCATTATCCAAGAAAAGAAAACATAATTTTATGCTAGGAGAGTACAACAGGTGCCTGCCATGCTCAAGCAGGCACGATTAAATTAGCTCTACCAACATAACTTTCATGCGGGTAGCGAACGTTTTTTTGTATTAAAATATACTCTGTAAAAACTTTAGCTCAGACAGTAAATAGTCCATTTTAATAAAAACTATCACCAGAGTAGATCTTTATACTCTTATAATCAGCCACTCCACAACAGTTGGCATTTCTGCTTCCAATCTGCGAGGAACGGAACGCATTGATAGCATGTTGTTTGTAGTTGTACATTGTAATGTAACTCAATGAAAAGAAATTCAGCTATTAGTCTATCATCAAACATTAGAACCAATTTAAGATAGAAAAGGCTGATTAAAAATATAAATATTTAAAAAGTAAAAAAAAATATTTTTGTTTGCCTTTGTTTATTTCGGAACGGAACGAACGAACGCGTTGACGGTCGGTTGGTGTTGGTATCCCGCGCTTTTTCTTTCTCAATTCTCTGTGTCAAACAAATGTGTAAATTCTCATGTTTTTTTCTTGCTGTTGATAAAGTAGGTATCACAGCACATAAAAGGATTGTAAATTATGTATAGTGTGAAGTGTCGTTCAGTTCGCGGAGAGTGAGGGTGGCACTGTGGCTGTGGTCATCAATAAATGGATAACACCTAAAAAAAGAGAAATCTATTGGCCTCCCGTAAAGGAGGCGAAAGCTTTTGATAAACTTCTACAGAGGTGTTCGTCTCCAAATGAACAATGGAAACTATACGAGATCGATAGAGTTTTCTATCAGACTGGTAAGTTTTTTTTATGAGTAGGTAATACTACCACACACAACTATTTTAGCAGCTGGTGGCTTGAGGGCAGTTAACTTTACCATGCTTTAAGCCTGGGTACAGACAGACTGGCCCAGAATTTAATTCTAGTAGGTGCTAGTGTTTTAAAACCTAACTAAAAAAAAATACACGGTGCCGGTGCCATAACCTAAAAATCTAAGGATGTCGGCCGAGCTGAAGTTGACTGTTTTGATGCGCATAGAAAAAAAATATTCAGATTGCCCAAGATCACAAGACAGAACTGCTATTATTAGGTCATGGCGCCGTGTGTAAACAAGCAGCAGCAGCGACAGCAAGCAAGCAGCAGATAAGTAATCATTTCCAAGAAAGTGTGTTCACAGGTGTTTGGTTTTGTTTGTTTTCACAAATATTTGTTGGTCTTGTCTTATAATTATACATTGTATAACATACATAAAACTGGTGGTTAGGTGGCCACCGAACCACCAGGGGTATGTATGGCGGGTATGTACCCACATCCACCTAGGATGTGCCTGTAACCACCATACCATATCAAAGCAGAAACAAAAGCATAATAAATTATATAAGTAATGGCAGTACTATTAACTACTAGTAATGAGATAGAACGAATGGATTAATAAGTGCTGGACTACCAAGCTTGTACGGCATGGGTGTGTTGCATGGCGTGACTAACTTTAACTTGCATGTTGTTTTGATATTAACTGTGTTGGTGTTTTATGCTTGTTCTATAGATGAATTGGATAAGGCAAAGAAAAAATTAAAGTTGGTGGAAGACACATCAGATATACAGACTGAGGAGGAAAATTATATAAGTAAGCCACCTAAACGCAAAACAAAAAAAACTAGCAGATACATTTCATCATCAGATGATAATGATGATGAGAAAGGGTGTGAATTCCCTCGTCCTCCGCCTTTAAAGAAACATCTATCCAATTGTAATTATACCAGGATGATACATTAACTAAATTATTTTGAACAATAATATTTCCTGCCATTATTTTTCTTTTTTTTTACTATTTAGATATAAACCTTGAACCTTCAAGTACAAGCACAATTTACAGTGATTTGGTACTAAATCACAACTCACAGATGAATAAACCTGATGCACAAGAGAAGGCTTCTAACAGTCATCATGATCAACCATCTGGTTCACAAAGTATGACACTCAATGAAATTGTTGCCAGCAGTGCTTCCAGTAACTGTGGTAAATAGTAAAAATCATTTTGATTTTTTTAAATCTATAGCTGCCTAACTAGATTCTTTGCTAGATACTACCTTATTTCTGCATGAGTATAGTTTTCGACGATTATTTTTATTTTTTGGTATAGTGGTGGTGGTGGTGGTTGGTATTAAGATTATTATAGAATGTAATACCTACCATACTGTTTTTTTTTCATCCAGATTGTCAAGACCAAGTTGTTTCACTACTTGCCAAAATAGAAGCCCAAAATGATGTCATCCTAGCAATTTTGAAAGACAGAGCAGGAAATACCAATGAATTCAAATTTCCCTTGGAAACTTTTCAAGATTTAGAAACAGTGGAACAGTTACTGACTAATACAGAAAACTGTGCTAACCTGGTAAGTGTTTACTTTTAATTAACAGGAAATGCCTATTGAGCAATTATAATTAATTCTTACTTTACCTTAGGAAAGCTTTTTATTATATGGGTACCTTGCTAGAATGAGTTAGTTTGTTTGTGAGTTTGGATGTAGGAGTTAATCATCGGAACTATTGATTCAATTCTGGGAATTCAGTCACTAATAGCAAGCTACATTACCCCTGACAGGCTATGTTTTATTAGCTTCTGCTCACATTATGTGTAGTTAATTCCTAATAATTTTGGCCACTGCTTCACAGTGGGTGATTAGAGGGCTGAGATGTGAGGTGTGGGATCAATTCCTGTTGCAACACAAATATTTGTTTTAGGTCTGTGTCATGATACCTTGGTACTCGTAGTTCCTGATACCTATGACAGGGAATCCTATAGTGTGAGCTCAAGATTATGTATGTGACTGTTGGATCTTATGTTAATTCTAGTGTGTACTTATAGAGATATATGTGGATGTTTATTGCTATCAATTAATATTTACAGACAAGCTACCTAAAGAGCCTTGGTGGGCATGATTTAAAAAATAAAGTATCAAGAGTGATGAAATATACATTATCAGACTCATTGGCAAGCAAGTTCAACTTCTATGGTAAAAGGTCTGAGAAGAAGCCTTTTTCAGAGCTACGTCTCCGTGAATTTATTGTTGGTATGTGTCTATTGCCTTAGTTGTTAAGATACTCTTTCATATGAATTAATTTATTCTTTCTAGATCTCATCTATAATACATAATACAAAATAAGTGTGCTATGAAATACCTAAATAATTTCAAAAGATACATATTCCTTGTGTACTGGCAACTGGTTAATAATTGGCATGTCTTATGTAGGTGGGTAGGTAGGGAGACTCTTAGTACTAGAAAGCTGTAATTTGGCAAGGCTATATAATAATAATCACGTCAATTAACTGGTAAAATAAAACAATTAAGTCCACATAATGATTGTGACGGGCTTACTACGGAACCCTACAATGCGCGTGATCCAACACCCACTTGACCGGTTTTTAATTCTCCGTTAAAAATAATATTTAACACCAGTTGTGTCGCGGCTCGCGAGTCGCTGTGTGAGAGCGACCCGTCATCTGACCCCACAGAGCGTTGCAGGCATTTGGGCTATTCTTATATTCATAAACTTTTTTGTTTTCAGAGAGCTTAAAGAGTTCCTCTCCAAGGACTACAGAAAAAGACATTGAAGACGATATAAAGGTGTGGCTCAAGCACCCACCAGAACGAGCAAAAAAGCGATTGTCAAAGGAAAATAGCAATGTCATCCTCTAGGAAGAAAAAAAATGTAGTTGGTGAGCGTCAAATGTATAGAAGGACTTTGGCAGAAAAACGAAAAATTATTTTAGAAATACAAAGAAGTACATTACAGCCATCATTAAGTGATTTGCCATCTTCACCACAATATACATCCACATCTATAGCTACGAGTAACAGTAGTATTGACAACAATACTTTAAATAAAAACTGTTTAAGGACATATAAAGAGAATATTTTTTTAGATGAAAACTGTCAATCAACATTGTTTGAGGATTGTTTTATAGATAATGATGACTCACGATCTGACGATGTTAACGATTTGCCACCGCAATTAAGACATTGGGCTACCGTAGAACATAAAATTCCCCACAGTGCTCTAGATAGTCTTCTAAAAATTCTAAATCCTTTTTGCCCTAAATTGCCTAGAGATAGCAGAACGTTTTTAAATACGCCAATGAATATATCAAGTAACTCTTTGCAATCGGGTGAATTGGTGCACATTGGTCTCATAAATCAAATACAAGCACAATTAAAACTGTACAGTGGGTTCAAGTTTGAAAATAGTGAAATATTGTTGTCTTTTAATGTTGATGGTTTGCCACTTTTTAAAAGCACGAATACTCAACTATGGCCTATATTAGGTTTGATCAAAAACTTTAATTGTGCACAGCCATTTGTAATAACTCTGTTCTGTGGAAACTCTAAACCTTCACCATTGAATCTGTTTTTGGGACCATTTGTTGAAGAACTGTCTACATTACTTAATGATGGAATTAATTTTGAAGATACTCATTATATTGTAAAAGTACATGGTTTTGTATGTGACGCTCCAGCTAGAGCTTTTATCAAATGTACTAAATCCCACAGTGGATACTCATCATGTGATAAATGTGTAGAACCTGGTGAGTATATTCAAGGTAGAGTGATTTATACAAGCGTATCTGCGAATAGGAGAACGGATTCACAATTTCGTTTACAGTCTGATGATGACCATCATGTTGGTGAATCTCCACTTTTGACGCTTCCCATAGATTTAGTTTCATTGCTTCCCATTGATTATATGCATGCTGTTTGTCTAGGAGTCATGAGGAAACTTTTAAATGTTTGGGTTGGTGGTGATTTAAATGTTTGTTTAAATAGCCGTTTAGTAAATGCAGTTTCCGAAAAATTACTTAGCTGTGCAAGTTGTATACCTGTTGAATTTAACAGGCGACCGCGAAGTATCAGTGAGTTGGCTCGCTGGAAAGCCACCGAATTTAGGATGTTTTTGTTATATACTGGACCAGTTGTTCTAAAAAATATCCTTCCAACCTCCCTGTATGAAAATTTTTTGTTATTTCATTGTGCTATAACAATTCTATATAGCCCTAGAAACATCAATAAAGTAGGTACATATTTAGCACATGAGCTATTATTAATGTTCATAAGACATTCCGAAACTATTTATAGCCGGAAATTTTTAATTTACAATGTTCATATGTTATGTCATTTGTGTGATGACGTTCGTTTATTTGGTGATTTGGACAGTTATTCCGCCTTTCCTTTCGAAAATTATTTAGGCATGTTAAAAAAATTAGTTAGGTCACCTAACAAACCGTTGCAGCAAATTTATAAACGATTAAAAGAAATGGAATCTTCTTTTCCTCCAAAACTGATTGACGAGGTACCAGCGGTTTTTTATTACAATAGCTTAGGACCAACGCCTGTTGATAACAATGCTTATGAATGCTTTAATAAACTTGTTTATAAGGGTTTTGCAATGTATACAAAATCTGGTTTAGCTAATAATTGTTACTGTTATGCAAACGACAAAGTAGTTGAGATACATAATATTTTGAGATGTAAGATTAATGGAGAGGTTTCCTTGTTTGTCTATGGAAAAGAGTTTGTACATTATGATTCCTACTATACGTATCCTTATGATTCTGCTGTTATTGATATTTTTAAAGTTTCGGAACTCTGTTCAGCTTACAAAATTGTACCTGTATAAGACATTATTTCAAAATGTGTTGTTATTCCTCAAGAGGCAACTAGTAATTCTTTTATATGTTTTCCTATGCTCCATGGTTATAAGGATTAAAATTTTCCATTTATTAATTAAGTTGTGATAGTTATCTCGTTATAATAAATAATACTATAATGCAAATTTTTGGTTTTTAATGTTGACCTTTCAGAGTTACTTGAAGACTTGGACTGGCTGGATGAATTGCATCGAGGCCAAACTGATCCCGGATGACGTCATATTAACGCTTCAGATAACGTTATATTAATGTGTCTGAAGACGTTAATAGACGTTATTATAGGACGTCTTCACAATACGTGGTATTGACTCTTCTGGAGACGTCATTAAGACGTTATCTGGCGACGTTAATATGACGTTATCTGGAGACGTTAAGGTGACGTTATCTGGAGACGTTAATATGACGTTATCTGGGGACGTGAATAAGTCGTTATCTGGAGACGTTAATATGACGTTTTCTGGAGACGTTAATATGACGAAATCTGGAGACGTTAATATGACGTTATCTGGAGACGGTAATATGACGTTATCTGGAGACGTCAATATGACGAAATCTGGAGACGTTAATATGACGTTATCTGGAGACGTTAATATGACGTTATCTGGAGACGGTAATATGACGTTATCTGGAGACGTTAATATGACGTTATCTGGAGACGTCGTTAAGACGTTATCTTAAGACGTCCTTTAGACGTCTTCAGAGACGTCGCTGAGACCTGACATTAGGCCGTCATTTAGTACGTCTGTGGGACGTTTTTTACGACGTCATTTACGTCGAAAATGACCGTGAATGGACGTCGTCATGACGTAAAATTGCTACCTGGGATATAACCCATGATACTCATGCTATGGCGAATCGACTGATGTATGTACACGGCTACGTATCAAGCTATACCTACATCCCCAGTTTAGGCTGATCTTGCATTGTATAGGATTTCCGTACAATGATAGGTCAGTTTTTTGCTGGAAATATATAGCCGTGTGTACATAATTATTATTAGCGACAATCCATTATTTAGTTAAGCGTTACGAAGACACACACAAACGGGCACACGTACATTTGTATTATACAGGGTGGAATTTTGTAATGCCACCTGGAGGGAAAGTACTCTTAATACTGCAGATAGAAAGTTTTACTCATTCCTTTATTTTTGAATAGAAAGCAAACTGCATTCAAAGATTTTCGAAAATTCTCTTCTCCCACACCCGGGAATCGAATCGGCTAAAATCTGAAAAAATTATACCCTGTACTTTTATTGCATCGATCGTTAGGGTCAATTATAAGGATGAAATCTCTCTAACAAACATGATAAATTAAATGAAAGGAAAACCAGGAAATCTTAAATTAATTTAATTATTTACAAAAAATGGTAAACTAACTAATTAGTTGCTCGAAATGGGCTCCATTCTCTTGGATACACAAATTTATTCTTTTAACGAATTCATTTCTAGTAACCTTTAATAAAGTGTTGTGGTGAATATTATAAATCGTATTCTGAACTTCAACTCTCAACTCGTTGTCATTCGCATAAGATTTCATGTAAATTTGATTTTTTACATATCGCAGGCCATCTGATTGTGCCGTTTGTACCAATCCAGGTATTAAAATGGTTATTAATGTAGGCAGTAGTGATTCTGCTGTTATGTGCTGGAGCACCATCTTGCTGTAGAATTATTTGGTTTCGCTCTTCCTCGGGGAAACCATTTAACTCGTTTCTTAAGAGATCCAGTATTTCAATATACTTGACAGTGTTTAAATGACCTTCGTACACGTGGACTAACACTACATTATTTCTCATAATTCCGCACCAAACGTTGAAAGAAAATCTTACTTGATTGTTAGTTTCATGAACACGAACAGGATTCACTCGAGACCAATAATGGTTATTGCGGCGATTGTACATGCCATTATTGCTGAAGTTGGTTTCGTCAGACCAATGTTACTCAAAAAATTAGGGTTTCGGTCAATTTCTCCAAGCATGTTTTCACAAAATTGTAATCGTCTGTCACGATCCCCAATATGCAATTTTTGCACCAACCGACCTTCACGATAGCATTTATACTTATACTTTTTCAGCACTTTAAGTACGCGAGTGTGGGTTGTTCCTAATTCATCGGCAGCATCTCTACTTGAAGCCTTTGGAAATGATTCAAAGTATGTTAAAACATCTAGTTCAAAATAGAAATAGTTTTGCTGAATAGTTTGCAGTCTCTTCTTGAAACCACCCGTATTCTTTAAATTTTCTACCATTCTTTTCAATACGAACCGAGTTGGTGCCTGTCGGTCTTGATATATCTCTCCATACCACCGCAGAGCTAGATTCACGTTTTTGTTATTTAAAAAATAAGCTTCCATTAAATCAAACTGTTCTTGATAAGCCATTTTCACCGTGAGACAAAATGTGAAATGAGTTGTAAAAACAATAAAATGTGAATAACAACTATGACAATCTAATTTTCAAATTTTAATCTAACATTCCATATTTAAATTACCTCATACACGCAGCTACGAGTATGTCGCAAAGGAGTCTGCATTACAAACGATGGATGTTAGTTAAAGAGCTTTAACTTGACTCATTGGATTTGTAACTTCAGTTTTCCTGGTTTTCCTTTCATTTAATTTATCATGTTTGTTAGAGAGATTTCATACTTATAATTTATTGACCCTAACGATCGATGGAATAAAAGTACAGGGTATATTTTTTTCAGATTTTAGCCGGTTCGATTCCCGGGTGTGGGAGAAGAGAATTTTCGAAAATCTTTGAATGCTTTCTATTCAAAAATAAAGGAATGTTTCCTTTGAGTAAAATTTTCTATCTGCAGTATTAAGAGTACTTTCCCTCCAGGTGGCATTACAAAATTCCACCCTGTATACATACAAACATACCAACCAAAAAACGCGATAAATAAAACACTATAATCGAAATAAATATTTTTGTAATCAATATCCTATGCTTATTTCCTGACATAAGGGGGTAAATGTTTCAATACATATAAACTAGCAACACCTAATGATTTTTGTCAAGGTTTTGTGTTTCAAGATGTCACTACCACTCTACTAATAAACACGTAAAATAATACCCAAATAGACAAATAATTAATATTTAATTCTATGAAAAGATACTCCACCTTCTTTATTTTGTTTTTGGGAAGTTTTTAAAATGTTTAAAGACAAAACGGCATTAATCTCAATAATATTGAAATTATCTGTAAGCGCCCGTGACGTACTATCGATGCGGCGCTCCGTGCTGTACTGACGAGATTGTATTAGCTTTGAGTTTGTATTTGATTTGTTGGTCGCACTAGGCGTTCCGCGCGGTCTATCTGCTTGCAGTCTATAATTTGGGCAGACTATCATTAAAACCATTCGTATTCCGGAACGTGGGTGGTCCACGCGAGACACAATGGCCTTTTCAATTGTTTCTGTAAATACGAGTGGTTAAAGGCGTGCAATGTATTTCTTTAGGCAATCCTTGTTCAGGATAATATATTTGTGTGGAATAACAATTCATTAGAAAATAAAATATGAAAATACAATTTCGTAACATAATTTCGACGTCATTTTAAATAAGTAAACGTTCAATTCATAATTATGGCAAAACAAAAATAAATAGAAATTTTTAGAATCACCTAAAATAGCACGCTGGTGTTTCAACTTAGAGTTGAAATAATTTCTAATTAATTACTAATCTTCTACATCTATACAAAACAATCAACAACAATCAATCTTTAGTCTATCTACCTTCTCACCTGAAATTTTGTGCAATCCTAATTCGAAATAAATAAATAAATAATTAAATATCACAGTAAAATCCTTGTGATATCTTACGAACGGTGAAGAACATTTTGTTTTTGTTCAAAACGCTAATATTTTAATTATAATATGTTTGTAAACCTGTTTTCCTGTGTCTTTATCGTGTTGTGTTTCTTTGCGTGAGTTGAGATTATTTATGTAAATACTAAAATATAATACGGGAGCTTAGGAAACCAATGGATTATTTACACTTTTCAACTAATCACAAAGAAACCAATAATTGATTTAATGAACGATTTATATAGATTTTAGTTGCAATCTGGTGACGATTTTAATATTTTATGTCAGTCGTAAGTTTTGCTGTTTTAGTAAATTTGTGTGGAAGCGCCAGTGTGTTTCTTGTCCTTGCCAATGTAATTTCAACTCTACAAACATAATTTCAAGTACTGTTATCATAAATGCGAGATACTGATAATGTCAATGTCTAACCTATCCACAGGAACTCAATAGCATATTGATATAAAGTTGATCTCTTTGGTTTTAGTTAATTTAGCACATTAACTTGTCATGGCCCTTTTACTATTGAGCACAATAAAATCTAAATAAAGGTAAATAATTACATCATTTACATTAATCTTTTGGCTCCCATATACAATGCCTCATTCGACGTAAACTTTTAATCAAAACGCGTGAGGAGCTCATGAATACTCATGGTTATAGGCCACGGTTGAGTCCGAAACCAGTCGGCTTCCCCGATAAATTAAACTGGTGTATAAAGCCACAAATACTCTCAAATATCGCTACTAAAACCCGCAAATGTTGCTAAAGATTGTCTCGTAGTCTCATAAGACGTTGTATTTAGGAGTCATTACGAAATTCATCTTTAAAGAACCCAACAATACGGCATGTCATTGTATCAGAAAGCTGTGGTACAGACAACCAAACTGGACAACTTGCTCTATGTTACCAACACCGTAATCGCGAAAAATTATCAGCCGTCCATGTGGGTCGAGTAGGTATTGAAGTTTTGTATGGGACAGTTGAAAGTTATTCAATTTGATGGTCTGCACTAGAGTCATTAAGATGACTACACTTTTCTGAAGAATTTATATGTTGCCGCGAGTGTATGGGCCCACTAGTAATCGCCTGCCAGCAGGCGTGTAGAAACAATTGGAAGAAAACATTCCTATTCACATTATTTACAATTCGAAATGCACCACGAGATTATATTTACACAAAATATCGATTATAATACACAATGGAAATGGAAACGAAGGACACATTCAATGAAACATACAATAAAATTCGTCTAAAGCCGGCGCCAGATATAGCTTCAAATACTTGAAGACTTGATTGAAGATAGATGTTCAAACATTGCACACAATTATTCTCAAATAAATAATACTAATGCCACACATCTACTTTGTATGTAGTTATTTGCGTATTTCAAGAAGCTAAGTCTACGCCGGGGTCACATCTAATTCTAGAAACCTGATCTATTTAGTTATACATAACGGAACAAAGGGCTATGACTCAAAGTGATGTGGCTGTGGCAACGGTAGTTACAGTCTTTATTACAAGCTCAGACCAAATAAAAAAACCAAGACATAGCGCTATCAAAAGTGACGAGAGGCCGGTTTCGTAAACATGTGTGCACTTAGTGAGTGCACCGGTGAGGTATAGTTTGGTTGAAATGGGTTGAAGATGTGTGCGTGTGAGGGTGTATGTACAGAGCGAGGTGTACTTTTGGCATACTTAACTGTATTGTTTGCAGCGCTTGGTTTTTTATTTGGTCCGAGATTACAAGTCATGAAGTCAAGACACATATTCATGAATATTTCAGTTATGATATTGGCTAGCCACTGGGTATTTATTAACATTTAAACTTCAATTGATCAGACTTCTAGACTAGAAATAATTATTATAATACCTACATAATTAAGGCTATATTCACGTTTTCAATTTCTCACGCAATCTGTAGGGCCAATCCCAACTATCCTAGCTCCGATAACACAACGAAAGGCCGCCGTGATTGGGTACAAAACTGTCCCATGTATCACTGTTACCGACTTCAACCATAAGGTGGGAGTCTTCATCACAACATGTCGTCTTCGAATCCTTCTTCAGTAAGTATGTGCGGGTTTCCGATGGCGGGGACCATGTGTGAGTACTCGCTCGTCGCCCAGAGGTACAGGTTTAATGTTCGCTCCGTACATTGTGCTATGAATCTGAAACAGAGAAAATGTAGTGCTTTAGATTGTAAGCTTTTATGAGGTAGAGAAAGCAGTCTATCACCGAAACCATTGCGCCCTATTTAGCTTTCATATTTAACACCAGTGTGGACCAAAGAGTCTTACCGGATCTCATGAAACACAGTAAAGTCGTTCCTGTATTCAAATCCGCTGATAGTAAAGAACCCAACAATTATAGGCCTGTTGCAATTCTGCCAGTTCTCAGTAAGGTCTTTGAAAACTTGATGCTCAATCAAATGATACGTCACTTTAATAAAAATTCCATCTTTCAGAAACAGCAGTACGGTTTCATTAAAGGGCGTTGAACCACTGACGCCGGTGTCACCCTAATAAAGAACATGCCTGGGAAGAAGCACAATGCCATTAGAATCTTTTGTGTTCACCTCTCTAAAGCGTTTAATTGCGTAAACCAATGCGATACTTCTGCTGAAATTAGAGCACTATTAGATTAGGAATACAGCTCGATTTACTAAAACCATACCTGAAATATTATAAGGTTAACGTTCAAATAAACGGCATAAACTCATTAGGGTCTGAAATGGCAATGGGCGTTCCTCAAGGTTCGATATTGGGTCCATTCCTCTCTTTAGTTTACATTAATTATTTGACCCCAATTACTTCAAAATCAAGCGAAGATGGTGTTATTTGCAGATGACACATCATTGATCGTTAAAATAGATCGGTCACAAAATCTTGACGACGTGAATAACTCTATTCTTCAGGTCCAAAATTGGTTTCGGTAAATAATTAATTAATTAATTTTAATTAATTAATATTTTAATTAATTAAATTAGTAATTAATTCGGTACTAAATGAAAATAAAACCAAATGATTTAAATTACTACCTAATATATGTTAGAAGTAGCAAATGTAATATCGTATTGAATGGAGACAAACTGAAATTTATCCATCAAACGGTTTTCCTAGGAATCACTCTAGACGAGAAACTACAATGGGAACCACATATAAGATCTCTTGCGGGGCGGCTAAGCTCGGCCGCTTGGGCTGTTAGAAAGATAAGACAGTTGACAGATGTAGAAACCGCGCGTTTTGTCTATTTTAACTACTTTCACAGCATTATGTAGTATGGCATTTTACTGTGGGGTTGGGCTGCTGATATTGATTCCATCTTTATTTTGCAAAAGAGAGCTGTCAGAGCCATTTATAATCTACGTCGCCGCGAATCTCTTAGGGAAAGAAAATTTAAAACGCATATTAAAAGTGAACTTTGTAAACAAGCATATTATTTTATATATTATAATATACATATAAAATTACTTTTTTATTTGTTTAATTACATATAATTAATACTTTTTTTTTTAGCAAAACCAATTAACTTTTACAATGTTTGTAAACATTTGAGCTCCGTGTAGCTATCACATAATTAATTTGTCTGTCATTGCTTCATTTTTAATCAGTTTTACCTATTGTGGTATAGGAGTTTTCTCGCTGACTGATCGACACTTCACATGATCAGAGGGCTGGCTCGTTCTTTGGCCAAAGAATTAGCATTGCCATTCAACGTGGCAATGCTGCCAGTCCTCTGGGCACGTTTCCGGATGACAGCGGTGCGGACGAGTACTTCGACGCTTATGTGTACTTTTTTTTAGTACTTAGTGTAAATATTTAGTTGTGTGATCTTGTACATAAGAATTTGAATAAATACTTAGAGATTAAAAAAAAAAAAACTAGGTGCATCGTCTTCACATAAAATTATAGAAGTAATGTACATACAAAACATTTTAAAAGAGTAACGGTGGAGTTTCTCGCCCATTGTTCTGCAATGAAACTACCTTTTGGAAGGGGCGTCTATAATTAGTTCTATTTTTTTTACATTTTAACGTACACAAGTGCCTTTTAAGTGCCTATTGAATTAATAAATAATTTGACTTTGCCATTGAGAATCCAGCTTCACTTATTATTAAACCATGCGACGGAGACGGACAGACATTGATTCAATTCCCATTTTGCCGTAATGAGAAATGCTGTGGTTATCCTGCTAGGGCAACACTCTACTTCTTTTAACTTCGGTCATGGCTGTGTTAGGGTTAGCTTCTGCCCTACATGTCGATTCAATTTTCAAATGGAACAAAATAATAACTGAATTCTGTTTTAAGCTAATGTTATATGTAAGCTATTGGTGTACAGACGCCAGCACATCAATTTACTACAATCTGTCAAATATCTTTAATAGATTTTCAACTTTATCCCTACAGCATAAGGTTCAAGGTTGATTGGGCAAATTTTACAGTTTCGGATAGCTTGACCTGCATATGTCGATAATGTTCCCACTGCTGGGACACAGGCCTATTTCTGTGAGAGGGAGTGGGCCGCAATCCACCACGCGGGCCCAGTGCGGGTTTGTGGATGTCAGATGTCTTCAAATTATTAGTTCTAGGACACGCCGGTTTCCTCACAATGTTTTCTTCACCGTTTTGAGAGCAGTGGTGATTAAATAATTTACACAACGTAAAGCGCTTGTCTAGGTTCGAACCCACGACCTTACTACTCGTAAGTTGAGGCTGTTACCACTGGGCCACCGCTGCTGAAGTCTGCTGTTGGGGTACATATTGAATAAATAAATAAAACATTTGTATGGTCGAGGTTTGAGCATGGGGGATTTAGGTCTATAAACTGACGACACTAGAAATTCCGCATATTTCTAGTGTCGCCAGTCAAAGAACCAAAACGCTTGTTCATCCTGATGAATAGGTTGACGTATGAAAACTAGATCGAATCATGTGGCTATGAATAGCAGCCAGCTGTAACAACAATATTATAATGGTGCCGTTAACAATGTACTTATTGTTATCGGGTTATGAAATGTAGTAGCCATCGATATTTATATAAACATAATAGAGTCAGCTGACTTGACACGGAGTATTTATCCTCCTACGTAAACATAATTTATACAGGGTGTAAGGGACAGCCCTCCGCAAATTAACAGGGTGCATTCAGCTCCTTATTTTGAATTATATTCCACTGAAAATTTTCTTAGGAAAATTTTCTTTTTTTTATCGTTTTTTCAGTTACTATTGCTTTATTTCAATGTAAAATTACATTATCTGTACGCAGTACTCCATTAATGTAAATAACACAGCTAAAATAAAAATAAACAGCAATGGATGTTGAAATTCTCTAACAATAAGTTACGTGGCGCGATCGCGACCGTCCGGGGTGGCGATGGCGGGGAGCGTCGGAAAGCTTGCTGCGCTACCATTTGCTGCGTGCGTTTTGCCACGGTAGCGATACATTGCGTGTAAGGTAATAAAACAAATCAGGTTCATTGGATTCCCATAACGTTCCTGAAATAATTTCACGTACCGGTCATCTTAGTGTGATATACTGAATTCACCCCATCAGTCTGCGTAGGGCTGTCCCTTACACCCTGTATAAGGTGTATCTATTCATACACGAAATCTCTTAAGGGGTCATTGTACTCATCAATATGAACAACTTTTACTATGGGACTAAACATTAAATCGCGAAAAAAAAATCAGCTGTTCCCTACATTTATGTTCGCTTAACTCGTAAAAAAAAAATGTAGGGCACAGCTGATTTTTTTTTCGCGATTTCAACTTCGATGATGACCCCTTAAGAGATTTCTCGTGTATGAATAGATAGACCATAAATACTTGAGCACTTGTAAGATGATTAGCAAATACGATGCAATTTGCTACACGAGTTTGCAATATATTCTGGATTGCTATTCATTGAGTGAAGCTTATTGCCGATTGCATATTAATAATAATAAAGATTTATTGTTCACTAGCTGCGCCCCGCGGTTGCACCCCCGTAAGTCTCGATCCCATGGGAATATCTGGTATGGTCTTTGCAGCACCATTCCAGCACGTGATACAATATAATTATTAGGATGGGATGACTTTTTTTATAGGTACTATTTTTATTAGGACAGGGTGTTGTGGCGCAGCCTGGGAGACGCCTATGTCCAGAAGTGGACTGCGATAGGCTGCGAAATCTTGATTTAAAAACTCACCTAACAAAAGGTCTGACATCACCCTCATTGGCGGTCTGTAGGTGTTGATAGTACAGATGTCTATGCTGCTTAGCGATGATCACCGGTGGGTACCCGGCCTGCATCAGTAGTAGGTTCATAAGCAACCGGGATGTGCGACCGTTGCCATCTATAAACGGGTGGATGTGGACCAGCTTGTAGTGGGCTAGGGCTGCATATCTGGAATAGTGGGAATTAGATTGTTAGAGGGGTAATGTTATGATTATAGCTGTGAAAAATCTATCATGAATTGAAGTATAACAAAATTAACTATAGCATTATGAATACTCGAATTTGCTAAACATTATATTGTCATGGATTTCTGCAAAGTAACGTCTGATTCCATAACTTATGGCATTACTAGCTGCACCCCGCGGTTTCACCCGCATAAGTCTCGATCCCGTGGCTATATCGGGATAAAAAGTATCCCACATCCTAATCCAGTATCCTAACTTCGTAACAGACTATCTATCACATCTGAATGATTTCGAAGTATATTGTCCATTGCCTCCTTTTATTGAAAAAAGTGTCTGGTATACAACGTAAATAATGCAATGAATGTTGTTTAACTGTCCAAATGAAACCCATAGCTACTGACAGTGTGTTACGCAATTACCCTGCTGGCAAAAAAAATAATAATAATAATTCAAATTGAATACATTGACAACAGTTTGTATAAAAACATAGCAACAGTTACAAAGTCAACTATTAGAAAAGTTATGCCTAATATTTATGAAGTTGTGAAAATGAAAGTGAGTATGTTCAGTGACTCACAAACTTTTACTTTCTATATGTTTACTGATAACTATGCTTTGTTATTAAATAAAATACAAACGAAGATTGCTCACCTAACAGGATGCAAGTCCAATGCATCTTCAGAATTCAACCATTCTAAAAACTGAATCATTAGCTTCTGTATCTCTGTTGGTCCTGGTGGAATGTGTCCACCAACATAAACTTGCGTTCTACGAAACTGACCCCCCTCAATGGGATCAACGTGACCCAACACTCTTTTATGAATCTCTAATATATCACCCATCGTGATGGCCCGTAAACGGTACAATAATGTGGAGTTAATATACTTCATAGCTGCATCTAGACCTAAGATTTCGTTATGCTCATCTATACTTTTGCCTGATACCGCTATTCTAGTTTCTAAGACACTTCTTGTCTGTTGTAAAGTCATGGTGTTTCCTTCAATGGCGACAGTGTGGTAGATATGTTGGAAGTATGCCTCTTTCTTTGCTCTACGTAGAGCTGAGTTACTTTCTGGTATTGATGACAGTGCATCCCTCTTATCATCAATCTTTCTCAACATTTCTCTGTCTAAGTTCTCTACTATGCTGGCAGTGCGTTGTCTGTTCTCTAAGGCACCAGTGTGCTCTGGATAATTAGTTAAGGCCAAGGTATACAGCTGGTCTGCTCTGACAACATCCTTTTTAGTGTCTTCCAAAAACTCTCCATAGTGGTTGAGTATGTCGGCATGTTTCGGAGATAAGGCGAATGCATGTTGAAACAATTTCAGTGCTTTCTCATCTTTGCCTACCTTCTTCATTTCCAATGCAGCGTTCAGGGAAACAACTGCTTCTGCATTGCGAGTCCTATCGAGCGGTCTCAGCGGGGACGGATCCGGATTTTGCTCAGAAATAGGCTCTAAATAGTTACCGTACAAACCATCTGGTATGGGCGCAAATGGCTTCACGAATTTCACTTCATAATTCACCAATTTGTGCAACGATATCACAACAGCGAATGTACACACCACGCTTGATAATATTAGCACAGTTTTACATCTATCAGCGATCATTTTTGAGTTGTTTTTCCATTTACAGCCGTACTTCATGTTTTCAGTTTCGTTACGCCTACCTATAAACAACATGATTGCGTCGTTCACTAGAGCATATGTTCAGCGATAAAATCTCTGTAATGACTGTAAAAGTTATAGATTTCATCGTGTATCGCAATAGTATTTCTAAACTCTAATAAAATAAAACCACGTAAGGTTGACATTTTGGCAGCATGTGTCAAAGTTAAACTGTCAAAATAATTAGTGTTGCTAGGGTAGAACGCCAATTCTATTTAATATCCTTTGACGATGATGGTTGAACGAACTTGCAACCTGAAGGAGAAGCAAATAGTTAGGCTCTAAATAGTTACCGTACAAACCATTTGGTATGGGCGCAAATGGCTTCACGAATTTCACTTCATAATTCACCAATTTGTGCAACGATATCACAACAGCGAATGTACACACCACGCTTGATAATATTAGCACAGTTTAAAATCTATCTGTATAGTCCTAGTAGATCATTTGTGTAAAGACAAAATTGGTTCATTATAGCCATAATTTATTAATATTGGTACTGAAATGCCTGTTGCATAAAACCGTATTTCAGAAATTCATAGCGCTTCCTTTTTTATCCCTACTAGTAGAAATCATAAAATTTGGTACAGGCCAACATTAAAATTAATGTCACATTGTTATGACAGTGACAGTTTTAATAAATTCGTTTTGTTAGAAATAAGAAAAATTTCTTATTAGTTTTTATTTTATTTTCTTCATATAATTGTTTTATTTTTATTTTCATGCACACTTGGTTTCTCAACTCACTTTAGACATTGGCAGAATAGTCGACACCGGCTTTGCTTGCCATACAACAAAAATAGAATAGAATAGAAGAAAAATTTCGGAAGATTTGACGATCGCACTAATGATCGCATTAATTAAACGTTTATAAATTAGATTTTGGTTTTTGTTTTCATCTCAGATTTTGGTTTTGATTTTTAACTACTTACTTATTTATAATTTTGTAGGAAGACGTTGTATTGTGTTGCAGTCCTATCGCTTATTTCAACACAAACCAATTCAAACTCACTTCAGGTGAGTCGCAGCGTCCATGGTTTCAAACTACAAATGGTTTTTACCCACTGGCAAAAGTGGATTATGATCACAGGTACAGTACGATTCACGAAAGATGACCACAAATGGCGGCCGTCTGCGCACGTACACTCATGAATACGTATACTCATAAGAGCAGCCTATCACGAGACGCTCGCGCACCAATGGCGGCGCTCCGGTCTTGACGCATTCCGCCCGCGCCTCACCTCGCACCTCCAAAGGGACCTAAAATACGGCCGCCATTTGTGGTCATCTTTCGTGAATCGTACTGTAGTTTGGACTGCCTCGTTGGTCTAGTGGTCGCAAGCGCGACTGCTGAGCATGAGGTCCTGGGTTCGATTCCCACGTCGGGCAAAGTGTTATTGGGATGTTCCATTAGGAATTTCTCAGTAGCAGCCTGGAGTCTGGATTTGTGCCCGGTTGATGGCAATAGGCTCGCCCCCTATTACATGAGACTTAAACATAACTGGCGAAATGCGGGTGTACTATAGGTACTCCTCTGTCTAACCCTTCGGGGATTACAGGCGTGATGTTATGTTCTATTCTATTCTATTCTATTTTTCTTTCTGGCAATGGTGCCGTTGTCGAAAATTCTGCCAATGTCAGATGTGTTGAGAGAAAACGTGCGGAGGAAGAAAAAAAAAATAAAACAAAATAAAAACTAAATCCAATAATATGTTGATTACTTATTTAATAATTGAGTTTAATGTGTTATGTGTGTAGTTTGGAGAATGTAAATCTTCAGCTGACACTTAACAAAATTGGTTGTATCTATGATAGCTCTGGCAAATAAAAACAGTACCACAGACAAAAACAAACGTCATTGCGGCTGTAACGGAAACACGAATAATAAATAAATAAGTGATTTTGCATTACATTATAAAATCGTATCAAATTAATTAAATAAGGTTTGTTTTGATTTAAGTATTAATTTAAAACTCTGGAAAGGAATGTTATTAATTACAAATCAAATATTGTTTGCAATAACATTATTTTTACTAAATTAAATTTAAATTGCATTTTAAAAACAAATGTCACCGGAAGTCGTTACTCTGTGAAGTTGATAGTCGTATAAACGTATAAATAGGCTTGCTCTAGTGGCAGAGCGCCCCATCCGATTCGCGCAGGCGTCCCTCAGGGGTCTGTGCTGGCTCCGCTCATATTCACGGTATTCACCAGTGACATCCCGAAATGTAGAAACGCGCAGTTGGCTCTGTTCGCAGACGACACGGCCATCTACTACACCGGCCGCAGTCAAGACCAGATCTCCCGCATCCTACAGACCGAAGTCAACAGACTCGGTGACTGGTTCAGGAAGTGGAGGATCGAGGTCAATCCTGATAAGAGCCAAGCGGTCCTCTTTTCTAGACCCCGGCGTACACCCGCCCGGCGCCCTGCCCCGACAGATCACCATGTTCGGCAAGCCTATCCCTTGGGAGAAGCGAGCCAAATATCTCGGTGTGATCCTAGATCATCACATTTCGTTCGCTGAGCACATAAAGCAGGTGCGTTCGCTGAGTACATAAAGCAGGTGCGTTCGCGCGCCGCTTTCGCTCTCGGTAGGCTTCATTGCGTTGTCCCTTAAGGGCAAATTGCGTATTTACACAGCGTGAATCCGCCCGATTATGAATTACGCCTGTGCTGCTTTCGCACACGCCGGTCCCCACCTCATTCATAGAATGCAGGCACTTCAAAACCGATTTCTCCGGACGCTCCATGGTTCGTTCGGAACGAAACCCTTCATCTAGATTTTAAAATCCCCACCATTAAGCAGTTTATGAAACGCGCGACAAAGCGGTTCTTCGAGTCCGCAGATAGACATCTCAACCCCTTGGTTGTGCAGGCCGCTAGCTATAGGCCTTCTCAGATTAGTCAGACTCGCCGACGTAGGCATACTCTCTTAGATCCGGATGACCCCATTACTCTCCTTCAGGAAAGCGATAGGGCCACAAGTACAGTGCACAAATTACACAAACCGTCATTCCGTCCTCGCCGCCGAGGTACCACGCGAAGTTCAAGACTTAATTGTTCCCCCCGTCCCTTGCACGTCGAACCGCTAGCCCCGAGGCTGAGTGAGCCGTAGCATTTAATAGTAATCCCCGTTAATAATCATGAATTTAAACTTTTGATCCAGCCTGTCCCCAACTTGCTGTTTTTCTCCAATGATGCCCTAAGCCGAGGTTCGTACCCCACAGGGGGTGCCCTTAGAGCGCTGTCGTTTAGTTTGTAATAAATTATATTTACGCTCCTGGCTGGAGGCTTTAAGCTCACACCTTAGGGCAGCCACAGGAAAGTCCGGTTAAGTAGTCACGGCCTCTCAAGGTCAACTACGAGATGCCATACAAAAAAAAAGAAATCGCAGAGCGCGAAGTATTGAATTGTATTTTGAACCGCGTTTTAAAATTAAGTTGTGTGAATAATTGTTGATTGTGAACTGATAAAAAGTGTTTACAAGATGTCTGATCGTTATCATTTGAGATCCCCGAGCCCTCTCGCTCTTACTATTACTATAAATTGCGTTCGTTGGATCCTTGCAGATCTTGTGGGCTGGGTAGGTCTAACTTCTCCATGGTACCTTAACATCAGAAACTGATGGTGCTCTTGCCGATTAAGATGAAAATGAATACCTGTATGGGTTTTAACACTAGGTAATCCACTTACTATGTCTAAATACGTCCATGATGTCTTACAAGAAAATTATAACAATATTCACCAGACTACAAAAAAAAGAATGCTAATGAACTCTTCCAACAGTTCATAAAACATGATTGTTGTAATAATGTTCCCATTAGAATCTCTGTTCGATTTTATTATTCACAAGTAAGAAAGAACTTAGAATTGTGCAAAGATTAGTTTTCAATTAAATTAAAATCAATCAACTCCGTGTTTGCCTTTACCATATGGCCAATATGAAGGCATTATAGGTACCTAATTCTTGCGACATGGCTTAACGAAGTCAATGATACACCATTCATTTATTTAAAACACACAAAAAAGGTACAAAAGCGACCAATAAATCACCACGCAAGCTCCGCCCCATGCTCCCCGCCACTCCGATAAGTGCTAAACGCTAACACATCAACAATAAAGTTAAATATCGCGTGCGCTCTTTGATCTTGTTCGAGCACTAAACTAAATAGCGTAAGTCTCAATTCTTATTTCGTTTATAGCTAAAGTATATATTGATCTAGCCAAAAAATATCTTGTACTTGGATAATAAACTATATTTTCTTGCTGTAACGCTGGTAGCACACCTCTGCCGCGAAACCATAGCAGCGAAACCGCAGTAGTTCACGCTGGTAGCACATCTCCGTCGCGAAATCACAGCAGCGAAACCGCAGTAGTTCAATTGTACTGGTTCGCGTCATGTCCTGCTACTCGAAATTCGAGAGCGGAGATGTGCTACCAGCGTGAATATTTATTATAGACAAAAAACGACGAATCTTGTTCTTAACACGCTTTTATTAGCTTCATACGTATGTTAGTATGTATGTAGGTATGTAACGGAAACTTTGAACTTGATTTTCGACCACTTCGAAACGTCGGATTAATTTAAAATTTCACACACTTATCAAGGACCGATGACAATACAATAATTTAATAAGTTTGCCCCATTATCCTTACCAGGACCTTCAGGATTATAAATTTTGTATATGTCCGAACCCATCCACGAATCAAATCCTGGAACAATTTTCTACTTTTTAATTTAGTTTTCTATTAAAGCGTGTTTTTTAGTTTTTTGTTTAAAATATGTATCGAGCGATTGTAATATTTTCATATTACAATTACGTAACTCACACATCAACATGGAAAGAAAAAGATCCAATAAACCATAGATTAAAGTTCCTTTTTGATTGTATGTGTGACTGTTTCAGAATATTCTTCTTAGTCCTATCTAAGAGAGCCGGGTGATCTGTAACTCAGGACCCTCCTACCTCAGACACCTTTCTCTATTTAAGATTGTACATTTTATTAACCAGTGCCTGTAATATGATGATGAGATAAATAAAGATTTATGATTATGATTATTATTCATGCAAATTAACATAAAAATCGGAGCCTCCTCTTTACCAGTCTACCAAGGGTGGTGAAGAGATAAGATGTCAGGTGCTCTGTTTGAGAGGAACAATGAGATTTTTTTATTAAAAATATGTATAGAAAGGAAGAAAGAAAAAGTATTTATTGGGATTGGTATGTATCCTAATGAATTATAAACACAGGTAGGTACTCAAGTAGGTACATAAATAGGTTATAAACTTAAGTATAATACACATACATACATATTAACTGTAACATAACATAACATCACGCCTGGTTCCCCGAAAGGTTACGCAAAGGTCTACCTAATAGTACACCCACATTTCGCCAGTTATGTTTAAGTCCCATGATGTAACAGGGGGCGAGCTTATTGCCATTAACCGGGCACAAATCCAGACTCCGGGCTGCTACTGAGAAATACCTAATGCAAAATCCCAATCCCATTTACTATAACATATACCTATATTATAAATATACCTACATAAAAAAACACTGCACTCAAATTTCAAATTTTTTATTTTTTTTATTTCACATAAACCTACATGGGCACTTATGAAACGTCAGAAGCTAGGTGCACGGTTCCAATTGGTCGTTTCCTATGGAGAAGAGCCGGCAAGAAACTCTACGGTTACTCTTTTAAAAAAAGTGGGCTTTAACAATGTTATAAGTTACAGTGTTAATAGGTATGGGAGGACAGTGTAGGCCCGTCAACAAGTACCAAGTACTTAAAAAAATAAAAGATAGTTTACAAAGCTACGGTCTATTAAGCCTACAACGTTCTCACATTCAAAAATTAAAAAAGAATCTATAAAAAATATTACTAAAGTAATAAAAATAAAAACCTACATATTTAAACCAAATGACAACATTGTCATTACAACTGTAAAAAAAAAAACTGAATAAATATTCTGTCCACAAGTCACTAATAAATATTTTAAATTAAAATTTGTAGGTTATGTCAAAGTATGTAAAAAACAGAAATTAAAATCGTAATTTAGGAGCAGTTAATAGACGTTCACATAGTTATGCCGTTAATGAGGTACCAGGGAAGCCACATGTGCAGAAGGAATTATTGCCAAACTTCCTTGTCTTCAACGTAGTCCTTAATCTTATAGTATGCTTTTTTGATTAGGACACGTTTGATGTGGGTTTTGAACTTTCCATCGCTAAGTTCTATAACAGACTTTGGCAACTTGTTATAGAAGCGGATACTGTTTATAAGAAATGACTTGCTTGTTTTAGTTAATCTAACTTTGGGTATCACAATTTCATGTTTACTACGTGTATTTATATTATGGAAATCGCTTCTTATTTTGAAAAGTCCTAAGTTTTTGCGAACATATAAAATACTTTCTAAGATATAAAGGGAAGGCAGAGTTAGTACATCCATTTCTTTGAATTTGTTTCTAAGGGACTCACTAGGACCCATTCCATAGATCGCGCGGATTGCCCTCTTTTGTAAAATGAAAATTGAATCTACGTCAGCAGCCGATCCCCACAGCAGAATGCCATATGACATAATACTGTGGATATAAGCAAAGTACACTAACCTAGCTGTGGCTATATCAGTTAACTGCCTTATTTTTCTTACTGCATATGCAGCTGAACTTAATCTACTTGAAAGAGCTCTAATGTGGGGACCCCATTGTAATTTTGAATCTAAAGTAATTCCTAGAAATACAGTTTCCGTAATAGCATCTAGTTTCTTGCCGTCAAGTTTTAAATTTAGACTCACTTGGGGTACATTTGGTAATGAAAACTTAAGACATTTTGTTTTGTTCGCATTAAGTAAAAGATTATTAGCTGCGAACCATTTTGAAAGAACAGCCAGACTATCGTTGACATGTAAGACATCCGTATCTTTTCTATCTATTTTAAAAATAAGGGAAGTGTCGTCAGCGAATAGAATTATATTCGATAAGTTAGCCATCATGTAAGGCAGATCATTAATATAAACTATAAATAAGAAAGGGCCAAGAATTGAACCTTGAGGGACGCCCATTTTTACTAGAGACCCCAAGGACGTTGCCCCGTTAACGTTAACTTTTTGCTGCCTGTTTGATAGATAGGAAAAAACAAGATCAGCAGCTTGTCCACGAATTCCGTAGTGATGTAATTTACAGATTAGTGTATTGTGGTCAACGCAGTCAAACGCTTTTGAGAGATCACAGAAAATGCCAATGGCATCCTGGGATTTCTCCCAGGATTCCAAAATGTGACTGATGAGTTTCACTCCTGCGTCAGTCGTCGACCTACCTTTCGTGAAACCAAACTGGCGACTATGTAAACTCCCATTTCAATTAAAATGTGACAACATCTGGTCTAGCATTATTTTTTCGTATATTTTACTCAATGCTGGTAGCACAGATATAGGCCTGTAATTAGAGGGATCACTCTTACTACCCGATTTGAAAATTGGTACTACTTTACTATGTTTCATTAAAACAGGAAACGTACCGCTGTCTAAACATTGATTAAATATGCCTGTTAGGACAGGGGCTATTGTGTCAATTATATCTCCAAGAACCTTAACGGAAATTCCCCATAAGTCTTCAGTGTTCTTTATGTTAAGACTTTTGAATGTTTTTTTAATAGTGACAACAGAAATGGGCTTGAATTCGAAACTTGGAATGTTTTTAGAGAAGTTTTCTTTGAGAAGAGATTTAGCTAATACGGATGATGAGGAGAGAGATTTCGTAACCTCTATTGGGATGTTGGTAAAGAAGTTTTCTAGTGTCTCAGCAACTTTTAACTTATCTGAAATGATTTCATTATTAATTTTTAAAGACAATTCATTCTGATCTCGCCGTTTTGTGTTTCCAGTTTCTTTGTTAATTACCTGCCACACAGCTTTTATTTTATTATTAGAAATACTAATTTTGTTACTTATTAATTTAGATTTAGCTTGAGCGCAGACTCTTTTAAATATCTTAGAATAGTTTCTGACATAATTATGAAGGACTTGATCAGAAGTCAATGATTTTTCGTAGTACAAATTATATAAAACATCTCTGCTTTTGTTGTAAACTTTTTTTAACTTTTTTTACAGGACATGCTTTATTGAATTCTTGGCATACTGTAGAAAATAAGGTACCGTAGTTTATATTAGGGTCTTGTGAATCAAAACTAGCTGTTGATAGATTGCTAAGAACATTATTATTGAACATTTTCAATTTATTTTTTGTGATAGGTCCTAATTCAATGATTTTATCTACTATCTTTTTATCTAAGACAAATGATACGTGATAAATGATACGTGTAATGACAGTTGCCCAGTATGATCAGACCTTTTTTTTTTTTGGCAGGCATTGGTCCTAACGGACCCCGTCAGTTTGTGCTGACATCTCTTTGAGGCGCGCGTGGAACGCAACGCGCCGTCGACCCAGGCCTGGTCCTTATCGGACGGTGAGCTACCCATCGCTCACCGTCCGCAGGCCCGCGCCTACGGTGGCCCGAAATCGGCTTGCGACTCCCGACGCCCGGGGCGAGGCGGAGGGCGCGAACCTTGTCTCACCCTCACGCGTTCCGCCTCCTCCTTCGCTAGCATAACTGCTTCGCAGAAGGAGGTGACGGCCTCCCATGCACTCTCGCTCCGAACCATGGCCTGAACCAGGGCCGGACGCGAGAGATCGCCGCCGCCGATCGCCTCCGTGAGGACACGGCGGTGCTCCGCCCAAGCTGGGCAGACCTCCACCGTATGCTCCACCGTGTCCTCCGGGCGATCCACACAGTGGTGACACCCGGGCGTTTCCTCCCGCTTAATCCTAAACAGGAACCTCCCGAAACATCCATGTCCGGTGAGGACCTGCGTCAGGCGGAAGGTGAGGACGCCGTGGCGCCTCTCCAGCCACTCCTCAAAGAGGGGACTTATCGCCACAATTGTGGCGTGCCGAGCGCTGGGTTGCGACAATCGCACTCTCCATGTCGCCATGAGATCCCTCCGGAGCTCCGTCCGCTGTGCCGCGATTTCTTGCGGCAGCGGAGTTATGCCCCGGAGTTTCGCCTCTTCGCGCCACACCCAAATGTGCGCGAGGACTTTCGCCTCCAGATCCCATGGCGGCAGTCCGGCAAGGAGGCTCGCCGCCTCACGGGAGACGGTGCGGTATCCCCGTACCATCCTGATGGCCTTGACCCTTTGGGACGCGTTCAACCGCTGCGCTGGTCGCAGCCTCAGAGAACGCGCCCACACCGGTGCCCCGTAAAGGGCCATGGACCGCACGATCCCCGCGTAGAGCCTCCGGCAGGAGGCGTTTGGACCCCCCAGATTGGGCAGAAGCCGCTTCAAGGCAGCCCCGGCCCGCTCCAGTCTGGGAGCCAAACGTCGGAAGTGCTCGACGAAGTTCCACCGGCTGTCGAGGACGAGTCCCAGGTACTTCATCGTTGACTCGACGCCGATGTGAACCCCTCCCGCCGTTATCTGGGAACCCGACAGTGGCGCGTTCCGAGGACCATAAAAGCACATGGCCTCGGACTTGTGCAATGCCACCTCGAGTCCCAATTGCCGGATCCTATCGACGATTGTCGCAACCCCACGTGCCGCCAGTTCGGCCGCCGCCTGATGCGAACTCCCTTGTGCCAGGACTAGCGTGTCATCAGCGTAGCAGACTACGCTGACGCCACTAGGGAGGTCGGCGCGCAGCACCCAGTCGTACCCGATGTCCCACAGATGCGGCCCCAGGACCGATCCCTGTGGGACACCGCACGACATCTCTCGCCGGTTCCACTCTCCGTGGTGACCGGGGTAGATGACGGCCCTGTCCGTCAAATAGGCCTCGACCACACGACAGAGGTAGGTCGGCATCCGGTGATACCGAAGTGCCTCCCTAATGCAACTCCAGGGCAAGGTATTGAAGGCATTGGCGATGTCAAGAGACACCGCCAAGACGACCCCAACCCGGGCAACAGCATCCCCCGTCGTGAGGGCTCGAACGCGCATGATGGCATCCACCGTAGAGCGCCCCTTACGGAAACCAAACTGGCTCTCCGCCAAATCCGGCCCCACCCGCACCAGCCGCACGACAAGGCGGTCTGCAATTACTCTTTCAAAGAGCTTGCCCACCTCGTCGAGCAGCACGATGGGCCGGTAAGCGGACGGAGAGTCCGCCGGGCGCCCTGGCTTCTTTATGAGGACCAGTTTCCCCGTCTTCCAACGAAGTGGAAACTGGCCCCTCTCCAAGCATGCGCTTAGGAGCCCCCTTAGTCGAGGCCCGAGAGCCTGCAAGGCCAGAACCCAGGCTTTTCCAGGCAAGCCGTCGGGTCCTGGGGCGGTATTTTTGGCATTCAGCCTATGTACCGCCACTCTCAGATCTACCTCGGTCACCTCTGGAGCATCGTCGTCGTCGGTGTGGTCCGCATCTGGCACCGCAGGAGGCGGAGCCATGGGCGGGGGAGTATGTTCCCCTCGCGAAGGGAACAGAGCGCTCACCACGTCCTCCACGAGCTGGGTACGGAGACTCTGCGTCAGCGGGGGAGCCCATGGGCGGAGTTTATCTCGCACCCATTTGTAGGGGCGTCCCCACGGGTCTCTGTTGAGAGTCTCCAGCGTCTCCTCACGGGCCAGTCCTCTGGCCCGCTGGATCTCTGCTCGGAGGGCAGTCTTCGCTGCTCTGTACCCCTCGTATAGCTCCGCCTGAATGGCTTCCGTATCCGGAGGGCGGACACGGAGCCTGCGGTGCCTGGAGTACCGGTGGTGCGCAGCAACGCACGCCTCGCGTAAAGCAGTCAGCTCACGCGACCACCAGTACACCTGGCGCCGGGCACGTCCGGGCTGGACCCGGGGCATTGCCACGTCACATATTTCGGACATGGCCTCCCGGAACCACTCCGCCTCGTCATTGATTTCGGCAGGCCTGTCCGGTGATGACACCCAGGCCTGCACGATCGTGGCTTCCAGGAGGAGCTCCCGGTCCAGCTGCTTCAGCGCCCACCGCGGACCACTCGGGGTCTGTCGGACCGGCGCGCCCGAGGTCTGGGCGGAGACGTCAAACCGGATGTACCGGTGATCGGAATAGGTCTCCACCCCCTCCATGACGCGCCAGTCGATGACACGCGGTGACAGAGCGGGGCTGGCGAACGAGATGTCCACCACTGATTCACCCCGCATCCGCACACAAGTGAGGACAGAACCCCGGTTTAGGACGACCAGGCCTGTCTCCAGAGCCCAGTCCTCCACCATCCTGCCCCGTGTGTCCGTATACCGAGAACCCCAAGCCACGTTCTTGGCTTTGAAGTCCCCGAGGACGATCACTGGGAGGGGATGGTACCCGACGACGATGATTCTCAACTCCCCAAGGGAGTTGTGGAACTCGGTGAGAGTTCGGTTCGGGGAGAAGTATACTCCCACCACGACAATCTCCCCAAACCGTGCTGCCACGCAACCCCCTCCCCTCTTGACGGCCTCAAGGGACGGGGTACCGGCGGCGGCCGACGAAATAATGGTCACTGAGCCGCTCAGGTCCTCCACCCAGTCGTCCATGGGCGGGACAAAGTACGGCTCAGCGACCACGGCGATGTTAATCGACCACTGCGCCATGCTCTGGAGCAAGAGATCCTGAGCGGCGGCACAGTGGTTGATGTTCGCCTGGAGGAGGCGTAATGGGGCCATTTATTGGCACTCCATTTCAGCCCCCTCCTGGGCCCCCTGTGAAGGCCCTGCCGCGGTGTTAGCGGCGGCAGCGACGGCGGTGGTGGTTGCAACGGCGGCGGCAATAGTGGCGGCTGCGGCAGTGACGGCGGTGGCGGAGGGCTTGCCTCTGCCCCTGGGTTTGGGGGGGGGAGCGCAGGCCTTGCCCCCAGCCCGGTGATCGGCCGGCTTGCCAGCCGCTGCACAAGCAAAACAGTGCGGCGTGGCATTACAAGAACCGGCCTTGTGACCGGGCTGACCACAGCGGAAACAGTGATCGCTGCGGTCCACCTCCGAGGTGCAACATGCTCCCACGTGGTTACCCACCCGGCAGCGGAAGCACCTCAGAGGTCTGGGTTCCAGCAGTTTAACCTGAAAGAAAGAAAGAAAGAAAGAAAATACATTTATTTAGCACAGACTAAAAGGCACACAATTTATAATACAGCAGATTACAAAAAAAAAAAAAAAAAATTATAATAAAAACCCAAACAAGTAAAAAAGTGTAAAATGCGGTGTAAGAAATTAGCAGTAAAGTGCGCCTCACGGCTGCGCCAAAACCTGCACGGATACCCAGCCCACCCGGAGCCTTCGGCCCTCCTCGGCTATCTTTTGGGCCGCCGACACGGGGCAGCTCACCGTAACGGTTTGCATCCCCGTGTTATCAGGACGGATGGTGCCCGCCATCACCTGCTCGGCAGAGCACTTAGTAGGCCTGGACACCCGGGCCTCTTCCGCGTTTAAGGACGCCCTAAGCCTTTCGGCAAGGGCGTCAGCGGTAGGGCCGCTGGCCGCCCCGGGGATCTCCAGCATCCGGGCCCCCGTCGCAGTGACCTTCATTCGGAAGCCATCGGCGACGCCGATCTCCTCCAGGTTCACTGCCGCCCACGCCTTAGCGAGCACCTCACGGTAGGTCACGCCCTTCTTCTCCGCTTCCGGCTGTAGTGTGATCACTACAGCTGCGGACTTTGGGGCGCGGAGCCTAGCCGCGGCGCTTCGCTTCTTGCGCCGTTGCCGCCTCTCCTTTTTATTGGCCGCCCTTTTGACCTTAGCCGCCTTCTTTTTCTCCCCGGCTACTTGCCATTCGGCGTTGGCCGGAGAGGAATTAGAAGGCTGGGGGGGGGGCGACCGTCCTGCCGCAGTGGCTGGGGCCCTTGCCTTCTGAGTAGCCACCTGTGCAGCCGTCCCGTCTTTCTTGGGCTTAGGTTGCGCCGATTTGGCCAGAGGCGTGGGCTTGGCTGCAGGCTTGGCCGCGGCAGCCACGATGGCCGCAAAGGTGGCCGGTCTGCTCGCCGCTAGCGGGGGGCGCAAGACAATGCCCTCAAGTACGGAGAACCGGCTGTTGAAGGCAGCCAGCTCCTGCCGCACCAGGGACAAAACCCGGTCCTCCGCCGGCAAGGGCACACCCTGCCCTTGCTGCACCGCTCCATGCAGCACCACCGGAGGGCCAGCTTTTCGAAGCCGGGCCAGGTCCGCTCGGAGCTCCTCGTTCTCCTTTCGGAGAAGCTCCATAGCGGCTGTCAGGCGGCCGACCTCCGCCCGCATCTCGGAGATTTCGTCCGACGTAAGCCCGGCCTGAAGGGCCCTCGCTGCCGCCATAATGGAGGCCGTAGCAGCGGGTACCACCTTGTCTTTGGAGGCTTGTATCCTCTTCAAGGCCACACCCCTGATAGCTGCTACCACGACCTGCTCAAAGCTGCTGGCGACTCGCTCCGCCTTGGAGCCGCCAGCGGCGTCCGGCTCACCACCTGAGGTATCAGAGAGCCCCTCCATTGGCAGCCTCTCGGCTCCCTGGGCCGGCTCGGCTGGGCTAGCTCGGCTGGGCTCGCTGGCTCGCGAGCGGTGAGCCCTCTGCCCGCACCCCGTCCTTAGACCCCGCCCCGCCGGCCAATTTTCCTCCGGCCCGAGTTCAGCCCAACATCAGAGGACGACCCCTGGCCGTCCCCTGGCTTGGAGCGCTTCTTTTTGAGGAACTTTGCAGCCCCCACCTCCACGAGCTCCGGGCTCTTAAAAGAGCCCTTCGCGCCAGATGCATCGTCGGACTCCGACCCCGCATCACTCCCTTCCTCTACGGCAACCGGGGTAGCCGGGCGCACAAATTGTGCTCGCGCCTTTGGCACTCTTTGTGCTTTTTGTTTCGGTGCCGAGGACGTACTGGGAATAGAACCCAGCGACTCCTCAGCACCGGTAGGTGAGCCACCCTGGCTCAATGCGTCCCCGAAGGACGGGTAAAAATCCGAATTGGATATTGGGCGTTCATTGTCCCCCCAGAATACGAGGGACTGACCGAGCTCTGCTCGGTGAGGGATTCTCCTACTGCGGAGCAGCGGGTACCCTCCTGGGGTAGTTTGTTTTTATGACTCGCTTCCATTGTTGTTGCTGAACACAGCTTTGCCTTTTTTATGGGGTGGGGTCCCCAGACCACTCCTTCACCTCAGTCATGTCTGATGAGCAGACACGTACTAGAGGTGAACCACTCTTCCCACTCTCCAACGATGAGGAGAGAAACGCGCGCCGTCCAGAACACCAACAACTGTTGAAGTCCTCAGACGGCGCGCCCCTCGCGGAAGTCAGATGACATTGACTCCGCCCCATGTCTCTCTTAGTCAGGTATCTCACTTGAGGCCTTCCGGCATGAGTGACTCTACCGGCAAAGCCCCCAAGATCATTGAGACACGCAAGCCCCACCACGACGACAGGACGGAGACACACTCGGTGGGGAGTATGATCAGACCTGACGCCACTAATTAAGGACGAGTCTTTTATTTTACAATTAGTAAATACGTTGTCTATGCATGAAGCTGAGGTTGCTGTTATTCTAGTTGCTTCATTAAATATACATTTTAAATTGAATGATTTAAACAATGATATAAGCTTACATTTATCTGGTGAATTAACTAATAAATCAATATTTAGGTCACCACAAACAAAAACTAATTTATTATCTTTAAAAAGTTTGCTTAATATTTGTTCCATAATTATTAAAAATGATGACAAGTTCGATGCTGGGGGTCTATAAACACTTAAGAAAGTATGGCCTTCAACCTCTGCACATGCTACCTCACATAAGCGATCAACAGAGCAAGCAGTGATATCCTTCCTTTCCTTATGTTTGAAACAACTATTACATAATATCAAGGTACCACCCCCCGTTGAGGACCTGTTGTACGCACTGGCAACTGAAAAATTATTTACATTAAACAACATCCTATCCGGTTTTAACCAGGTTTCACAAAAACATAAGATATCCAAATGATATTTATCTATTAACAATTCCACGTCTAGGATTTTGCCAGAGAAGCGATTTATATTTTGGTGATAAAGTAAAATATTCTTATTTTGCTTCTCTTTTGTGGAGTCTAAAAGTTTAAAGATTCTACTACAGTATTATTAGAAAAACTAGATAATACTGTTTCGTCACTTAACCTAGTCTCAGTTAAATTATCAATAACTGCGTGTATATTGTAAGCTAACAGAGTAGCCAATACATGTTGACTTTTCTTGGGAAGAAACATATGTTCCCCAATTAAAACAAAATCTCTAACAAAATTGTTAGTATCAAAATACAATAAACGGTCACTATGACGACATGGCAAAATATGCATTACGTTGTTTAAACTATGAATATAATTGTTTTCTTCTACATGCAAATGATTTGAATATGGTAATACGCATAATATTAATTTACCCAATTTTAATTTAAGTAGGGTGTCGACACCATTAACTATGTCCCATTTATTTAAGCTCAGACTGTTTCCAATTAAAAGAACTACAGTAGTCTGTTCATTCATTTGTGTGTGTTTTATTTTATGAACAAGCTCGTTAAAATGCAGGTTATGGTAACAACAGTTAACTATAGTATGTTTAGAGCGATTATTTAATAATGATCCAAAACCTGCTCCTAATCTATCTGAATAGACCAAAACATTACTTTGAGTGGGGTTTACAGTTTCTAAAGTATGAGTTAAAACAACATGCTGTGACATGAGAGGTGGCGGAGTGGGAGCACAACTACAGATGGGACTGTTTGTCAGTGACTCACACATTTCTGCATTGCACTTCACCAGGTCCACCAACTCACAGGCCCCTTGCATGCGCTCACTTAACATTTGTTGACTAGACTCATACTTACAAAAGATTTCCTTTAGTGAGTTTTCCCTGCTCATTAATTCCTTCTGAAGGCTCTGTATGTCAACATCATACATTTGTCTGCTAGTTTCCAACTTATTATTACAAACATTTAATTGGATTTGTAAGTTGTGACGCTCTTTCCTAAGATTAATGTTACACCTATAAACATTATGTGTTTTCAAGAGTTTCTTGTATTTTTTTATATTTTTATTTATTTTAATATATTTCTTAATTTTATTATGACTAGTTATGATAGGACATTTAGTTAAGGTATCTTCCCCAGTCAGGTCTATGGTGACGGTGGGATTTTCACACTGCAGTCCGGATACACTACCAACCAGCTTGTTGAAAAGGTTATTGGTGTTGGCAACCTGTTCGCTGGCTTTCAGAGAATTGATGGTGGATATTGTGTTGTGTGCCTGGCACAATTCTGCTTCAAGGCCTGATATACGTTTCAGTGCCTGTTCATGAGTGTCACTGCACTGTTGGAAGTCTGACACTAGTTGACGGAGATGGTGATGCTGGTCAAGTATGTCCATGTGCTGGGTGTGAAGTTCTACAAGCTGGGTCTTGAGTTGAGTGTTTCTGTCATTTACCCTCTGGACTTCAATCTCGCTGTCCTCTCTTTCCTGCAGCAGCTGGTTCGAAAGGTTTGTTGATGCCTCCAGCTCCTTCAGTGCCACATTGAGTTTGTTATTCATGTCACGAACTGTGGCTCCGCTGGTCATCATATTCTCAATTTTCCCGAAATGGCACCTGGAATGTGACAAGTAACAGCTGAGTATATGAGTTGAGAACTTGAGAAGATAAGACAGTTAGAATTTAAAAAGACAAAAATAATAACAAAAGATGAAGTTCTAGAAAAGATTATGAAAATATGGAGGTATTAGAAAATAAGAAGTTATTTTATTTAAGTAATTAATCAGAGACTATTATTAATTATATTAGCATTGAAATTAATTACTGGGCTAGTTTATTTATGTTAGGAAAATTAAGTACATAATTTAATAAAGAATTATTATATTATGATTAAAGTTGAACAAAGTTCAATCAAATAAACAATAAGATGTTTTTTAAACAATAGTAAATAGCAAATTATGAATATATAGTGTAAAGTAAAGTTTGTAGTGTATGTTCTATGTCTGGGGCAAGTGTTTTCGTCGTCGATTCTGCTTCCACAATTTGTCAAGCAAAAGGAGACATAAACGGTGCCCGTGTGTATTGGACGTAGTTCATAACTCTGAGCAGTATTTACAGGTGTTGTATAGTGTGTAAATATAACTACAATAATGAATTATAAAAGAAAATACTCCCCGGGTTCGATGAAATTCAAATTCACAATCCAAACGTTGACATTTGACTTAACAAAATTATGGAATAATATTGTATTATCACAAAAAAAACACGGCACAAACACTGAGTGTGACACTTTTTACTAAGATTCTAAGGTAAAGAATAGATTTTACACAAAATAAACACAATTAATTACTAAATTAAAATGATTTAGCTACGAGGTCGTTTTTTCACGACCTGTCACAAGTGTGCACTAATTTATTGACCTAGCCGGGTGCCACGGGTCCGAATCCAAGTTCCCGTTGAACCCCCAGGGGTATCCTCCAGGGGTGCCTTGGGTCCGCAATGAGTATAGGTTATATAAAGGTATAAATAAATAATATAGAATAATATACAAATTATAATAATACTATATTATTATATTAATAGCCTAGTAAACCGCAGCAGAATTAGGTACTTTAAATAACAGAAAGGTCCTCGCGCACATTTGGGAGTGGCGCGAGGAGGCGAAACGCCGGGGTGAAACTCCGCTGCCGCGAGAAATCACGGCACAGCGGACAGAGCTCCGGCGGGATCTCATGGCGACATGGAGAGTGCGATTGTCGCAACCCAGCGCTCGGCACGCCACAATTGTGGCGATAAGTCCCCTCTTCGAGGAGTGGCTAGAGAGGCGCCACGGCGTCCTCACCTTCCGCCTGACGCAGGTCCTCACCGGACACGGTTGTTTCGGGAGGTTCCTGTTCAGGATAAAGCGGGAGGAAACGCCCGGGTGTCACCACTGTGTGGATCGCCCGGAGGACACGGTGGAGCATACGGTAGAGGTCTGCCCGGCTTGGGCGGAGCACTGCCGTGTCCTCACGGAGGCGATCGGCGGCGGCGATCTCTCGCGTCCGTCCCTGGTTCAGGCCATGGTTCGGAGCGAGAGTGCATGGGAGGCCGTCACCTCCTTCTGCGAAGCAGTAATGCTCGCGAAGGAGGAGGCGGAACGCGTGAGGGCAAGGCAAGGTTCGCGCCCTCGCGCCCTTACTCGCCGCAGGAGACGCCCCAGGCGTCAGGAGTCGCAAGCCGATTTCCGGCCACCGTAGGCGCGGGCCTGCGGACGGTGAGCGATGGGTAGCTCGCCGTCCGATAAGGACCAGGCCCGGGTCGACGATGCGTTGTGTTCCACGCTCGCCTCAAAGAGGTGTCAGCTCCAACTGACGGGGTCCGGTAGGACCAATGCCTGCCAGGGTTGCGAGTTTGTCCGAAAGGGATATCTTGACCCTGGCACACAGGCAACGGAAGGAACACGGGTGGATTTTAGTCAGTAAAAGTCTGACAGGCCCTCGCGCTCCGCCCAGAGCGGGAGAAGTTATTTGATAATTTCCCACCAAAAAAAAAAAAATACCCAAGCCTTGGATATATAATTATCCTGACTGAAGAACGCACTGGGGTTGGGGCTCCGTTAGGAGTAGGTATTTGTTGTGTTCTGTGGGTTGGGGACGCCCCTTAGCCAGAATGTGAAACAACGTTTTAGCTCGAATAATGTCGGCGCCGGAATGCGGAGAATCGAGTACCTCTACCTACCTATAGACACGTCACGCGGAACCTATTCAATTATTTGGAGAGTACTTAGGTACAGTTTACCTGATTAACAGTATTGTATAATTTAGAAGCATTTTTTCAAATTTGTAAATGTAAAAGTGTAAAACAGGTCCATGGTAGGTTAACCTACCACTCAGGTAGGTTAACCTACCATGGAGCTGTTTATTAGATATGTTATGATGTAGGTATGTTGACTTAAAAAAGCTTGGCAGTTGAGAGTATGCGCTGATGGTGGCCCGTGTGTGGATCTTTCGGTTCCCTACAAAATAGTTGATTTGGATGGTGCTGATCCACGCGTCATATTCGTAAACGGGCGCCGTCAGTCTCAGACTGATCATCTCTTAACTGCCACGGCTTATTTGTAATCTTTTAATCTTATAATTTGAATTGTTTTTATTTTTTTTAGTTTTCACATTGTTCTCACATAAAGAAGCGACAAGAATAATGTACCCAGGATTTTGTAATATCTTGATTTGAAAGAGTGTCCTTGGAGTTTCTTGCCTGTTCTTCTCCATAGAGATCTACGTTTTGGATTGGGCAAATAGTTTCAACTTTCTGACTAACTGACCGACTCTTTAACAATTCAAAAGTGCCTGTAATTGGTTTAATTGTTATTAATGCTTTGAGTTTCACCCATGCCAATTGGTTTTAAAGAAGTCTGATTTCGTGTTGGGCGAGTAGATAGGTACGTACGTGTCTCCTCCTGTCTCTCAAAGAGTGTAGGCAGTAGCAGTAACTGTTAGCTAGCATCATTCTTTCTCGATAATTTATGAGGCTTCGGCCTCGTGGGTTACTAGCTATAGGCCTCCAGTATTAAATTATCATCAGGAATCAACAATCTTATAAGGTTGTTAGTGATAACTGGATATACTTAGCTAAAGTTGTTTAGGTAATAATCAGTCTATAATATTCTCACGGCTGGGTCACTGGCCTCCTATCTGTGAGAGGGAGTGGGCTACGCGGGCCCAGTGCGGGTTGGTGATTGTCAAACAATCAATAGGTAGTCTTTATTTATAAACATAGGTTAGTTAGATCATAGGTTAAATGTCACGTCTTCAAATTTTTGGTCCTAGGACATGTCGGTTTCCTCACGATGTTTTCCTTCACCGCTTTGAGAGCAGTGGCGATAAAATAATTTACACAAAGTGCCTACCTGGGTTCGAACCTACGACCTACAACTCGTAAATCGTCGTTTCCACTGGGCCACCACTGCTGTCTGCTACCTACAGGTAAACAATCCCAAATAAATAACACAGCAAGTTCATAATAGTCATTTATTTATAATTTTAATACTTTGTCGTTTTCTCGCCTCAAATAAATTATAATCCCACGTAGACACTCAGATCATTTACGAATAATAAGTAAACAGTAGTCACTAACTCGTATTCACATTAATTGATTAAATAAATTTATTTCTAACTAAACTTAGTAATTATAAAATCATGTTACTTAAAATTATTTAGCTAAACAAACCCTCTGCCAATAAGGCATAAGCTGCTTGACGTTTAAAAGTAATCATTTAAACATGTTCAATAGCAATGAACCTGGGTAAATGCAATACCTTTGAGCACTGGTTTCATGAACGCGCGATCCAGTAAAATGGCGATTTTACGATCGCTGCGTCTGTTGCTGACTAGACAATCGAGTCGTCACAACGATAAAACTTTGCGAGCGTCGTCGCTAATGGCAAGTTCTGAAGACATATCAAACATTCTTAGAACGTAGGTACGTAGTTGCGCTCTACAATCGAATTTGATTCAACACCAAAAACGTCGTAAAGGTTGCGTGCTCGTAACTTCCTGCGTTCAAGGAGCATTTTAACGATTACTTACGGCAAAATGCTTGGCGAGAGTCTAGACTACTTATTACTACATTTAGCGCTATACTATGGCAGTATTGCAGGAAATTAGAGAGCATACAACATGAGGTTCATAATATCAAGCAGCTTAGTGATGGGCTTGCTGCCTCAGACGGCTAATCCATGGAACGACACTGCTAACGTTTGGCAAGATTAATTTGATTAGGTACTATTATCTATACTGTTAGTTGCTAGCAAGTTAGTGTTAATTTTCCTATAATTTCGATGTTACAATGTCAATGTTGAAAAATATTTGTGCTAATATCTTAATACAATAATCGTTGCGTTTAGTCGCGTCTGCTACCGTCATTTAAATTAATTATACAATTTGGAACGATTCTCTCACGTTTCTCTAGGAAACAATTCGTGCGACCAGCGCCTCACTCACCTAAATCCTTGTCGAGTCACTCTTTAAGAATTAATACTAAGAAGCGTACAATCGTACATAGTGAAAACAGGCTTCACAGCCTGAATGGAACTAGGACAGTAATGCATTATGAAATGGATCCTTAATTTTTATCGGTGGTATCATGCTATGTAAACCTTGTTTTAGATTAACTTATCACTAAATACTAACATTCGTGGCCGCTATTGCCTTTGTGTCTTGAAATAAAAAGTGAATCTTTCAGTTTTCAGACAGACTACAATAACATTTTTCATTAAATAGATAAGTATTGAAAAATACATCGTTATAATACAAAAATCTATACAAATCAAACTAAATAAACCAGACCAATAACACATTAACATTTCAATATTTTATTTAATAAAATGAAAATCCCTCAGAAATTCAAGACATTTCTTAGCGGAAGTTTAGTAATTTACACAGCATGCCAACGTAACTTTTTAGTGTTCATTATTTCTCCAATAGTTCCTATATGAGTTGATTAACGGCACATGGAATCGACTATGATCATGGTCGAGTATAATGAGCAGCCTAGAGCTATCATAGTGCCCATGGCTATACTGGAGTGGTATGTCCTGAAGGTCTTCAGGACACGCAGGTAGCGGGGACAGTGTGCGAGTTCACCTAGGATTAGGCGACCGACCTGTAACAAGAGAAACACATGATTTAGTAAAGGACCCTTGCGGAAAAGATGATTTGGAATATTTTGTAGTCGACTAGGAGAATTTTACTCGGAAGCCTTTCAGCTACCGATGACAAATGCATCAAACACTTAATGTTCACGTAGGACGTCATTAATCAGATAAGACAGGGACTGATTTTGAAGAGCTAGAAGGAGTCCTTGGCCTTGTATTCACAGGCTCACGATCTCATGATCCAAGTCACGGATATCTATACCTACCTAAGTAATAAATTCTAACAATGTATGGACTGTGTGAAAGACAAAGAGATTTAATAATTTAATGTCCTTGGTGAAAGATGATATGGCTAGAAAGGGGGTGATTACCGAGATGAAGACTAATAGAGAAGTATGGAAGACAAATACATGTAACGCATGTCACCGCATATAAGAATCCTTTAAACAGATTAGAAGAAAACACATTTCCAAGAAAACTAAACCAAGACTAAACCATTGCAAAATCGTCACATTGCAACACAGTCAATCAATAAGTTCCTTTATTTTCACGACGTGTGCATATTATCATTTACTAAGAACTAATTTCTACAACAGTGCAGAAAGCACGTGCAATGATTCTCAAGTCATCTTGCAATGGCGTCAGGTGACCGTTGTCAAGTGAATAGTTTTCTACTTTTTATACGACTCTCAGTATTGTTTAATAAAATATGACAGCTTAGCAGACGAAACTCGTGCCGTTACTAAGGGTATCCTTGAACTTTGATTTCTGACTCTGTTCCGTATTCATTAGAAAGCATATTGCAAAGAGCATCTATAATTTTTGACAATGATATGACGAATTTTTTGTTTATGTCCGTCGTCAGTTCAATGGCTAATTGATATAATCATTCTGTGTTTTTACGACTACCATGAAACGTTACACAGGAATGATTCAATCGTCTAAAACCAAAACTATCGGAGAACCTCTAATTTTGTTACAAAGTTGCCTAAGCTTGGGGATCTTTGGTCAAACAATTTCTCTCAAATTAGACTATTAGGATCGCGAAAAATTTAAAGATTTGGGGAAAGGCCTTGGCCCTGGAATGGGACAGAACAGGCCAGACTATTTTACTTACAGATACTTATTTTATAACTATAATTTTAAAGTGTACTTACTTCTTGTCCACCACCAGCTGCCTCTTCCATCTGTGTCTTGACATGCTTAGCGTGAAGCATGGGTCGCACGAGACGCAGGCGCACGTACGACTCGATGCTGAATACGGCTAGCAGCAGCGCTAGCTGGAACAACCAGAATAAGAAGGTTTAGTATAACTTTGAATTGAGAACTTGAAAAAAATCGTTTTTTTTTGTACTATACGTATTTGAATAAACAAACAGAGACAGGTGGTTTAGTATGAGGTTGAATTTAGAACTTGGGACACAGACTTGTAGTTGAAAAAAACGAGGTAGACTTCGGAGTGTAGTTTTCAGGTTTTCAGATTTCAGTGGATTCAGGAGTTCTAATTATAATAATATTGTGGGTAAGAGAGATGATTCGAGTAGATTCCTTTTTCTAAGAGTAAACTTTATTTTAATTAGAAATGGAACATATAATATTAAACCTAATGACAATAGGTACCTAACTAAGTAATGGCAATCTTTCAATCCCGAAAGGCATTTCTGTAAAGATTTACTTAAGCTCTACAATAGCTAAATACAATTCTATGTTTCTTTCCGTATGGCTTGTTGCAGAACCTACTGACCTAAGTTGTCACGTTATTAATTAAATGATTAACAGTCTCTTTTGTAACCGTTATTTCCTTACATCCGGTTCCGACATAATAAAAATGGCGTTCATTTTTAATCCGTCTTTTATCCAGAATGAGTTCAAGCGAATTAATCCGACCTTTTAACACAACCTTGCATTTACTTCAGATTACGCAGTATCTTGTATTAATTTGTATGGACGCAAAAATATAGTATTGATTTGATACAAAGAATCAAGGATTTTACAGTCTCTATGCAATTTACAATTTTCGTGCCTAATAATTATGTTCGACACATTGCATTTTCAACGTACGAGTTGTTGAAATGATTGCTAAAAAAATACTTATTTGCAACTACGTATTTTTTTCAATTCTATATTCTGGCATCAAAAATCATCAATCATTGTGTGCAATGGTGTTGTTCTATGCTGCCTAATAATCTTGTGCCATAATTTTTTTTTTTTGGCCTCGCACGGTTTGTGCATTTAGCCAGTGTCATGTAAAATTAGGTAACAAATACAAAGTTATATAAATAATTATGAAATGAACTCCACTCAATGCATGATAAAGATGATTGATGATATCCCGCCCCGCTCCCCTTGAGTTTAAGTAAAGACGCGGCACTTTACTGAAACCTCGCGCGGACTTCTTGAGAGAACTTAAAGTTGTTGCACTGTTTTGTTTCATTTGCCTACATTAATGCAGGTTCACGAACTCTTAATGGTTAATAATCCACCACTATTACACATTAATATTCGGCTAAACACAAATTTTTGAAAATAAAACAAAACTGCTAACATGACGCTTCACTTTCCCGCCAAGAAGTCCCCTTGTGCCATAATGCTAATTGCATTGATAATCTGTTTGCATTCTTAATTTGAATATAGATACCTACTTCTTCTTCAGCTATATTGGTAAATTAAAATTGACCAATGAGACCCATCATAAATAATTTCTTCAAATTGCAAAAGCCATACCTACTTATGATTTGGAAGTTTGCATGAAGGAATTTATATTACCATGACATTTATAATAAAGGACCAATGTAACAAAAAAATATATTTCATAAACATATACTTGAATGTAAACGTGCGTTTTTTATTACCCTGCCCACTGTTTAAAATCGTAATCATCATTAATCAAAGTTATTCGGTCAATTAAGTTTAATAAAGATAAGACAGGTGCAAATAAAATAAAATGTAGGAACAATAACACTGAAAAATACGTCCATGATATTGGTAAAAATAAATCTATACAGGTACCTACCTAATAGGTTTTGAAGATACGCAGAGAGCTTTTACTTTTACTCCTTTAGGTAAAATTCACAGTATTTACACTTAGATATAGGCACACACAGCTAAAATTACACAAATATTTAACCCAATTAATTAAAATAGCCCATAAATTAATATCTACAGCGCAATAAATCGTCCTAATTGATCGAACGTGTGAAGACCCCCAGATAGCGGGTCATATTGTGTGTCAAACATTTCATCATTTGATTTATCTTCCAAGCAAAAGGGAATACTAATAAAGCTCCATATTATGTAGCTAATTGAGTTCGTTATAAACTTGGTTCTAATGGCCGATGGGGAATAAATTCCGTAGTTTAGTGCTAGTAAAACAACTGGTAAGTTATGTAGAAGTTGTTTTTCATTATCAGAAGCCAAAGTAATGCTTAGGAAGTGAAAAGGTAACAGTTTCTGAAGGCAGCTTCCATTGAAATTGATTTTACTACAATTTGAGCCCTTTTATCAATCATCGGGGATATTGCGTTGAGATAGCGGATTATGAGGTTATGGTTAGCTTCCCTGAAGCTTACATGAACCGTTGCAATACAGAATTTACTTTAATAAAAATAGGCTTTATTCTGTATGAGCCCAAATTTACACCACTTTGCAAGCTGCTCAGCCAACACGAAAATGTCAACTGTGACATTTTCGTGTTGAACAGACATAACACAATTACTGTGCTATGTATTTCTGTTCACAACAAATGCAAAAGTAAAGCACTATTACTCTTTATCATGATCTACTTTTACCTCTCAAGTATAATGCAAATACTCAATAATCAGAACATAATAATTACAACAATTAATGTCAATGACAGTCACCCGAGCATAAACTGCACTTTACGCATTGGCGCCATTTAATTATTTACTTTATCATATGCTTGAAGTTTATTGCAGACCTGCGACCTTTTGCTGATGTCTTACGTGTTTACAGTACTTTGTTGTAACTCAGTCATGTAAGTATGTGCTAATTTTGTTTGCACAGGATGGTGTATAATGAAGGAACGTTTAGCGTGTATTGCTCTACCTGTGTATAAATCGCATTTTGTTGTTAAATATTTTGTAATTATATGGGTCACTGACTTCTTATTGGTCAATAAGGCCTTAAGTTAACTTACGCCCTTATTGACCATTCGCTTATCAACTACCAGAAGCTAGTTCTATCTTGCGCTAACCCATAGGCGATTATTTGTTCCCAGTCCAGGATATTAATCTGACGCTGGTGAGGATCGCCAAAAAAAATCAAAGCTGATTTCGATTTTTCTGTGCATTAAATAAGTTTTTCTTTTCGCTACGTTGAAGTTGAAGCAAGCCTTAGTCCCACTTTCCCAGACCCACAAAGACCTCCAATTCTCCTAAGCCAAGTTTTTGACACTCACCTGTACCCAGGAGGTATGTTCGAACTGCGTGAGGCACTGCGTCCTGTAGTAGGCGAGGAGGGCCAGCAGACTGATGACGGCGTTGAACGCGTAGTACACGGGGAACAGCACTGTTTGGACGCGACCGAACTCGTGGCGGGGCAGGTTGAAGTACAGCACTATGCCTGTGGGGAGAAGAGAACATTTTGTTAGTTATGTTATGACGCTAGAGGAATATTCAGAATAATATACAGATTAGTTTCCTATTCGTCAAGATTTAAAACGAAAAGTCGTCATCAAAAATATTGAATCTCTTGAAAATGCTATTTTATTCATCTTAAAAACACTGACGAAACTGCCGTATCTTTGATTATCTAGCAAAAGTAAGTGGGATAACAAAAAGCACAAACATATAACAACAACAAAAACAACATATTAAAAACCAGAGCATATATCTACGTAAACTGTAAAATATTCCAGTGTTCTACTAAACATATGACTTATCTAGAAGGTAATATGATTGATAACGATGTGTGAAAGTAGGTACCTACTCGTAAACAAATGCTTCACCCACTCGATCTACGTCAATAATGTGTAGTACCTTACACGGCGATCCCGCGTGTCGTGGTCCCTATTACATAACGACTCGTCCAGACATTGTGCAAATGTCTGGCGGCACAAAAAATATTTGCTCGTCTGTGGTTGAACCTTTGCGCGCGACCCTGACTGAGGTTGACGATCCCCTACTTCATCATTGTGCCCTAGTAGCAGATGAAGCTTGATGGATTTATGATTTCTGACTGTTAGTGATTTAGTAAGAGAAGGGTCATCGTTTCAGGGTTGTCTTTTATAATTTTTGAGTATCTTGATTATTGTTGATTAGGAGTCTTAATTAGTTTTATCTTGATTTTAACTGAAGTTATTACAGATTTTCACAACTTTCTATTGATTTTTCTCTTTCTATACGTTGAAGAATGTCGTGATGACGACGGAAAATTAAAAAAAAAAAGTCTACGTTCGCTTTTACTTCTAACTTTCCGTTTGTCTTTTCTTTCAAATGTTCCAATTGACCTTACGTATCGTATAGGTAGGTACACTTGTAACAACATTAGCCATTAATAATACTTTAATCTTAGACAGGAACAAATCAGTAAGGTCATTTCAATGTGTCGTGTCACCCGGAAGTCTCGGAACGAGCTATGTCCGCGAACTCCTCCACCGGTTGCGCTCCAAATTGTTCTAACACAGTCCACAATTCACAAAGGATGTTGACTGTTTCGTTTTATACAGGCTGCTCTGTTTAATGCATGTGAAACTGTTTTGATTTATTTGGTGAATCATTCGATCAAATATCACCTGTCTTTCTATGAATATTTATGAACTGCCTGAAGCTTCGTGATTGAAATGAAATGAAATCGTTTATTCTGTAAATAGGATATCAGAATCACTTTTACACGTCTTAATAAAAATTAAAAAATAAGCTAGATGTAGTCGATTATAATATGAAACGAGGAACAAAACTGGTTGATTTATAATTTTTAAGTAGATCGAGCCCATATAGGTTATTCTCGTTAATAATTTCAATATTTCAAATGGTTATAGAGAATTGTTGTCATGTCAAAAAAAGATGCAGGTTATGGAACTGTCATCTACATAAGCTATGTATGGCTTAAGAATATCCAGTCGGCGATTTTGTACCCTAGTATCATTAAAACCAGAGAAAAATCTCTAATAAATAAAGATTTGTTCTGCTTAATAAAAATACGTCACTTAACTTACTTTGAGGTGTTAATGTTTTTAATTCAAAAAACATAAATGTAAATTATATTTTTATGTTTCTACATGCAAAATCCTTGTAAGATATTTTGTAGCGAATTTGTGAAGTGTTAAAAGCAGGTTTTTAATTCAAAGTGCCATTGCGAAATGGTAAGTATACATAAAGCTTGTTTTTTTTTTCTCTGGCGCTAAGTACAACATGGCGGTAAAAATAAAAACTTTTGCAAACCTCTTCAAAAAAACATTCGTTCTGCAAACCACTCGAATTTTGTTATCAAAATGACAATCATCTCTAAAAACTGGTTTGATCTCAAAATAAAAGAGGTTTTAAGTTGTTCTTTACGAAAGGATTTACGATAAAAAGAAAGGAACCATCAAAATTACGGTTTCTTAAAATTTGAGACATGCGATGACCACTTAGTTCTCATTACGCAATTACTTCATTATTAATTATTGTAATACTCTGCAAAGAATGTTTCGTGAGTCCAAAACTAATTTCATGAACGTGAAAGCTCAAAGTTAACGAATTTTCAACTTTAAACTTACACACGAAGGATTAAAATTATTTGCTCATGGTTTGGTCATTTAAAATTACTATTTTTGGGTCATTAAAATACTAAGAAGCATCATTTAGTTCTTGAATGAAACGCGTAGACTTTGACCGGTGACTCCGCCCACTGATTTATTAAAACATCGTGAAAAGATGTTATTGTTGATTTTCTAGCGGTTCCCATTAGTTTAGAACCCTAATTATTGGGTAACACCCTATCAATCAACATCTGAATGATTTTGAAGTATATTGTTAATCCATAGCTTCATATGTTCGAAATATTTGTTTGCTTAACCACGTAAATAACGCAATGAATGTTGTTGAACTATCAAAATGAAACCCATTGCTACTTTAAGTGTGTTACGCAATTACCCCGCAGGTAATTTAGTGGACAGAGTACTTATGAGAAATCATCTGTCTGTAGTTTTTATATTTTTGTCATACTAAGCCAGTGTCAACCTGACGTATATAATTAAATAAATTACTTCAAGCGTAAAACGTACTCGGCAATTTGCTAAATTAGAAATCAGGGTTACAATAATAATTCTAATTGCATTTGTTTAACAATGTTCCCATTAAGTCTGTCCTTGTTTGCTACAGATCAGGTCAGTAAAAAAACAAACGGATTATAATTTGGTGACCATAGACCAAAAACATGAGAACATTTAACTACATTACTTAATTATTAAAATATTTTATATCTTTATTTTATGCATATTTTGGGATGCAGCTTATTGGAATATTTAAGGTAGGTAAGTCAAGAGCAATTTTAGGACATAACTAAATACCAAAACATATCTAATATAATTATTATTATAGCAGACAAAGGAGCTACCTATACGTTTTATACAGAAGTGAAAAATCGAAGCGATATCTACACCTATTATTTTTTTTAAACCAAGATCATCAAGAGATGTCCGATAACAATTATATTGATAAATAATATCTGATGTAATAATAAGAAACAAAGGAACGAAAACAATGATAAACATGGAACAATCAACTCTGCCGACACGTGCAACTGTGTAACAAACTGCAGACGGTGGAATTTCCGCTGGGATATACGACAGTTTACGACACTCATGATCAGCCGTTTTATGTATTTGTTACTACAAAGTGCTTCTTCGTGTAAACTGAAAAGTTTTATGATTGTTACTGGATTTTAAGATTTTGCTATGGATAATTTATTTAGTTTAATAACGTCCAGCTATGCACTTTATGTATAACAGAAAGTGAACAGCGAAAAAGGATATATCCCTATACATTCATTCATCAGTACGGTACCTTTTTTTTTTTTTACTTCTCCCGCTCTGGGTGGAGCGGGAGGGAGTGTCAGACTTTTACTGACTAAAACCCACCCGTGTTCCTTCAGATGCCTGTGTGCCAGGGCCACGATATCCCTTTCGGACATGCTCGTAACCCTGGCATCAGTACGGTACCTAATAAACGTTTCAAAATTCTTGAAGAGTTTTCGAACAAAACTTCTTCCGAATAATTACAGTGTTCCGCCTTCTTCAAATACAACGTTCTTTGATAAAAACTGGTGTTACTCAACGACAAGACGGTAACTTTTTTATTGGAACCTCGTTCCTTCACGTACGTAACGCGCATGCTCGGCAACCTGGTAGAGTTCTTCGAATTTTGAACGAACATGTTTCTGGATTTTGAAATAAAATAAATAATTTGATTTGTGAGAACATTTTGCGATATCGTAATGGATAAATTGTTTTGTGTTTTATTAAATATCTAGACTTCGTTTGAGACCTAGACTTAGACTAAATTAACAGACATTTCTTGGCACTCTTCGCCTTTTTTTGTAAGGTCAAATGACTAAGGGCATATTTTTAGAAAACCAAAAATAATTACCTACAAAAGTTAAGTAACTTTTGGCAATCATTACTACCTACTTGTTGATCATCTAATCGTCTGATCTCTTTGGGTATCATTGATGAACAGGTCTTACTTTTCTAAGTTATTTTTAAACCAGAATGTTCCAGGATTAAAACTTACCAGAGACAAGGGTCATCCAGACTTGTGCTCCGAAATGCGTAGCGACGGCGACGACGTATAGTGCCCTCCATCCACGGAGATTACTGCTGGATCCAGGGCGGCTGAGCCAGGCTAGGAGGACGACCACAGCGAGGGCCACATGAAGGGGCTGAGAGGTCCTGGTAGCGATTCTGTGGACAAGAGAAAGATGAGATTTAGTAAGGTAATAGGTATTTAAATAAATTGGGATAAGCAAGAGAATGATGATAATAGTGTTATTTATTTCTGTGAATTGCTGCAAAAAAAAATAACACATAAAAAAAAAAAATCTTTTAAAACTAGATGAGGCCGGTGTTTTCCATCCGACTACCTTGAGATATACCGAAACAAACTCAAGAGGTCTGTTTCTTTGGTGCATCATGCTCATTTTCTGTAGTTTGGTACTGCCCTAGATGTTTTTGAGGTACTCAAGGACTAGAGACAGTTGGTTATAAATAAATAAAGTCTAACAATCAAAGAAGCGTGTAAAATATACGTAAGTGTAAAATGTGCAACAACAGTCTAATCAAACCTCAGCGTTTCATAAAATCATAACAGAATCAAGGTTGTTTCAAACTGCCGATAAATACCTACTTGCAGTGGTTATTATATGCTACCTCCTGCTGAAGCCTTAATAAAGGATGGAGAAATTAAAATAACATGCAATGTTTTGCAAATGAGTGATTTTGTATTTTCTAATAAAAAAAAAAGAATGAGCTACCTATCTTAAATTATACGTTCGAGATGGAAAATGGTGATGGCGACTAAGACGAAAATTGCTGTTTTAATAAAATATGTAGTACCTATTATTTCAATGGAAAATCAGTTTATAGTTGCACGTGAAAAATTATCAAAAGCCTTTAGACTGCGCTAGGTTACCGACCGAATGTAATCGATTTTCACACGTGAAGTAAAACAAAACGGCGCGAAAATTTAATTCGTACAAGTTGTCGGTCTGAGAATAAAAAAAAACGGCGTATCATTTGTTACTCGTGCCGAAAAAAGCTGTGACGCCGAGTGACGTCAAAATTATTTTTGATGTCAAACTTCTGCGGCGTTTGGAAAGAATAATAAATAATAATATAAAATTGGACGAGCATTGAGAAAGAAATTTCAAGGACGTGTCACGTTTAGGCATATTTCGTTACATGAGAGAGAAGAAAGATATAACTCTCTCTGTCTCTGACACTGAATCTCTCTTATTCTTTGTTTTGAAAGAAGTTTATTCTATCACGTGTACGGTGCCGCACGCGCAAATTACAAATTTAAAATAAAGAATAACTTTTTATGACTTTGCTGTCAAGCCTGCCGGCACGTTTTTATCACCTAGGACCCCTAGCCTAGGTCAATAATATCAGCGTTGCATTTTATTTTATACTTTCAAAAGTTTGGGAAACGTTCATAACCATTTTAAAATCGTTTAGTAAGTTAACGGATACAAATAAAAGGAAACTGACAGCTGTTGATCCAATTCACCACTTACACATGCTATGTAGTGGAGTTTAAGTAATTTATTGCCCTCAGGGCTGGTTTCGTTTTACGTTTATAATACACATAGCAGACGGTACTTACTTTTTTCCCTAAATCTAGAGCAAGAAAGGAGGGCAGGTCCAATACTCGTAAGTTTGAGTTGCAAATCGTGCAAAGTTCAATTATGTTTTTCTTAAGGCTAGCGTTTTAGTTAAAATTTTAAGTAAAACATTGCTTCCTATTATACTAAATATTATAATATCTACAGTAAAGACGTGTGAACGTATTTTGTTTACTAACTACTAAGCAGCCTAATTTATAACGTGTGAAATGTATTACATTGTTTTCGGAAAACTGTGATAATAAAGTGCCTGATTTAATTATGATAAAAGTGACGTTGCAACTGATAATAATTACAACAAATAATATTTGCTTAAGCATTAATCATCGCATTGTAGGTACACTCACACTACGAATTAACAATATAAGACCTAGATTAAAATAATGCAATAAGGAGATCACTTTTCCACAGTGTGTCAATCCGTTTATTATCCATGAATAATTATTATTTTCATCATTGATTAAAGCAGGATATTTTGAACGGATAATGATAAAATTGTTTAAAATAAGATTATTTTATTTCGTATCATTCAAGCCTAGATTTATATAATTTTAAAGTTTTGCATGTATAAAAAATATTTTATATCGTTGCAAATGTCACTGGTAAGTAGTTTAGTTACTACTTTTTTTTACTTAATTTAATTGGAAACTTTAAAAGAAATGAAAGAATGACATTTGTCAGTACTAACATAAAACGATCATGTCTTATTAACATTTATAATATTGTTTATTAATTTTCATATGAGCCATGATTTTTGGTATTCTTGCACATCATTACTGAAAGTTAGGTTCCTATATTACGTGCGTATTTTTTCAGTAAAAGAAGAATTGCTCTGAGCAGATTAGTGATTGATCTACCTGTATCGATTATTTTTAGTAATAATACCATCGTAATAGGTTTGATGATAAACAGGTTATCTCTCAAGTCCATTAAAACTTTTCCCTATTTTAATTAGGTAAGCTGAAAAAATATTATAACTCTGTCTATATGTGACAGAATAATACCAAACTTGATTGTTTATCGATTTATTCAATATTCAAGGAAAATATACTTATTTTGTTAATTATTCGTTCCCTTTAAGATAAGATAAACGCTACTATTTATTCGGGATGTCATAACACAAATATTTTTGAAACAAACGTGTGCCGAAAACGCGTGATTCTGGCGATACGCCACGTCACGAGCTGGCTGCGTTATTTTTACCCAAAAATACCCATACGTAACAAAGTAAACAATTGTTTGTGTTTATTTTGTAATTCTCGTTTTAAACAGCTGTTTATTTCTTTGTTATTGTTGGGTTCAAAAAACTTATAAGGTTGCCAGTCTGTTGACTGGTCTAAGGTGAATTCGATTTTCACTTTACTGTTTTTGTATTTAACCCCATTTAACATAAAATAAATTTATTAAATAACAGTGGGTTATTTTTGGACAGCGCAACTCTTAATTAATTACCAATATCTTTCACGTGGTTTGACCCTGAATTGACACGACGCTTTTACGACGAACCGTTGAACACATTTGGAAAATATGCTTAACATATTTAGCGGCAATGAGGACACAAATCAAAAGAATCGTAAATATTTGTTACTTTCAATTATTTAGAGGCATTTGTTTTTTAAATATCACGTAGCAAAGATCGTTTTCTTTAACTCTATTTCTGTGAAATTACACTTTGTAATATCAGCATGACGTATATTGCTAATTTATCTCTTATCGATTAGGAATTAACGGCTGCCGACATGCCTCCACCCACGTGCGTACTTTTAATTAGTTCCGACCTTAAGTATCTAGAACTTGTCATTACATCAATTGATTGGTGTCATCGTATTTTGAATGATTTTGAGGTTAGTCTGGTTTTCTTGGCGGGTGGTTGTATTACGCGCGTAATTGAAAGTCGATTTTCGGAGATAATCGTAACGGTTTAACCGTTAAATTTATTTTACGATTATCTCCGAGATTTCAGACAAATTAATAATCCACATACTTAGATACTAATAAAACGAAATTAATAGGTAAGTTATTGTTCTGCGTCTTTCCTACTTATTAAACATATTTTTTTTTACAGCTAAATTATTACATGAAGTTATCTTGCGTTTTCCGCTATTTTAACGACGAGACAACAACCTACATTTTGTTTGAAGACAAATACTCTTTTATTTATATCATAATTGGATTAATTCTAAATTCCTCAAGGTAAGCTTAGATAAATCAATACATTTATGTCTCTCTTAAAATTAATCTCCCTCAGTTTACTAATTGAATTGGTTTGGGGCGATATTTATTGGGTATCGTATCGATATCGATTTGAAAGAAAGTTGCGGTCAATCGGCAGTCAGTTTGCAAACAAAACACTGGCAGGAAAGAATAGACAATAAATTTATAAAAAGAACCCACGGCGGCCATTATTGTGAACAAAAAGGCTTTTTAGATGGCTGTTCTGTATGTTTCGGCGGGAATCGATTTGCAATGCAATTTTGAACTTGAACGTCTTGAATTTGCGAAATCCGACGATATGGTCAGACCGGACCGGAAAGCATAAATTTAAAACCACATTTCTTGAATGTTTTAAATAATCTGTTCTAGTTTTTATTGGACTGACAGTTGCAATGGTTTTTTTGTAAGATGTGAGTGGGCGGGCTGATATTGGCTTATCGGTATTTCATTCAATATCGCCTCCTAGACCTCCTAGAGAGACGTGTGTGATTCGGAAATTCTATTGTCTAGATTGTAATATTATGCAGTTCGTATATTTTTGCTTTACAAGCCGTTTGTGACAAATTGTTTCCACACAACATTTACGAGACAGGCAAGCTTCTCTCTTTTAATAGATAAATTAAACAAAATCTTTTATCTTTTAAATTCACAAGATTTCGGGCTGAAACCGTTGGTTATATACTTTTTGTTAAGACACCATTAATAAATATTGATATTCGACCGCTTATTGCCAGTAACGCAATTATCTTCAGATTTATTTCCGCATCGGCATGCCATTCGAAAGAATAGCATGAAGTGGAGATGCGAAATGCGTGTTATTGCGAAAATCTTACTTCTAACCTAAAGAGTGAAGGGATCTTTAAAGGTAACTTTTGATTTTCCTCTAGCGAATTGAACGCTGAACCAAATAGGATTTCAAGAATCAGACCAAATAAATTAGACTTTAGAGATTTCTAAGAATACCTACAAGGGGATAAAAGGTTGAATGGCCTAAAATTCGTGACTCAAAAAAGAAAAATGCCTGACTGTCGAAAATAATATTAGGAATAGGCACGACTTCTGTAAATGAAATTATCAAATATAATTTCCGGAAATAAGTATAATTTTTGATCCAGCCTTTAACAAGAAGTTTAATAAATAATTAAACTTCTTGTTAAAGGCTTGTGCAGACTGGCGCGATATCGCGGGCGACAGGCAGCGCTAGTCGTCAAGTTATAACCTGGTAAGTAGGCCAAGGAAAGCAAATACATCTAAATTATGATTAATGTAAGTACCTACACCTAACGTCTTTAATGACAGTCAGTCATCCGTGGTTGGATGGTACCGGTTAATCAATTGCTGGCGCTAAGCTGACCACAAGACTATGATGCCGCCATATTTTTTATTTTATAAGTAGTCTGGTTCTACCGGCCACCGGCATTAATCAAATATTTATTAGTTTCCTACGCTATTATTTGGTTGGCAACAGAATTTATTTTTTAAATATGTCACGACACGAAGTATCTTTGAAATGGAGCTCGAAAAGTAGTATAATTTTTTATTTCACCCATCTATTTGCATTCTAAATATAAAATGGACTTAGTTGGTCACTCACATGTTGCTAATTGAAGATAAAAAAAGCTGCGGTCGCTAATCTGTCTGGGTCAACCGTAATTATGTGAAGAAGGTATCTTAAAAGAAAAGAAAGAAGATCTTCACAAGACTGATGATAAATAATGAATCATAATTCAAAAACTTTTTATGGGGTTAAACTTAAAAGTGGATTTCGTTTAGCTAGTCCTGATTAATTTTGCTAAAGTAAACCTAAAGTAAAATAGCAATCTTGAAAATATGTGTCCTTTCTGATAAAAAAATGTTTTTGTTTTGATAGCCTAGTTCTTTAGAAAATATGTCTGGTATCGGAAAATCATTATTAGTTTAATGAGGTACGTCAGACATGTTTTTATGAACATTTGCGTACAGTCTGATTCCGTATTAATTTAACTTTATTGAATAAACAACGTAAATTACCCTCACATGCGCTAACATGCTTTGTTTAATTTGCCGAAATTTGCAATAAAATATCTATTAAAAGCATCTACTTAACAAACCAGGGGGCCCAATTCTGTAACTTTGAGTTAAGCAACACGCCATTGACACTCTATCGACACACTACAGACATTATTTTGCCACTGTTGCAAATTTAGCAACAATAATTGGTAGTCTGGTCCACTATAATGTTACAATGGCATCGTGATGGCCAAGCTACGGTAGTCTTACAGACTACCGTAGCTTGGCCATCACGATGCCATATATTATAAGTGTATTGAGACACCACTGAAACGCCATTGAAGTTTTTGCAGAATGCCAAATTTGCAACAGTGGCAAAAGAATGTCTGTCGTGTGTCGATAGAGTGTCAATGGCGTGTTGCTTAACTCAAAGTTACAGAATTTTGCCCAAATGTCAATAACTATTCTATTGAGACCACTACTGACACACTACCGACACACTATTGACGAGTTGGTTATTTTACAGAATCGGGCTCCAGGAACAACAATGCATTTTGTAAACAAAAACACTTTTTTACAAGAAGATTACCTGTCTGTTAAATATTCGATCGGAATGCGACACAAATGTGGAATTCATACAGATATAAAAATAATATAAAACGATAAATAAATGCAGGGAAAAATAACATTGAAAACAAACAATTTGACTATTTTTACATTGCAGAATCTGTGTCATCTAGATGTAGAATATGGGCATCGTATAAAAATAACCACGACTTAAAATAGCAGTCTCACCGACGAACTAAATGTGCTCATAATTGTAATGTTAACTGCGGTGCCCAATGCACCGCAGTCAACTTTACAATTATGAGCAGTTCAAGATAAAAATGGCTGCTAATCCAACTTTAATGCCGCAAAAAACAAACCTATATTGACCATAATATATTTTGTCCCATAGACGAAGAAGCTGTAATAACGTATTCTATTTAAGGCAAAGGTAATGAACTGTTAGCATGTCGTATGTGGGGTCAAATAACGCGTGCTGAGTTATGTTACATGACCTTGTGACAGCGTCTACGTCACACGCTACGTCATCTGGTTCGAGGCGTAGTCGTGAGCGTCTTTTAAAGGTCACCTCGCGTGGAACGGTTGCAACTGATTCTCAGTATTGAAATTCAAATTGAAATAACTATTTATCGAGTGACCTTTTATATTGGTTTAAATCGGAATTAAATAATAAGTAAACTGTAATGTCCACTCTTGTTTTTCAGATAGAAACTGTAGCTATTTCTAGAACTAATAATGTTTCCGTTCAATGACTTTTTGACTTGTAGGTATGTGTGAATGAAATTTTTTAAGCTACGCTTGCTCCGGTTGCTTCGTGGATGGGTGACCATCCATTACATATCGAGACCCCTCCTTGTTAGTCCCGGCTGTCATTCGTATATCTTTGATACGTTACACTTTTACCAGGGGGTATCGTGTTACCCAGTAACTGGGTTGTGGAGGTTAGGTTAGATAGGCAGTCGCTCCATGTAAAATACTGGTATTCAGCTGCATCCGGTTAGACTGGAAGCTGACCCCAACATAATTTGGGAAAAGGCTAGGCAGATAGATAGGTATGTGTGAATTAAATCATCGTATAATATGTAAAGAAGATTAACATCACTCAATAGTTTAGTTGCAAGGCGATCCCCTCACACACCTTTGTAAGTGCTGTTTAAATATTTGATTTCATACGTTTATTTACTTTTACAGTCATGTTACTCCCTATAGTATAGTTAGCGAGTAAAATGACGAAGTGTGACGTTACTTTTAACTGTTGTCAAGAGTGATGAGTTGTCGTGATTCACATAATTATAGTCCTTAAGGTTAACATTGATATAAACCAATGGGTTGTAAAATTAAATAGGAACGAGCATCTGATTATCAATTGATTGTTGTCATTTGCCAGTGTCGTAACATGGTCGTAACACAGAGTAATAATTACGCAATGTAAATTGTCTTTTCCCCTGGCCCTGGAGTCCTGGACATCAAGCAATAGACAAGATTGTAAAACTTTTATGTTTGAATACGAGGCTTTTGGCTTCTTTGTTTGTGTGAAATTTATGTTATTTAATTGTAATGTGCGTTTTGTTTGTGCAGAATAAACAATTTTTCTTTCTTTCTATTCATCTCACTAGTTAAATTTTTATTTAATTAGTGTGAAAATTATTTTGCTATGTCTATTGACGCTCATTGTCCTGAACTACAATCACTAAATCACATTCTTTATTGATTAATTAACGAGTCACTTCATTCGTACTTGTATTTCAATATCGTATAAAGATAAAGGTAAGCGGATCTCTCAAAGACCGCTGCCTTATACGAAAACTTGTATGCTTCACACAGATTGTCTTACAAGGCGCCTCTGACATTCTTAATTGCATACTGCATATAATTATCCAGACAATTATAGCTCTTAAAGCAACACGGCAATGGCTTATATCGCAAATATATTTCGATCCTTATCGGGTAGTCCATGCCATAACTTTAGCCAATACGACATCAGGAATCGATATTTCATTTTTCGAATGCCATTTAAAACCTTGCGTTCGGATTCACATCTGTCAATAAACAAGATCTAGGCTCAGATAATGATCTAGGCCGTTGCATGCGTGTTCCAGTCGCATAACGTAACGGCATCATTAAGATATTTTTTTTTATAATCGGAACCTACTTATGCACGTGATGTTTCGAACAGTAGCGTTTCAGTCAATTGAGTGCACATTAGCGCTTACAACTAGTAATTACAGCTAATAACTCATTTAGTACGATACCGGAGCATTGTTTATAATTAAGTGCATTACAAAACGCCACATAAAAAAGTACCTTGATGCGTTTCCGATCTCATTAAAAAACTATAAATTATTTACTGAGCGAATAACTCTTTTTTAATTTATGTGTGGGATGGCAAAGCTACTACTTATTTTCCACGGTGTATACCTACGATATTATAGATTTCTTGACTAAGTAACAAGTTATTACAGTTTCATTATTTCTGAGTGTTTTTTTGCGTTTCTTCACAACTTGTTTAGGAGAGATTGAGTTGAGATCTCTTAATGAGAGAAAAGAGTACCGTCTAATTAAATTTAATTAAAACATAAATAGTTTCGTTCTGAGAATGAAATGTAAAACATCTATCTTCGCCTGAAGACTTGAATGAAGAACTTGTCTTAAATGGCGTACAGAAAAAATGCGTTCCTGATAAAAGTAACTGCTCGTATTGAATCTGTACGAACCGGTCAGTAATCACGAGTTGCGTAAGCAGCAAATTATTGCTTTTTTACGGTAATTTATGTGAACGTGAATACCTTATTGCGTACAGTATCAAATTTTCAATGATTTCGGATGAATGGAATTTGTGCTTTTATGAGAAAATAGCATATTGCAGACCATTTGTTTGAATTCTTGACAAATTCCCATCTTTCAGTTTGGTGGTGAGTGGTTTTCAGACCAGAGACATTCATTATAATGTGTTAAATGAATGTCAAGACAACTCTTTTGAAGTTTTTATACACCTACTTTCTGCCAATGTTATGATGTTAGAATTACTCAAAATAAAATCAACATTACGTTTAAAAATACTATCAGTCCCCCCCTTGCCCCTGGCCCTTGTTTTAATAATTTGTTTCTCAAAATAATTGTGTTGGTTGCTGAGAGTTCTCGTATCTTCTACAATTTTATTCATCGTAGCTACACAGCTACACTACACGACCTCGTTTTAAATTGTGCTGCTAACAAGCTGCCAGGGATGTTGCAGTTCATTGCAAAGTACCTATTTACAGTTTGTATCGACTCTGTAAATCTGAGCAACATGAAAATCCAACCGATTTTCAAGTGGCTCTCTCCGATTTGCGCGAGGTTAAGGTAACAAGAGAAACAATGATAACTATCCCAATGAAACTAATGGAAAACAAGAACTGATTTAGAAATTCCAGTTTAGTTAGTATCAACCTATCAACAATATAGAACAGGTTTAAGGATAGCATGGAGGCAGATATTTAGGCTATCTAAGAAGATATATAATATAATAGAAGCAGCGGTAATTAGACCATCTTTGACACATTCGTTGCCAGATGAGGAAGACCAAGTTCAGCATACACTTCTAAAGACAATGTTATTAATAAACAAGCCTCCTACACCGAGTCTGCAGCACGTCTAACCACTAAATGGGATGCAGAAGACCTTGCAGTCTTATCGGGTTATCATGCAGCGTTGGAAAAACATTGGCGATTTCGCACACTCGTTACAACGTGACTTTCGATACTTCAAGAGGTTGAAACGTGGATATAGTCTGATTGTCACTATCAATATTGTTAGTTAATCTTTCATCATGTGCTGGATGAATCATTGTTCCTTGAATGATACTTCAAACATAATTTTCTTGGTTTGTTGGTTTGGTATTTTTCGTTTCATCTTCAGTTAAGCTGATTAATGGGATTGGCTTTGCTTTAATAATAATCATTCGAATTATTTGTTTGATATTTTGTACTTTGTAAGAATGTAGATTGTTCTCAGTTTGAGAAGCTTTTGATATTCTGGGAAAGTTATTGGCTCATTTTCGGCAGAATTACTTAAGATCATATTACAGAACAATAAAGCAGAGGTGCTGTTCCTTCTCTTTTATAATCCTTATTTCACTCCCACTTTCACTCACATTACAGCTATAGTTTATAAAAGCGTCTTCCTTAGAAGCACTTAGGTTGCTTCTAAGGAAGACGCTTAAATGTTTGTTATTTCAGGCGTTTCAACAGTCACCGGTATAGCTGCCCTGACGACTATGAATACTATAAGAAACTTAATTGATCTTTATCCGATTCTTTACCTATCCTTCATCTTTCTCATCTCCAGCCTCATCGTGCCCTTTAACTATCCTTGAATCGATCGCCTTTTGACTCTTACACGCGCGGACTTAGTCATCCTTAGTGAGTCTTGCCGTCAGATAAAAGAGAATAGCGATAGTTTTGACCGATTGATTTAAAGATATACATACATATTAATAACACTATCTGTCAGCTTGTTTCTCTATCAGTTTATAATCGTATACGTGGGTGGCGGATTGATTAACGAATCGTTAAGTTGACGAACAAACGGTTGTAGATTTGTAAACTCACATGTAGGTACATGCGGTTATCCGTTTATCTTTTAGTGATTTTTTACGTTATATACATATTAATAGCACTATCTGTCAGCTTGTTTCTCTATCAGTTTATAATCGTATACGTGGGTGGCGGATTGATTAACGAATCGTTAAGTTGACGAACTTATAGATTTATAAACTCACATGTTAGTACATGCGGTTATCTTTTAGTGATTTTTTTTAAGGGAGTTAGTTTTTATTAGTTTCTAAAATATATCTTGATAGCAACATTTTCAAAAACAATTGCGTATTAGCCGTACCGAGTATTATTTTATCTTTGGATTTGCTGATACCTACGTTGTCATTTATTTTTACAGCTTGCAGCTGGTCATTGGACACTGGACAGGGGTATAGAAAATGGACCAATTACATTATTATTACTGTATGAGAGAGAGGTAAATGTACCTATGAGTATGTTTTTCGTATACTTTTCGGAGGCTTACAATTTTGATATCCCGAGTTATTGTCGTTTTTATTTAATTTCTTAGTAACAATAGGCACAGCCCTACCCTCAATTGTTTATAAACTCTACACAGAACATACTTCACAGCCAAGCAGTCTTATTCTGGTGCCAACTGTCAGAAGTGGGCTGAAATCGCTGCGTTCACATTGTACCTACAAGCCGTTTAATGTATTTAACATTTTAAAGACTTATCTACTCAAAATCGCATTGATAATATTTATGCGGTGTAATGCCTGTTGATTGCATATATTTAGGGTATCGGAAATCAATCGATATTGCAACAGATTGATTCTTGGTAAAAAAGTTTATTTGTGTATTTGCACGTTCGCGTATTCCGAAAATATTTGGACTTATTAATGATTGTTCTTATTTGTTTGATGGGCTCGGTTAGACCACTGCCCATTTAACCTGATTACCTCTAGCTACCTAATATACATATTTTCGTGTCAATCAATCAATCAACTCAGCCTATCGCAGTCCACTGCTGGACATAGGCCTCTCCCAGGCTGCGCCACAAAACCCTGTCCTCCGCCTTCCGCATCCAGTCTGACCCAGCCACCTTCTTAAGATCGTCGGTCCATCTAGCTGGGGGGCGTCCCACACTACGCTTGCCGATACGCGATATTTTCGTGTGAATTAGATAAAACTAATAACTAATTAGGTTCAATCTGTTAAGCCTTTTTTTCTTGTCATGTCAAAGGGTTTTTTTTCGATTGTGGAACTAAATATAATCGTGAACCGGGTTTTCCGCATAAATATCCTGCTAAATTTTGCCATTATTTTTTTAAACGATGGATTTTTCATTCTTCAGTACGTAATTGTAGTTACAGGGAAACTTCGTGTTTGCATTAATTGATTGGAAAGTAACAAAGGTTGTTTGAGAGAGCAGGGGCGAGTTTATGCTGTTTGAACAAGCGTTTAAAATGATTGATGATTTGGTCTGATTATAATATAATTAGTAACTTGAACGCGAACTTTAATAAGAAACTGATACAGTACTACTGGCTGCCTTCTACTGATGGCACTGATACAGTACTATAAGTTTCGAATTATTTAAACTGGGATTTCGAAAAGTTAACGACTTATTTTGGAATTACAAAATGGGGATTGCAAAACGTTAAAAATAAGTGTACCCCTATCTATATTTTGTAAGGCATTGACAAAACTATGTAACTTTCAGATCTTCGTGTCGAACTTTGAAGTTGGATCATAAGATTTAGATAGTTACAAATCTAGCTTAACTTTGTTTATTCACATTTGTACATCTGTTAAGCCATTGTTTTAAAATAATTTATTGTCGCAAACTTATAGATTACCTTCTTTCTATTTTTTTGTTATGAAACGTTCAGCAATCAGATAGGGTCGTGCTAATACGCGATTATACGATTACGATTATATGTATTTAGTGAACTAATAAATAACGAATTTAGTTTGATGTTATTGTAAAATATAATTAGGGTCAAAGTACACTTAAGGCTCTTACAAACACACGCGATATCGCGGGCGCGACATGCACCGACAAAGGAATTGTCTTTGTCGGTGCCTGTCGCGCCCGCGATATCGCGTGAGTGTGTAAGAGCCTTTACACCTACTTAAAATGTTTTTTTTTGTTGCGACTGCTTTGTTAAACATACAAGCGACTTGCCCCTGCTTCGCACAGTTTTTACGCCTTGAAAAAACATCGTGATTTCTTTATTAAATGTACCTAAGTATAATATTTAATATGAACAAACCTTCCAGAATAAATTATTTAAATAATGTTGAAAACCGCATCAAAATCCGTTGCGCAGTTTCAGTCAAACAGACAGATACGAAATGCGAATTTAATTTATAATATGTATGGAAATGATATTAGATATTATTAATGAAATGGATATAGAAGTGCACTCTTTAAAATTAATGGTGCATGATGCGTTTGAAGCAAGCATGGGATTTGAATATGGAATCTTAATATTATTTTCGAAATGTACTAATTGTACTTTTTAACAAACCTAAAACAACTGTGCATTGATAAACATTCGTGTGACTGAACCTGTCGGGATGCCTGCCAAAATCAAAGCAAGAATTTACAGTTTTATCGTTTTTGCGATATATTATAGTGGGAATAAATAAATAAATAAATAAATAATCTTTTATTTCGGACCAAAGAATCCATATAATGTTAGTATCATACAAAAGCTTACTATCTAGTGTTAGTACCTATCACCCTCCTCACAAACTGCTTCATTATCTGAGAAAAAGCATAAAAGCATTCTGAGATATTTAGCACTGAAATTCCGAGTAGGTACCTATCTTTTTTTTTTTGTACCTACGTAATATAATTCAAAAAGCTTTAGTACATTTTAAGACTCTTTAGAATTAAAAAACAGGACAATACCTACTTAAATGTAATTATTGTTTCTCAATTGTTGTCTACGTCAAAGAGATTTTACATGAAGAGTTTATTAAGAAATGGCTGATTGTTAGCTTATTTATCTTATAGAATATTGAATGTTAAGCATTTAACACGTGTTTGTCTAGCGCGTAAATGTATACGGCCATAAGCATAAATAAGTGTGTCAAACGTCAAATGTTTTCATATTTTCAAAATTCGAATGATGTTTTTTTTATTCAACTGAAGGAAATATAATCTCTGAATCCTTATCTCTATGGTCTCAATGCACTTTGATTCAATTTCAATTATCAAGGATTTAGTTATCTTTACGTCTACAATTTTTTTCTCCTAGCATTAATAAGAAATCGATGTCAATCGAAGAGACAAGGAAAGCAGATTACAACCTTATGGGATAAACCTGAGAGTGAAAGAGATAGAAACCAATGATTGCGTAAGACCTAAAAGTGTCAGTTTGCCAAAGCAGTGGTTTTTCTTCGACGTATTTATTTGTCAAGAAAGAGGTAACACGATAAAATATTTAATCGTTCTTCAGTCATGACCGGGACGGGATCCAGATCTAATAAGTCATTGTAGATGAGATAAGTTTGGAAAAGTTATGCTTTATTATATTGTCTTTCTCTTTAAAGATGAAAGATTTATGGTCTGTTCAAAGATATAAATATGTCTAGATACGAGTAGACAGCCAAAGCTGTGAACTCATCAAAAAATATTGCGTCCAACTGTTGGCCGCAAAGTTGTCGCACACTTGAATAACACAATGACGTGACGCGAGTGTAAGACGTATCTGTCACGCTATCAAAGTTGGCCTGTTTGTTTTAGTTCTTTTGCAGCACGACACTGTATCTATACAAAATAATCAAAGGGTCTGTTTTGAGTAAATAAAACCCGTGGATGGTAATGACAAAATATCTGTCCATCTGTATACCTATGTCTATATATTTTGAAAGTGGGTACTTAAATATTATAAGATCAGTGAATGCCAAGCCAATATCGAAATCTTGTTTTCTGTCTCTATCTGGGAACTCCTCAGTTACCCATCCCACACAAGTGGTTACCACGACTACAAAGACACCGCACGTCATTTGAAAGCGTTAATAATTTGCTATTTTTTTTCCAATATTTTTCATGGAAAAATAATTTAAATAGCAAATTATTAACGCAACAATACAAATGTCGTAATCTTTCATTGTTTCAGTATTTGTTACGTAACGATGGATTAACTGCCGATACGCCTCGATCGATTATTGATTCTGATAGTGACACCTGATATCTTGAACGTAGCTCTTAAAATATGGCATACCTAAGTATTTTTAAATAATTAAAAAAAGCGCCCGTGCGTACCTGGGGGTCTACTCCGAAGCGTTAAACCGAAGTATCGACCGAATGTTTGGCCGTTGCTTAACTACGGCTAACTATGGCTGACTACGGCGAAAAAAAAAAAAAACAACAGTCAAAGAGATAAGCCAAAGTCAAAAATGTGACTTTAAGTCGGGTATGGATTTAGAGTCAAAAAAGGAAACTATGGAAGTTATAAAAAGGCCGAACATTCGGCCGATACTTCGGTTTAGCGCTTCGGAGTAGACCCCCTGGGCTGACTAGTACTTTTGTGTTCCTCGAGATAACATATCACTGTTTGTATTCGTGAAACACGTATCTTGTTGACAATAGAGAACAATAGTATTACGTATAGGTATGAAGGAGACTTTCCCAGGAGGGAAATTTCTCGAATTTGATTTATTTGTTTGTGTATTTTTCATCTGCTATGCTTATGTATACAGTATACGTAAGCTTTTCAGATGAAAAATACATTTTTTGGGCAGGACAATAAGGCTGAATTAGTATGTAGTTATGTACCATGAAGAATGGAATGGACGACATTTGACACTCCATATGCAACGATGAACGGAAGGTGCAGAAAGTTTTGAGCGTTGACATTCGAGCGTTAGATACTTGAACTGGGAAATTGTACAACTTTAACTACCGGGGAGTTTTTAACTAAAGACGAAAAGACATAGGCATACCTAGATTATACGATATAGCCGCGAAATTATCTTAGGTATTGGTCTTTTATTTGTGGCCTCAATCATATCAGATACGGAATCCACTCTTTGAGTAGGTAAGTTATGCCCAAAAGAGAGCTTGCCGATTCAGACATAACAGATAGGTACAATGTTTCTCCATCTTTAAGAAAACAACATTTGGTACAAGATAAGTTTGATTGATTACTTGGAGCAGTGTGTCACATTGTTGCGAAATACTTATTATTAGTCGCAATCTATCTTGTAAAATATCTCAAGAAAAATCTGATTTTTATGCGCATTATACAGTGATAATATTTTCAATCATTGTCTTGTGGTGTTTTTCACGATGATCTATGGATTATTAGTCTTTCCATATACGGTGTAAGAACAGAGCAAAGATCTTTATCAGATAAGTAGAATGACAGCATCATCCAGTGATAAGATTAGGATTTTATGTAGGTACAATCTGTTATATCTAGATTATTTTGCGTCCTAGAAGTTGATTCAAGAGATTTTCTTAGATAGATCTATGGCATGTACATTTAAGGTTTTGCAAATTAAATAAAAATAAACTGTTTCAGGTGACAATAAACTAAACATATAATAATATGTAATATATCACTAAAGACCAATGAACTTGAAACATATTTCCTAAATATAATTATCATGATTCATAATATAAAATTATGCAAGGATAAAATTACATCACTTGGATGTGCCCGGGCACGAGGCCTTTGACATGATTAAATAATGTTTTGTTTTATATAGATAATACAAAATTACCTACGTAATTACGCGCATGTGGATGATAAGAAGCCAATTTAATAGAAAATATTACCTATTTTCGCGTGGCATTAGTAATGTTCTCATCTTGGCCCGCAGATTTTTTGGCACAATGTAAAAATAAATGATTTGCCAAGAGCAATAATTGATACGCAAACCAGAGGGCTAGTTGCGTAACACACTATCAGTAGGAATCAGTTTCAATTTGACAGTTCAACAACATTCATTGCGTTATTTACGCTGTTGAGTAGACAATTTTTTCTAACATATGAAGCAATGGATCAGCAATATACTTCAAAATCATTCCGATTCCGATTCAAACTGCGTTACGCAATTAGGGTAAAGTTTAGAAATCTGAATAGAAAACACTTAGTCTTGCCATTGCGATCTGCAATTTCACTCAAGGTACACATTACATATTACAGAGACTGCTTTTGGGAACGTGTAATATTAGAGTGCCAAGTTAATTACGGTGTTCCACAAGGCAGCGTGCTCGGTCCGACACTCTTCCTCATATATATAAACGAGCTGGGTATGCTCATTCTCCCGAAAGGCAAAGTCATAACTTTCGCAGATGATACAGCCCTCTTATTCACTGCAGACACCTGGAGTGAGGTCTTTGTGTGCGCCCAGTCAGGATTCAATATTGTATCGGACTGGCTACGTGACAATGTTCTCACTCTAAATGCGGAAAAAACAAAATACGTCACCTTCTCCATAAAACAGCATACACCGTCTCCATCCATGACGCCAAACACTATTATAGCCCACACGTGTGCATTTCCTCACTCCACTACATGCACTTGTATTCAAATCAGCAAAACCGATTGTGTTAAATACCTGGGTTTAACTATAGACAGCACACTAAAATTCCAGGACCATATCAACACCTTAAGTAAACGTCTGAGAAAACTGATATATGTTTTTAAGACCCTAAGAAACGTGACTGACGATAAAATAAAAAAAATGGTATACTATGCGCTGGCTCAGTCTTTAATAACATACTGCATCACCTCTTGGGGTGGTGCTCCAAAAACTACCCTTCTGGAACTGGAAAGAGCACAGAGAGCCATTCTGAAGGTGTCTTTGTTGTTACCTTATCGCTACCCTACAGCACTATTATACCAAAAAGCGAAAGTCTTGACGGTGCGTCAACTGTTTATTCAACAAATCATCCTGAAACAGCATAGACTTCTAACGTACAATCCTTCACTCCCTCGAGCTAAGAGAAGATTTAATCCTGTTGTGAACTATCATACTTCGCCTTCAACATCTTTTTCAAAACGTTTCTTTTATCACCTTGGTCGGTATCTCTACAATAAAGCAAATAGGGTCATATCTATTTATGAACTCAATAAAATAAAGTGCAAAATGAAACTACATAGTTGGCTTCAAGAACTCAACTACGATGACACTGAAAATTTATTAACAGTCATAACATAAACATCATTATGCAAATATGCTACGATCAAAAACAAAAAAGAATTTATTCTCACAGTCACACACTCTCACAACCCCCCCCCCCCCCCCACGCGCACAACACCCCCACACACACATCCCCAACTACACAAACTATAGATACACGCAGTACACACTCAACCTCACTCCCACCCTGATACTAACCATACTAACAAATAAATCGCAACTATAATTAGTAAGCTTTTAAAGAAAAAAAAAAAAAAAAAAATGTTAACGTATCCCTAATTGCATACCATTTGTACGAGTACATAACATAATTTGTTAAACTTAAATGAAGGAGTCCTGGGGGCCAAGTCTGCTAATGCAGTTGTTTCAGAATGGCCGATCATTGGCACCGTAATTGTAGAGTTTGACAGTTTTGCTAATCTTCTAATTGAAAGGTGTCATTATGATTTTCCAGTGACGTGCCACTGATACTCCATTGGCAAAATTGTCTGTATTTGGTAATCTCGTACTGACAAGCTCCAATTATTTTGACTTCCCTATGGACCACTGTCACGTCATTATGAATTTAGGAGGTTACAAACTAGTGGCACAATGGTCATGGCGTTGCCTTGGTATGGTCGTCATAATGACCAATCATTGAAAATAGCAGACTTGGCCCCCTGGTGACCTGAAATACAGGCCTTGAGCCTAGATTAGGCACCAGTCTCCCACAATATAATACCCCTATAATATGTCACCGTAGAAATAAGGCTAGCAATTGAGAGTAATATTGTGGAGAAAATAAACTATTTTTTATGTTTTTTTTTATGTTAAATATTTTAAAATCATTACAAAAGTTATTATTTTATACTGTAATCAACTTTTTTTACATTTGGCTTTTTGTAGACTTATTATCTAAAGTACTCATCATCTACCTAGCCTTTCCCCAACTATGTTGGGGTCAGCTTCCAGTCTAAGCGCATGCAGCTGAATACCAGTATTGTACATGGAGTGACTGCCTAGCTGGCCTCCACTACATTATCTAAAGTACTACTTATTCAATTAAATTGTATAGTTTTGACTCACAAAAGGTGATTCTATTTATATCATTATGTATAATATGTTATATGAGCGCTGAATCAGCATGTATATTTAGTTTTATTACTATTAAGTTACACTGCAGAGTAGCGTCTGCAGAGTTTATTCATAAATACATATAAATAACCTCATACGTGAAAATAAAACTAAAATATTTGTTATTTGTATTTTCATGGAAAACTAGAACGCATTAACTATAGCAGAATTTTATTGTAATTTTATATGTTTTACAGTTCTGTTTTATTTTATTTTGTAGGTCGCGTTTCCCGTAGTTTTGCAGACACTGTCACATCTTTACAGTTAAAATACCACATGTTTTAATTCCTGAAACCTGAAATACTTCCTGGGTACTTTCTATTGTTGAGGCAACCGTAAGAATTAAAGGCACGAACCCTATTCATTGGATATTACCGACTAAGCAATGTGTTTTATAGCGAGCTTATTGAAAATGTGGAGAGACGATTTTTCTCTGCAGTTTGATTGCAATGACTGCAGATTGCAATAACATGATCGGGTATAAACACTGCAGTGGACAGTCTTACGTGCCTGCAGACACGTTTTCAGACCACGTACACGATGTTATGAGTATAAACTCTGCATGCTAACTTATGGCTTTTACATTTTACGATTGCAGTGTTCTGGTTTGTTTTTTAAGATAGGAAACTAAATTGTTTTGAGCAAGATTTTACGGCTTAGTAATGGCACATTTACCTTTTGTTTTCAGTTTTGTTACATATATCTAATATTGGAAACAGAATACGAACTTATTAGCTTTGGCATGGCTCCCAAACGTAATACTAGCTTTCTTTTGCATCAGTTATCTTGAAACCTGACTGATTCTTTATCTAAAAGTATATTTTTCGTACTAACCATTATTGTGCTATTTCCCTAACATGAATATAATTATGTCGACCTCGTTCGTCTCGGCTGGGCACAGTCCTGCAATAGTTTCTTCCCTGTTATCATTTAAATAAGCCGGAACACTATTTTTTTGTTTTCCTGTTTGTGTTATTTTTACTACAGAATAAATATTAGTAAGTACTGTTTTATTTTAAATTGTTTGCATATCTACTTAAAAAAAAACATTACGTTCGTGGAAACATGTAGTTGACAGCGTCTAGTCAATACAGAAATAGATCGAAAATATTGTTTATTATTGCATTGTTTGTTATTTATTTGTTTTAAGATTAACGAGGAAATAATATGTGATAATAAGTAGTGCACATAAATGAGTCACACAATTAAATAAGTGATAAGGTTTTTTGCCACTATTGTATAATCATTTAGCATTTTAAACTTGAAATAATATTTAGTTAGTGATCTGTCTGTCCTTTTGTGGTAGAAATGTTTTGAACATATGTTTAAAAAATGCAATAAACCTTAGGCAAGGTAATATGGGAATATAGCCCTTCAACTGCCCATCATGGAAATCATTTACGTCTTCAGCACAGAGAAAGTGTAATACATGGCCTTTATATTAGAAGGTTTATTTTAACTGAGACTACTTAATGTCCATGCGACGTTATCAATTAATATTATTTTACGGCTATCGTTGCTATGAGGCAATACATTGTAGCCCGAACAGTTGCATAATGCAGTTACATTCCTTAATAATTGACTAAGTAGGTACCTCTGAGAATTTTGTGGAATATACAGAATGTCTGCTTGATTTGGTGGAGCCTTATTCCAAACAGGAATATTATATAGACGTTGATTATGATTTTGTGGCTGGGTGGAGTACCACATTCAGACCATCATCATCTGCCTAGCCTTTTCCCAACTATGTTGGGGTCGGCTTCCAGTCTAACCGGATGCAGGTTAATACCAGTATTTTACATGGAGCGACTGCCTATCTGACCTCCACAACCCAGTTACTGGGTAACACGATATCCCTTGGAAAGACTGGTTGTCAGACTTTTGGGCTTCTGACGACCCGTAAAAACTGTCAAAATCTACAAATGACAGCCGGGACCAACGGCTTAACGTGCTTTCCGAGGCACGGAGGAATCTTGGTATGAACAGATGGTCACCCATCCACTGACCAACCGCGGTAAGCGTAGCTTAACCTGATCGATCGACCCGTGCGGCAGTTATTATTTAGCCACAAGCTCCTCGAGTACCACATTCACATAACAGCTCAAAATACCTAATAATAGTACCTGCCCATTCAAGTTAGTCTAGGGCTAATTAGAAATTTACGAAAAACGGTCAGAATATCAACAGGTTTAATTTGTTTATTTATGTTATTGTTCAAGCTATTGAAAAGAAACGAAGAAGGTATTAATAAGTACTGAAATAATTACGTGTATGTAGTGAAATCGTTTTTAATTCAAATGGAATCTTTTACTGATTTTCATTGTTTTAATAAATAATGAATAAGGTACCGTCTCAGCCGAATACAATAGTAATTAGCGGTGACTATTATCTTTTTGTATAAAAAAAAGGTCTATTTGTCGCCATTTTTATATCAACCCGTGCCGTGAGTCCGTGACCAACGATAGTTTCAAGGTTCAAGAAGGCAAAATATAACTTTGTTGGTAAAAGAGAAACTAGGGTTGACAGCATTGGAAAAATACATAATTATTAGTAGTTACTTAAGTACCTACAGTTTCATGAAACTCTTATATAAGTTACAGCTTTAAGAATTAATAACGTATAATTAAAATCTAAAAACTTCTCAATACGCAGTATTATGGTCTGTCAAAATTACCATAATCATATTACATTTCATGAATGTTTTTATTCCCTTAAAATGTAGCCACACTTAAAAAGGGCTCTAAACCACAAAAGACTGATCTTATCGAATCCTATACATAATTCATGCATACCAGTCTACCTCAAAACGGTGCTAACATTCATCTGGTAAACCTTTTGGCTCAGGAACAGCCCTGTAATATCCGTGTCACACAGATAGTCTGACCTCGGCTTTAGGCTAGACATTTAGATATATCCTTTCTATTTGATACCTATTAATTTGGTACAAGTTCGTAATTGAGAGATAAACACGAAGAGAGACATTCTTGGAGATTCTTTCTCCCTTTTTTATAAAAGCAAAAGCGAGATCACTCTAAAAGCCATCAAACATGTGAAATTGTGGAAATCTTTGCTAGGTTTTTCATCGAGTTTCCTTGTTCCATGTTTAAAATCAATGTAGGTACCTTTTTAGGGTTCCGTACCCAAAGGGTAAAACGGGAACCCTATTACTAAGGCTCCACCGTCTGTCTGTCTGTCCGTCTGTCACCAGGCTGTATCCCATGATCCGTGATAGCTAGACAGTTGAAATTTTCACAGATGATGTATTTCTGTTGCCGCTATAGCAACAAATACTAAAAACCAGAATAACATATATATTTAAGGGGGCTCCCATACAACAAACGTGATTTTTTTGCTCGATATTGATAACGGTAACAGGTAGACACTTGAAATATTCACAGAATATTTAGTTATACGAGTATATTCACTTTAAAAATCGATAATTAAATTAAAATAAAACAAATATTTAAGGGGGGCTCCCATACAACAAACTTGATTTTTTTGCCGTTTTTATAGATAATGGTACGGAACCCTTCGTGCGCGAGTCCGGCTCGCACTTGGCCGGTTTTTTCTTTCTCGGTTTGTCTATCGAGCACGAGGCGTTTTAGGGAACCTTCCTAGATAGAGGACACATATAGGAGTACAGCTTTTATCATAATTATCAACACAGTCGTTGTTTATACAACGTGGCGATTAGGTTATCACATTAAATAGTACAGCGGTTATTACAAGTTGTTATCAGTCTGTTAAAATAATAAAAATAAAAATAGACCTAAAAATAGAAAACTGAATTTTTCTAACAAACTAAATAGCGTAAAAATTGGCAATAAATAATCCACCCTTGATACTACGGCGCACACGCCAAACGACAGTGAGACTAGCGGAGGGTAGGTACTTGCGCTCACGCGCGGGGCGTTATAATACATGATGTTGTTAAATACTAAAAGGGAAAAAAAGGTCTCACGGGTAGAATGTTAACTTTTATTAATTATTTTATTTATGTATGCTTAAAATACGTAATGTAGAATACGTGGTTTGAATTAATGTGATAACCTATTCGCCACGTTGTATAGTTCCACATATAAGTCTCTAGAGATCTAAAGAGTTATAAGGATAGTTCGCTTATTCGAAGTAGGTATACCACCAATAAAGCGTGACTCTAAACGATAATTTTGAGGTTGATAAAACTGAAGCATGTGATAGAATAGTTCATATTAACGTGTGTTAGTGTCAAATCTTTTAATTCATAGGTATTCATTCAGAATCTTGCTGTTTGCGGTCTCACATATACGATACAAGCAATTAAACGCCAGTCTGGAACAACCGCAAAAACTTCTATTCGTGGAAGTCTACTGACCCCAAATACATCGCTAAACTGGCTAAATATTATCAGTATCTATCGATCAAAGTCCAATCTGTCCAACACTTTCTTTTTCGTTGACATACTGATAAGGATACTTTTTACATTGTGACGTTATCACTTAACATCTAAACAAAAGTCTCTTTGTACTTTGGTCTATATAGTTATAAGAAATGCTCGCTACTATGTTGTATAATTTCGCACTACCCATATCTTCCCTGTTTTGTGGTGCCACTGGTTCATATTACTGCTAGATCTTTTTTTTTTAACGGCATCTCGTAGTTGACCTTGAGAGGTCTTCACTACTTCACCGGAATATCCTGTGGCTGCCTTAAGCTAGCTTAAAGCCTCCAGCCAGGGGATTACTGCTAGATCACGATAACAAATACTCATAATATAATCTAAGTCAGTATAGGAAATACTAAATTCCACTTTGAATAGGTGGGAATAAGTATGGAATTAATAATAAGTACCGAAGTGAAAAACTTTGATCTAAACTCAAATAATTGTGTTGATTCTGTTTGAACGCCTTCCATTACCACTTCCCATCTTTAGGTTATTGCGAGTGCTTGATTTATCATCATTCCAAGGTAAGTGTGTTAGTTAGTTAGATGTCAGTAGGTCGTAAAATTTCATCATCATCATCATCATATGACTAGCTTTTTCCCAACTATATTGGGGCGGCTTCCAGACTAACCGCTGAATACCAGTATTTCATATGGAGCGACTGCCTATCCGAACTACACAACCCAGTTACTGCATGGGTAACACGATACTCCTTGGTAAGACTGATTGTCAGACTTTCGGGCTTCTGACAACCCCTAAAAACTGCTAAAGATCTACAAATGACAGCCGGGACCTACGGCTTAACGTGCTTAATTTTAAAACACTAATTGTTCTCAACTTATCTTTAATGGTAGTTGGGTAAAGCTTTCCACAGAACCATTGAAGACTCAGTACATTCTAGGTACTGAGTCTTCAATGGTTCTGTGGATGGCTATAGAGAGAAACTATTGGAACTGGAGGCAATAAAAGCAGAAGTACATTAACGTTGAAGCCCAGCAAATCTTTCCAATCATATTATGTTCTACCGAAAATTATCTTAGGTATTATATAGGGCTACTAGAATGCATCATCATTACCACCATTATAAGGAAAAGCAAGTGTCTAAAGTAGGAGTTCCAATGGGTTAAAGATAAGGACTTTGCACAGATCACGACGATTGAGATTAAGATAATATCACGTCGACCTGAAATCTTTGTGATAGCTTCATCAGTTACTGATAACGTATGAAGCATTGCGCTGAAGGGTCATTCTTATCAATAGCATGCCGCGAGTGCATGAACGGCCAGTTTCATTAACGGGAATTTCTAATTAAGGTAAGCAGATTGGCTTTTGAATCATTCAAGATTGATTTTTGAAATATGGACTGTGGGTAAGAAAGAGTTTGATTTCCAAAAATATTTGTAAGTTGCTGTGGTAAAAATTAATTTATTTACAGTATGCAGTATTTCTAAGTAGGGAACAAAAAAAAAACCATTGGTAATCCGTAGTAACTTAGTACGTACGAAAGAAATTTTTTTCTCTCGGAAAATTGTATCGACCGTCTTTATCACGCGTCAGGCACGACCATCGGAAACTCTACAGCGACACGTAATCATTTTCCACCCGCTGTCAAATTATAACTTGGGCATCAAGTTCTGCATTATCACCCAATACGCTGAACAGTGTACACACAATACGCTGAATAAGTTGATTAATGCTTTTTCAAGGCCTTTTCTAGAAGAGAATGTTACGAACATAACCTAACAAAAAAGAAAGTCCGTACTCACACGTATGCTTTCGTCTCCTGCAGATGGACTAGGCCCTGCTTGAATAGGTCGTATGCAACCTTGGAGAACTTGGTGGACACAGCCAAAAGGTCTGGCTGGTATTCCACTTCCTTCTGCTTCTCTGAACTGTTGGGATCGGTGACAATGTTGTGCTTCTTCTTCATTCTCTCTAACGTACGCGACGGTTTCGGCGGTGGAGGCGCCGCCGGTGCCTTTTCGATCACATCACGGGTACACATGTTACACATTTTTTCTCAACAAACATGCTCTACGGTCACTGATCGTTTGGCTGGCGCGCGCGCCGTTCGCGTATATAAGTCGATGATTTCGTATCCCCCCACCACGAGCGTGTGACGCAAGGAGGAGGTGTGCATCGGGCGGCCCTGATGACGCGGATTCGTTGAATAAAATACGCGTAGAAGTCGTCGATATGCATCGAACAAAAATACTAGTAAAGATAAAAACAAGGCTAATCAATAAATTAAATTAAAATTACATTTGACAAGAGTCACTTGCACTTTTCTTTTCAGTGCAAACCACTGTCCGACTTTTTTAAATGACTAGTTATATTATATATATATATTTTTTTTTTTAATAACAATTTTAGTTGTATATACGACGATAACGGGAAATCTTGCATGTTTGAAGCGGTTTTATTGATCGGAATCGAATCGCTTATTTAATTCGCGAATTAAAAGTTTTCTTGAGACTCTTCTCAAGAAAACTTTAGAGAGAAATAGAAAACCGACAGGATGTTTGCCTGAGCGTTTTCTATTTCTCTCTCTTCTCAAGAAAACTTAAATTTTGATTTCTAAATAAAAAAGTCTCTTAAAAATAAACAGCATATTATTGCTGTTTGCAACACTTTAATTTTTTGATAGAATTTTCTTTTATGATCGTTTAATGAAATGTATGTACTTGTGGAATATCTCATTGCATTTCTTTATGCTTAAAACGACAATTTTGAATGTTTTCTCGCTATTTGTGTTTAAGATGATGTTCGCTTTGGGTACATAGCCATATATGTGAAGCTAGTAAAGTTAGTTTCCTCCACGGTTGCCTCAGTTTCGTGCCAGGTCTAGGCTTCCAGATGCGATCAAGGGGGTCTATTCCGAACATAATATAATAATCCAAAGTATCGGCCGAATGTTCAGCCGTTTCTTGACTACGGCTAACTATGGCTGACTACGGCGAAAGAAAAAAAAACCGCCCAAGTGCGAGTCAGACTCGCGCACGAAGGGTTCCGTACCAGCATCTATAAAAATGACAAAAATAAATAAATATTTGTTTTAATTTAATTGAATTATTTATTTTTAAAGTGAATATATATCTAAATATTCTGTGAATATTTCAAGGGTCTACCTGTTGCCGTTATCAATATCGAGCAAAAACGAGCAAAAACATCACGTTTGTTGTATGGGAGTCCCCTAAAATATTTATTTTATTCTGTTGTATTTATTGTTATATCGGCAACAGAAATACATCATCTGTGAAAATTTCAACTGTCTAACTATCACGGTTCATGAGATACAGCGGGGTGACTTAGCAATAGGGTTCCCGTTTTATCCTTTGGGTACGGAACCCTAGAAAAAGACAGTCGAAGAGATAAGCCAAAGTAAAATGTGACTTGAAATCGGGTAGGGACTCAAAGTCAAAAAGGATACTTTGGAAGTTATAAAACGGCCGAACATTCGGCCGATACTTCGGACTAGCGCTTCGGAGTAGACCCAAAGAAAAACTGTCGGAGGCGGCACATACCGAGCGATCTGCGGTTCGGAAAACTGCATAGTTAGGAGATGTGTCGCGTTTGGTGGATATTATCAGAGCTGTGGGAATGTTGGAAGGTGGTTCTAGGCACCGTGTTGTGGCAATCGCTCTGGGCACTACGCAGAGTGTTATAAGTGGACGCCGGACACAAAATAATATTTGTACGCCAATGACGGCTAGACATAGCGTTCTTTAATAATTACAACATCTGTACCTAACCTACCTATGCTCAACAAATAAAAATATTTGTATTTGTATTTGACACGTTACCGCATCACTGGCATTGTGGCAGAGCGATATGGAGGACGAGATCACATCATCACGCGCAGACAAGATCGTTACATACAAATTACCTACCTACTGCTGAACGAAATCATACAATGACCGCGAGGGTGTTGATTACGACGCTTCATAGCTCTGCAGGGATGTTAATAAGCGATCAAACCATAAAAAATCGCTTGCATGAAGTCAATCTCCGGTCTCGATGGCCGCTACGTGTACCACCTATTGAGCCCCGCAATCGCAGAGCCATAATGAGCATGCATGAGCAATGAGATACAATGGGCTCGTGAACACAGAAATGTGGCAAAAGAAGAGCGGCCTTTTGTGTGTTTTTCGTTTTTCTGACGAATCGTTCTTTGGTATGAGGCCAGATACCAGACGTACAAGGTATTGGAGGACCCCTGGACGCCAAGAACGTTTAAAATCATGCCAGGAAGTCCATGTATAGGTGGAGTGGTGGAACACTCATGATACGGGCCCGTATTTGGATCGGCGGAAGAACCGAACTCATGTGGATCAGAGACAATCTCAATGCACAGATTTCTGCTGAAACAATTGTGTCAAATGTTGTCATTCTTTTTCTGACCCAATTTAGTGCTTCATTTCTGCTTATGCATGATAATGCACGTTAACACACTACCAGTGTCGGTGAAACACACTTGCCGCTGCTAATATCAACGTCCTACCATGGCCGGCTCAATCGCCAGACTTTAAGTCCATTGAGCACGCATGGGATATGCGCCAAAGAAGAGCTCTGCCAAATATGGATGCCGTACACAACGTTGCGGACTCATATTGATAAAGTTACAGATTACTAATTGTTTATTTTACGCAATAAAAACCTTTAAAAACTTTTATTTTTATCTTTTTATCACGTTTTAATGCAAGACGTTAACTAAGGTGAACAATCCAGCATAAGCAAAAATCGCGAAAAGTCTTTGTTAATGCAAAAGCGGAGAGTACTTCGTCGATCTACACATACGAAAACATTTTATTTAATCAATCTAAATAGACATTTTTATTTAATTACAACAGGGCAATAAAATGTATTATTTAAAAAATACCTTGATCCTTAGACACTTTTGATGTGTTTAATAATAACTATAATAAGTAATGAATTTTTAAATGTAATTTTTGGGAAAAATAATAATATGACCTTTTCTTTAAGTCTGGCTTCAGCTTCACAGTGGAATGTGCATTGTGTTGTGGTTGACAAACACTTAAGACGCTGACAACAGCTAAACCGCAATCACTGTCAGACTGCATAAAAAAGAAAGAGAAGCGCGATGACACAACGCTTGTAATTTTATTAAATAAATTAACGATGAATTATCTATTTACTCAAAAATGAGTTGAATAATCGAAAATAAAACCGGCCAAATGCGAGTCCGTTTGTTGTATGGGAGCCCCCCTTAAATATTTCTTTTATTTTAATTTAATTATTTGTTTTTAAAGTGAATATATAAATCAATATTCTGTGAATATTTCATGCGTCTACCTGTTGCCGTTATCAATATCTAGCAAAAACGAGCAAAAAAATCACGTTTGTTGTATGGGAGCCCCCTTAAATAGTTATTTTATTCTGTGTTCTGTGTTCTGTGTTTTGTTCTGTGTTTTATTTGTTGTTATAGCGGCAACAGAAATACATCATCTGTGAAAATTTCAACTGTCTAACTATCACGGTTCATGACATACAGCCTGGTGACAGACGGACAGACAGACAGACAGATGGCGGAGCCTTAGTAATAGGGTTCCCGTTTTTTTTTTCGGAACCCTAAAAAACAACCAGGTTCTGCATTAAAATAAGATGTTCTTGTTATTAATTAAATACCAACCGTACGTTAATATTTAATACATATATTTTGCATTGGAACTCAAAGTAAAAGGTTAGTTGAGTTCGAGTTGTTTTTTTGAGAACGTGTTTTGGTAACAACCAAGTTCTGAGAAATATTGTCAAGAATAACATATATTTTTTCCGCTACCACAAACTATATAGTTTAAGAAATGCCTTCTTAGATCATTTACCTCTTGGGAATTTTATAAATATGGTTTTTGTGGTTAAAAGGCCGCATGGAATTCAACGTATTCAGTTTTATAGTTTGTAGATACTTTTTTCTTTTTTTTTTTTAGCGCTTGCGAGTACTTGTCGAACGTCTTTTTTGTACCTATAAGCATTCAGACTTCGATCAAAACATCTATGATCTCACAACGACTACGCAAGATTCCGTCGAATACACCCACAGGTTACAGGTGACGTATATGTCATGTGACTGACGGCTGAGATATAAACAAATACGTTTTGTTTGTTTTTCCGTGCTGCATGTGACTTATTACAAGATTTCTATTTGTATCTAATGAATGGGAAACTGTAGTGGTAGCGTAGGTTTTTCACCAATTTAAATGATGATCGATCTCAAGTATGTAGTTCGTTTAGGGAACATCTGTTACCGCACCTATTTCGGCGTCAAGTACAAATCTGTGCCTACCATGTTTAGTATTGAAGGGTGAAGGCTCCCGTAGACAAGCGCGACGCGACTCTAGTAGAACAATTTCTATGAAAACTTCATGGAAATTGTTCTACCAAAATCGCGTCGCACTGTCGCCTTGCGCTTGTCTGCAGGAACCTTAAGAGATTCAATGAAATTAGAATAGAAAAAGAAATATATTTATTTACAGGTATTACAGGAAGCACATACACAGGAACATGCATAACATTCTATAGTTAACAACAGTAAAATTCTTTTTTTTTATTTCAGCCCAGGTGATCCATATAGTGTTAGTATGAACTTAGCCTATGTTAGTAAAGTTAGTCTTTATATCTTAGAAAGTATTTTATATGTTCGCAAAAACTTAGGACTTTTCAAAATAAGAAGCGATTTCCATAATATAAATACACGTAGTAAACATGAAATTGTGATACCCAGATTTAGATTAACTAAAACAAGCAAGTAATTTCTTATAAACAGTATCTGCTTCTATAACAAGTTGCCAAAGTCGGTTATAGAACTTAGCGATGGAAAGTTCAAAACTCACATCAAACGTGTCCTAATCAAAAAAGCATACTATAAGATTAAGGACAACGTTGAAGACAAGGAAGTTTTGGCAATAATTCCTACTGCACATGTGGCTTCCCTGGCACCTCATTAACGGCATAACTATGTAAATGTCTATTAACTGCTGCTAAATTACGATTTTTATTTCTTTTTTTTACATACTTTGACATAATCTACAATTTTAATTTAAAATATTTATTAGTTAGGTACTTGTGGACAGAATATTTATTCAGTTTTGTTACAGTTGTAATGACAATGTTGTCATTTGGTTTAAATATGTAGGTTTTTATTTTTATTATTTTAGTAATATTTTATATAGATTCTTTTTTAATTTGTGAATGTGAGAACGTTGTAGGCTTAATAGACTGTAGCTTTGTAAACTATTTTTTATTTTGTTAAGTAGTTGGTACTTGTTGACGGGCCTACATTGTCCTCCCATACCTATCTATTAACACTGTAACTTGGAAACATTGTTAAAGCCCACTTTTTTTAAAAGAGTAACCGTAGAGTTTCTTGCCGGCTCTTCTCCATAGGAAACGACCAATTGGAACCATGCAACTAGCTTCTGACATTTCATAAGTGCCCATGTAGGTTTATGTGAAATAAAAAAAAATGATTTTGATTTTAAACTCAATAACTTATGGGAAAAAGTCTTTTCGCATTATAGTATGTATGAACTTGCAATAAAATCTCTTTCGCTATACTATTTGTATCAGGCTGGTTTTGGTATCATTGAAAGTTTAAATTTTAAAGAACATAATTCCAAATTCAAATTAGGAAAATGTGTGATTTTCATTTGTTTTTCGTACTGTCAAGATGAGTGAATCTAGTGAAGAAATTCGATACATTTTAAAATTTTACTACAAAAACGGTAAAAATGCAACGCAAGCCGCGAAAAAAAATTGCGATGTTTATGGACCTAGTGCAGTGTCTGTGAGAGTAGCACAAATTTGGTTTAAGCGTTTTCAATCCGGAAATTTTGATGTCAAAGTTGCACGTCGCTCTGGTCGCCCTATTACGGATAAAATGGATGCCATTTTTGAAAAAGTGGAGCAAGATATCAGTAGTTACGACGTAGCTGAAGAACTGGCAATTGACCACAAAACAGTTTTGGCACATTTGAAAAAAACTGGGTACACAAAAAAGCTCGATATTTGGGTACCGACGAGCTCACTGAAAGAAACCTAATGAACCGTGTATTCATTTGTGATTCTTTATTACGACGTAATGAAACCGAACCATTTTTGAAGAAGCTGATAACTGGTGATGAAAAGTGGATCACGTACGACAAGAACGTGCGAAAAAGGTCGTGGTCAAAGGCCGGTCAGGCTTCACAGGCTGTGGCGAAACCCGGATTAACTCGCAACAAGGTGATGCTGCGTGTGTGTTGGGATTGGAAGGGCATTATTCATTATGAGCTGTTACCTGCACCAGGCAGGACCATCGATTCTGAACTCTACTGCGAACAACTGATGAGATTAAAGCAAGAAGTTGAGAGAAAGCGGCCGGAATTAATCAACAGAAGGGGTGTGGTTTTTCATCATGCTTTAGCCACTCAGCAAAAATTAAGAGAGTTTGGCTGGGAGGTGTTAATGCATCCGCCGTATAGTCCTGACCTTGCACCTTCAGATTTCCACCTGTTTCGGTCTCTTCAGAATTCTTTAGGCAGTGTCAGGTTAACATCACGAGAGGACTGCCAAAACCACTTGTCGCGGTATTTTGATCAGAAGTACCAAAACTTCTATGGCAATGGGATCATGTCCCTACCTACAAGATGGCAAAAAGTTATCGATCAAAATGATACCTACATACTTTAGTTAAATGTAAATAAACTATATTAAAAACTGTTTTGAATTTTCTTAAAAAATGCGAAGAAACTTTTTCCCCAACGTATTATGTACCATAACTAAACACTAATTGGCTACATGAACATGTGCACGCACATGTCTGCCAGCCCAACCCCTTATAAATGGTCCATCAACCTTGTCCGCCAGTGTAGCTAAAATACTGTTGGGGCTACCCCTGAATCGTTCATGTAACACCAGCGAGCTGTCTTGCTCCGCACGAGTGCAGTCAACATGTCAAAACATCCAGATATTTTCGTATCGTTTTTGGCCGCACGGGGCTTGAAAGGTTAAGGCTCCTGCAGACAGGAGCAACGCGACAGCGCGAAGCGACACTAGTAGCACAATTTCTATGAAAACTGCTTTTTTCTTTCTATGAAAAGTGTCGCGCTGCCTGTCGCGCCCGCAGTATCGCAGCAGTCTGCACGAGCCTTTTTACGCATAAACCTCTTGCACGCGTAGCAACGCGTAGGACCACCATTGAAACGGGTTTTGTCGACAGAAGAATAGACAAAATGTCAGATTGTAGAACGATTTCTACCGTCTTAAGCATGGCGAGGTTAAAAGTTAAGAGAAGAAATGTTTTTATTCTTCAGTTGACAAAAGTCTATAATGTCAAGCATGACGACCAATTTTTCTCTACTTTTGACACTTGGAGGTAGAAACATTTCTTCTGAACAAGTGAATTGATTTTGAAAACTCAATTCAATATTTTCACCGTCCAAATTTCTTCTCACTGAACAATCTGGTAAGTGGGTCGTCTTAGGGGCGGAGTTGTAGGAGTTGGAGTATAGTTACGCTTAGGGACAGTATGAGCAGCAAACAAAACAAAAAAAATGGGAAAAATGGTGGGAAAGAAATTGTTGTTCTAGTCGAAAACCTTACAAGAGATGATCTTAAAAAACCGAAAAATTAAAAAAAAAAGTATTTTTCTTAAAATACCTTTACGGACGTACCGCCGTTGTGGGTTTTTTGTTTTTGTGAAACTATTTTCGGTAGTTTTTATTAATTAAAACTTGGCGTTTGACACATTTATTCGATAACGAAACGTAATATTATCGTAATTCTTAGCTTATCTATATCACTAGCTACCTCCCCGTTGCTAAGGAAAGAATAAATAATATTTATTATTTCCTTGGCAACGGGGAGGTAGCTAGTGGAAGACAAAGACATATTATGTCTTTGTCTTCATCATAGAACGCGAGTCTAGGGGTCGCCAAGTGCTCGGGCAGGAGAGATGTCGAGTTGCATAAAAAGAACTTTGTCTATTCTTGGTAGAGTAGAGATAGAAATGATCATCCTACGCGTGCTGGAATAAATACTCTAACAAAATGATGGTGGTCCTCATCGGACACGGTTGTCTCGGGAGGTTCCTGTTCCGGGTAAGGTGAGAGGAAACGCCCGGGTGTTACCACAATGTGGATCACGCGGAGGACACGATGGAACATATGGTGGAAGTTTGCCCGGCTTAGGCGGAGCACCGCCTTGTCCTCGCGGAGGCGATTGGCGGCGGCGATCTCTCGCGTCCGGCCCTGTTCGTAATGTGTAGTTCGCCGTCCGATAAGGATCAGGCCCGGGTCCACAGCGCATTGTGTTCCACGTGCGCCTCAAAGAGATATCAGCACAAACTGATGGGGTCCATTAGGACCGATGCCTGCCAGGGTTGCGGGTTTGTCCGAAAGGGATACCGTGGCCCGGACACACAGGCAACTCAAGGAACACGGGTGATTTTTAGTCAGTAAAAGTCTGACACGCCCTCCCGCTCAGCCCAGAGTGAGAGAAGTTATTTGATAATATCCCACCCAAAAACAGAAAAAGGTTTGGCAAAGTGATATTGGGTTTTTTCATCAGGAATTTCTCAGTAACAGCCCGGACTTTAGGTTGGCGATGGCGGTGTGATACCACCGTGCCTCGGAAAGCACGTTAAGCCGTTGGTCCTGCACCTGATCTCTCTCCGGTCGTGTCGGATTGTCGTCCTATCGGACTATGAGAGTGAGGGGAGAGAGAGTGCACCTGTGTCTGCGCACACACTTGTGCAATATAATATAATGTCTCCGCTGCGATTGGCCGCCATGGCCGAAACTCGGTCTGGAGGACCGTTATTATTTATAGAAGAAACCATGTGTTGGCGCATGCAGAGAGGAAGTATTTAATTCAGTTCGTAAGTTAGACAGTTATTTCAGTTTATGGACTTTTTAGTATAGATAATTTCAAACGATAGCTATTAACCTAACGAAACTCCGTACTAGTTTGTATAAATTGGAAACATTTAGTTATAGAGAGAGCCCTGGCACCCATAACACAAGTTTAATCTTAGCTTGGGTGTCGGAGGTAATAATCAGTGATTTATGCAGTTAAAAAAAAAACAATATTGTCATAGTACTAACCTATCGCCTTTATGTAAACTGTAAGGAAATAAAGTTTATTCTATTCTATTCTATAATCAATTTTTATCCCCCAAATATTCTCCTCGAATGTTTTGTAGCTGCAGATTTCCCTCTTAGGATTTCTTTTCGATACCTACTTCATTGATTTGAACATGCACTAAAGGATTTTTTACATCAGGTGTTTTAGGAATCATGTCTACCTGAGAGCCAATCTTGACGTCATTACATTGAAGTTAGTGACCCAAGTGGTCACTAACTTAAATGTAATGACGTCAGGGATATCAGGGAATAATTTCTCAATATATTTCGTATGATAACATTGATTCATTATTGTTTGTTTGCTAGATTAAAAGAATAAATATTGATCATAGAGTGTTATCTTAATGGTTATAAATCATTTGTTTTATAACCCTAATTTCAGTGATAACGAATATTAAATCCATTTCTTACTTACGAGTATCTTATTACGCTTTGCTAATCATTTCGTGACGTCACCGCCCCACTCTTAATAAGACTATAATATTGATAACTGATAAGGTATGATTACTATAAGGTATTATTTTCATACTTGTGTGGATTGGTGATCTCCGTACCTGTGTTATAATTTATTTATTTATTTCTCTTTAATGACCAACCAACAATTGTTTACACTGTTCAAATTATAAAACATTGTTTTACTAAAATCTAAGGTTAGTGTAACAATTTCTTACAGGTTAGCACCGCATGCCCTATATACTTAATCAATGTGCCACAAGCAATAAGTAGAAAAAACAAAAGAAAGAATTTAAAAAAAATACGTGAGATATTGAGATTTTAAAAATAATCATCTAAAGCAAATTATCCTTAAACCAAAGATATAAATATGTTTATATAGACAGTCATAGCTTTGAACACGGCAAAATAAAATGCGTCCAACTGTTGGCCTCAAAATGCACGCACACTAGAATAGACAATGACGTGGCGCGAGGGAGACGTAGCTATCACGCACCAGCTTAACAAAGTTGGCCTGTTTGTTTTAGTTCTTTTGCAGCGCAACACTCTATCTAGACCAGGGGGTCTACTCCGAAGCGCTAAACCGAAGTATCGGCCGAATGTTCGGCCTTTTTATAACTTCCATAGTTTCTTTTTTTGACTTTGAGTCCTTACCCGACTTCAAGTCACAGTTTTGACTTTGGCTTATCTCTTCGACTGACTTTTTTATTTATTTTTTTGCCGTAGTCAGCAATAGTTAGCCGTAGTAAAGAAAAGACCGAACATTCGGCCGATACTTCAGATTTATGTTCGGAGTAGCCCCTCTAGGTTGGAAAAAAAACAGTATTTTTCAAAAATTTTAAAACAAACAGTTCAAATTGTTTTAAACAAGTATTTTTTGTTTTTCATATTTTTTTCTTTTTAGTTTAGCCCATTAATTTCAAATCTGGAATTGAATGACTGTTTCCGACATTTGGATTTATTCATTCTGATGTACGAAATAAACTGGGTAGGTACCGAGAAAGCTGCAAAACTTGTCACAGTTTTTAAATACCTAAATAAGAAAAAGTAATTGTTGTCTTGTCGTCTTGTCTCTCTGACAAACAATTTTGATTTTGTAATAACTAGTTTTAATTAATTAACATTGTTATTTTTATTTCCTTTTAATTTATGTTTAAACATAAAACATAAAATAAAAGGAAATAAAAATTTAAACACTGCTAACAGTTATTCTGTGGAACTTGCCAAATGAGTGAGCGCACGTCAACAAGATCGCTATAGCTGTTTAACAGTTTTCAAAGCCGAGGGACGACAGAGCTTGCGCCGAGTACTGTTTTACGAACTGGCGGGTGCCAGGGAGGAATACGACCGCGAGGGAATCCAGCAAGAGCCCTAAACTGCGGACTAAAGGCTCTTACACACTCACGCGATATCGCGGGTGCGACAGGCACCGACAAAGACAATTCCTTTGTCGGTGCATGTCGCGCCCGCGATATCGCGTGTGTTTGTAAGAGCCTTTTAGGGACAATCAATTTTGCACCGGAGTATTTTGTATAAAATAAAAGAAAAAGAAAGAAAAATTGTTTATTCTGCACAAACGAAACGCACATTACATAAAAATAACTTAAAATACACACATACAAAGTAGCCAAAAGCCTCGTATTCAAACAATAAATGTTTGACAAAAATAATAATAAGTAGTAGTTTGTCTGTGGTAGTTTGTGTAAGAAAATGGAATCATCATCATGGTTAATTACGCATATCGCTGCCATCTTTATTCTGGCATCATAGCATTTTAAAACACCCTGAAAATATTCTATGAGCACTTTGTCAACCAGCACGAGTTAATTGCGTAACACAGTTTGAATCACAATCGGAATGATTTTGAAGTATATTGCTAATCCATTGCTTCCTAAGTTAGAATTTGTCCGCTCAACACCGTACATAACGCAATGAATGTTGTTGCACTGTTAAATTGAAACCGATTCCTACTGATAGTGTGTTACGCAATTAGTCCGCAGACTAGGTTTCTTCCATGTCCAACTAATTATGACCACTCGGTCGCAGTCTTTAGCATGTAACAGAAGCTCTTGATTATCTGGTGGGTAAAACAGCATCTATATTACGTGTACAGCCCGATTAAAACCTTATGGCAGCTCGGAACATGAGGCGAGTCGCTGCGCAGTAACGAATACATGTGTCAGCGGGGGTGAGGGGTGGGGCGCAGTGAGTAGCTCACTTCAGAGGAGCCATTCAATTTGACGCGGACTATACTGCCCATGCTATGTATGGTTTTTGACTGTGTCCCAAGAAAAAAACACCGAACACCATCTTCTGACAGAACGCTTAAGAGGAGCTCCCTATTCTTATGTTAATTTGCATGAATATTCTGAAACAGTCACACATACAAGCAAAATGAAACTTTAGTACAATGTTTAATTTAGCTTGTATATAATATGACTTATTGGATCTTTTTCTTTCCATGTTGCAGACAGTTACGTAATCGTAATATTTTCTCTCAATAAATTTTTTATTCGAAAATCAAGTCTATTTTAAGGATAATTCTAAAAAAAACTATTTTAAGCCTACTTAGCTGTGATAGTTTCCTTTTAATTTCGTTTTATGTACTACTGCCATGATTTTTTTCGCTTATCCAAAAACAACCATTTAGCTACTTGACTCTAACAAAAATTTGCACTTTAAAGCTTAATATTACGCAATAAACGGATCACAGAATCGAAAAATGGTCTTCACAGACCCTCAATATTTTGAACGGTCTATCCAACGATATGGGATAGACGAGAACAAAAAAATATCATCCCCACTTTACGTGTAAGGCAGGTACCCTAAAAATAATATTTTTTCACCTTGTCGGCGTGATTAAATGTATACCCATACCAAATTACAGCTTTCTAGTACTCAGAGTCTCTGAGCTAAGCTGGGGACAGACAGAAGAACATGGCGAAACTATAAGGGTTCCTTTTTGACTACGGAATTCTAAAAAGTAGGTACACCATATAGGTAGCACTAATTATAAAGGTCCATCAAAGACGGCTCGTTCCGAAGCCAGTACCTACTGTAAACATTACCTAGGAAACGTATCAATCAACTACCTATATCTAAGAAGTACAACGCACCAATAGGACAGTGATCGCAAATCGTGTCAAACTTGACCTGCGTATCTGAGCTTCTGAAATCACCCGAATAATCTCGAATAATCTTATCTACATGATAAATTATCGGAAAGTAACGTCTCAAATCGTCAAAAATGGTTTATGTAACACAAGATTGCGGGTTTTAAGGAAATATATTGTGATGAGGCTGTGTTTTCACTGAGTTACGCCTACTGCGTAGCACATTACTGATAACTGGCAAATAAAATGTTTGTCAACTAGGATCGTCATGTGTTTGTTTGCAAAATATCGATGACGGTATAAATATTGACGAAGACTTTGAAAATATACGAGTCAACGTTTATGAGAAATCTCGCAAATTAAGATGATCCTCTGTCTATTGGTTTTTTTTTTCATGTATCAAGAGTAGGTGATATACGAAGCAATTCTATAAGCATGTCTCAATCAATTTGCCGCGCCTTTTCCCAAATGTTTGGGTCGGCTTCCAGTCTAACCGGATACAGCTGAATATCAGTATTTTACATGTAGCGACTGCCTATCTATGTATTAACTGGGTAATACGATACCCCTTGGTAAGACTGGGGGTCTACTCTGAAGATAAATCCGAAGTATCGGCCGAATGTTCAGCCGTTTCCTTTTTACGGCTGACTACGGCGAAAGAAAAAAGACGACGGTCAGAGAGATAAGTCAAAGTCAATAACGTGACTTGAAGTCGGGTAAGGATTCAAAGCCAAATAAGGAAACTTTGGACCTCAAGAAACAGCCGAACATTCGGCCGATACATCGGATTATCGCTTCGGAGTAGGCCCCCTGGTTGTCAGACTTTCGGACTTCTGACGACCAGTAACGACTGTCAAAGATCCATGAATGATGCAGTCAGGATCAACGGCATAACGTGCTTTCCGAGGCACGGCGGAGTCTCGGTATGTAAAGATGGTCACCCATCCACGGACCTACTCCGGCAAGCGTAGCTTAACCTGATGGATCGACTCGTGCGACTGTTAAATTATTACTTAGCCACAAGCTCCTCCATGCATGTAAGTCTCTATGTATATTAAGTATTATTCTAAAACTACTAAGTTTAAACTAGACATACGAAATAACTCGTGTGCAATTCCTACGGAATTAACTTTGTATCTGTTTAAGTTTAAAATATTTAATAGCGGGATTTATTTTTTGGTATGTGTATGTACCTAATGTGTAGAATTGTCGTTTTGTGAAGGTGGTTTTCTGTTGGGTTCTTGGAAGGAGTTTTACTCGCTTTTTTGGGTTTGGCGGAGGCAGACCGACATGTGTTCTAAGAATAGATCGGAGCACAAAGAGTTGTTGTACTGTAAGAACTTTACAGTCGGAGTACAATTCCGTGGTTGGATACCTGTAGGGTTTTTTGGATAGTACATTGAGTACGGCTCTCTGCGCTCTTTCCTGCAGTGTGCCCAGTCATCGATGGCCCTGCAGTTCATACCTAGTTCAATTCTTACGACTGACAGTGAGTAGCAATTAGATTGACAATCGTAGACCAAACTTCTCATAGGCAAAGAAGTTTGGTCTCTGATTGTCATCTTGACTACAAGATCAGAGTGTTAAACTTATTTAAGCAGTTAAGTACAAGCTATCATTATGCCAGAACAGAAGGGACACACGTTAAGCACATACTCCATTTTTTTTATCTCCGGTCTTAAAGTGATAAAAATCAGACCATTATGACATTTATGACGCTCTAGGTGGCCGCGAGTGGTTGCATTAAGTATAGTCGGTTCTTTTTTATAGTGCTCAAGATGTAAACAGACATCAGAGAAGCTATACAAGACACATGTTCCTTAAATTTCAATTTTCTTGTAATGTTGGTGATCTATAAATACTGTAATAAAAATTTGTATTTTGATTCCAAATAAGACAGTATTTTTGAAATGCTTCTCGATCATAAACTTCATTCTGTTAGCTACAGTGACGACAATACAGTAAGACAACTTGGTTACCTGATTGTGGTTTAAGAGAAACAATAGTGTTTAGCAGAAACGATACAGCGTTTACTTTTTTGAAATTTTACGGTAACATTACCTATTCTTCGTCTTAGCGTGTCGTTGGCAATCTAAATGACATATTTCAAAGTAGTAGCGAAACTCAGAAAGAAAGAAATAAATTTTATTTGCTTGAACATGTGTATACATACAGAATTAAAATAAAATAATACATGCATGCAAGATCTTAAAAAAGAGTGGCTCACCACATGTCTGCCATTTTTCATAGCGTGCAAATATCTTAGATACAATGTTATTATTATCACGGAATCAATGATTTTTAACGATTTCAATGATTTTTACTCAGAAGACATTATTATAACATTTTGATTTTAAACCGTATCCGGTTAGACTGAAAGCTGATCCCAACTATGATGGGGCGAGGATGAGACGATATTTATTTTATTTTTCTTTAATGGCCAATCAACAATTGTTTGCAATTTAACATTGTTACAATTTTGAAATAAAATTGTACTTAAATCTAAGCTTACTGTAATAATTTCTTATAGGTTAGCACCGCATGCTGGGCACCAGGCGTTTATGGGGTTACCATAATTATGTGTAATTGAGATCAAGATACTTGTCATCATTATATTTGTCATGATAATTGACGATGAATGATAAAGAAACGGTAGCTGTACTGTGTATCAAGATATTCGAAAAATTCAGTTTAAAAGTCGGTCTCAGTTTACGTAGGAATTAGTTGACTGGTTATTAATAATTTGCACGTAATCATCACTGTACGCAGTCATTGGTAAACAAAGAAAAAGAAAAACAAAGAATCTGCTGTAACTAGCATAAAATTTTATTGTTTATATTCTATAGAATACAAACATGGGTTTCTCAGGCGGTTTAAAATTTCGCAAACACTATAAACAACATGTCCCAGAATTAACTCACAACCTCATCATTATGAACCACTTTTACTATGGGACCAAACCAGAAAACGCGAAAAAAAATCAGCTGTTCCTTATTAAAAGTTGTTCATAGTGATGAGTATTGTACTCATCACTCCTTAAGAGGTTGTGCGTTAATTCTGGGACATGTTGTATTTATTAAGACGATATCGATTCTATGGAATATCCAACATCTATTAATTCTAAGAACAGACTTGTTTATATTATTCTACTACAGGTGACTCAATATCGACACGTAGATAAACATTTAAGAGTAATCAATTTGTTAATGAGTCACGTACTGATAATACTTTCTACTATCTAAGTGCCCCATTACCATACATGACACATGGATAGCCGTGGACCTTGGTTTTGAGCCAAGGCCAGACGTTTTGTGGCCCGTAAAGCCCAAAGTTGTAAAATTTTCTGGCCGGCTATGATTCTAGTCGTTAACAACAATATCGTTAGGAATATCGCATAGATGGCATCATGTACATTACACATACATACACGTGATTTTGAACTTAACCATCAACATTTTAAGGTTTAAATCGTTTGGAGAAGTTTTGATAACTAAGCCAAAGTGCGTACTAAGCAACGTTTATAGATTTCGACCTTCGGGTTCGCTGGACTTTAGCTCGCCGTCCGATATGGAGCAGGCCCGGGTCAATGGCGCCCTGTGTTCCACGCGCGCGTCAAAGAGATGTCTGCGCAAACTGACGGGGTCCGTTAGGGCCAATGCCTGCCAGGGTTGCGGGTTTGTCTGGGGATATCGTGGCCCTGGCACACAGGCAACTGAAGGAACACGGGTGGGTTTTAGTCAGTAAAAGTCTGACACGCCCTCCCGCTCCGCCCACAGCGGCAGAAGTTTTTGATAATTTCCCAATAAAAAAAAAAGGGTTCACTGTCATCAATAAACAGAGAATTATCACGTGTTAGTTTATTACTTTATAGTTGTTAACCGATCTTTTAACACGCTGAACGATTTACTAACAGACTGACACTTCTTCAAGTTATGCAGATGATAACCTTTGGGGTTATAAATAAAGACCCTCTTATGCGTTTCGCACTGTATACAGTTAGTAATTAAGTACGAGGGCAATTAATTGAGATGGCTTAATCGTGCTAATAAAAACTACAACCCTGGTAGCACATCTCCGCCGCGAAACCATAGCAGCGAAACCGCGGTAGTTCAATTCAACTGGTTCGCGTTATGTTCCGCTAGTCGCATCCGATTCGAGTAGCGAAACATGACGCGAGCCAGTTGAATTGAACTACTGCGGTTTCGCTGTGATGGTTTCGCGGCGGAGGTGTGCTACTGGCGTAAACACTAGGTTTTATGGCCCGGGAAAGAAGAAAAACAGACCATCACGCTGGTATTTCCAAGAAAGGTAAGGCAGAGGTGTACCTATAGTACAGTACACACACATTTCGCCAGTTTAGTTTACTCGTAAAGCCACCGATACATTACAGTGTCGTGTTGTGTCGTGACGCGGGATGTACCAATCAAACGAATCTGTTCAGGACTACGTGCAATCACAACGAGTTTTAATTGGCTAACTCTGTGTCAGAAGGCGTCATAACACAGTAATGTGAATCCGGCTTAAATCCCATGTAATAGGGGGCGAGTCTTTTTCCACCAGCCGAGCACAATTCCGAACTCCGGGCCGATTCCTGGTGGAAAAACCCAATATAACTTTGACTGCCCGACTTGGGCGCGGTTTGATCCACAATGCCATAACTTCGTTCGGCCAAGGAACTGGCGAAGAGATTACCGTTTATCATTTTTAGATACAAATGGGCAAATAAACTTGCAGGTGCACTATTGCGTATCAACTTTTGTTTCAAAAGTAAAAGACAAAGTGCACATGATCTCTGTAATATCTAAAAATATCTTAGGAAATAGGCCGAATCTCGTGACGTCATATGCCTTTATCAGATGGTTATGAAAATGTCATGATATCGACAATGGATTGGGAGATAAGTAGAAGACTTTACGATCTGTCTATCTAGCCAACAACTACGGGAGGCCCATGAAGGTTTCGGTCACACCAAGGAGGCCATTTGAGGCTATTAACACCGAGTTCCGAAAGTCAAGTCTCTGATAAGTAAAATTGTTGTCGAATCTCATCCTGTATTGGTGGCTGTTGTTTTACAAAAACAACAGCCACCAATACAGGACTACCACCTCGATGGCTGACTAGGCTAATATTGATTAGCATGACCAACTGTATGAAAATATTCATACAGTTAGTAAAATATTCATACAGTTAGTGCCGAAACGAGAGAAGAAAAAATGTTAAAGATTGATAGATATAATACTTTTTATTATGTACACGGTACACCATTCAAAACACAGATATAAATGTAGACATTTTACTTAGGATCGATCAAGATCAAGATCACGATCGATTCAAGGACAGTTAAAGGGCACGATAAGTCTGGAGATAAGAAAGATGAAGGATAGATAAAGAATCGGATAAAGATAATACAATTAAGTTTCTTATAGTATTCATAGTCTTCAGAGCAGGTAGACCTGTGACAGTTGAAACGCCTGAAATACCAAAAATACTTATATGCGTCTTCCTTAGAAGCACTTAAGTATAGGTACAACTTAGGCCTTGTTTACGGAGACGCGGGGCGTCGCGCGTCGCGTCTGGCGGTCCGGCCCGCACAATTCAAACTTATGGCATTGTATGAGAACGTTTACAGAGAAGCGATTTTACACGCGTTTGCTTGAAATGCAGGCGGAGCACGCGGATGGCACTGCCGCGTCGCACGCGAAGTTTATCAAGGCGGCGCACGCGGTGTTGCGTTTCTGTAATTCTCCGTTCAGGGTAAAACGTAACAACACCCGCGGCGTCGCACGCCCCAGTACGAGCATACGGCGATACCCGCTACGCTAAACGCTAGAAGTGCCGCCGCGGCCGCAGCGGCGACGGACACCGCTACTCTTCACGCCCCACGTCTCCATAAACAACATCGTACATTGCCATATGTATGTGTTTGCGCGTGTGATGACGCAGGCCCCTGCACGCACCGCCTCTCTGTAAACAGAAAAAACCGGCCAAGTGCGAGTCGGACTCGCGCACGAAGGGTTCCGTACCATTATCTATAAAAATGGATGGGAGCCCCCCTTAAATATTTGTTTTATTTTAATTTAATTTAATTATTTATTTTTAAAGTGAATATATAACTAAATATTCTGTGAACATTTCAAGTGTCTACCTGTTACCGTTATCAATATCGAGCAAAAACGAGCAAAAAAATCACGTTTGTTGTTTGTTTGTTGCCCTTAAATATTTGTTTTATTCTGTTTTTTAGTATTTGTTGTTATAGCGGCAACAGAAATACACCATCTGTGAATTTCAACTGTCTAACTACCACGGTTCATGAGATACAGCCTGGTGACAGACGGACAGACAGACAGACAGACAGATGACAGACGGTGGATCCTTAGTAATAGGGTTCCCGTTTTACCCTTTGGGTACGGAACCCTAAAAACGTCCCACGCGCCGCGAGACGCCACGCTGCACGCGACGCGTGTCCGTAAACGAGCACTTAGTTCTCACGCGCGCCGTGTTGAGATTAAAATATTGCAACATTTGTAATATGAAGCGTTGAAGTTCTAAGAACTTGCAAACAAAGCAATATAGGTATTTCTGATGTTCATAAGATAGTGATCAAATTTTTTGCATACTAGGTATCTCTTTTATAAACTATAATGTCGTGAGGAAAGTTTTGAGTAGTAATGTGGATGGCTATAAGAGAGTAGGGGAAGACCAAAGAAACGATGGATGGACTGTGTGAAAGATGATATGGCTAGAAAGGTAGTGATTACCAAGATGACAATCACCAATGAGAAATACACCATCTGTGAAAATTTCAACTGTCTAACTACCACGGTTCATGAGATACAGCCTGGTGACAGACGGACAGACAGACAGACGGCGGAGCCTTAGTAATAGGGTTTCTGTTTTACTCTTTGGGTACGGAACCCTAAAAACTGTAATCTGAGTGAAAGTGGGAGTGAAATAAGGATTATAAAAGAGAAGGAACAGTAGGTACCCCTGCTTTATTGTTCTGAAATATGAACACCATTAATAGAATAGAATAATGTTTATTATGTACACCGTAAAAATTACACATATAAATGTAGAAATTTTACATAGGGTGACACATTGGGCGGTCTTATTGCTAAAAGAGATCGATGAAAGACAACCTTTGTGTGGATTAAGGGCGAAGGAGAGAGAATACTGCAGGTAGTGTAAGTTAAACATAAGGTCCTCAACAATGCCACGACGCGAGAAAACTTATTGTTGCATGAGTCTCTGCTATCGAACGGTAAGAGCTGTTCACCAAATTAAGACAATGTAAACAAATGGAAGTCATGCACGTGAGCCATTACCAATTTATTTGTAAATCTTCGGTCACGTTGCTTCTGACCATTTCCTGATTGCGGTTTTCTTAGTAATAAGCAGGGTTACATGATATTAATAAGTATGATTAAAATTATGGAATAGGTCATGATTTGAATCAACCGATTTTTTTAATTAAAAATATCAAAATCAAAATTTCAAGAAACTATAAGCAAAAAAAAACATTTAAAATGTTTTATTTTAGAAAAATTTAAATAATATTAGCCCCATAGCATTCAGCATAGTTTCTATAAATAGCAGACTTCTGCTATTTATATAAACAGGAAAAAAACTTTAAAAACAAACGCCCCGTGCGCTTGTTTTTTAAAGTTTATTTCCTGTGTATTAATAACAAATTTAAATAAACAATTCTCTAACATACGAATTCTTGAACAGTCGCCTCAACGTGACCTGCTGCTTTCCTCTACTCTACGTCATCATCGTCAGTCTAATCAGAACTGGGCACGTTCTCAGAAGATGTCGTTATCTCCGTAGGTACTTTGGGAAGTACTGGCCCCAGCTGCGCTTGCGCCGATTTCAAGGATTATCTCTATGCATTTACAACGATTGGATTGGATTTCTACGAAATAAATAATTTTTATTGGTGACGTAATGGTGACATATTTTAAGAGATTGTGATCTTAATGCATCATTAGTGGATCTTTTAAGGTTTACTTAGTTAACTTAGCTTAAGGTTTAGTTGTTTTAGCTTTAGATTGAGTTTGATTCAGATTCCTCTTATCACCGTAAGGGAAATCCGAATCAAACTCAAACTCAAAGCAGTTATTTCAAATAAATCAATTACAGACACATTTGAATTGTCAAGGGGTCGGTCAGTCAGAAAGATGAAGCTAGTTGCCCACTCCAAAGCGTAGTAGGTACCTGTAAAACACTTTAATCAAACTGTACACGTAAACAATAATTATAACTTTGTTTTCTAGTCTAAAATATAATCACACAATAACCACACTATTTTATCATAATTCTAGAGCTGTTACTCGCACTGTATCGGATCACCAACTGCCGATCAGTCTCTCCAATATTCGTGTGGCAAGCGTCGCCCCCACCATTGCTCCGGAAGTCCGCAACGGAATAATAATGGCGCGACACCAGTGTTGCCAACCAAAATATTAATCGAATAATATCTTTAATTATAAATAGGTAAACTTATTTCATTTTGCGTAGTCCTAAAAAGGTTATTAAATAAATATGTATTTAACAAATAAATCAACCAACAATTAAATCATAAATCAAAATAACTAATTTTATATGTGAATATGTATGTCTGTCTTTGAAGCGACAACATCCGGCCGTCCTGCGCACGCATCCATCCTCGGATAGCGTCACAGTCTGGTGCAATTGCTGAGAACAAAGTATAAACATTAAGTCACAATATTTCATAGAGTGAAGCTGCGATTACTAAATTACTCATCCGAATTGAGCCTCTACTCTACTATTCCATCAACGGCCAGCAGAGAAAGACCCTAATTCAAAAGACCTGTTTACATGACATATGTTGGTACTTACATGTATCTAACTGTTCCATCAGCGGTCAGTTATGTTTAGAGTTTGCAGTTTTCCCTAGGCGATGCCTTTGGCCAACCCTAGTTGCATATCACTACAAACCCTAATTTGTCACAGATTTATTTTACACGAATAAATACTGCAACTTAAAATAATCCAAGTACCAAAATATGTTTGAAGCAAATGCACTTGACAGCTTATGACAAGTAGTAGTAAATAATTTGCATAATTTTTGGGTATAATAAATACCTGACAACATCTTAGGCCATTACCGAACCTTCAACATCTAGGTCTGCCAACTTGATCCAAGGTTTTATATTTTCGACACACGTGGTCACCTCATAGCACTTGCTTGACCTTTCAGCGCCACACATATCCTTTACTTCATAGCGGTCATGACCAAATACTTGAGTCACCTGAAAAGGTCCTTCGAGAAGTGGTTTTATTAATGGTACTGTTAATACCTTGTTGAATACTGGTAATATGAGTGTCCCATTTATCATAGCTGGTATTAGCACCCATACTTGTCAATGCGTCAACGATGGTGCGATTAAAGCGTTCCACCTATCAGTTTGAGCGTAGAACAGCAGTAGCTATAACATGTCGTATATTTTTATTCTGACAGTACTAAAAACAACTTGACTTTTAGTGTTACGAACAGGATATTCAATACAATACAAATTAAAAAATACAAATTTTGGGAAACCAATAACATGATTTTATTCTTTCAATTTTCTTATCCACGGCAAAATGGAAACAGTCATCGTGGTTAGCTTTAATAATTTGCCAAATACATTGTTTAGGGAACCTTCTACCGTAGTCAGTCCCGACTGTATACCTTATTACCTAACAACTCATACTCATTATACACTTTCTTATTAAAGCTCGGCCTGACCTGATTCTAATATTTCTCTTATTGCACAAATACTTGGGTCTTGCAACTGGACTGACATTAACCAATCTGCCTCAGTAATAGCCAACACACTTTCATTGTATATGGGGGTGGAATTTGTATCAACTGGATTTCGGCTCGAAGCATCAACATGTTGCATTTGAGCGCCTGGTTTGTATATTATTACAAACGTGAAATCTTGTGCAAGTAATACCTACCTACAGATTCTACAATTAATTTTTTGCTTATTTATAGTATATTTAACAGCATTGCAATCTGTATAAATTTTAAAAGTGGATCCTAATAAATAGTGACGGAATTTTTGAAGTGCAAGAATTATTGCTAAACTCAAAGGAGCGGTACCTAGTCGCTGCCTTTTCGGATTCAAACATACGGTAAGGTGTATGGTACATAGGTTTATTGGTTATTAGTTCAATGTCCAATTCAACACAGTAAAATTACCCTAACGATTTTAAAACATTTGATATCTAGAAAATAGTTAATTTAATACATGTGTTCAACTGAATCAGGGTTAAACATGAAGACTATTAAAGTGACGTGGTACGTGTAGTTACTTATGGGGCAACAAGAAAGGCTACTTCCTACACTTGCATATATAATTATTTTATCCTCCGTAAAATTCATACTAATTAAAACAGGACAGCTAGCCAATTCATCACCGATATATAGGACCACATTAAGCTCAGCATTATCAACCATAATGTCAACCTGTGCCTCATGTGTGCCCTCACAGCAAGAATCTGTTTTAAATCCTGTCAATAAAACAGGTTCACATAATTGGAAAATTGCAAGGTTTAAATTGTGTGCGAAAGTAGACGGTATTAGAGAAAAAACACTGCCCTTATCAATAAAAGCCTGTAGTTTACATCCATTAATTATAATTGCTTTAGAATCAGCGCTGTGCTGTGGGTCCCCCGTAGCACAGCATCATGCTGAGTGCAAGCCTTCTTGTCAGTCATGACGTGCAGCTGCCGACTATTTGTTTTTACCAGTTTATGTTTTCATGTTTTGCACGTGTTTGTGACAAATAAAATTATTTTTCTTTCTTTTTTTCCTTATATATATATATATCCTTAGGTAGATTCAACAATTAATTTGACTTAGCTATCCTTTTCAGGTTTCATTTTAGGTTTAACTCTACATGCAAGCTCTAAATGACCATATTTATCACACACATTACATTTGACATTATCCTTCTGACTGCAGGTGGTCTTTTTATGACCATCAGGTTCACCACAGCGAAAACATGTTATATTGGTCCCAGCATTGGAAACAGAATTATACATTGGTACTCCATTAGAGTTGGAAGAATTGTCTGTCTTTTTATCAACATTACTATAGGATAATAGAGGTGAATTATTACCGTGCAAATTTTTAACGGGCTTTTGTTCCGGGTCAATATGAATTTTCCCGTGCAAAAATGAAGCCAACTCATCACAGTATTTAAAATTACTGAAATAATATCTTAATCAGAAAATGACAATCTAATCTTGTCAATTTTGCCTTTTTGTACAAAATAAAATTCGTATAATGACTGGCCATACGAGGGTTTCGTTCGGATTAAGTCTTTAAGCAAACAATAAATATTACGCTTTATTTAAAATGTGTCTAATAGTGTATTCCGCCAATCCTTCCATTTCCAGGTAGTCCATCGTGTTTTATTTTTTTGAAGCGAGTCATACCATGTTTTAGCAGTATTAAGCAATTTTTGCAAAGCTTGATATCATAGGATACGATCAGACCAATAAAAAGCACGCGCATTGGTTCCATAACATTTATCCACATTTCAATATCGTCCACTAATGGGTCAAAATCAGGAATCACTGAAGATTATTAATATTATTTTGGCTTACTGTGGGAGACGCACGCCTGGTGCGTCTCCTTTTCCTACGCCTGTGTCCCTCAGACCTGCTGCTGCTGGACTAGGGTGACCCAGAGCTCGATGACGAGCTACTCTTACTACATATTTTTGACGCACTACTTTTCCCCCCGAGTGCGCTTCTGGCGTCGCGGCATTTGTGGGCGTCCATCCCACTTCTGATGTAAAACACTTTAATCAAACTGTACACGTAAACAATAATTATAACTTTGTTTTCTAGTCTAAAATATAATCACACAATAACCACACTATTTTATCATAATTCTAGAGCTGTTACTCGCACTGTATCGGATCACCAACTGCCGATCAGTCTCTCCAATATTCGTGTGGCAAGCGTCGCCCCCACCATTGCTCCGGAAGTCCGCAACGGAATAATAATGGCGCGACACCAGTGTTGCCAACCAAAATATTAATCGAATAATATCTTTAATTATAAATAGGTAAACTTATTTCATTTTGCGTAGTCCTAAAAAGGTTATTAAATAAATATGTATTTAACAAATAAATCAACCAACAATTAAATCATAAATCAAAATAACTAATTTTATATGTGAATATGTATGTCTGTCTTTGAAGCGACAACATACCTATGGAGAAGAACGGGCAAGATACCCAATGGATTAGGTACCATGAGTTGTGGTACCTAGTCTGCGGATGTTGGAGTGAATGATTGTTATCTATCTGTTGATACCTACCCCTAATAGGCCAAAATCATTGGGGCCCCAAATGGGATACAAGAGCAGCGGTGACCCAGTGGTAGCCCGCGTAAGCAGTGGTGACCCACGAGTTGTAGGTTGTGGATTCGAATCCAGGGCGCTGGCACACAGGCATCTGAAGGAACACGGGTGGGTTTTAGTCAGTAAACGTTTGACACGCCCTCCCGCTCCGCCCAGAGCGGGTTAAGCGGGCATAGTTATTTGATATTTTCCTACCCTAAAAAAAAAGGCAGGTGCACTGTACTTTGTGCAAATGATTTCATGACCACTGTTTTCAAAGCGGTGAAGGAAAATATCGTGAGCCCAAAATTCATAGACTAGTTTAATCTTAAAATTGGGATTACGAGTATTTTGTACGACTTTTATTGTAATAATCGGCCTATAAACATAAAATAGAATGATGAAAAAAAGTCCTGTGTATCTTAAAAGCTATCCAAATATGTGTGGATGACGGAATCTTCTAATATTATCTTAGACAGGCCCGAAATGACTTTTTGAACTTAGTCTATTATATTAGCAATGAATCGGAAAACTACTTGATGTTCTGATGATGACCTGATGCCAGTCCCTATAAATGGAAATATTAAATAGCAGAAAATATTTTTATCAGTAGTTTCCCATTTACAAATAATAGTAATAAGCATACCTTCTTTTTAGGGTTCCGTACCCAAATCAAATCAAATTCTTTATTTTCACTATGTTAGTAAGAACAGCATAAATAGAAAAATAAATAAATTGAAAGATACATTTAGGACGATTCATTTTGGTTTCGATCGAATATCCTACTAAGAGGTTATTCGATCAAAACCCGGACGAATGCCTTCATAATTGGAGAATCGAATTTCTCCGCAATAACCTGCAAGATAATGAAGCAGTTCTTTTACGTCTGATGGCGTGGAAGCTATCAACCCTAGCTTCCGCAAACATATTCGAAGCAAATTTAATTCAAAATTCAAATGCAAAGCGAAGATAATTCAAAGCAAAGGGTAAAACGGGAACCCTATTACTAAGGCTCCGCCGTCTGTCTGTCCGTCTGTCACCAGGCTGTATCTCATGAACCGTGATAGTTAGACAGTTGAAATTTTCACAGATGATGTATTTCTGTTGCCGCTATAACAAAAAATACTAAAAAACAGTATAAAATAAATATTTAAGGGGCTCCCATACAACAAACGTGATTTTTTTGCCATTTTTATAGATAATGGTACGGAACCCTTTGTGCGTGAGTCACTTGGCCGGTTTTTTAAATATACCTAAGTTCCACATGACTTGGTTGATAGAAATTACACCAAGGGTAAACCGTGTCCGTTTCCCCTTTCCTCATTTTATTAATATTACGTACAACCTCTGGCTTTGGACCAATTGATTGTACTGTGTCCATGATTTATCTGATTATATGTACTTTTTTTCCACGAGATATTCATGGCACGTGTAGCGGCTTTTATAGAACAACTGCCTTGGTAACGTCACGTAGTGTAACGAGATCACTTTAGCTAGAGAATCATTGCAGTCTATGTAAGATTCATCCTTATCTATCGTGGATAAGTTACTGTATGACATAAATATTCTATCCTCAAGAAAACTAGATACCATCAAAAAAGTCTCGCAACTCAGTTCTTCTAACGTTAAAAGTTGTGACAACTTTGACTAGTTATAATTCTTAAACTACTGGTTCAAATTGAATGAAATTTGAAATATACCGAGTTTATACAATGCCTGCTTGGTTACTGAAAATTCAGGCTTCTAGATTTATCTACAATGAAGTTATAGGGCGGTCGAAAATGGCCTGAACTACTTCGAGAAAAGGATGGTACGGTCGTGCCGCTTGTTGTTGCTCGACTTAGTGGGGGACTGCCGTGCCCCCAGATACAGTTTTAGACTATTATAATATTACATTCCGAGGTACATCACCACCAGCACGCTAATTGCTTTACACTATCAATCACGATCTGAATGATTTTGAAGGATATTGATAATCCATTGCTTCATATGTTCGAAAATTTTGTCTGCACGATACGTAAATAACGCAATGAATGTTGTTGAACTGTCAAAATGAAACCCATTACTACTGTAAGTGTGGTACACAATTATCTCGCTGTTAGTAAATCTTCTATAAAAAGGAAACCGTGAGTGACTGGTCTATTAAAACATAGTTCAAACCACCAGATTGTGCTGAAATTTGGCGATATGACGTAATTATGACGTAGGCATCTGTCAAGAAGGGGTTTTTGGAAATTTGACCTTTAAGTGAGTGAAAACGGGGGGTTTTGTTTGTATGACAAATATAAAGTTAAAAAACTTGAAACTTCGCACGAATACTTACCTAAATAAATTACAGTTTGTCTTTTTTTTTTCTAAACTACCCTCTAAAGTGAGATTGGGGAGATGGAAGATAGAACAACTTTTAAGGCTTTATTTTCTGTGAGCATTAGGTGTATATAAAATTCCGAGATTCGAGTTAATCGGACCTCGCGTTAAAATTATTCCATACAAACATTGTCAACCCCAGTTTAAACAACAAAAAATTACAAAATGTGTTATTTGCTTAGATACCGTACCAAGTTTCAAGTTTATTAACTCAAGGATTTTGATACAAACAAAATCTCCCCTTTTCACATCCTTAGTACGCTCAGCGCCAAGGACATTTTTGGAAAAGCGTGCTGGAATTGCGTTTGTTTTTATTTCAGAATCTAATTTTACTGGTGTCACTTACTACAAATTTTTGAAAAGGTCTGTAATGAGGGATACACCGGCCTCCGAAGTCTGGCCGTGTGGTGTATTAAGGATACACTGCCCTGTGACAAAACACCCTATGGTGTATCATTAAGGATACACCGGCGCTGAGCATGTTAAAGGTTGAATTTCCAAAAACCCCTTCTTGGCGGATGCCTACGACATAATAACTATCTGTGTGCCAAATTTCAGCCCAATCCGTTCAGTGGTTTGAGCTATGTGTTGATAGATCCACTATTTGAACATAATTTTCAACGTAATAGTCGCTTGCCACGCAGGTGAAGTCGCGGGCAGAAACTAGTTATGCAATAAATAGTCATGTTACATTAATAGATGTTGACAAGGCTGCAAAATCACCAAATATGACTTAAGATTTCGTAGAAACCTCACCTCTACAATTTTTACTTTAAATTAAACTGATAACAATTTAATCAAAATGTATCACAATGGGTTCTTAAAAGTTGACGTAAAGTCGTCACCTGAAAGTACACAGTAAATCATAAAGTAGTCACAGTAAATCATAAAATAAGTAATGGTCCATTAAAGAAGTAAGTTCATGGTCAATAAGATCACTGACGTCAATATGAACACCAGTACAGTCACCAGCATAAGACTTTACACTTACGTAAAATTCAAAATCGTTTTACTCATGATAAATTAGTAGTAATAAACGTTAATACTCTTAAAAAATAATTGTTAAATTACAACTTTAAGAAAATAAATATTCCACAATATTATGGCTTCGAAAACACTATATTCGTAACACCATAAAATATTTATCTGTAACACTAACAAGATAATAATTAAATAGCACTGAATACTAAAAATAAACCGGTTAAAAATTCTGATTTGGAAGCCAATTAGATATTTACGACTTATGATACTACCTCATTAATAGAATTAGTTCTTATCAGTCATCTAGACAGTCTGTTTTAAATTAACATTACCTACATAACATCATACCAGTATTGCCCGGAGGGTTAGGCATAGGTGTACCTATAGTACACCCACATTTCGCCAGTTATGTTTTAAGTCCCATACATGGGGGCGACCCTATTGCCGGGCACAAATCCAGACTCCGGGCTGCTACTGAGAATTTCCAGATTCGGGAATCGAACCCAGGACCTCATGCTCAGCAGCAGCGCTTGCGACCACTAGACCAGTGAGGCAGTCCATTTATCAATACTTTAGGAGAAAATTGCTTCTGAATCTTTATTCAGAATCTTTTTTCTATATTTATGCTCCTGACTGTACACATAGGTTGTCTTTTTTCATCCGTTTGGTACGTCTTTTCCCTTATTTTAAAATGTTGTGACGTGTCCACAGATTTTTTGGGATTTTCTTAGACCACAAATATTGCGGTTGCATTCACTGACGCACTATTCTTTCATTTGAAAAACATTTCGGAGAAAAGTTTCGGCTCTAATTCTGGCTACTACCTAATACAGTTAGTATTGAACAAATTAGAAATCGTTCAAAATAACGGAGATTATTCTTAAAGATTTTTTTCCTTGTATAAATTTCTCCTGCATTGTGGTTTCACAAATTATAATCTTGCTTTCTCATATTGATGTACACACGGCTACACATCAAGCTATATATTTCCAGTTTACGCTGACCTCGCACTGTACGGGAATCCTATACAATGCGAGATCAGCTTATATTGGAAATGTATAGCTTGATGTGTAGCCGTGTGTACAACATGATCTTCAATATAGGCGTACAAATAGTAAATATTAGTTGCGTGCGGCAATTTATAGTCCACTAGGGGCTTGCCCATAGTGGGGTGGAACGAACATGGAGTTGTAGTATCTGTGCACTATGCCTGATACCGTGATAGTTTTTACCCGACTATATCAAAACTATGGGTTGAGTTGAAACCCTTGTGCTCGTCTATGTCGATCAGGCAACCAGTGTGTATGCTTGTTTCTGTGATCTTAGTCGCGCTTTTGATACTATTAATCATGACCTGTTGTGGGGGAAGGTATAAGAAATTAATAACTTGCTAGCTGGAGTTACGGGGCTTATCAGATATTGGTATTGTAATCAGTCCAACAATGTCAGATGGGGTTGTTCTGTGTCCGAAGACTATAAGCTGTCGTGTGGTGTTAGGCAGGGGGTTTGACCTGCCCCGACCTGTTTAATTTCTACGTAAACGACCTGATTGAGGAGTGGGACAGGGCACCAGCAGGGCTCAGGTTGAGCGATCGTTATGTGAACAGCCTGAGTAATGCTGATGATATGATTGCTCAGCTCCTCAATTAAAGGCTTAAGAAAGTAGCTGGTTATTTGTGATCAGTATGCTAAAAACCGTGACTTGGTTTACAATGCTCAAAATGTTCCGCCAGTGTGCATTGGAGGGCAGACGGTGAAGGTTGTGGAGTGATTCAAGTATCTTGGTCACATACTGACATCACAACGGATAACGATCGCCAGCGTCGTGCCCTATCGGTTGTGGGAAACATGATTGCCAGAAGGGTTTTTAAGGCTATATATACAGCACATACCGCGGCTAGTACAGACACACCTATTCAGAACGTACTGTCAAAGTTTCTAAACGTGCCGGCTCTGGACTGAGACAACAAAGCAATCTTGGGATGGCATACGTATTCAGTACAATAACATCTAAAGACACCTAATTGCTTGAAATTGAAGCGCTACTGTAGTGCGTCTAGAATAATCGCGGAGGCGAGGCTGAACGCGTTCAATGTCATTCAGAGAAGCAGAATTGTATCATTCATGTCCCTGGTTGGTACGTGTAGAAACAGTTTAGTTAATTAAGGACCTTGCTGATAGGATGTATGCTACCAAGACTACAAGCGGTGGTTGTAAATAGCCGCGAAAGCGTGAGCTTATGTTTGTGTGTATGTATGACATGAACCGAAAAAGTTAGTAGGTTATATTCTGAATCCTAAATTGATAAAAAAATAATCTGATTAGGTAACTTGCTATGATTTGATTGACAAGATACGTATTACGTACTTCTGGGGAATTACTTTAACGTTACTTTTAACTTCAGTGAAAATTAATGTACCTGTGAGCAAATACATACATAGCTTGTGGGTGTGGCATTTGTACTGTCTAATAAATAATAATAAATACAAATCTTTATTGCAGACCACAAGATTTATAAAAACACAACAATATATACAAAACAATAAATATTTCATTATTTATATAGATTACAGGAAATCCTATAATAATTCTATGACCTTAAAATAACATGGTATACTCTCAATATTGTGCGTACAAACTTACATTTGTAGTTGGAATGTATAAGGGAACATGTTTTTCAACTAGAATGTTAAGTTTTTTCTTAAAACTCGACACGCACGTGGCCGGTTTTTATTTCTTGAATACTGTCGAGTGACAAAAAATCTAAAAACTATAATTTTATTACTAGCACTTGTTCGCAACCTCGTCTGCATTGCCAGGTGTAAGGGTCATCGAAAAATGTCTGCTGTTTCATAAAAGTGCAATACACTGTCAAAATGTATGGAACAGCTGTTTTTAGGGTTATGTACCTCAAAAGGAAAAAACGGAACCCTTATATAGGATCACTTCGTAGTCCGTCTGTCTGTCTGTCAGTCTGTCAAGACCCTTTTTCTCAGGAACACGTAGAGGTATCAAGTTGAAATTAATATCAAATACGTAGGTATATTGGTCGATTATCTTTCTTTTTTTTTAAGGTTTTAAATCGAGTTCAGATCAGAAACGAGTTCGAATCGAAACAAAATCAAACTCAAATCATTTTCGGGAGTAAGACTCCTGAACCAGGGCCGGACGCGAGTGATCGCCGCCGCCGATCGCCTCCGTGAGCACACTGCGGTGCTCCGCCCACACCGTGCAGTCGTCCACCGTGTCTACCTTACATAGTGTATGTCTTCAATCTGTAATTAGAAGTATTTAGTACCCGAAAAATATTTCTAGTGATCAACGATTTTATTAGGGCGGACGTGCGAGTTTTCGAGTTTAATTTAGTTTGCAAAACCGGTCTGAGATTACGAATTGGGGTCACCAGAGCACTTCTTTATAAGGCTAACTAATGAAGGCTGTATGCTTAACGAAATGTACTGGTATGAAAACATTTAAAAGTGTATTTTGGACGTACCTGTTAATGTTGGAATGTTATAAGTGACTGGAATTTCATGGCATTCAAATTTTATTGATGTAAAGCCTTACGTCCTGTAGGGTAGCAGCTCCCGACGTGCTGCTTGTTGGCAAAAGAAATCTATGCATGAGCGCTACTAAGTCAAAATTCAAAATATTTTATTTCACATAAACCTACATGGGCACTTATGAAACGTCAGAAGCTAGGTGCACGGTTCCAATTGGTCGTTTCCTATGGAGAAGAGCCGGCAAGAAACTCCACGGTTACTCTTTTAATAAAATAATTGGCTTTAAAAATGTTATCAAATTACAGTGTAAATTGGTATGGAATATATGGTTTAGTGTAGGCCTGATAGGTACCTGATAGGACCAGGTACTTAAAAAAATAGAAAAGGGTCAACAAATCGAATGAACAAGACAAATGAAAGACAGCAACTATAAGGTGCCGATGACCGATGGAGCAGACGAGTCCTGGGGGCCGATCGCGCTAATTTTGAACGTTAATACCAAAACTAAACCACAACCAAAAAGGTTACGTCAGTCACATTTCGTATCGCGCTAATCATTTCAACGGATACGATTTAGCTTAACTTTGGAAGTTACGTTGCACGAGGAACGATCGATCGAACTTTCAGTATTGGGTAACGTCAACGATTTGGTCGCTCAGTAAAAATAGCGCGATACCGTTTCTTACATCAGCTAAACCAAAACTAAACTAAAACCAAAATCGTTCCGTTCGAACGGTAATTACGTTGAGAAATAGCGCGATCGGCCCACGTGGAAACCACGTATCGGCAAGCGTAGTGTGGGACGCCCCCAGCTAGATGGATCGACGACCTTAAGAAGGTGGCTCGGTCAGACTGAATGCAGAAGGCATAGGACAGGGTGTTGTGGCGCAGCCAGTGGGTGAGTTGATTGAACTATATTCCATGTACAGTCGACTAGACGTCTTTATTCTTGAGCTAGCCTAGCGTAGTACGCAGTTTCATTAGAATAAGAGGCCAGCTTATACAGGTTTTGTTTTTTACTTTGTTTGTTTGTTTGTCGTGTTGACTGCCTTGTTTGTCTAATGGTCGCAAGCGCTACTGCTGAGCATGAGGTCCTGGGTTCCCGGGTCAGGAAAAGTGTTATTGGGTTGTTCCATCAGGAATTTCTCAGTAGCAGCCCGGAGTGTGGATTTGTGCCCGGTCGGTGGCAATAGACTCGCCTCTTACACGGGGGACTTAAACATAACTGGCGAAATGTGGGTGTGCTATAGGTACACCTCTGCCTAACCCTTCGGAGATTACAGGCATGATGTTATGTAGATACGTATTTGATTGATTGCTATATGTACAATGACTTACTGATAAAATGGATGATTGAAGTACATATACAATCCAAACCTGTATCATAGCGTGTGTACACACTGATTTTGATGGTAATGCAAATCACGATGACTTTGATGATGATTGATGGTTAGATTGCTTGATACAGTTTTTCTCCAATTTTAGTCATTTCTCACCCATGTATTGTAAACACTTATTATATCGGCTTATAATTTTGCTGCAGACAACAATGAAATTGTATTATTGGTAGGATATACATATTATGCATGTCAGGCTGACATGGCATCCATCACTAATATACAGCGTGTATCAGAAATAAAATAAAGAAATATAAATTAAAAGAAGTAAGAAGAGTGAAAGAACACTATCTTTCCATTTCGTCATAGTTTCATTAATATGTATCTACTATTTTATACTTATATATATTTTTATGATATTTGTTTTAGAAGTATCTAAGTATATTCTCTTATTGTATGTTTATATTTAAATTCGTGATTAGTATAGTAATAGTATTAGTTCGTTTTATTATTTTATTTTATGTATTTTGTTTTTTCTTCTACTCTTACACACGGTGTCTACATCTCTTTGTCTACTTTCCTATCGCGGTATGCTGGAACAGATTACTTTAGAAATAACCATCACCTTTGTACGTATTTTTCTGTTCCTTTATTCTTGTCTGTTTATACGTGTGAACATAAACTGTTAAATAAATAAATAAAAGTTTTATTTTGGAAGAACAACAAAGTTACAATAGAAACCACACACATAATTACAAGTGAAAAACTGTGTCGCAGCTATCAATGCCCGTCTAAACATAAGAATAATGTGTGAACATATTTGAGGAAGTGGGTACGGAATGGGTACGGACCATTGTACGCAGTGCTGGATATATCTGAGTAGGGACTTAGATATGAGAGCTTGTCAGGGAATACCGCCTTATTTATAGTAATGATCAAACAATTAGTGATTGTTTGTTAACCGAGATGATTAATTTATTATTTTTCTAAACTCATACTTCAAGTACTCGTAATAACACTAAAAGCGGACGTTGAGCTCCCAAAAATAAAAACATGTGGGGCAGTCTTTGGGGACTGCCGATAGAAGTGAAAACTAACGTTCGGTGACGATGACGCGAGTCCCATGATTTTTGTCGCCGCAGGAGACGTCCCGGGCGTCGGGAGTCGCAGGCCGATTCCCGGCAACCGTAGGTGCGGGCTTGTGGACGGTGAGCGATGGGTAGCTCGCCGTCCGATACGGACCAGGGCGTCTACTCCCTAATCACGGAATCCGTAGTTTCGGTCGAAGTTTTGGGTGTTTCCTACTCCGTATTACTTACGGACATAAGATTAGTTCAGAGCCCGAATTAAAAATGAATGACAACATGATTTGATAGTGTTCCCTAATCCCGATGAGTATTTACCCGTTAGAAAAATTGAATTTGTCACTTGTTTTGACGGATCAACTACTTTCGGACGGGGCCGTATCTTCGTTGACGGTCTTAGAGAGTAGACCCCGAGGCCCGGCTCGACGGCTCGTTGAGTTCGACGCGCGCCTCAAAGAGATGTCAGGACCTACTGACGGGGTCCGGTAGGGCCAATGCCTGCCAGGGTTCCGAGTTCGTCCGAAAGGGATATCGTGGCCCTGGCACACAGGCAACGCAGAGTTTAGCTAGCCAATTTAAAATAACTGAATACGATGTACCAATAATAAAATTACTATACCACAATAGTTAGGATAGGTATGTCGCATTGGACCCCTGGGGTTGCGTAAAGCTATATAGAAGTTTGATTCCCATATTTAGGTTTGTCCCCAGAGCACCAATAATAATATTGTTACCAACCACTTCATGTGATCATTGATTTCTAATCTTCTTTAATAACCCATTTACTTATGGAGTCTACATTAATTTATTTAGAATCATCGGCAGTCAGTATAGCTAGTAAAATCCTTTATACCACCACAGGAAGCACAAAGTCAAGCTAGTGCAAAGTGAAGTGCTACTAACATAGTCTTAAGCCTTCTTATTAACACAAGTTTTGATTATATTAAAAAATGTATGTTTAGGATAAGGTATTTTTTTTATGGGCCTGTGTCGCCTGAAATAAATGGTACCTATTATTATTATAAAATAATTATTAGAAACTGCATATAATTTAATTAAGCTTGCATAAACATACTGGTTAACAATACTATTCGTTTTGCAGTAAAACTTTATTGTGTAGTTTTATGATGGATCATAAAACTTTCGATTTCCATCGTGTGGTGTGGCGAGTCAACTTTGTTTAAGACATTCCACTCGATCTCAGTAACCTTATGGGACCTAAGGCCGTTTGTCCACCACCACGTCAACCGGACGTCAACGAGAATGAGATGACGGTGCCGAAGTAGCGGTATATACCATTTACTATGGACGCAGTGGCGTAGATAGGGGGGGGGGGGTAGTCCACACTGGGTGCCACCTGATTGGGGGTTGGGGGTCACATCAACCGTAAAAAAAAAATTCAACGATAAACCACTTAGGCTTGAAGCCATTTTAACCAAGTTATCCAAACTAAATTATTTAAATGAAGCAAAAAAGGGAAGGAAAATATTACGGCAGTAGAAACGAAATTAAAAGGAGAAGTAGGCTTTAGAAGTTAACGAGTAATAGTCGACCAACTTACATTTACAGTTGGAATGTAGGGGAGAACATGTTTTTCAACAACAATGTTAAGTTTGTTCTTGGGATTAATTCATCGCAACTACGGGACCCATCATTGTGCGTACACGCACTTGGCCGGTTTTTATTCTTGGGTGACACCAAATAATAATTATGCGCACCGGGTGTCACACATGCTAGCTACGCCACTGTATGTACGCGTGTCCATGTTCGGTTCGAATAATCTCGGTTCTCGTTGACGGTGGCGGTGGACAAACACTGATTTATCGATATTTTACGGTCGACACGTGTAATCAAATAAAGTCGAGTAGCTTTTTTCCGTGGGGAAATCTTCATGGATCTGAACCGTCTGGAGAGAACGGAGGGTTATGTCGGACTCCTACCGACTGAAATCCCACTGTTCCTTCTAGTACCATGAGTCGGAGGCCCGGGAGTTACTTGTACATTCGCCGCACCCCCGACTGGTGACCCCGCCATGCCTAAAGCGGGCTCAATCACCAAGTGCGGCCGATCCCACGACCGCGTGTCCTCCCATAAAGGCGCGCATGGCACACTGCGTGCCACCTCTTTGAGCCTGACTGTTCAAGCGACGATACAGCCCCAATTTCACCACCCGCAGGCCCCTCTTTATGGTGGCCGGAGATCGTTAAGCGTCATTCGCCGCCCGGCTGCTCTTCTGGTGTGGGTGGAGTGAGATGTTTTCTGTCTCTCCCTCTCCACCGCCTCCTTTGCATGCATCACCTCGCAAAAAGAGTCCACCTAGTGTAGCGACGAGGGCACAGCGCTGTTGGGCCTAACCTGAGCACTCCTCCAAAGGTCGAGTACCTAAATGTATAAGCAACAGACGATCCACATCGTATGTTTTGTCGATCGCCACTGTAGATTGTTTTTGTCCTATACAGGGGGTCTACTCCGAAGATAAATCCGAAGTATCGGCACATGACACGACAAACGACTACGGCAAAAGAAAAAATAAACAACGGTCAAAGAGATAACTCGAAGTCAAAAACGTGACTTGAAGTCGGGTAAGGATTCAAAGTCAAATAAGGAAACTTTGGAAGTCAAGAAACGGTCGAACATTCAGACTATCGTTTCGGAGTAGGCCCCCTCTTGTCATATTTTGACGGACAACGAAAACGATCAAAATGAGTTAAGGCCTGCGCCCACTGGCGGCACGGCACGGCAAGGGATTTTTATGAGACGAATAAAAATATAACTTATATTATATATACGACATATACGAAAATTTAAATTTCTATGATGATGCCTAAGTACGTCGCGGCATACCTAAGGATACTGCGGCAAAGCCGTAGCCATTTAAATTTTATTGTCATACTATTAAGTTACATTTCTATTCGTCGCATAAAAATCCCTTGTCGTACCGTGCCGCGGGTGAGCGCCCATAGGCGTAGGTGCAAAAAAATTTGCTCGATTTTACCCTGGACATTTATCGATCGTTAACAGGCGACATTAACTATTGATAAAATCGAACAAATCTGTAGGCAGCTGACAGTATCCTAATTATTGTTTAACGCATTTCCAATCACATACTTACACACATCTTAATGCATGTTGGTGATTTCAGTTTTCTTCACGATGTTTTCCATCACAGAAAATGAACATAAAACATTGGTTACAGGGTTTGAAGTAACAAATAAGTGATTTACCGTTTTAGTTCCCTCCTAACTAAAACAGTAAACTTCAAGAATAATTTCTGACAAATGTTTACCGTATTAATTTGTCAAATATGTATTTTAAACAGAATTAGATAAACATCCACGAATACGTTGTGTATAAACAATATTATAGGTCAAAGTCACATGTGTTTCCTCGCGAAGCCTTTGTCATTGGATAATTCATTAGAACTGCAACAGTTTTAAATGGTATGACAGAAGTATTTGTGGTACGTGGTTGGTTGAAATTTTGGCCATGGTGGTCGGGAGTTTGATTTGTTGCTTTTTCATGTGTATAAAGTACATAAACTAACGCCTTTTTTCCATGGGGGTAGGCAGAAACTACAGAACGCCACCGCTACGCCCCTTGCATACTCCCCTTTGCTTCGTTTTCGTTCATAAATCTGAGTACTCTAATGTTATTAGCACATATCCATAAGAAGATAGATTATTTATTAGCAAATCCAGTTGTTAATATTGTTTTATGATGCACCAAATTAATAAACCATGGAAAAACTTTGAACTTATCGTAATCATCATGATGATGTTTTATTTATAACTCCATTATTAGGTATTCATCTATGGGGCTTTGTAACCTGAAAATAAATGGTTTAATTATTATTATTATTAACACCATCCTTTATTGACACCGGTCTATAGGCTGTGTGTCGTTTTCTTAAATTTTGTCATTATTGTGAAAGTCATTAAAATTTAAACCTAATCAATATTGTACTTGGAGTCTCATTAAGAAAAGGTGGAGTCTTTAATCCAATTAGGAATCGTCGGTTTTGCGGTTTCAAGCCGACTTAAGACGAAAATAAGACGAAATATATTTTGCGTGGAACAAGATATTTTTAACATTACTCTAAGAATACACTGATTCATGTTATTGGGGGAATTAAGGAAAACCATGTGCATATTATGATCGAATAAACTTCGTATTTTGTATAGGTGAATGGAGTTTATAGTGACTGGGAGAACTCGGCGTGCACTTGATGATTAAGTTCATGTGAAGTAGGGGCGGCCCCTTGGCTTAGGTTTTGCTGCAATGCCACGAAAATGACTCGGAATGACTTAGAATCGTCCTAAGGTATGTGTGATTTATATTGCCAGTTTTATTTCTTTGATAACATCTACAAAAATAAATAAAATTTAAATAGCAATTTTATTTATTTGTATTTAGATGTTATCAAAGAAATAACGTTTGTAATGTCAAAATATCAGCTTTTTTCTAAATGCTTATGAAAATATAAGCGGTAATTATAACAAAAACAATGTTTTTTTTTGTCTGTCTGTTTGTTCCGGCTAATCTCCGAAACGGCTGGACCGATTTTGATGGGACTTTCACTGGCAGATAGCTGATTTTATAAGGTGTACTTTTATTTTAGAAAAAGCCACGCGGGCAAAGGCCAAGGCAGCAGCTAGTTATGTCTAAATGTACTGCCTATACCAGGCAGGACATGCTGAAACAGTGTAATGGTGTGGCAAAGAAAAAATTACCCATTTCGACCACTTGCTCCATATCATATGGAGGAGGAGTAGAGGCTTATGGGTTTAATAAAAAAAAAAGAGCCAGGACCAACGCAAACGACAAAATGGGTAGCACTACCTTTGGACTCCTCGGTAACTAGTCTTCTTTAGTTGATCGTGCATACAATCAACCAATCAAACGGAGAATGCAGCCAAAATCAACAGAATGCCTACTTGCCAACAAGGAGCCAATTGTGGGAAATAGGTCAATGTATGCCCCAAGACAATTTACTGTTCCACCTGCTCACTATTTAGAGCATGGCAACATTGTGTTGGTTATTTATTGTTATTTAAAAGTAAACATTTTGTGAATTATGCGTTAGGAAACTTCTACGTGACTAAAAGCACTAGCCAGCGACTTTGTCCGACCAATATTCTATATCCCGTAGGAATTTCGAAAAATATTCTTTCTACGTCTAAGGGTTTGGGTTGGGCGAGTCAGTGAGTGAGTCAGGACATCTTTTTATAATTATGTAAAGATTTCTGTTTTTTTTTTATTGATTTTATGTCATTAGAAAGAAAAGAAAGAAAAATTATTTATTGGGACTCGCACAGATCACAAATTAAATAAAATACACTATAGAAAAACATAAAAAACAAACCAAAAAAAAACATAGTAAAATGAAAATAAAAACAGAAAGTCTTGTACACGCGGCTACACATCAAGCTATAAATTTCCAGTATAAGCTGGCCTCTCACTGTACGAAAATCCTATATAATGCGAGATCAGCCTAAACTGGATATTATAGCTTGATGTGTACAACGCCAAAAGGCTCCTATCTCAGCATAATACTGCGGTACTTAAAAATAAGTCTCGCAGCGCTGGTATTCTTATAATAGGGCCCGCTGTGATGTCAGTGTCACGGATAGATACAGAAATAAATAAAATAAAATAAAAAATAGATGAGCATTTACATGTAGGTAGTTACAGGTATATGTATTGAACCAGAGACATTATCGGAAAATCTCAAGGTGCTTTGGGGTATCCGATGACTTTCTTGACTAGGGTTTTTAGTGATAAACGTGTTGTTTCCAAAAAACTATTTTAGTGTTATGTCTCAGGTCATATTCTGATAATCTGACCAAAGTTTGGGAGGTCACGATTGAAATGAGAAAAGTTTATTTAGCGTAGTTGGTGACTATTCACAAAATAGACAATAAGTTACTCTGCATTGAAAGGAACTTACTTTTTCGAACTACGAATTTACAGCATTACAAATAAAAATAGTAATTCAAAAAAACTTTTTACAAAAAAAATAAAAATAACTTAAAAAAACACTACAAAGTGAAAAATAACTTTAATTTCGGAAGCCGGTGTCTTTGGATCTGTATTTTAGTGTTTTGCCACCGACTTCCGAAATTAAAGTTATTTTTCACTTTGTAGCGTTTTTTTACAAGTTTGTTGTTTTTTTCTTTGTAAATAGGTTATTTATTTTCACTTTTTAATGGGTCAGTTTGTAATTTATTTAAGTCTACAAATTTTGCTTTTCCCTATGGAGGAACGTTAATTGTTGAGGAGTTCTCCTGGTGAGAACTGGGAGAACTATTATATAAATAGTAGATTAATGAATAAACAAACTCATGTACCCACTCATAATAATAAGTAAATTCTATTTAGTTTTATATCATAACAGAACAATAATAAGTTAAAAATATATATTCATGAACACAATAATAACAACCAACTAAGTACTTTAAATGCAGTGAAACAATCACTGTGTCATGGGCCTTAAACTTAATACGCACGTATTGTATCCCTCAAATCGTATACACCTACCCGCATTGGCGATACGCGTACGACGTTGTGCACTTAGTTTCGTGTGAACATTCTATACAAAATCCCTTTTACTAAAACTGTTATGAAATCCAAATGTAATTTTGTCATAGTACTAACCCACTACGCCAATTGACTTTATGTATTTTTAGGTTATCATATTGTATTTTCTCTGTAAAGAAAGACAACGCATTTATTGGGACTCGCAGAGATCACAAATTAAAATAAAACACACTCAAAGAAACATAAAAAACAAAACCAAAAAAAAAAAAAAGTAAAAATTCAAATAAAAACAGTCTGAGTCCAAGTCTGTAAGTGATTGAGTAAATCTTTTGAGAAAATAAATGTCTAAAACCGTAGAACTGTCAGACTGTCAGTCACCATTATGCATTGTGATGAGCATAATTTGTATAGCAACCATATTAAAGTACCTAATCGAATCGCATCGCAACCCGTTAAATACTTATAATTCAGTAGTTCCAGTGGCCATTTTTGGTCTTAATCATCAGTTCTACTTCACAAAATGGTGATTTCCGAGAGCAAATGCACAAGTTACTATAAAAAATATCCAACTCGCTATAAGTAGGTGTGCCTATAAAATTTGAGGATGTCCCTCGATTTACATGGGATCCCCTCATCAGATTCTGACTTGATGACAATGGGACCATCTCGGGAGCATACCCACTCAAATAATAATAAAAAAATCTAAATTGGTCCATAATTGACTGCGAAATCGGTGTAAATACAAAAAAAAAACAAACCATACTGACGAACATAGTAACCTCCTCCTTTTTGGTTGTCGGTTAAAAAAGTATTATGTGCCTGCGATGTGCGACAGAAGTGTAATTAGAAAATTGCTTAATCCTTTCACCCCAAGAAAGAACTAATGATAAATAATCATTTATTATTGTTTGTTTTTACAAATCTTTAACACGTCAACTGCCGATGTAGGATTTTAAAAGCACCGTTTTTCAACTGAACTGCAGTAGTTACTGACCCGTATGTTTCCAAACTTAAAGCTACGCACTCTTGCGCACGTAGACATAAAAATAACTCCAAATATAATACTAATGCATGTGCTATAAATAATACACATACGTGAATATAACATAAGTGAACGAACCTTTATCACATGCATTAGTATTATATTTGGATTTAAGCTAAGCCAACAGTTGACGTTGATAACAACGTAAACAGTTGGCTTAGCAATAAACCTATTAACTCTGAAAAGGTTTTGATAATAATTATGTGATGTGATGTCGACCTGCGGGAGTACTGATTAGGAAATATGACGTGAACTTATTATCTGAGTTTTAAAAAGTGAAAAATTTATGGATTATCACGACATTAGTAATGAGTAAGAGTAACAGAAGGAGAGAGCTTTAGGAGATAACAATAAAGTTGGAAGTTCGGAAACAATTTTAATAATAATACCAACATATTATTTTCTTTGATACGATCTTGTTTACTATGGTGAACAAATTACTGAACAGTCTCTGAATTAGAATGCTTAGGGGCAATAAAATATTACTGTCTGATGTCACTAGAATCATAATCAAAATATTATATTTCACATAACCTACCTTTAAAAATAATTGGCTTTTATAATATTTTCAAATTAGTGTTAAAATCAAAATCAAAATTTTTTATTTCGCATAAACCTGCATGGGCACTTATGAAACGTCAGAAGCTAGGTGCACGGTTCCAATTGGTCGTTTCCTATGGAGAAGAGCCGGCAAGAAACTCCACGGTTACTCTTTTAATAGGTATGGTAGGACAGTGTAGGCCTGTCAACAACCGGTAATGGTGGAAGTCACACTAGATCCCAAGATCTCCGGTGCAAGTGTGGCAAGGGAACACTGGGGTGGTTTTTAGTCAGTAAGAGTCTGATAGACCCCTCCGACCGCCCCAGGGCGGAGGACATCTATGAGGATTTTTCACCCGGAAACAAGAAAAAAAAAAAACCTGTCAACAAGAACCAGGTAATAAGGTAAACAAAATAGAAAATGGTCTACATATCTACAGCCTATTAAGACTACAATGTTCTCACATTCACAAAAAAAATATTAATAGTTAAACCAAATGACATTATTTATTTAAACTTCTCACACACAATAATGTACAAAGGCGGACTTAATGCCTTAGGCATTCTCTACCAGTCAACCAAAGGTGGCGAAGAGATAAGATGGCGGGTGCTCTGATTGAGAGAACATAATAATATTATAAAATATAACATAACAAGGTACATAGAAAACATTGCATGTGTTGTGCAAAGAGTTATGTAAAATCCGTCAACGATTGACACTGTGCCAGTTAGGCAGCATGTTAATGATGATTTGGCGGAGATAAAGAGAAGCTAAGTCAATCGCTGTGTCTTGCATGTTCCTTGCAACGACATTTATGAATCCTGTGCCCATCTGGTTAGGCCGATCGTCCACGGCGCTACTCAATAGTAACCAGTTACAAACTCAAATCGCCAGTGAGTGTCTATAATGTCACAGCACTAATATTTCAAAGGCGGTCCACGTCGTGGACGAACGGGCTTAACGGTAGCTTAAAGATTAGTCAGTCCTTGAGATTCAGTTTAATAATATTATCAAGTATTTTAGGCACAGATTATAAATAGGCTTAAAAAAAATTGTACGTGACATAAACCGCTTGGGTACACCGCTTATCGGGTCAATTCTTTGCACAGCGACGCCGGTGACGACGACATAATTATTATGTTTTGAAATATATACTATAATAATTTTATTACGAGTCCATAATAATACCTCAGCTCCATCTCGCTCACAATACTGCTCGCGGTCACGTGAGCAAGCGAGGCAGGGGGCGGTATGAGAAGGCGTTTATTGATCGGTTTGGAAGTAGGACTTTGTAGAGGGAGGACTTTGTAATTATTTCATGGAATCGTGTTTTCGTCAAACATAATATGTAGTACTTAACATTAATCCTCAACTTTACCATATATTTATTTCAAAATTAATGCTGCAGTATTTTCGATATAACGGACGATCATGCATGCTAAGCAATTTGAGGTATTATATGGACTCTTCAGTCCACCTGACCTCTCTCTACAAAACGCGGTATTATTATGTCACAGTTTATGTTAATATTTTTTAGCGATAACCTTGTATTTGCCTCGTCAAGAGATCTGAATCCGGTTTCCTAAAAAAAGAAAGTATTCAAATCAAATAAAACGTCACTTAACTAATGTTTACGTCATGAATCATGATGCACGTAGGTATGTGAACGGTTCTGTGTGTAGAGTAACGTGTGAAGATACTGCTAATTGCGGTCTTCTTCATACTGTTGAGTTTTTATGACTGATATGACAGTTGACAGAAAGATTTTTGTGCAATATTTTACGAAATGTGAATGTATTAATACACCTCTGCCCAACCTTCCGGGGAATTAACGGGAGATGTTATGTGGTTTTGCAGAATATACTGTGTGCATTTTAGCCTCTGTTAAATATATATGTATTTTTTTACGGCTCCCAACTACTTCGGCTCTTCGGCCAACCAGACTATAAATAGTAACTTAATAGCTGCCTCACTAGATGGGACAATACTCCTAATTTTGGTAAAACTATACTAAATAACTGCAAGCCCATTACAGACAGTCCGAATCTAAGTAGATCCTGTATATACCATGCTCGGACAACATAAAAAGTACTTCCTTATTTATACAAATAAATCATCCCAAAAAACGCCATTAACAATGAGGAAAAACAATCGTTAACGGACAGTAGGTACTCATACCTATCATTAAACAATACGGTTCAACCGATAAGAAATACCTACTAAATAACTTACTATGTGGCTAAGTAATAACAGCCGCACGGGTCGATAAATCAGGTTAAGTTACGCTTGCCGCGGGTGGTCCGTGGATAGGTGACCATCTTTCCTTACCAAGACCCCTCGCCTCGAAAAGCACGTTAAGCCGTTGGTCCCGGCTGTCATTCATGTATCTTTGAAAGTCGTTACGGGTCGTCAGAAGCCCGAAAGTCTGACAGCCAGTCTTACCAAAGGGGTTTCGTATTACCCAGTAATAGGGTTGTGGAGGTCATATAGGCAGTCGCTCCATGTAAAATACTGGTATTCAGCTGCATCCGCTTAAACTGGAAACCGATCCCAACATAGTTCGGAAAAGGCTAGGTAGATGATGAATTTACTAAGGGCGAATTTCACCAACGAAACTGAACGTGATCAGCCGATGTACGCCGCGTTCAAGAGCTGGCAGTGTTATCATTGCAGAGTATTTTTTTTTTGTTTATTCTGTAAATAAGATATCGGAGTCACTTTGACACGTCAAATTAAAAAATAAGCTAGATGGAGTCGACATTTCCTATCTTACTACACCTGAGAAGAAGTGGCGAAACAAACTCAGGGGTCAAAGTCTCTTTAAAAAGTCCAGACATAATCTTATAGTGCTCAAAATGCCAGACCATCATTAAAACTAACTGAGAAAGAAAAAAAAATACCCACATACTGCTCACATTCACAATAATTAAAGTAAAACATATTTATTTATTGAGCAAGGCATACCAACGACATATTTACAACAACAATACAACAAAACATATTTACAACGACATATTTACAGGAAGTAATTACGAATCTTCAATTTTGTGCAAATACGTCACATAAAGGCATGCACAACGTTCTTATTAAAAGATAAACTACTATTCGAGAAATTTTAGATTATTACAATATTAGCAAATACTTAATAAAATTAGCACATAAGGTTAGATTATAAAATTAAATTAACGATAGATTTTAAGATCATAGGCAATTACGGAACATTGGCTATGTTTGATGCAGTTTATTATGTCATTAATAGACAAAAAAGAGAATTGGCTCGGTATGCGATCCTTGGGGCAAACCAGAGGTAGCGATTTACTCCGGAGATTGATAGCCGTTTACCACAACTGTTTGTGTTTGCCCGCATAGATACGATCTGAACCACTCCAGCAGGGGCCCATGTATGCCAAGACCATGAAATTTCAGCAGCAGGATTTAATGGTCAACCTTATCAAAAGCGCTGCTGAAGTCGGTATACAGAGCATCGATCTGTTGGCCAGAGTCAACGCTCATACACATTTCGTCAAGGTATGATACCAAATTCTCCGTAAATTGTGACAGTAGATTTGTTGGTGCAGAAACCATGCTGTTGAGCGAAGAGTTGAGTTTTAATATGTGATGTTAATATAGGGATTGGTCAACAAGACAAGATAGAGATTCGTCGATAATTTTTAGCATCGGCGCGATCACCTTTTTGAATATTGGAACCACATTAGCTTTTTTCCCATTCCGTGGGAAATATAGATGTTTCGAGCGATTTATTAAAAATTAAGGTAAGGGTATACGCCAAATTACGAGCACATTTTTTTTTGAAAAGCGGCGGCAACCCGTCTGGATTATAATACTTTTCAATGTAACTATTCATGTCCATTCACATTGACATTCACAGCCCTCGAACGATGTTTAGATGTGTCGATCACGTTCAGTTTCATTGGGGCATTCGCTTTTAGACTTGACCTATTTGGATTTACGAAGTAAATATACCAGTTTGGATATCTCGTTATATAATTCATCATCATCTTCATTTCAGCCGAAAGACGTCCACTGCTGGACATATGGCTCCCCCAAGCACCGCCACTTGCGATCGCAGTATGGTGTTAAAACGCATAGAGAACGCTGCTGCCCATTGTCTAGTAATTTCCTTAGTTATATAATTATGGCTTTATAATTTGCTTATCTCGTTTGGTTTATCAATTACCATGGTTTTAAAGAAACGGTGATAGGATTCCTTAAATGGGTCAGGAAGCGGGCTCTAATAATATATTATTTTTTATTTCGTTGCAATTAAGCAGAAGACTTACCTGATAGTAAATGGAAACAGCCACTATCATCACCGTGCAAAGAAAAAATTGCTTAAATAAGGTCGTAATGCATATTAAAAAAAAACGCGAACAGCTCTAAGATGCTTCTAATGCTTTCTATTGATGATAATGAACCTCCGCGAACGTCAATGTCGGTTTTCACACAGTTTTTATCTTCCCCTGTAAAATAACGTTTATTACAATCACGACGAGGTTTCTGCACGGTGCGCGACGTTATTGACATTTGCAATACTAGAGGATCTCTATTAATATGAAGAAGATAGAATAATAACCGCTTGGCAAAATGATTAGTATCGCTACAATTTGTATATCAATAAACGTACCTATGTTGTACTCGTAGGTACCTAATTAGTACACGCGTCATGTTCGTGAACGGGCGCCGTCAGTTGAGGCTGGTCATCTCTTAACTGCCAGGGCTTATTTTGTAATCTTTTAAGATTATAAGAAATAGAAGAGAAGAAAGAAGAGAGAATATAAGATTATATTTTGAATTGTTTTTTTTAATATACAGGGTGTGGCGTAAATAGTGGTCCAACGTGAAGGGGCCGATACATCGTATATTCAGCTATCACTTACCACAATTTGAATATTTTTTTTCCATAGGTCTCAGAATAAAATATTTTTTTGAAAAATGTATAACTTGTTATACTAAGTTGGTAATTTCTATAAATTACATAATTTTTCAAATTGATTTGAATTTGATTACATTGTTTTATTGAAAAATAATATAATTTATAGAAATTACCAACTTAGTATAACAAGTTATACATTTTTAAAAAAAATATTTTAATCTGAGACCTATGGAAAAAAAATATTCAAATTGTGGTAAGTGATAGCTGAATATACGATGTATCGGCCCCTTCACGTTGGACCACTATTTACGCCACACCCTGTATATTTTTTTTTTGTTTTTTTACATTGTTCTCACATGTAGAAGCAACATGTAATATCTTGATTTAAAAGAGTGTCCTTGGAGTTTCTTGCCTGTTCTTCTCCATAGAGATCTACGTTTTGGAATGGGCAAATAGCTTCCACTTTCTGACTAACTGACCGACTCTTTGACAATTCAAAAGTGCCTGTAAATGGTTTAATTGAAATAAATGCTTTGAGTTTGAGTTGAGTACTAATTATCATAGGTACAGGAAACGTAGCAACTTATCCTGTTTTCCACCCAATGATAAGATAGCCTTTTATGCAGCCCCGGACATTCATCTACGCCTACAAGGCCCTAGCCAAGGGCTAATAGCAAGGGGCAATTATCTCAATAAAAGTCCCGATTACCTGCCCTTTTTTATTACTTTATATTATTCTCCATCGTATCAGCATTTTAAAAGTAAGAATACCATGTTTATAATTCAATCGCAACGTTTCCAACTGTTAAAGAAAGGCCTTGCACTCGGCTACGTACTTTACTTTAGCAGGTAGAGACCCTTTTCTTGTAAATACTTTTTTATTTTTTTTAATATTTTTCCCTCAATAAAATTTAAGCTTAGTTTCCCTCATTTCGATTTGTGCACACTATCAAGACTCACACTGTATAAAGTTTAAAAAAACAGGAAATAAACATTAAATAAAAAATTGAAAACACACACCCAAAATCCTCTAAAAAGTCGTCGTAGCGTCGTGGTATGGCTAATGAAAACGCCGAACAGACGACGCGACGGCGAGGCTTATACTATGATATAAGCTATTGTAGAAAGGAACTTCCTATTTTCATTAGCCGTCCACCGCCGCGACGACGCGCGACGCTCGGATAAAAATATTATCTACCTAAAACTTACAAATACAAATATTTTTTTTACTTTTTAGAGGTTTTTCGGTATGTCAGGGGTGTTTTTTATTTTGTATATTTGGAACCTCAGACACCACAATGTCATAAGGTTTTCTTTCCTCATTTTTGTGGTTTCTTTATTAAACAAACTGCATAACATTATACGCAATACTTTATTTATAAAAGTATTTAGAACCATTAGGTAAGTGTAAATTAACGAAAACATTTGTTTACATGACGTAAAATTATTATCAATTCGTTATCAATAATTAGGTAATGTTAAGCTGTTGGTATTGTTCTTATCACGATAGTTAACCTGTTATCGATTAGTTTCCGCTTCGTTAATAACAATACAAATAGGGTTGCCCAGCAACAGGGTATTTGAACTGATAAGGATTGATTAAGTTAAGTGCCTGATTAAGTGCTTAATTATTATTTGCTCGCTCGCATAGGACTTAAACATAAAGGCTCGTACAGACTCGCGCGATATCGTGGGAACGACAGGCACTGACAAAGAAATTGTGCTACTAGTGTCGCGTCGCGCCCACGATATCGCACTAGTCAGTACAGTAGTGAAGCCACTGTTTAAACTATTGCAAAATTACAGACCAATATCACTGATCTCCATATTTTCAAAAATATTTGAAAAATATTATTTATAGGCAACTTAACTCATGATGTACAAAAAAAAATATATTATTTGCAATTAACTCAAAGGCTTCAGAGAAAAAAGACGATACCGATAGCAATTTATGATTTTTTACAAACGGTGATGACAAATATGGACCATAATATCCAAGTTTGTGCTATATTCTGTGATATGACGCAGGCTTTCGATTATGTTCATCACAACATTTTGATTAAGAAACTCGAAGCTTATGGAGTTAGAGGAAATGTTATTAAATCATTTGAGACATACCTACAGAAAAGACCGCAAATTACAGAATTTAGTAGGATAAAGACTACGAAACGAGAAGAAATCCATATATCCCTAGAACATGAAATAGTGTATGGTGTTCCACAGGGAAGTGTATTAGGCCCTCCCCTTTTTACATTATAGATAAATGACTTGCCAAAGTCCATAGAACAACCCATGAGCCTATTTGCTGATGACAGTGTTTTATAATTATTGTAAAAATTGCTGAAAAAATATCAGATTTTTGTCATAAAATCACCCTAATTCTCAATTGTCGGCGAGTTTTTTCTTGAGTTTTTATTTTATGAAGACGCCCTATTATTTCCAGTCATTACTGAGTTTGTTTCATCGTGATAGATCTTCTAGGTTAAAAGTTCTACCGATTTGTTTACACAGGGGTCACAGCAGCGAACGAGAACTTAAAAAATTCTATAAAAAAATAAATTATTTTTTTTGATTTTTTTTATATTTTTTCCGTCTATAAAATTAAGCTAAGTTCCCTCATTTTGATTTGTGCATATTATCAAGACTCACACTGTAGACAACCGAAAATGCGGCCGGTACTAGTAGACAACCGAAAATGCGGCCGATTGTATAGTTTGTGGATTTTCGATATTTAATAAAAGCGTTTACATTTAGAGTAACCTGTAGATTGCTATGACCCAAACCGCATAGCTTATATTAAATGTTTGGGCTCATACGATGCGTTTTGACGAGCATATGGCTCGTCAAAACGCATCGTATGAGCCCAAACACAAGGTAGATGCCGTAAACCGTTGAGGAGTTCTTCTGGGGGGTTGGGTATCCTGCAAGATCCTGGTGATACCAGCGCATCAGGTCAAGTTTATCATACTATCATAAACAACCTGTCACATTGACCGGATTTTAAATTTCGAACCAATCAGACCTGTGGAAGCTGTTTATATGCCTTCATTAACTAGAAAAGAGGTCAAATCAAATCTTCAAACAACTGAGCAGATTTTCTTGAAACTGCTAAGAACACTCTCGATGAAGACACCTTCCAAATTTAAAATAATCAAAATTGGTACATCCGTTCAGGAGCTATGATCCACAGACAGACACACAGCTACACACTATAAACTTATAACAGCCCTCTTTTTCGTCGGGGTTAAAAAGCTAAATACTGAAATATTTATTCGAATAATTATTCAGTACTAGTGGTCGCCCACTGGTGGAAATTCGACCTCTACTTACAATCTATATAGTACTTACTATTTCCATGAGTACACTAACTCCATGCTATTATAAAGTACTTACTAATTCCATGCTATTATATAGTACTTACTAATTCCATGTTGATAAAAAGTACTTACTTATACCATGCTCAAGCTGTCACTTCCTGCTACACACTTCCGTCCCTTTTCATGAAATCACTCCCACAGAGTGCGACAGGAAACATGTTACACATCAAAAACAGTAGGTACCTAAGTAGTTAGGTATAGTGCTGTACTGTTTAGGAAGAGGTCCCGTTCTTGCTCATGAGCGTATACTGACTCCTGTATTTCTACTAATCTACTCTCTAAATGTTTCAGTCGAGTCAGACATGAATTGATGGAGACTTCTCACATTCATATTTTGTATCCAAATATTTTTTTTGTTTGTTACTCTTTCACGCTAAAACGGCTAAACGAATGAAATTTAGCACATGGGTAGACAACCTGTGTTAGGACATAAGATACTTTTTATCCCGATATTCCCACGGGATCGAGACTTATGCGGGTCAAACCGGGGGGCGCAGATAGTTTCCTATAATATACTCTCTGAAGGCTTCAGCAGTCTGACAATGAACGCAGGTCCTCACCGGACATGGATGTTTCGGGAGGTTCCTGTTTAGAATTAAGCGGGAGGAAACGCCCGGGTGTCACCACTGTGTGGATCGCCCGGAGGACACGGTGGAGCATACGGTGGAGGTCTGCTCAGCTTGGGCGGAGCACCGCCGTGTCCTCACGGAGGCGATCGGCGGCGGCGATCTCTCGCGTCCAGCCCTGGGGGTCTACTCCCTAAGTCCGTTAACGAAGCAACGGGCCCGTCCGACAGTAGTCCGATACGTCGCAGTGAACCATACTCCCTAATGGTTTCGGATTCATCAGTTTCCAACGGAATCATTGACAATCTTCGTGAACGAATGACGCATGACTTTAGAGTTGCGCAATTTTACCGGTCGATTACCGGTTTACTTATTTTATGGTTTTCAGGTTTAAATAATCAAAAATTAATATTTTTCTCGTTAGAAACGACCGCATTTTTAACAATATACTTTTTATTATGTCTAAATATAGAATTGAATTATTTTTGCCATTTTTGTTCCGAAACCGGCATTATCCTGTTGATACCTTTGCCTATTTTGTTTTTGACGGCAATGTTCAAATGAAATGTCAGTCAGAGTTCGTACTAGGCGGGAAGGATTACTTATTTTATTTTGATTTCAATTATATATGTTGTAAAATGGCCCCAACCGCTGCACAAAAAAGTGTGGAAAACAACTGTCAAGTTGAACTTTTCGGACGGGCAAAAACGCATCGGGAGTAGGGACAACTGTCAAATCGTGTTGTCATTCATTCTTCGTTCGGGCCCGGAACGAATCATCCGTCCGAAAGTGATAAGGAGTAGGAAACGCCCGTAACGAAGGCTGACACAACGGACTTCGTGCTTAGGGAGTTATAGACCCCCTGGTTCAGGCCATGGTTCGGAGCGAGAGTGCATGGGAGGCCGTCACCTCCTTCTGCGAAGCAGTATGGCTCGCGAAGGAGGAGGTGGAATGCGCGAGGGAGAGGCAGGGTTCGCGCCCTCACGCCTCTAGTCGCCGCAGGAGACGCCCTGGGCGTCGGGAGTCGCAAACCGATTTCCGGCCACCGTAGGTGCGGGCCTGCGGACGGAGAGCGATGGGTAGCTCGCCGTCCGATAAGGACGAGGGGTCTACTCCCTAAGTCCGTTAAAGAAGCAACAGGCCCGTCCGACAGTAGTCCGATACGTCTCAGTGAACCCTACTCCCTAATGATTTCGGATTCATCAGTTTCCAACGGTATCATAGACGATCTTCGTGAACGAATGACGCATGTCTATAGAGTTGCGCAATATTACCGGTCGATTACCGGTTTACTTATGTTGTGGTTTTCAGGTTTAAATAATCAAAAATTAATATTTTTCTCGTTAGAAACGACCGCATTTTTTTAACAATATACTTTTTATTATGTCTAAATATAGAATTTAATTATTTTTGAGATTTTTGTTCCGAAACCGGCATTATCCTGTTGATACCTTTGCCTATTTTGTTTTTTGATGTCGTATCAACTGACATAACGAGCCGTCAAAACAAGTGTCAAGTTGAACTTTTCGGACGGGCAAAAACGCATCGGGAGTAAGGACAACTGTCAAATCGTGTTGTCATTCATTCTTCGTTCGGGTCCGGAACGAATCATCCGTCCGAAGGTGATAAGGAGTAGGAAACGCCCGTAACGAAGGCCGCCACAACGGACTTCGTGCTTAGGGAGTAGACCCCCAGGTTCAGGCCATGGTTCGGAGCGAGAGTGCATGGGAGGCCGTCACCTCCTTCTGCGAAGCAGTTATGCTAGCGAAGGAGGAGGCGGAATGCGTGAAGGTGAGACAAGGTTCGCGCCCTCGCGCCCTTAGTCGCCGCAGGAGACGCTCCGGGCGTCGGGAGTCGCAAGCCGATTTCCGGCCACCGTAGGCGCGGGCCTGCGGACGGTGAGTGATGGGTAGCTCGCCGTCCGATAAGGACCTGGGGGTCTACTCCCTAAGCACGAAGTCCGTTGTGTCGGCCTTCGTTACGGGTTTTTCCTACTCCTTATCATCTTCGGACGGATGATTCGTTCCGGGCCCGAACGAAGAATGAATGACAACATGATTTGACAGTTGTCCATACTCCCGATGCGTTTTGCCCGTCCGAAAAGTTCAACTTGACACTTGTTTTCCACACTTTTTGCTGCAGTGGTTGGGGCCATTTTACAACATATATAATTGAAATTAAAATAAAATAAGTAACCCTTCCCGCCTAGTACGAACTCTGACTGACATTTCATTTGAAAATTGCTGTCAAAAACAAAATAGGCAAAGGTATCAACAGGATAATGCCGGTTTCGGGACAATAATGGCAAAAATAATTCAATTCTATATTTAGACATAATAAAAATTATAACGAGAAAAATATTAATTTTTGATTATTTAAACCTGAAAACCACAAAATAAGTAAACCGGTAATCGACCGGTAAAATTGCGCAACTCTATAATAATGAGTCATTCGTTCACGAAGATTGTCTATGATTCCGTTGGAAACTGATGAATCCGAAATCATTAGGGAGTAGGGTTCACTGTGACGTATCGGACTACTGTCGGACGGGCCCGTTGCTTCGTTAACGGACTTAGGGAGTAGACCCCCAGGCCCGGGTCGACGGCGCGTTGTGTTCCACGCGCGCCTCAAAGAGATGTCAGCACAAACTGACGGGGTCCGTTAGGACCACTCTGCAGGGTTGCGAGTTTGTCCGAAAGGGATATCGTGGCCCTGGCACACAGGCAACGGAAGGAACACGGGTGGGTTTTAGTCAGTAAAAGTCTGACACGCCCTCCCGCTCCGCCCAGAGCGGGAGAAGTTATTTGATGATTTCCCACCCAAAAAAAAAAAAGAAAAAAGTCTGACAATGAACTGATGGAGACTTCTCACATTCACATTGTTAATTAGGAATACCTAAGTTAGATTGCTACATCGTATATCTAGGAAATGTGGTTTATTAGCTTTTCCTAACCTGGCAGGCTTTAGAAGTCGAATTCATTAGTTTATCACTTAGCAGTCAATAATTGATCTGCTGGCATTTCTGAAAGGTATCTTATTGTATTTTTGCTTAACAACAAGAGGGCCGTATACCACAAAACTTTACATTTGCAAGTTACAAATAAACAAATTTGTAAATTTTACAAGCCTGTCTACTATAAAACTCCAAGCCACAGAATTGTAACGGAAAAATGTAAATTGTAGTGACGAGTCTACACTTCAAATAGCCCTCACGCTTTAAAAAAATCGATAACGTTCTTGATTGTAAACTGTAACTCATACAATCATGTTTGAATAGAATAGGTCTTTATTTGCTTAGAATGTAGGTACATAATAATAAGTAGTTAAATTAACATTTTAGTTTAAGACTTCGCATATTCATATTTTTCTTTTCTTGTTCTCACACACTATTGACACTATTGCTATTGCTATTGCTACTATTTCTTTTTCATTTCTCCTTTCGCAGGTCTGCTGGAAAAAAAAAATCTTAAGAAATAAGCAGTACCTTTGTACTAATATTATAATTATGTCGTATCTCTCTCTGTGTGTACATAAATATTAAAATAAATAAATAAACATTAATATGTTATGTTATTTTTTATTATTATTACTTGTTGATTAGTTGTTGTTATTTGTAATTTGTTGTTGGTATAAGGCCCTGGAATCTGAAGTTAATAATATCTCCTACACATGGATGGAGATTCTTACTTAAATACTGGCAATTTGACCTGAAAATTTTATGATGCTGCAAATGTTTAGCTCCAGATCACTTATAGCTAACTATCCTTTTGTCACCCTTTCTCCACCTTACGTCATACGTTACAGGTGACAAGCCCACACACACGGGTGCCCATTAATAATACTATCTATTTAAAAACAATTATTTATGTCCGTCAGTCGGTCACGTCGTCTTGCCGGTCATGTGAGGATGTCACGTGGGCATCCAAGACGCCCACAATGGAAATAAACTTCTAGCTGCCAGGTATTGTTATAATAAAAGATGTTGTTAAGTGTGTGTCAGCTGTGACAGACTTATTGTGATTAAGTGGAGAAAGTTAAAGATATTTTAGGATTTGGATACAGCAGTGCTGAGCGATATAGAAAGAAAAAAGAAAGAAAACTTATTTATTCTGCACAAACAAAACGCACAGTACAACAAAAACAACACACAACAGATAGATATGACAACAGGAGGTCTACTCCGAAGCGATAATCCGAAGTATCGGCCGAATATTCGGCCGTTTCTTGACTTCGAAAGTTTCCTTTTTCGACTTTGAGTCCTTACCCGACTTCCAGTCACAGTCAGTTTTTGACTTTGACATATCTCTTTGACTGACGTTTTTAGGGTTCCGTACCCAAAGGGTAAAACGGGAACCGTATTACTAAGGCCGGCGCCGTCTGTCTGTCTGTCCGTATGACACCAGGCTTATCTCATGAACCGTGATAGTTACACAGTTGAAATTTTCACTGATGATGTATTTCTGTTGCCGCTATAACAACAAATACTAAAAAACAGAATAAAATAAATATTTAATAGGGCTCCCATACAACAAACGTGATTTTTTTGCTCGTTTTTGCTCGATATTGATAACGGCAACAGGTAGACGCTTGAAATACTCGTATTCACAGAATATTTAGTAATAATTATATTCACTTTAAAAATAAATAATTAAAATAAAATAAAACAAATATTTAACGGCAAAAAAATCACGTTTGTTGTAAGGGAGCCCCCCTTACAACTTGTGATATTTAATGATTTTTTCCGAACCCTCTCCGCGCATTTCGAGCCTCACATGATTAATAAACGATCCCTGAGTCGTTCTCATGAAATACAAAACCTTTAATATTCTAATTTTTTGTGCCACGTATTAAATAAACAAACAAAGTTCGATGACATTAACGTTTCGTAAACTCGACATAGTCATCAGAGTATTTTTTTTTTATTTTCTTACATAATGGTGGTCGCGTGCCAAAACCAGTTTCTTTTACAAAATAATCATGTGAGCATTTATAAAAACAAAGTTTTGGCGTTCCGTACGTAAACATGAATGGCGTGTCCTCGTATTATGTTCGATTCCTATTATATGTCTACCAGCCGGTCATAATGTTAATTTTAGCACGAGTATTGGATATTAGTCTGAGTACTATAACTAAGGATTTTCACTCTTAGAAACACAAGGCAAATTGCCAAACGAGTTTTCTATTGTGTCAAAAACTTTTTACATAAAAAAAAACGTTTTATAATTTCTCACTATTTATACTTGTCAAAAAATAATAGGCCTGTTTTGACATTTAACTTGAATCGATATAAGCGCGATGGTCAATCACGACGTAGGAAAAGAGCGGGAAACCTAACTTTGAGGACGTGTCCTTTTTTACTTAAATTGAAAATAATTAATTAACTTGTATTATAGGATCAGTAGTAGTAGTTTAGTGTTTTATCTTCTTTCACATTTATTTTAATTATAGTTCTGTATATTTTCTTCAGTAGGGTAAGTTTTTTTTACTAATATTTCATAGCGGGAAAATGAAAGACCCGCCTGACCCGGGGGACTTTGTTCCCCCGGCAGGCAATTTTGTAACTATAATTTCAAATGAATCGGGCATGGATACCGATGGGTCGTCGTCGGCTCGCCATTTAAAAAGAAGCCGCATACATGTGTGCAAGAATTGCAATAAACGCCGTCGTATCCGAAAAAATCAAGGTTCAGAGTCTTTGGGTTGTGGTTGCTTGGACTCTACACCTCCCTCTCTAACTCCATCGGAGCCTAAAAGCTCTGAAATAATTTATAAAGATATTCCAGATATTCCTGCTCCGCCTCCAGTTATTCCCACTCAGATTGGTCGAAAAACATATGATAAAACTGACAGCGCGCCATACGTTGTTCATGTACAAAAAATTTTAGTATCACCAGATGATGGAACGTCATTGCACCCTATTACATTTGGCAAGTTCCTAAAACACAACGCTTTCCAAAATATTATTAACGGTAGCGTCAAAAAAATCGGGCGTAATAAAATATCTATTTCTTTTTCCAATTTCCTGGACGCAAATTCTTTTATTACACATAATAGCCTTGAAACATATAATTATAAAGCTTTTATACCTACTTTTAATGTTACTAGAATGGGTTTAGTACGTGGTGTTCCTGCGGAATGGTCTCCAGAGGAAGTTATTGATAATATAACTGTACCAATTGGTTGCGGTCCAATTTTAAAAGTCAGACGCCTCAATTTTAAAACTGTTGTTGATGGTACAACCATTTGGAAACCATCCCAATCAATAGTTATTACTTTTGATGGACAGATTCTGCCTAAAAGAATTTTTATGTGCTATAATGCATTACCTGTAGATTTATATATTTTCCCTACTGTACAGTGTTTCAATTGCTGTCGTTTTGGTCACACAAAAATTCAGTGCAGGTCCAAACCTCGTTGTTATAAATGTGGCCAAGGCCATACTGGGGACAGTTGTGAAAGAGAACAAGAAAGTGCATCTTGCTGCCTTTGCTCTGGTTTTCACTATGCTACTAATAAATCTTGCCCAGAAATGTCTAGACAAAAATTAATTAAAACATACATGGCACAAAGTTCAGTATCTTATGCTGAAGCGGCAAAAATGTATCCCCCAGTTACTAAATCGTATGCCGATACACTTTTGTCTTCTCCTTCCAAAAACTTTGCAGATACTCCATCTTTCCCTTCTTCTAATAGAATGCCTGTTTCAAGTAGCTATAAAAAAACTGTCTTCCTTAAACCACGCTCACCTCCCAAATCTGTACAAGGATATAATAAAGAGGCTCACAACGCCATTATTAAAGATTACGACATTCCTCAACCAGCAAATGGTTGTGCTTTTTCTAATCATAACAATGGACAAATTGATGCCAGTTTTTCCATAAACGATTTTCTTTCTGCATTACACAATCTTCTGTCTCAGTTCAACATTTCACCGTCCAACGTTGCCCCATCTTTCAATGTATCACAATCCATCCTTAATGGACAACACATCCAAAATAATCCAGTGGAACTGCCGCAGTCTAGTAAACAAAAAGAGTGATGTTATACATCTTTTAAACAAATATGAGCCATTTGCCTTTGCTTTAGCAGAGACTTGGCTCAAACCTAATCATATTTTTAAAATGAATGGTTATTTAACCATTAGAGAGGATAGATCTGATGGGTATGGTGGAGTAGCTATACTTATCAAGAATTCTATCCCTTTTTCTACCATTACATTACCTCTTCATAGTGAGGAAATTTCAATTGTAGCTATTAAAGTGCATCATACTTGTCTTGTTTCTATTTACATTCCTCACCCTTCTTTTTCTGTTCTTCAAGAGATGAATAATCTCGTTTCTTTTCTTCCAAAGCCATTATTAATACTGGGGGATTTTAATTGCCATCACCAATCATGGGGTTGTTCAACTTCGAACTGTTATGGTGATGAGTTAATAGATATAATAGACTTACACAACTTATGTATTTTAAATTCTGGAGCTGCCACTCGTCGTTCAGATCCTAATCAGAACCAAAGCGCAATTGACCTTTCTATCTGTTCTCCAAACTTAGCCTCTTCATTAACTTGGCATACTTTAACCTCTACTTATGGTAGTGACCATTTTCCAATAGTTATTTCTTATCCTCTTCCCAAACCAAATGCACAATTAAGGAAATCAAACTTAAAATATAAACTGCCTAATAGAAATAATACTGACTGGGGCAAATTTAGGAACATTGTTGACAGTAAGCTTAGCTCCTTGCCCGTAATTTCTGGTGGCAATGAAAATAGTTGTGCTGAAGCTTTAGCACACATATTAATTGCAGCGGCTGATGAAGTTTTTCCTGTAAAAAATAACAATATTAGTACAATTCCCTCGCCTCCGTGGTGGGACTCTGAGTGCACTGAATTGATTAAAAAACGTAAAGAGGCTGAATATAATTATAACGCTGATATGTCTGATACGAATTTTGATATCATTACTAAGTTAAATAATGAAACTTATAAACTTTTTAAAAAGAAAAAATTTGAATCTTGGCGTAACTTTTGCTTATCAATTTCACCGAATACTCACCCTACGATTGTTTGGCGCAACATTCGTAGATTTAGGTCCATATATAACAACCCTTCTCCTATTCCTGATTCTTTAGCCAGTGATTTTTTTGATATATTAGCTCCGCCTTGGGTTCCTGAGGCTAAGGCTATTTGTACTAACCATAACCTGTCTCTCGTTTCCAATATCCGAGACACTCATACGACGCTAGATCTTGCATTCACTCTCACTGAATTAAAGGTTGTTATCCATAAAACTAATGATTCTGCACCAGGCATTGATGGCATCCCGTATTCCTTTTTTGCTAATTTAAATGATGAAGTCCTCAGTTATTATTTAGAACTTATTAATTCTATTTTTTATACAGGAAACATCCCTGTTGAATGGAAACGTCAAATGGTGTTGCCATTCCTTAAACCAAACAAACCTCCTTCTGATGCTTCTTCATACCGTCCTATAGTTTTGTCTTCAATTATGATGAAATTAGCGGAACACTTAATTAAAAATCGCCTAGAATGGTATGTTGAAAGTAAGGGTCTCTTGGCAGAATCACAATATGGCTTCAGAAAAGGTAAAAGTACAACTGACTGTTTAAGCATATTAACATACGATATTCGGTTATCCTTCTCTAATAACCAATCCACCGTTGCAGTTTTCCTTGATATTAATGCAGCTTATGATAATGTTGTATTATCGGTTTTACAAAATAAATTAGAAGCCTTACAAGTTCCATTGAATTTGTTAAATTTCATTATTAATATCTTGACTGAACGCTCTGTTAACATGTTAATAGGAGACCATGAGGTATCTCATCTTGTATGGAGGGGTCTCCCACAGGGTTCTGTGCTCAGTCCCCTTCTATACAATATCTACACTTATGATTTAGAGTTATCCTTAACTAGTCATGTTAAGGTTCTTCAATATGCCGATGATTTATTATTATATTCTTCAAGTCCATCTGTTGAGCAAGCTAGCTCTGCCATCAATTCTGCTTTATCTATTTTGGCGTCATGGTTACATCTAAACGGTTTGGATTTATCCACGTCTAAAAGCGCGGCTGTTTTATTCACCCGGAAGAGAAATATTCCCATAGTAAATCTCCATTATAAGGAAATACCTATCCCATTTAAAGATAAATTCAGATATCTAGGTATAATACTTGACTGTAAATTAAGTAGTGTCCCTCATTGTGAATATATTGTTAACAAATGTGAAAAACACCTAAACATGCTTAGATGCCTCTCTGGGGTGTGGTGGGGTGCACATCCCTTTTCTTTGAAACTCATTTACAACGCAATCATCAGAAGCACTCTGGATTATGGATTGTTCGTTCTAGAGCCAGGTAATGTCATGGCTTTTAAAAAATTGGATCGCATCCAGTCTAAAGCATTACGCATTATTTCAGGTGCAATGAAGTCTAGTCCCATTAATGCACTCCAAGTTGAATGCGGGGATGCTCCTTTATATCTTAGAAGACAATTCCTATCTGACAAATATTTGTTCCGGATTCTTCAATTCTCAACTCATCCTCTCATTCCTAAACTGGACACATTAGTGTTGCAGATTGAATCATCAGATTACTGGTCCCATAGACGTGATCCTTGTTTAGTTGTAAGTTATAAAAAATTCCTTTCACTTTCTTCTCCTATTCACCGTTCCAATAAACTTCCCATATTTAGCAATAGTTATGAGAGTTTACAATTCAGTCCCATTATAAAATATAACTGTGTAAGTAAATCAGATCCCGATTGCCATTTAAGTTTTAATCATTTTCTGGCTGAACACGTAGAGTACCACCATATTTATACGGATGCTGCCAAGCCTTCTCCGACGGGTTGTGTTGGAATAGGTACTTACCATTCTCAATACAACATCGAACAAAAAATAAAACTGCCTCCGGAGACTTCTGTTTTTACCGGGGAATGTTTCGGCATTTTTAAAGCCTTAGAATATATCCGTATTTTAAAGCTCAAAAAATCTATAATTTTTACTGATTCTCAAAGTGCTCTTCTAGCCATCAATAAATCCGCTTTCGAACACAAATCGCAGTTACCTATCATTTATTTAATAAGAGAATTTGCGTTCAGGACCATTTCTGAGGGTAATACACTACAATTTGTATGGATTCCGGCCCATGCTGGAATCCATGGCAATGAAGCGGCTGATAAACTTGCCGGTGATGCGGTGCAGTGTGGGGACTTAGTTCCTTATACAAATTTTAGTTATGACCTCGTATCGTTACCAAAGACTTTTCTTCGGGAAACCTGGAAGGTGGCTTGGGATATCGGAAGTAAATCGAAGGGACGTTATTTTTCGTATATTCAACCCGACGTTCCAGAAAAACCGTGGTTTGGCAGGGCCAAGTTTGGCAAGATGGAGACCTCCATTCTAATACGGATGAGACTGGGTCATGTTTGTTCTCCAGCTCATCTTGCCAAACTTCATATCATCGACGATCCCATATGCTTGTGTGGCACAGATGTAGGCGACTTAGATCACATTTTTTTCTCCTGTCCCTTATATGACCGTTCTTCCTTTCTTAGTAACCTCTTATCCCTCCATACTCCTTTTCCTACCTCAATACTTTCTTTACTTTGTACAAATAGCTCTCTTGTTTATAAATGTATAGTTTCATTCATTACTCTAAATAATATTAAGTTGTAATTTATTTTTTATTTTTTTATAGTGTAATTAACGTAATACTGATCCTATCCCGTATATCCTAAATCCCGTTAAAATTTATATTTATATTAATTTTGTTTCCCTACCTTTTTATAAAACTAAAACGTGACATTGGCTAAATGCACAAACCGTGCGAAGCCAGAAGGAAAAAAAAAAAAAAAAAAAAAAAAATCACGACGTAACTAGTGAAGTAACTATACTCACGATAAATCGATTCGAGTTAAATGTCAAAAGGGGCCTATTATTTTTTCACAACTTTAGTGGGTTAGTTTGTAATTTATCTAAGTTAAATAGCCTAATGTCAACTGCTTATCACCTTTTACAAAATAATGGTGGTTTCCGAGAGCAAATACACGAGTTAGGTTACTATACAAAATATCCAAATCTAGGTCAAAGGTCTGCGTATAAAACTTGAGGATTTCCATATTAAAGTACCTACTCGAATCGCAACCCGTTAAATACTTAGTATTCAGTTGTTCCAGTGGCCATCTCTGGTCTTCATGATCAGTTCTACTTCACTAAATGGTGCTTTCCGAGAGCAAATGCACGAGTTACTATAAAATATAAACAACTCGCTATAGGTGTGCCTATAAAATTTGAGGATGTCCCTCGATTTCTATGGGATCCCCTCATCAGATTCTGACTTGGTGACAATGGGACCACCCCGAGAGCATATGCTTTCAAATATAAAAATAATTTTCAAAGCCGGTCCACAATTGACGGAGAAATCGGCGAAAATACATTGAAAAAAAAAATACAGACGAACATTATATCCTCCTCCTTTTTACAAGTCAGTTAAAAACAAAAGCGTATCAATATGATTTGTCTTGTTGTAGATTTGTCATCTATGATCTGTCTGTGTACATAATTAAGATGTTATATTTTATACAAGTAATGACATAAATATGATAAAAATAATATGAGCAGGAGTATCCGTTGGGAATTAGTCTACAGTGTCAAATTAAATAAGCTAGCGAAACTCCAAAGACGTGATGGGTAGCGACGTCTAAACATAATAAAAGAAAAATAAATAAATTTGATGATGTTTTCTTGTGGGGTCATCGACCGCAATTAGTGTAGTCACTTGAAATATCAGTATTTTTTTTAAATGTATATACTTCACAGACGTGATGGGTATATCGATACCCAGAGTTGAGTTGAGAAAATCTGTTTTATTTAAATCTGTTTTTTTTGTTTTTTATGGTTTTTCTGTTTGTTTTGTTTTTAACAAATTAAACAGATTTTTTCAACTCATACTTCAAGTAACAACACTAATTCTGCGGTCTTTACTAACTCTCCAAAGAAGAACGCCATATCTTTTTGTTTTTATTGTATCGTGTTTAGATATCGATAGGTACCCATCACGTCTGCAGAGTTTCACTAGCTGATTTAATTTGACCTGTATACCTACTGTTCCGAAAGTATCTGATGAATGAGTAAACAAACCCTGCGAATTAATAAGTAATAAGTTAATAACACATTCATCTGTATTTAGAAGGTTTCAACTTTATATATTTATATAAATTCATTTATTTCAGGTCAAAAAACACCCATTCACAAACATAAACTAATAGAAACAAACCAGCCGCACCAATAGCTGCACTCACACATCCAAATGGAAAAATCCAAATTTATATTGATTACAATCTATCTCAAATTCCAAACAGACAAAAACGCAAAATAAAATGTGATTACTTCATTCAAAACATTAAACAACTCACTAAAGAAACAATTATTAAAATTGCCAAAAAAATATAAAAATGTCAGAATCTATAAACAATAAAATGTCAAATTTAAATTGTCTGTGAAACGTTTTATAATGTCAAAACATTAAAAATAAAAATTATAAAAATCTATGGTAATTATTTTAAATTTGTACCTGCCCCAAGCCCGATATACGGGTACATGGGTGTTTTTGAATAACATTAATAAATTGTATTTATAAAAGTAAATTTGAAAAATCACATGAATCACACGGCATAAAGTTTCTGCGTCCTATAGGCAGAAACGTTCTCCTCTGCTTACTCGTGGGTACCTAACTATAAAATCACATCTACCACCCCTGACTATGGCGGTATCCCTTGATTGTAGTCATTGAGACGCCTATTACAGGTGACGAACGGTTTAAGGCTGAAGTGTGTACGTGAACATGACGTAGACGTTTCAATGTTGATACGTGCACATAAACAAATAAATTTACATGACATCAGAGATACAGTCACTACAGTACCACAGTATTCGATTCATAGCAGAAAATCACCTCATCTACCAGAAAATGTAGAGGAATCATATTATTTTACCAAAACATGTTTATGAGTGATTGAAAACAGGTAAAATTCGTATGCTGATAAGATATTTGGCGATATTGTCACGTACACGAGACCGTAGCATTTACAATTAATTAAAAATATCAGAAAACCCGACTGCGTAAAAAGTTAACTTAAAAAAAGATGGATACAAGATTTATATAAATTAATACTATAAACAATCTCATGCAGTCGGAGGCATCTTCTTAACAATAACGATCTATTGCCTCCGACTACATGAGATTGTATATAGTATTAATTTATATAAATCTTGTTTCCATCTTTTTTTAAGTTCACTTTTTACGCAGTCGGGTTTTTTGATTTATTTTTTTATTTTATACATAGGATTATAAAAAAAAAGTAAATAAATTAGGTTACACTTATAATCGGGTGATAACGGCCTCTATTCCAAAAGTTCGGGATAGTTTTTTTTATCATTACTCATTTAAACATATAATTTGTATATATTTTGTAATCACCTTTTAAAACTCTTCAGTTTGATAAACCATTCGATAGGCTTGGGAGATATTTTTTTTTCGAAAACACACCTTTTGGCGCGAAAAATACAGGTCAAACAGGTAGGTAACCCTCCTTTTTTGGCTTCGCCGTAGTCGGGTAAAAAGTTAACACTTACTATAAACCTACTCAGATTCAGCCGCAGATTACTAATATAAATTAAAATTCAGCCGCAGGTTACTAATATAAATGAAAATTCAGCCACAGGTTAGATACTAATATAAATTCAAATTCATCTGCAGGTTACTAATAATAAATTCAAATTGCCTCTTGTTTGACTAGACTGGATGTTAAACCCATATACTTACCTACTGAGTGGGGAAATAGAAAAGCTTCGTAAACAATGAAAACTCCCAAACAAATAAAGATAAAAAATTAGATTAGTCACGGACCTTGAAATTGTTAGACTGATTTGTGCAAAATTCAAATGAAATGTCAGATTAAGCTAAGTGCACGGTTCCGATTGGTCGTTTCCTATGGGGAAGAGCCAGCAAGAAGTCCATGGTTACTCAATGAATCTTAAATCTTTTACGGAACCCCTAGTTAGACACTACTCGTACGACTACAGTTACTGGAAGGTAATTATGTGCTTAAAATTTGGCAGTTCGAAAGTAATTACATGCTGCGCTGGATGTACAGTCGATAATTTGTAATCCATCACTTCAAGATTTTATGTTCCAAACCATCTGTTTCCACGAAGACTTGTTTTAGGGCTTGAAGCTGCGAAAAAGTAATCGAATGGACCATTTGTAGCCCCAAAATATTTCCAAATCTTTTCATAAATTTTCAAAATGCTTCTGTATTTATTTTCCTTTCAGGTATTTCAAAACACAATCTTCATCATCAGCATTTCAGCCGAAAGACGTCCACTGCTGGACATGGCCTCCCCGCGTCGCCACATCGACCGGTTCTGTACAATAATTCTGCATACCGTTACACATTTCGTACGTGAATTCAAATACTCGTACACATATTTTTCTTGTACACATTCATCATAACCCATAACTATTCTGCGAAAATAATACAAACAAATATACTACGACTAACATTCATGTAGGAAATAATAAATAGTTCTAAAAATATTTGTGACTCACAGAGTTGGAACTAAAGGTGCAAGTTATGACTAAATTTAGAAACGATCGCGTCACAATCTATGATCGTAATACCTACTGTTGAACCTTGGATTTTGAAGATGGATTTCTGGTTAATCAAATGTGTTAATAAGTTTTACTGTCAAAACAATTCTTGGTAATAACTGAGGTAATCGTATCTAAGGTGTTTGTCACATGACCTCCTTTCAAGGTGTTATTTCTTTTGAAGGCGTATGACCTGTATCGAATCATTTTCTGAATTATTTTTTTTGGTCTGGGTATTACAGGTATTCTGAAAATGATTCGGTACTGAGTATTTGTTTAATATTGTCCTACGGTTGCCTCAAAATCTTTTGTAATATTCATCTTAATGTAATTTTCTTGGCTTATTGAACTAAAGGAAGCTTAAACTTCATAAGAATTCAAAGGATGAATATAATACCTCTTATTGTCTTAGGTCAAGTTCAATTTTATATCATTAATTGAGAGAAGACATTATCATTTTGACACTGAGCATTTTATGTAGTTAGACTTATGTAACTGTATCAGAGGTCGGATTATCTTTAGTTTACGTTAAATAATGTACTAAAGAGCATTGCTCACATATCACGGAAAAGTAGGCCCCAAGTTTGCACAAATAATTCTACTTCTACTAGGTATAAGTTGAGCTCAACGTCTAGAAATGAGCTGGTCAACTAAGCTGGTTAATGACCTACAAACACCGTTCTAATAATACTAGCGGCACCATCCGACCTTCCATTCATACTTATAAACATGTCTATTTGCTTCTACGTCACTCGCAGTGCCTACGTGACCGACAGAGGTCGGTGCACCCAGTGCAAATATTGAAACTATGTCATCGTAGTATAATCTTAAGTTCCTGATCCTGCTACGCAAAAACCCACTCTCTCTTAATGTGCTAAAGTTGAGTTTTGGTCGTGGATATTATGTTTTTCAGATCTTTTGCTGTATAAAGAGTTTTGCATCATTGTAATGGGACTCTTCCCGGATCGCAGTATGTCATTTGATCACATTTCTTAACTGGGAACTGTTGGGGTGCTTCGGATTGTGAGGCCGATTGTTTTGATTGTTATGACTAACCGACGGATTGAGATTAATACTGTTAGTCATAGATATACAGCTTTATGGGAATTTTAGACGAGATAGCAACAAAACTGGTGTTTCTGCAACAAAATTCATCGTAACAATCGTCATCATCTCTGCTTTGTCATAATTTATCTGGATCAACTTGTCTTGACAAGCTTGTCTCAACACAATACCTTTATTTACCTGTGGTGCTACATTCCGTATTTACATAGCCTATTGCCTATTGACTTGTGTGGGTCTCCTCTTAAAATTGTAAACAACTTTAAATATCTGGGTCACATTGTTACCGATGACTTAAGTGATAATCTGGATCTTGAAAGGCAAAGGCGAAGCATTGCTTGTAAAAGTAATATGTTCACCAGACGATTTGCATATTGTTCAAAACAGGCTAAAGTGACCCTGTTTAAGGCATACTGCCAGGCGTTCTACACCGGCCAACTTTGGTACAAGTACACGAAGAGTACCTACAATATTCTTCGTGTGCAATACAATAACGCGTTCCGGGCCATGCCGGTGTAGCGGGTCTGGTATGTTTTCCGAAAGCAGGGTTGACGATTTTTATGCCGTATTAGGTACGTAGGCTTAAAGCATAATTTCACCTGAGACTGATTAATTGTAAAAGCAACATTGTGACTACTGTATTTCGTACCATTTACATGACCACTAAGTATTTTATTTTAGTGTGCTGTTTGAATTTTTTTATAAATTAAACCTATCTGACATTTATAAGAAAGCTATAATCTATCTCGGTATGAATGTATAACAATAATTTAATTTAATATCAATATAATATCTATTTCATATTTAATTTAATTTTCGGATACTATGGGTGTATGTGTAAAACTTGCCTGAAAGAAATGAATATTATTTATTTATTTATAACATCATGTGGTTGCACGTTGCACCTAGGGTTGCCAACCAACTCTATTATAGAGTATTGTTGTACTCGATATTGACTGCAACTTATTGGTCTAGTGGTCGCAAGCCTGCCATCTTTACCTATACATGTTTGGCAGTTTAGAAGATAATGAAACAAATACCTCTCGCGTTGCAGTAATTGGCTCTCAGCCACTGAGCCAATGAGTGCGTCCTACTAGGCAATGACAGCGGGCACAGATTTCAATGGGCTAGCAACGACTATACTATTTATTATTGAGCGATTACTATAAACAACTGCGACCGAAACCGCAGTAATCACATTGAAGTAACTACAAACCAATTGTATAAGGAAATAAATGTGGGGGATACTAAGGACACCATAGCTAAATCCCTTAAATACCTGGACATAACCAAAGGCTCTGGACCTGACTGTGTTCCTCCATTATTTTTAAAACACACAGCTGAGTCAATGAGTGTGCCTTTATTTTATCTATTTAACCGTAATCTGAGGGAGGGTATTGTGCCACAATCGTGGAAAACTGCCAATATTACGCCAGTATACAATGGCGGCGCAAAGAATGATGTTACCAACTATCGTCCAATATCATTGTTGTCTGCCATGTCAAAAGTCTTGGAGCGATTAGTTCATAATGCAATCTACCCCATATTACACAATAATATTATACCTGAACAGCACGGTTTTGTTCAAAATCGCTCCACAGTTAGTGACCTGGTTTTGTATTCTAACTTTTTGTTTGAAAATATGGATAACCAACTTCAAGTTGACGCAATCTATACGGATTTCTGCAGGGCTTTTGACAAGGTAGACCATACCATGCTTTTACAAAAAATAGAATTTAATGGTATCCATGGGAGTGTGCTTCGTTGGTTTACGTCTTATGTAAGAAATAGAACTCAGAAGGTTGTGGTCAATGGATTCTCTTCAGACGTGATCAGCGTGACATCTGGTGTTCCGCAGGGGTCGATACTGGGTCCACTACTTTTTATCCTATTCATAAATGATATAAACACTTGTTTTAAAAATTGTGGTTTCCTTCTATATGCTGACGATCTTAAAGTATTTCGTAAAATAAGAACCGTTGACGACTGTGTTAAATTGCAACAGGACCTTGATCGATTTTCTGCCTATTATCTGACCAATAAACTACATCTAAGTTTATCCAAATGTAAGTATATTTCTTTTACCAAAATAAATAATACCGTTCAATTTACATACTCTCTCTGTAACATTCCTCTGGAAAAGGTTTCCCTAATTAAAGATTTGGGTGTACTCTTTGATTCAAAGTTACACTTTGATGCACACGTTGATCACGTCACAGCCAAGGGTTTCCAACTCTATGGCTTTGTAAGGCGGACCTGCAATACATTTAAGAAACCATCTACATTCTTGCTACTGTACAAAGCACTTATTAGATCTCAACTGGAATATGCCACTTGTGTTTGGAACCCCATCTACAATAAATACAGTGACCAATTGGAATCAGTGCAACGTAAATATCTTAGGTTTCTTAACCGTAAATTATTTAAGAGGTGGTCATCATATCACACTCTTCTAGATAAATTTTCCCTGTCAACTCTTAAAGCAAGGAGACTGTATCATGATCAATCGTTTCTATATAAGATTTGTCACAATAAATTTGATTGTAATAACCTGATAAACCAAATATACCTTCGCATACCTAGTCCTTCCCAACGTATTCGTGATGCTTATACTCACAGTCTATTCGCGCCGAAACGGTGCAGAACTAACGCAGGAGAACGAGCGCCTTTACGTCGACTAATGAAAAGTTACAACGATAATTTTGCCGATATTGACTTAATTGCAATGTCACTCGCACAGTTTAAAACCAGTATTTAAAAAAAAAAACCCTTTTAGATTACATAGTTATAGCTTTAGTTCTTATATTCACACATGTTTGTTCACAAGACACATTAATTAATATTATAATAATATACAATAAATTGTTTGCTAACTTTGCTTGGACCTCGCTGAAACTATTTTCACTGTTGTATTAATTTGTGGATATCGATGCTGGTTGCGTGATTACTTATGTGTGTATAAAATATCTGTACCTAAATATTAAGCAGTATTGCGCAATTGTTTGTTATCCTGAACAAAAAAAATAAAAAAAATACCTGGATATACCTACTGATACTTTAAACTTTTTACAGCAATTTTAACAAGGACACTATGTGGGTAGAAGAAGTCAAACCAATTGGTCTGAATTTGGTGGAAGTGCAACTGCGTTTATGTGCAAATGTTGAAAACATCCATCGTGTGTATGAATGGTTATCGTCTTTTCGTACAAAAAAAAAATTACAGGATCCAGATAGCTTAATTTCTGGTGCCAGTAGAGGTCAACAAAAAGATGATGATCTCGTGAGATTTAGTAGTCCAAATAATTATTACCGATCGATCGATTCCTTGAGAATTGTGACTGGATTCGGGCGAGACATCATCATAACACGGTACGCAGTGAGGTTAGTTCCGCCCTCTGTAGTCCCGTAATATGCGCGCATGACTGAGTCCATCTCATGCGCTGCACACAATCACAGGTAGCGGGGACCCGGCTCGGGGCCGGTTGGCCCCTAAGTCCCAAGTTCTCGGTGGCCGGTCTCTCTCCTGCCGATGCTCCTGTTGGCGATGTCGACGAGTAAAATACTCATCGCTCGATCTCGACGCAAATACAGCTGGTGTCGTTACAGCACTCACGCTGGGGCTGGGTACCAGCAGCGGCCAGGCAGTGCCGAGCGAAGAGTATTTTTATTATTATTTAAAATTACCTGTCACATATCTCAGGACCTTGGGGTCCCAAAACTTTGAAAGGCGTACCAGGAGCCGAAACCAGCTCGCAAAGGCCCATTAGACGCTTTTAATTAAATGAGGCACCAACCGATGGTTATCCCTGTATACACTACCGCACTATGCAAGTGCACCCATGGACAACCCCCGATTGGTGTAGGACTATTGCAGGATATGGCAACAAATATATTGGAATATGTGTTTGGATGGCTAAAGTGTACTGGATACCTAGAACTATGAAAGGACTATGACCCCCTACCTGATTAATGTTTTATTATACACGGAAAAAAGGGGGAGAGGGGTGATTTGTACACTCAATAATCATGGGTCCCCGGAAACTGTCCCTAGCACATAGTGACGTAGCGACAAGGGGGCAATACTTCCTGAGGTGCTTGACGAGTGGAGACGTATTCTACGGCTATCAGGAGGAGGTTTTGGGACTGAATCCAGGATCTTACTGGAATTTTTCTTCCTCTGAGCACGGTTGCTCTTGCGAACCTTCACTCAAGCCAGCCAATAAAGGCAAGAAAGAGGTGGGAGTGTTATTCCTCGTCAGTGTTCATTCTGGCCGGTCAATAAAGGGAAGCCAGAGATAAATAAACAGACTTCGACCGCGAGATAGGGCCCGTGGGATCGCTACTGCCCAACAGCTAGCCACATGCTGCCCTGTGGTTTTTTGTATCTCTCTTGGTCTGGCTCCTCACCATAGACCTGTTTCAGCAAAGTAAACTCTACCGGCACAAACCTAAAGTTCGGAGTGCGCAAGCCCGCCACGACGTCAACGTAGATTTACGGCGCGGTGGGGTTATTATTGTTATTAGCTTATATATTTTAAAAATAAGTCATGTAAAATATTCTGGAAAATGAATTGCTGTAGATATTATTTGTAAGTGTCTTTTTATAAATAAATGGCGTCGTAATTAAAGGGTCGGACGGTATTACGCCCCGATACGATCTTCAAGAGTTTTTAATGTGACTTGTGTTCTTTATATGGTGTTTTTTTCTTGGAATCGCTTGTACGGGTATCGTCGGAAATAAATATTACGGTGAAGGAAAGATTGGCGGTGTCTTTAGTAAGATGCTTGTAATAGGATGAAGTCAAGCACTTCTTTTGCGCTATGTTATGTTATAACAGCTATTTCTACTTTTTACAACAGATATTTTTTTTTTGGGTGGGAAATTATCACATATTTTATCTTCTCCCGCTCTGGTCGGAGCGGGAGGGCGTGTCAGACTTTTACTGACTAAAACCCACCCGTGTTTCTTCATTTGCCTGTGTGCCAGGGCCACGATATCCCTTTCGGACAAACTCGCAACCCTGGCAGGTCGCAACCCTGGCAGGATTGCTCCAAGAGCTGGGGTTCTGCGTTGTAAAAGTGCTAATTATAAAATAATGAAATTATACATCTTCACATTACGAATAAAGAGATAATTTTAAATTCGTACGATTTTAAAAATGAAAATACTCATGTCACACATAATATTTACTTAGTTTTAACACTTTATTCATACCTATGGGTGATTCTATGCTGTACTGCAAAAAGGAGGTCAACAAAATTCCATACAACTTTGCCCAATCATGTACCTCGAAGTACACGTGCACTCGTAGAGTGAAAATAGAGGAATTCGAAAATATTTGTATGTTTATCCTTAAACAACCATAAAAGCTCCCATTGAGAGGCGCGACGCAATACTAGTAGCACAATTTCAATGAAAATTTCATGAAAAGTGTCGCGCTCTCGATATCGCGCCAGTCGGCACGAGCCTTAATATTATAGGGCAAAATATCGTTCGAATTTACATTACGTTTACATCGCGCGTTCATGCCTCTGAACATTAAACACACCCCTTACCTCAAACAATAATATGTTTTTCATATCGTCATACTTGGGAAATATTGTAATACGCCTCTCTATTCACAGACAGACGACAATAATAATTCATAATAATATCATAATGATGATAATACATAATAATCATCATAGCGAGCACAATATTGACTGACCACGCTATTTAGTACCATGATGCACGGAGATGATAACATGTGCGGTGACGTCACGTGCGAGTGATAACTCTGTTGTTGTGTATTTGTTTGTGCATCATTAAGTATGTAAAGTCTCGGTAGTTTATTCTATGATCTTCAAATTAAAATTGATGTTCAAATCACATCTTTCATTCTTTCACAGTTATATTAAACGGCTATAACACGGCAAATTGACGTAGTGTGTCAATTTGATAAACAATTAATTTCCCGGACTTTACATATACAGGGTCAAATTAAATTAATTAGCGTAACTCCGTAGATGTGATGGGTATCGATACCGAAACACAATAAAACAAAAGAAAACAGACTTTCTCAACACGTACTTCAAGTAAAAACAATACAAGCGGTCGTTGACCCAAAAAAAACAAATATTTTTTATTTTATTGTATCGTGTTCAGATATCGATCGTTACCCATCACATCTGTTTGACTCTGTTTGCATTTTTTATCATTTAAGTGTCTGTTGTTTAGAACTCTAAAAAGAATAACAGTAGAGCTCCTTTTAAAAAGGGTTATCCGAAGAAGTATCATCTGTTTTAAATAGTCAGAGCCATTACAATGTTCCTGTACATGTTGTTGAATAATATAGTTATCTTAATAATAATTTCTTCATTACACACAATCAATAAGTACCTAGACGACAAATTATAATTTTATGACATAATTTTTTTTATTGAATTCGTAATATTTTTTATTTGGTTTAACTTATTGTTGATAATTGAACGTTATTACGTTGAATGTTTTTTTATGAACTAATTTAGAATTTTTATAGTTTACTTTTGTTTATTCATTTTGAATGTTTTTTTGTAGTTATTACTAATTAATGAAACATTATAATTAGAATATTAGTGCGCCGCTGACGGCAAGACATAGCGTTCATTTTATTAATATTGACGTCTGTACTTTTTGTTTACCTATGTTCTACAAATCAACATACCTATTTGAATTTGAATTTGATCTATCGCCGCCCATTGAAGACACAAACATTGCAGAATAGATTTCTTTGAGTAAAATTACACCCATATAATTATCACATAATTAGTTACTGCATATTGTGGCATCAGGTAAACACAGAGATGGTATTGCTTCAGCTAGCCCTCCAGAATTCAGACAGCACAAATGACGTCGTCAATCCGAATAAAAGACGCTCGAGATACTTCACCATTCTTCAAACAGCTTCTTACACCGAACACTCTCGACATTACTGTAAAATCTGACCTTGACCTCGATTCATCCGCTCTGACATAATTAGCGATGGCCGTCACGGTTTCAATGAGTGTCAATCAGTACCGTGCCTACGTGACACGGTCTATCTGATGCTAGATGTGGTGACGTGATAGAACTTAGGAAGTTAGCTATTGCGTCTGGGAACTGTTTCGATTGTGTAGTTATCTGTTGGTGGTCTAGGAATATTAGAGCTACGTTTTAATTGGGACAACTTGGAGCAGGAAAAGGAGAGAACTATTTCTACCAAGGTATGCCTGGGTGAGAAAATCAAAATCAGAATATTTTATTTCACATAAACCTTTATGGGCACTTATGAAACGTCAAAAGTTAGGTGCACATTTCCAATTGGTCATTTCTTATGCAGAAGAGCTGGCAAGAAACACCATGGTTACACCATTTCTTTTACTATTTTAGAATAGTAAAAGCCAATGGTGTAACCATGGTGTTTCTTGCCAGCTAAAAAAAATAAAAAATAATAGCCAATTATTTTCAATTTTGCAAATTACAGTGTTAATAGGTATGGGAAGACAGTGTAGGCCCGTTAGCAAATACGTACTTAACAAAATAGAAAATGGTCTAATGAACATATCTACGTATGTACACCATAGTGTAATATTTCTATGATGTACACCGATAAGAAATACTATAAAATGAAAACAGTATTCTAATAATTTTTGGTCGTTTCCCTGCAAAATTAAGATCAATAAAATTCGTGTTCGCGATCTACATAATGTATTTTTTTTAACTTTTCGTAACTAAAGACTGGTTACAAATATGATAATAATACTGTGTTTTCGAACTGTCATCCTTTCTTTTGCTCATCACATCATTCACACGCCAAGTATTCTCCGATATGAAATACTACCGCTCTTATTATGTCAATTATTCATTTTAAATAACGCAAGGTTCCGGTTTAAGGTAATAACTCTTCTGGGGAATGTTGTGAGGAGTAAAGATACGTCAAATACTAGACGGCTGATAAGAATCATCCATCGCGCATTTAATAATCAATATTTTATTGCAGTACAGAGCTATATTTCTTAATTTCAATAAATCAAAGTAGCGAAATTTGACAACTGTTGGTGACGTTGCCAACTTTCAGAATGCACACTAATATATATATTTTTTTGCTATATCTCAGGTCAACCTAAGAGGTTGTCTTCTGCTTAACCAGACTTTCCTATGGGTGCCTCAATATAGTGAGCCCTCCAGCCAGGGGGTAACTTAAAACTAAATTAAAAACTAAGCTATTTTACGACAGCAAGGGATGGGCTGGATCGGATTAATCTAATAATATTATTGCTACTCTAGCAACTTAACTCAAAAGTCTGTTTAGAATTGCTCGGATGTAAACATTATACAGGAAAAATGCAAATTAAACATTCATAAAAACTTTCGTTTAACACATAGTTTTCGGAAACTAATTAGAAGACACTCACTGCAGTAGATACTACGTTGGTCGGCAATGTATAATTAATTGGTAATTCGATCCTTTGACGTTCATAGTAGGCCCCAATAACAGGCAGACCATCTTGCGTGCCCTCCTGAATTCAATCACGTACACCTCCGTTCAGCCACCAACAGTTTATATTTATGATGAAATGGAATTCTTTCAACCATTTGGACGACTGGAGACAAAACATTCACGTTGTTTACGAGCCGGTTGTAAACATGGTTGCGGACTCGCGGCGTGACTTTCATGCGAGTGAAAACGAATTGGAAAAAAGGATGATATTTAATTGATGTGTTTTGGGAAGATTGTTAATAATAATTCATTAATTCAAAAACACAGTCCATTTAATTAAATTGAAAGATAATTATGCAATTTACACATACCTACACAATAAAATAATATTCAGTATTAAAATGATATGAAATAAAATTCGGGACACATCATCGTTATGTTGGACAGTATATTTTCGGGATTAGGAAAAAAACTTAGGAAATAGGACCTGGCTGGAATGGCGGATACGAAATAGAGATTTCCAACCAATGTCCTATGGACGCCCGATTGTCCATTAGCAAAATTCAATTGAAATTTGTCGGAACGACAATACATATTTTATAGTGAAAACTGTATTACTAGGAGAGGACTGCTTGTACGCAATTGGTTGACGGGCCATCCTACATCTTGCCGGAAGATATTAGGGACATTCATCTGCACCAGAACTTTGGAGTACATATATATTGACTCATAAAAGCCCACGTTGATGACGAAATTACAATGCTATTGATGGAAACATCGAGATTGACGTAAAGTAGTAGGTTTATGACCTGTATACTGTATAGGGTCTGACTTCTGTTGAAGAAAATGATAATTTCACACAAACACGCTATCATTTGTACTCTTCCATTCCTCGGAACATGATACGTTGTCTAACACACCAAACAAAAACATCTTAATAATAGGAAAACCCACATCAGCATACCTGCAGTATTTACCAAGATAAGACACAAATAGTTACCTGCAGGTGCCTGAGAACGTTGTTAGACTATATTTGTATTACGTAATGATGATGTTATTAGATGCAGAGCTATCAGAGAATTCAGAGATTAGATAAATCTGTTCCACATGTGTTTGCTCAGGATTTACTGCTCCACGCTAGTTGGACGTGCGCGTGGGTCTGACGCAGTTTTAGAAAACAACCAAACAAGTCATGTTTACTATAGGTAATATACAATGAGTCAAATGACTTAATATGACATGGGGTATACGAGATAGTGTTATAGCTAACGCACCGTGATAAAAAAAATTGCCCGTCTACAAGCTTTTTGTTTGTGGCCAACTTTCAGCAGATAGGCTGTTATTTTCTTTGTAGAGTCTGAAAGATGCGTTTTATAGGTTTATCTACAAACTTTGCATTTTTCTACTAAAATTGTGAACTAAAAATTGTTCTGAACATTTGTAGCGGTTTGAAAGTTCCCAAATTGCAAATAAGTACAATTGGAATATGTCTAGTTACTACCCGGATTACACTTATGAAAAGTCTAAATTATGACGAGATTCCGACTATTTCCAATGTCCATTAGTTTCTTCAAGGTGTGAGTCTCGACGCTTGCTTATCTCTAGCATTTAATAAAGCTTGCATAATCAAATCGGCTGGTTTCTGCTAAATGCCCGCCTGACTCCTTTATATTTTCTAGTCGATGGATAAACTAATATACGCTGTTATTTCGAGTCAAAGCCAAATGGTTTTAATAAGTGCCTGATAGCGTTAGTTTCAAGAATAACGGAATATTAGGTGTAGGGTGAGAGTAACTATTATCGGCATAAGAATCTTGAATAATTAAATTTAAAATCAATGTTATTGATAATATTATGAGTCATTGGTGACGATCATGCATTATCGACTAATAATTTGGAAGTTTAAATTCAATGCACAGTAATTAAAATCAGACATAATAATCTATGATAACAGTAAAAATGATAAATATCTACGTAATCGTAAAAAATTCCTAGTATTCTAAAAATAGTAAATGAAACAGATTCTTTCGTGATGTCAGCCTTGAACTACAAGGTAAAACGATATGTTAATTACCCGCCTGATGGATTGCTCATCACGTGAGGAAACACCTTATGTATACAAACATACCTACTATGCATATCAACTTAGTATTATGACCAATGTATCTTGGCACTTTATAACAAACAGCACTTGTTAGGAAATACTCCTTTACTTCTAAGTTGAGCTACAGTGAGCTACAAAATTTATGGCGGGTCTGAAGTGGGCTGCTCGCTGCGCGGTAGCTCATCCCTTTTTTTTTTTTTTTTTTGGGTTGAAATTATCAAATAACTTCTCCCGCTCTAGGTGGAGCGGGAGGGAGTGTCAGACTTTTACTACTGCTACTGCTCAGCTACTAGCGTCTTGTTCAGAGCCGCCTTAAAGTTTGCATGGGGCTGTACACGATAACTGACACATGTGTACACTATCTGGACAGGTTCACTCAAAGTTGTGTGGTGCTTTCTTCAAGAGACCACCTCAGACATTAACCTTATGGTCCTTATAAATCTGACTATTACGATGTAATTGTATGGACTTGAAAAGAGACTTTGACATCTGAGTTTGTTTCATTATAACTTCTCAGAGTAGTCAGCTAGAAAACACCGACCTCATCTAGTAGTAGTAACAAATAAATTACGTGTAAAAGTGATTTTTAACCAATTTTACAAATAAATATCACTTATCATAGAGCCGCTGATAAAAAGTTTCTGCGGTTCTGTTACGAACTCCTGCCTATGTTTCGTAAGGAATTAAGGAAGGGGGATTTCTAATTGTTTTCCTCCTTTTATTATCACTCCTTGTTTTTCCAGTTAGAACTTGCAATTATGTCAAATGCATTACATAGAAAGTGTTTTTTTTTAGTTCCTTATTCAGCTAATTTTATGTTCCACTCTGGTCATATAATGGTAAGTTCTTGGCACAGTGCACAGGTGTTGGGTTTTGAGTGATTCCTGTTAACAACATGTGCTTGTATTTTTAGGTACGTTCACAATGCAGCACTATCTTGGTGATGGTGGGTCCGTTCCGTTTATTGGCTTTCCGATTTGATGGATGTGGTTTACAACACTTTAGAGGGTAAATTCAAACTAGGTTCTGTACTATTTATGGTTGTTATGGACGGATTGGTAAAAGTAACGATGTACAAATCTAGTACTGCTAAAAATTGCGTTTCCAGTCGTATGGTAGCTTATGTTATCGAGCTGCATAATAGTATGATTATCAATCCGCGGTTTAAGTCAATCTCACAGCGGAAAACTTGAAATATCAAGACCATTGCCTAGGAATTAACAACAACATCAGGATCTTCACTTCAGTTCAATCAATCAACTCAGTCTATAGCAGTCCACTTCTGGACATAGGCCTCTCCCAGGATGCGCCACAACACAATGTCCTCCGCCTTCCGCATCCAGTCTGTCTCAGCCACCTTTTTAAGGTCGTCGGTGCATCTAGCTGGGGGGCGCCCCACACTACGCTTGCCAATACGGGACTCCACTCCAGGACTCGTCTACTCCTCTGGCCATCAGTCCTTCGACAAACATGGCCAGCCCACTGCCACTTCAGCTTGCTTACTCTGCAGGCTATGTCGTTAACTCCAGTTCTCTTCTGGATATCTTAATTTCTGAACTTATCCTCCCTTCAGTTACCTACTGAAATAAAAATCACAGAACTCTAAAATTGGAGTTTATTTATTTGAACAGTTTATAAAAAAATCCCCGGAACATTGCGGAAATTTTTATAAAATTATTCAAACTGTAGGGGAAGAAAGAAATGTGTTCTTCAGTAAAAAGAAATCTAGAAAACACGGAAATAAAGAGATCTCCCTTTTTTTTTTTTTTTTTGGGTGGGAAATTATCAAATAACTTCTCCCGCTCTGGGCGGAGCGGGAGGGCGTGTCAGACTTTTACTGACTAAAACCCACCCATGTTCCTTCCGTTGCCTGTGTGCCAGGGCCACGATATCCCTTTCGGACAAACTCGCAACCCCGGCAGGCATTGGTCCTATCGGACCCCGTCAATTGGTGCTGACATCTCTTTGAGGCGCGCGTGGAACACAACGCGCCGTCGACCCGGGCCTGGTCCTTATCGGACGGCGAGCTACCCATCGCTCACCGTCCGCAGGCCCGCGCCTACGGTGGCCGGAAATCGGCTTGCGACTCCCGACGCCCGGGGCGTCTCCTGCGGCGACTAAGGGCGCGAGGGCGCGAACCTTGTCTCACCCTCACGCGTTCCGCCTCCTCCTTCGCTAGCATAACTGCTTCGCAGAAGGAGGTGACGGCCTCCCATGCACTCTCGCTCCGAACCATGGCCTGAACCAGGGCCGGACGCGAGAGATCGCCGCCGCCGATCGCCTCCGTGAAAAGAGATCTCCCTAAGTTTATAACAAGGAAAATCGTAAGTGAATTAAATACCTATTGTATGTAAGGAAAGCCAGTGACTATGGTGTTACACATTGGTTACACAATATTAATAAATATATTGTTTAGGTACACACAGCATGTCATCTTGAATATCCGAGGTTTGAAACCTGTCTAGAAACACGTCCACAGATAGTTTTCTATCTCGGCGGCTCTGAATGTCTGATCTATTTTTATTCAATTCAGCCGAAAGACGTCCACTGCTGGACATAGGCCTCCTCCAAGCACCGCCACTTCAACCGATTCTGTGCTTCCCGCATCCAGCGGATACCTGCGGCATTCACAAGATCATTGGTCTACCTTGTAGGAGGCCTTCCAACGCTACGTCTTCCAGTACGCGGTCGCCACTCCAAAACCTTTCGGCCTATTATATATATCGATGTATGGGAGAACATGTTTTTGAATTTTAAGTTTGTTTTTGGGATAAATTCATCCAAACTACAAAACCCTTCATTATGCGTGGTCAGACTCGCAATTGGCCAGTTTTTTTATATACTTGTGTATAATGGTATATATTTTAGTGTTAGCTTGTATATTGTATTTATTGTCAATGCATGGTTTGTTGTTAATAAAACTTCATTTAACTTTGTGGTTGCGAAAATATTCTCCCATACATCAGCACAATAGTTGCTTTGTTAGGCGACATAATTATGCAAAAATATATAAACAGCATTTTCTTAAATAATCCCAGTACCTACAACAGGTGCTGCCCCTTACATCCTTTATACGTTTAAACGATCTGATAGGCGTGAAATTGTCACCTTGTTATTAAAGAAAATGATTTAGATTGAATCACCAATTATCCAGGCTTGGAAATGGATGGGTTACTCGCTTTCTTCCGTGTTTTAGATATTATACTGTCAGTTCTATTTGATGTGCATCTGTAGCATTTGTTTTGCAAATGAGGACTGATTGGGATTGGTTGGGACCTTATAAGGTGGGTAGTTAATGGTGGAGTCGGGCTATCAAAATGTTCTATGATTTTATCTTGAGATTTATTATGTTTGAATCGCCTTTTTAGTCTGTAGAAGGTTCATGTAGACTTGTCTGTGCCTTGATGAGATGCAGGGTTGGGTAGCTAAGCCAAAAATATGTTATTTACAGATTTCTTAAATCAATATAAATACATATTTTTTTACTGGGCCCTCATGGTGGTTTATGGCTCGCTCCCTGTCACAGAGAGGAGGTCTGTGGCCCAGCAATGGTAACATTATAGGCTGATTATGTACTTACTTTCCAAAAATTAGCATAAATACAAATATATAGTTAAAAAGTTTTTTGTTTCTAGTTCAAAGCAGTATCCAACTTCAATAACTTCAGAAAAAAACCATGTTTAATATATTATATTAGACAATAGTGTGACTAGATCGTTTCATGTCATCGTGTGAACAAAATTGCTAATAACGCGATTTTTAGGCTTTAAATAATCTGACATACTGGTATTTATCTACGTTTTTAAAGATTTTGCTATAGTGAACGCGTTGCGATACGATGCGATGGAGAATTACAGCAAGGTACAGCCACCAAGCAACCAAACGAAAAGTTTACATCGAAAAAGACATGCTTGAAAAACTCTTTTTCGCATATACTTAAGCTACCATTGCTTACACATTTAATTTCATTTAAAAGTACACGCTATGCATTTATAAGTGAAACAATAAGTTACACTAAGCTAACACCACATGCAGTACATAAGTACATATTAAGATTTTACATTTCTATGACTGCAATTACTGTTGTTAGATATTATATCAATATTTAGTAAAAAAGTTGTAATTGAAACAACTAAAAACTTGAAAAGGAGTCATTGTTCTCATCATTATTAACACCTTTTACTATTGATGCAAACATGAAATCGAGAAAAACAATCAGCGGCTCCATACAGTTATGTTCGCATTACTCGGCATAATGTAGGGAACGTGATTTTATTTTCGCAATTTCAGTGCTGGTCCCGTCCTGCTGCCGGTCCGAAAGGGATAGCGTGGCCCTGGCACACAGGCAACTCAAGTTGAGTTCGTTTGCCATCCAGGCCATGGTTTATCCATGTCTATCGGGATAAAAAGTATCTTATGTAACACAAGTTATGGTCTACCCACCCATGTGTCAAATTTCATCCAAATCCATTCAGTAATTTTATCGTGAAAGAGTAACAAACAAACAAACTCACTTTCGCATTTGTAATATTGGTTAGAACTAGCTGGGCCCCGCGGTTTCACTCGCATAAGTCTCGATCCCGTGGGAATATCGGGACCAAAAGTAACAAATAAACCATCAAATGCACTTTCGCAGTTACAATATTAGTTAGGATTACGTCTTGTATAGAAGAAAATGAAAGAACTGGACTCAAACTTTAGTACACTGCACTGCTGTGTCTACCGAGATGACGACTCATAGAGAAGTATGGAAGAAAACGGCATGTTCCGCCGACCACAAATAAATTGGTATGAGAGCAGGAGAATGATGATGAATTGATACACTGCAAGTATTTTGAATCAAGGTGACGCACAGCGCGGCAGCGCCAGACCTGTCGTACGTCAGGATCAATGACCATTAGAGCAGGCAAGAGTTGTAAATCTCAGCCAGATTAGCGAGCATTCAACTGTCATGGCGGACTTGATTTTAACACTATTCTGAAAGACGTAAATAAATACCCCATTATTGCAAAACAAGGTTTATCTTCAGACCCAGGTTTAAAACATGGAGCCATTATGGAATTTCGAACTTTATTCCGACTATGGTAAAGTTCCTAAACACATAACTGACAACTTAGTACCGAACTAAGTTTTCAGTTTTGTATAATGAACGGTATTTCAATCACTATTACGTTCTTATTACAAAAACTGGCTGCATGGTTTAAGCTATGTCAAAATATAAATCTTGTTTTGTAATAAGGCGGATAATGTCGTGTATATTATTTCTTTTAAAGATCACAGCAGGCGTCTGCCGTTACAATTCTAGTTTCAATAGCAGAGGACTATTCAATTTATTATTAAAATCACAAACTTAAAAGAAATAATCCCTACTATAATCTGTAACGTCAATTAAGACTCTAATCGTATGTACTATCATTTAATATTTGCCTTTCACTTAACATAGCAATATTATCAGTAACCTGACCTCACATTGAACCTACCAGTTATTGAGAACTTTCACATCTATCAGGTAGGTTAGATACCCTAACTAGCTACTTATGTATTACTGTGTAATAGTTTATAAAGTATACATAAGGAGTGTTAGCATATTTCTTAAACTCACGCTAACTAAAACGAATGACCGTTAATAACAATCACGGCTCATTTGACAATCAAATTCATGAATCCCTATTCTAAAAATAACTCTATCCTTCTCATTCCCTCTGAAAGAACCAGAAAAGAATAGCAACACCTCAATATATTACAAGAACAACATACAAATAAAATATATAATTAATTACAAGAATATTTTACTATTTCAACACAAAACGCGTTGAAGTCTTTTCTTAGACATACGCCATCGCTCAAGTTCTCAAGCAAATTGTATTTTTAGTCTCTAGCCGTCTATCTTTTAAATCATTCGTCGTTATAATCGCAAATTTGATTGCGAATCATCCGCCAATCGAGTCGTCCGGCCCGGCTAGAATGGGAACACGCTCGTTTCGCGTTGTGTACGAGATAAAAGTACGTTTCCATTGTTTGTTGCGATACGGGAAATAGCAAGGTTGATTTGTGAAAGTGACTTCTGTGGTTGGTTGAGTATTATTTAAAACTTACGTCGTATGTGTTTCTTTATTTATTTGTTATTCTCTTAGTAGTGTTCTTATTCATCTTATAATATAATTACTACAGCGAACTTGTCACTTAAATATGTGCATAGTTCTTACAAAGGTTGCCTATTTGATTTAACTAGGTAATTACATATATAAAGATAATCATAACAAATCAAATTAAGAATACCGTGAAATTAATCAAATTACATTAATTAAAAAGGTTTATGTTATAACAATATAATACAGAACAACAAATGAATGATGGAATTCAAACAAGATATTGCTGTAAACGAAATTGAGCTAAGTGTTGGAGAAGATGTCAATGCCGTTGGTGTGAAAGTGGCTTTCATTATAAGTCCTCATAAAACCGTTCAATGGCAGGTTGGTTCGAGCCGTAAATGGTGTAAACACATCTAATTTACGGTCCGGTCTGGGTTGGCTACAATGGGGAACAGATACATTTATGTCTTCCAGAAGTTTAGGATCATGGATCAGTCCATTGAAAATTTTGAAGAGCATAATTAGATCCATAATTATTCTGCGCTTTTCGAGGGATGTAAGGTTGAAGAGCCTTAATCTTTCAGGGTAATTTGTTGTGTTGGGGCAGCTGTCAGATCTTTGATTTGGAGTGTCAAAAAGATATATATTATTATGTTTAATTCGTAAATATATCAGTTGCTGAGTATTGAGTACGTCGTAAATCACACTAATATTATAAAGGCGAAAGTTTGTGAGTGTGTGTGTGTATGTTTGTTACTTCTTCATGCTCAAACGGCTGGATCAATTTTGATAAAATTTTGTATGGAGGTAGCCGACACCCTGAATTAAGGCATAGGCTACTTTTTATCCCGATATTCCCACGGGATCGAGACTTACGCGGGCGAAACCGCGGGTCGCAGCTAGTATCATATAAAAACTTTAGGTACTAAACGCATGTTTTCTTAAAACTCACAAGCATGTAAATAATACGTGCGTTTATTACGGACAATTTAACCAAACCAGCAACCTAATTGCATACACACTCACAATTACAATTCTATTTATTTTGTCAATTCAAAAATAATACTCATTGCGTTATTTTCTTATCGAGCAAACTTTACAAACACAAAATGAAGCAATATGTTATGAATTCCGTTCATAATTAAGGGAATTATAAGTGTGAGTGAGTTACGCAATTGGATTGCGCAGGGAACAATGAAAAGTGCAGTTCCTTATCAAAATCCATGTGCTCCAAACAGCTTTCCCCAAATTCCCGTATCGTACAACAACGTGCATGCACACCGAGGGTGGCGTACGTGCTCTCGCGCACGTTGTAGCGCCGGCTCCTATTCCACGCCGGCCGGGAGTTAAGGCGATGTTATCTGACACCACGACTATTGCTATGATGCCCTGAGATACTACTTATCACCTCTAGTTAAGACATTAATTTGTTGTGTGATGCAAGAATTCGTATGGCAACTAATTGGCAATCATTTGGACGAATTTGTTGTTTTCATGAAATTTGAAAGGGGAAACTGACTGTAGACCGTTAAGTAAGGAGGGAAAGGAATCAAGCGGAATGCCACGACGAGAACTCGACCACAGATTGATTAATTGATTAATACTGTTGCTATGCCGAGAATCAAGTGGCACGCTTGAAGAGTGCAGTGATACTACATAGTATAAATATTGGTAAATTCAAAATGGCATGCACAATTCTGATATCTGTAACAGATAAACATATAAACATAGATAGTGATACAAAATGATCGTCAGTCATTAATCATGATGATGAATCTAAACACGAAGTTGTTTAGTTATGGCCTTCATCGTGTAATTTGTACTAACAAAATATAAAGAATGGATTTATTGCAATGCATATGTACATACTATATGCAGACTGTTACCAAGGAGTGAATGCCCGGAGGACGTAGTCAATTAATCAATATACGAGGCATGGAACGCGACCTCTTGCAAGTGTGGTTAACTCGTTACAAAACTATACAGGTATATGGTGCTTGTATTCTCCTACCCCGGCCCCCAAGTGACGACCAGAGAGTCCCAGGTGTAAGAGGGATCATGCTGGCTCAGTCAAGGGGATCCAGATCCAAAGATCACCTATCCAGGCGGATCTAACGCTCCCACTTCTAGTCGGCAGATGTTCGCGTTTCACTATTTTGTTTTAATTGATGTAGGTATTTAAGATTATTTAAATCATACCATTATTAGTGGGCATTTGCTCACTGCGTTTTGATTGCTTTCATGTCAATTGATCTGATTATTTTGTTTTTTTATTGATTTTGTTATTTTGTTCCAGCTGATCATTCATACGTTTTGTTCTAAGTTTCTGTTTCTATGATGTATGTTGTTTATGTTACCAATTTATACTGTACTTGATTATTTCAAGTGGTCGATGTTGGTGACTGTCACACATCGCCCATGTTGTTCATGTGTCTACAGCCACACAGGGACACTCCTGTGCTATTGCGTTTGCAGTCGGGTTATTGACCGGCTAATTAAAATAACGCTAAAGATAAATCTGCTTAGGAACATCATACGACTGCTGACAGATTGTCAAAGATAACTACCAACTGCGGCAGTAATATAAACATGTTATTGTTATTTTTGAGGGAGTTATACTTACGTGTGAGAATAACTGAAAATAATTCTCGTATTCGAAATAAGAACAACATCTCCATATTAAATTGTGATGTTTATAGCTGTGCGTCGAACTTGACACCTTCAGTTGACTTGAGATTAATGTACGTGCTTGTGTGAAAAAAAGGAAAGAAAGAAAAGAAAAAAGACAAAAAATAAAGAAAGGAAAGAAAATAAAGATAGACAGAAAGAAAAGAAAGAAAGAAAAAAGGAAGAAAAAGAAATAAAGAAGAAAACAAGAAAAAAAAGGAGAGAAAGAAAAAAAAATATTTGACCCAGGTTAAGGCGCAGGCATGCAAGGCAGGCAGGCAAACATGGTGCAGGTTGACAAGGGGCAAAGCAGACAAGGCAGGAAAACACCTATGGCTGACCTTCTCCCTAGGGTAGGCTAAACTTCTTTTATCAGACTCTTACTGCCCAAAACCACACGGTGTTCCTCCATCAACCAGCCGGTCTATTCTGTAAAATTCTTGCCGTCGGAACTTGAAAACGATGACGTGAGCTGTCATTCCACCTGATGTTAGGGATTGACACTATTGACGCACTTCACCTAAGCTTTCACGGTCAGATTTTTACAGAATACAGCGGCAGTTTAAATATGGATTGGGGGATTGGGTGGGAGTCGCTCGGACATCTTTCGAATATCCTGGTAAATTACTCCTTGAACTAACGTAGGTACCTGCTAATACCCGCCAGTGATTTCCTTAACTTACAGTCAAGACCAGTCCTATACTTACTGGATTTATCTTAATTAACTTGCTAATTAGATTACACAACTCGAGTCTCGAGTTATGTTCTAAGATAAAATTAATCGTTTATTGCGCTCAGGATTTTATGTTCTGTGGCGCTTAAATATCTTTTAGCTATGGTGGATTTAAATAGCTTTATTTGCTTGTGGGTTGTTGATTACGAAGATTGCTCAGCAAAATTACTGTTACTGCATTAAAATTACATCCACTAGTAGCTGATACTTAAATGTACAGTCAACAGTACATCAATGGTAACAAATTGAAATTGTCACCGCGTTTGCGCTCAGCCGTTTTAGCGTGAAAGCGTTACAAACAAACAAACTCACTCGCGCATTTATAATATTAGTTAGGATATTTTGCAACGAATAGGTATTATTTAATTTTATTAATTAATTTCCATTCACATAAAGAATATGATTATTAGAAATGGCCAACCTTTAATTTTATTGCTATGCAGATACTCCTGCGCAATTACTGTGGCTTGTAATAGAATAGCAAGATAAGTTTTATCTCACGTTTATTACGTCATGTGAATGGATCTGTAATGTGAATATTTTAATTAAGAAAGTCTTAAATATAATAATTGATTCATCTTGCAAATAGTATGGCAGATAAGACTCTAGCTAGAGGGGGTGCATTTACGACACTGTCGCATGTTACAGCACCATGTATAGTGAGGGAAATTCAAAAACCGGCCACGTGCGAGTCGGACTGGCTCACGAAGGGTTCCGTACCATTATCTATAAAAATGGGAAAATAATCATGTTTGTTGTATTGTCGTTATCATTATCGAGCAAAAACGAGCAAAAAAGAACACGTTTGTTGTATGGGAGCCCCCTTAAATATTTATTTTATTCTGTTTTTTAGTATTTGTTGTTATAGCCCAACAGAAATACATCATCTGTGACAAATTTCAACTGTCTAACTATCACGGTTCATGAGATACACCCTGTTGACAGACGGACAGACAGACAGACGGCGGAGCCTTAGTAATAGGGTTCCCGTTTTACACCTTGGCTACGAAACCCTAAAAAACCGGCCAAGTGCGAACCGGGCAAGTAAAGAACTATTTTCTGTATTTATTTCAAAGTTTGAGGCTTAGTAGTTTCGGAGAGTAAAATTTTCATCTACTTTTTTAAATAATTATAAAAGTATTTATTTTAAAATTAAAATGGATATATATATATTATAATGATATATATAAAATCCTTACAATAAGGCCTTTCATTTAATATGTCACACGGTACAGTCTAAAAACTTTGTTTTAAATTTTCTAATTTGTCCCTCAAAAGTGACCCTATATTTAAAATTAATTTATTTACATAACACGTCCGTGTTTGGGTCACAGAAGTTCGTATGTGGACCAAATTTGCACTTAATCAGTCCAGTAGATTCGAAGCAAATCGGCTGTGACAAACGGACAGACAGACAGACGGACAACGAAGTGATCATAATAAGAGTTCCGTTTTTTTTCTTTCGACGTACTGAACCCTAAAAAAGATCAAACGGGGTACCAAATAGGTACAGTCAGCGAAATTAGTTGTTATACAAATTGACTAGCAACTTAAATTATACAATACAAATCATAACTGTGATTCTTTGATAGTTCTATGAAATAGCTGTAACACGGCGGCTTGAACATCAAAGACTTGACGTCAATGAAATCCTACATCGCGCAAGCAGAATTTACCGCGCGACTGGCATATATACAACATCCCCGATATCAACCGTCGGGCAGTAGCCCACCAGTCACAACACCGATCTCCTTCCTTTTCTAAAGAGGAGGAGTGAACTTTACATCCTGTTCCTCATACATCTATAGATATATAAGAGACTAAACTAAATAAGACTAAAGAGAATGACATTAGTCGATTCACTATAATTATCGTAACATAGACTTATTTGCTCATGTTATGTTTGTCATATCCTTGTCACCATTTAAACTAACCATTAAGCATGATAGCAGTTCTAAGTAACTAATCTATTTTTAGACCAGTCAAAGACGTGTCCAATAATTGGCTAATTATAAACATTTTCCAATAACTATCACTAAATAACATAGAGATTTTACAATTCCGTTTGACATAACCAGTTCATGAATTTCTGAGTACATTTAAGATATCTAGTATCTGCCAAATTAATTGTAACAGTTTGAAGTACATATTGCATGGTGATAACAGTTGTCAGTTGTTATCAGTAAGTTATTCCCCTTCACTTTAACGACGTAAAGGCAAAAATAGCTGTGGCGTAGGGCATGTTTCTAGGAACTGTGTAGTGGCTGGCAATTAAGAAAAGACAACCTCCTCTTGACGTCTGTGTTTCAAGAGAATGGGCTTTGGTCTGCTTATAAAATGAAAGTATAATCAGCCTATAATGATCCCACTGCTGGGACAGAGGCCTTCTCTCTTCGAAAGGGAGTGGGCCGTAATCCACCACGCAGGCCCAGTGCGGGTTGGTGGATGACACATGTCTTCGAATTTTTGGTTCTAGGACACGCCGGTTTCCTCATGATGTTTTCCTTCACCGTTTTGAGAGATGCGGTGTTAAAAGTAAAGCGCTTGTGTGGGTCGAACCCACGACCGTACTCGTAAGTCGGGGAGTCACAACTGGGCCACCACTGCGCAAAATTAAATTGCTGTCAAAACGTTTTATTAATGTCATTTGAACAAACCCGACGTTTCGCAACTTAGGGGGGCTAACGAGCACCAAAGAGATGTTAGCACCAACTGACGGGGTCCGTCAGGACCAATGCCTGCCAGGGTTGCGAGTTTGTCCGAAAGGGATATCGTGGCCCTGGCACACAGGCAACGGAAGGAACACGGGTGGGTTTTAGTCAGTAAAAGTCTGACACGCCCTCCCGCTCCGCCCAGAGCGGGAGAAGTTATTTGATAATTTCTCACCCAAAAAAAAAAAGAGGTAACGAGACGAGGCTAACATAAGAGATGATGAGATGAGAGCTGGCAATATCCTATATTATGGTAATTGGGTGGTCTAATAATGACGAAACAAAAACAGCAGAAGGGCTGTTTTATCTTCATGAGCCTGTAATGGTGGCGGTCTGATGGCAAGATTGACAGATTGCATCTTGAATTTCATACGAACATGAACCTTATTTGAATCAAACTATGTCCATATTCATATAAGCGGATGTGAAAAGCGTTTAATACTAACGCTTTATATCGGTAACATTACGTAACAAATAAAAATAAGAATAAGAACAAATTATTACAAAAAACCCAACTGCAAAAAAAAAATTAACTCAAAAGATGGAATCAAGATGAAAACAAAAATGAGTATGGTAACGAGTAACTAAGTAATATAAGGATGACCCACGGTAACCGTTTTTATCTTTCAGAATTTGATAAAAATTTCATAGTTATTGCCGAAGCTGTACCGTGGACCTAGCTTCTGTCGTTTCTTATGTGCCCTGGATGTAGGTTTATGTGAAATAAAATATAAAGTTTGGTTTTTTTGAAGCTATTTTAACCGGTATTAAATTAATCATTATTCAATAAAATATGTTATTTAAATTGGGCATTTAATTTCGATTCAAATAAGCGTTTACATCATAACATTCAAATTAATACTTTAAAAGTTATCATATATTCAAAATACGCGTAACAAAATAATTATGGTTGACGATGGCGCGGAAATCAATGACCTTTTCATCTGCCATTGCTACGACAGAAAATGGCTGAACTGATTTGGGTGATATTTGGCACACAGATAGTTAATAACCTGGATTTCGTTCATTCCCCACGACACCACTGAAAACGACACCACTGGTGGTGTCGTGGGGAATAACAGAAATCACTATTCCCCGCGACACCACCGAAGTGATGTCCGCTCAACTGCTATTGATGTCAAAGTCAAAGTCAAACCATTTATTTCAAATAGGCACATAAGAGGCACTTTTGAACGTCAAAATTTACAAAAAAAATTGAATTGGTTCTAGTTGCCCCTTCCAAAAGGTAGTTTCGTATGGAGAAGAATGGGGAAGAAACTCCACCGGTACTCTTTAAAAAAATGTTTTACAATATTTTGTTTGAGTGTGTGAAGACGATGCACCTAGAATAAAATTACTATACCATAATAGGTAAAACGAATTAAAAACTAAGCAATGAAAAATAACTTAATTATTAGATAGATACATGATGTATAACATTTAACCTATATGTTAACATAGCCTAATTTATCCAGGTAGTACATTTCCGTTGGATAATTCCCGACCTCCACGCGGGCGAAGCCGCGACAAAAGCTAGTATTATTATAAGTTATTCATAAAAATATGATGGATTTTGGTGAGGGATTATAGGAATTGGGGATTACATAGATAATGTGAATGGATGTTTATAGAGCAATATATTATTTACACTTAATTTTCCTCTTTTGTCTATAGTTTCACAGGTTATATTTATGGCCCGCCTGGTTTCTCCGAGCAATGGTGGCCCAGTGTATACGACCGCCACTTATTAATTGTGGGTCACAGCTTTGAACACACTGGCACTGTACTTTGTGTAAATAATTTCATCACCCCTGCTCTCAAAACGGTGAAGGAAAAGATCGTGAGGAAACTGTCATGTTATAGAACCGAAAATTCGAAGACATAATATTGAGACATCCACCAACCCGCAATTGGCCATGTGGTGGATTACGGTCCACTCTCACCAGAGAGGAGGCCTGTGACCCAACATTATAGCCTGATTATGCCATTCTCTCGAGCGGCTAATGGTAAGGGGTTTTAAGAGAGTGGCCGGCAAAGAGACGTACAAGACAGCTAAATCGATCTATGTCAAGTATATTGTGATAATCCAATTTCTTCAGGACAAGCGTATGTCATAAATAAAGAAACACTACGAAAATAACAATAATAAGTAGACGTATAGAAAATCATCAATCTGTGCAAACACAGACTGTCTTGCACAACGTCATCGGTAATCTATTGATACCTAGTGATCGTCATGACGCCCGCCTGTTTGACGATCACTATCTTGTGTGTTTAAAAATCGTTTGTAACGGTGCCATAAAAGACTATTGGTGATAATACTGTTTGTTCTATTAATTGATAAATACTCTTGTTCTCTTCGATGGGTTAAATATTGCTCAAGTGGTAACGTAATTTAAAACTTTAAAACTATTCTTTGTATTAAATATTTATATTTCAATTATTCCTTACACTGTTCTTGTGAGGGAGGGGCTCGTGGCTAAGTAATAACAGCCATACGGATCAATTGATTAGGTTAAGCTACGGTTGCCGCGATCGGTCCATGGATGGACCATCTTTATATACCAAGACTGTGCCCCGAAAAGCACGGCTATCGTTCATATATTTGAAAGTCGGTACAGGTCGTGAGAAGCCCTAAAGTCTGACAACCAGTCTTAACAAGGGGTATCGTACTACCCAATAACTGGGTTGTGAAGGTCAGAAAGGCAGTCGCTCCATGTAAAATACTGGTATTCAGCTGCATCCGGTTAGACTGGAAACCGACCAAAATATAGTTGGGAAAAGGCTAGGCAGGTGGCACATGGATTTAGATAGTTGTTGGAGGTAACGACATTGTCCAATTTTCTGGCTTATGGTTTAACCATGTTATTTTTTTTTTCTTATTATTAGTACACTCTAGAGTATCTAGAGGTGATAGTACTGTTTGTATAGAAGTTAACGCCTGCGTGGTTTAACACTAACTTCTGGGTTGGTTGATAAATGGTTAAATATGATGGATTTGGTATTATGTTAGACTGGTAATGGTTTGGTTGTTGGTTTACGATCACTGATTTAATGATACGAAATAATATAGTTTAAAGGTTATATTGAATACTACAAGTTATTGCAATAGTATCAAATGGTAAATCTAAGCTAAATTAGCACTAAGATGATTTGATTTGGTTTGGTTTGAGTTACGCGGTTGGTGGTCGAATACGTACTAACTGGTACTAGTTGCGATACATGCATTTATGGAAATGCATGCAGGCAAAAGTGCTGAGCTGTTCGGTCGCAAATATTGTACCGAACAGTTTTTATGTAGATATACTTTTTACGATATTTATCAGTATAGTTTTTATATTATATAAGTGTATATATTTAATTACTATTAGAATGACATGAATATTTACACTGTTAAGTATTAAATTATTTAAATTATTGTGAATGTGAAGACATGTGGGTGATTGTTTTCATATTTTTTTGTTTTTCTCTCTCAGTTAGTTATGCGGCCTATCCAAATGTCCTTTCTTTGGTATTGTTCTTATGAGAGAAAATTAAAAGTACACTTTGTAAACAAGCATATTACAAGTTACAGGATTATATCCAGGACAGGAATGCTTGGAAACATGCTGGTCCAGCTCCATAAGTCAATCTAGAGTCTAGACAAAATCAAACTGGTTGCTATTTTAATTGTATATTTTTTTATTTATATGATATTGATTTTACATTCTGTGAGTATCTATACTCACACACTGACTTATTTTTTTTTTTTTTTTAGAAAAACATTTTTTTACGATGTTTGTAAATATGTGAGCACCATGTATCTATCTAATAATTAAGTTATTTTTCATTGCTTACTTTTTAATTCTTTTTACCTATTATGGTATAGTAATTTTATTCTAGGTGCATCGTCTTCACATATAATCATATAATTAATGTACTCAAACTAAATATTGTAAAACATTTTTAAAAGAGTAACGGTAGACTTTCTTGTCCATTCTTCTCTATACGAAACTACCTTTTGGAAGGGGCAACTAGAATCAATTCTATTTTTTTGTAAATTTTGACGTTCAGAAGTGCGTATTATGTGCCTATTTGAAATAAATAAGTTGACTTTGACACTGATTGGATAGGTCCACTCAATCTGTGCACTTTGTAGTATTTTTTTTGGAAGTCGGTTGTTTTTTTTTGTAAAAAGTTTTTTTAAATATGAATGACGTGTAAAAGTGTCTGTACAAACTTACTTACAGAAAAAAAAATATTTATCATTTATTGTGTTAGTCTTATTATATTTTTTTTTATAATGCTTTCATGAACCTGTTTAATGAAGCTGAAGCTGATATTTTGGTTAAGGAATGTTTGAAAAAAAATCTACTCTTAGGAAAATAAAAGAGACATCATAATATCTTATTCAACAGGATCACAGCCTCACACACAGGTCTCTCATTTCAAGGCACTGTTTGGAGGGTTCGGTAAATACCTAATGGTTATAAAGTTATTGACTTTATCAAAGTCATAGTCAAGGAAATGCTCGTGAAGACCTATGTAACTAGTTAGGAGTTAAAACCGGCCAAATGCGGAACCCTTCATTGTGCGTCGGACCACGCACAATGAAGGGTTCCGTAGTTGGGATGAATTTATCCCAAGATCAAACTTAACATTATAGTTCTTTTTCGAGTGGTTAGTTACTAACCTGGTGTCAGAGTTTTTATGCCGTCTATCAATGGGCCTCTGACTTGGCTTCACATGCCGTCGATAAATATCTCTCGGGCATGCTCGGTTTCCTTATGATGTTTTCCTTCACCGTTTTTTAAGCAAGTAATAATTATACAAAACGCACATGAATCCGAAAAGTCAGAGGTGCGTGCCTTGTTAAGTACTTGGTACTTATTGACAGGCCTACACTGTCCTCCCATACCTATTAACACTGTAACTTCCAAACATTGTTAAAGCCCACTTTTTCTTGCCGGCTCTTCTCCATAGGATACGACCAATTGGAACTGTGCACCTAGCTTCTGACGTTTCATAAGTGCCCATGTAGGTTTATGTGAAAAAAAAAATTTTTGATTGATTGATTGGGTTCGAACTCGAGACCAATATTGTGTGATTTACCATGGTATTGTATGACCATAAACTTCTTATAGGGTTTCCTGAAATCTATAAGTATAGAACTATACAGGGTGTAAGGGACAGCCCTCCGCAGACTGATGGGGTGAATTCAGTATATCACACTAAGATGACCGGTACATTAAATTATTTCAGGAACGTTATGGGAATCCAATGAACCTGATTTGTTTTATTACCTTACACGCAATGTATCGCTACCGTGGAAAACGCACGCAGCAAATGGTAGCGCAGCGAGCTTTCGGACTCTCCCCGCCACCCCGGACGGCTGCGCTCGCGCCACGTAACTTATTGTTAGAGAATTTCAACATCCATTGCTGTTTTTTTTATTTTTGCTGTGTTATTTACATTAATGAAGTACTGCGTACAGAGAATGTAATTTTACATTGAAATAAAGGAATAGTAAGTATCTGAAAAAACGAGAAAAAAAAAAAATCCTGATAAATCTTTCAGTGGAATATGATTAAAAATAAAGAGCTGAATGCCTCCTGTTAATTTGCGGAGGGCTGTCCCTTACACCCTGTATAGGTCGACGTCATCAAGTAAAGGCCGGCTGTCGCTGAAAACCAGCGCTGGGGCTCTGTCTCGCATAGGGTCGCAGCATAATGCTGAGCGGTGGCCGTTTTGCGTGGATGTGACGCATATTTTCCCCCAGCTTGTTCTTTTTTGTATTTGTGTTCTTTCTTTGCGTCATCTTTACCGCAAATAAACGTATTTTCTTTTCTTCTTTCTATTTTCTGTATTTTTTCAAAATTATAGGCTCAGCAGTTTCGGAGATAAGGGGGGGAGCTATTTTGTTTAATAACTTTAAATTTAGATACCTAGTTATAAAATTATTTAGATAAAAAGAAATTATTTTATTTATTTAGTTATATTAATTATAAGTACAAATCAAAGCGTTTCCTTACACAAAATTACTCCTAATGTATGTATGTAATAGAGTATGTTTAACTTATTATAATCATTATAAAATAATATATCATCGTAGTAATTAACATTTAAAAATAACATGATAAACATAAAATGAACGGCTCGCCGGCACACAGATAAACCCTGTGAGGTTTTCGTTTTGCGGCTATAAAAAAATTGTAAAATAGGCTGTTTTAGAAATAAATAAATTAAAAAAAAAAAAAAATGGAATTCTCAAATATAGTCCTTTCATTTGATTGCCATACCACCACTCACCACACGGGCACACATCTGCAAAACTTTTTTTTAATTCTCAAAATTTTTCTTCAAAAACTTTGTAAAAAGTTTATTATATTTCACTTTTTAGTGGGTCAGCTTACAATTTATCTAATTTACAATAGCCTAATGTTAACTGCTCATCACCTTTTACATGATATTGCTTTTCCCGATGTAGGGGTGTTAATAGTTGAGGAGTTCTCCTGGTAAGAACCAGGAGAACTGGAAATGATGGTGACTTCACCATAAGTGAGGATTATCTGCATTGTTTTTTATTTTTATTCTCTTAGTTTTAAAATTTTAATGCTGGTCTGGCAGTTTGAGTAATTTATGCGGCTAACCAAATGTCCTTTCTTTGGTATTGTTCGTCGAATCGCTGAGCTCCTTATGTTTTGAGTTGAGCTGCTCGATAACTGACAAATGCGTGCACTGACTGGGCAGGTCCACTCAAATCTGAGTGGTTCTTTCGTCAAAAGACCATGTCAGACGCCAATCTACATGGTTCTCAAATGATCTTACCAAGAGTATATCCGTATTTTATATACACATTGACATTGATTAATTTTATCTATACAATGACATGAATATTTACTTTGTTAAGTATTATATTGTTTTAATGAAGTATTGTAAATGTGAGGACTATGTGGGTTATTGTTTATGTTTCTTTTTTTCTCAGTTAGTTTTTATCATGGCCTGGCAGTTTGAATAATTTATGCGGCCTACCCAAATGTCCTTTCTTTGGTATTGTTCGATGAATCGTTGAGCTACTTAAGTTCTTAGTTGAGCTGCACGACTACTGACAAATACGTGCACTGACTGGAAAGGTCCTCTCAATCTGTGTGGTTCTTTCATCATAAGATCATTTCAGCATCTACATGGTCTTCACATGATCTGACCAAGATTATGTCTGGACTTTAAAAGAAACTGTGACCTTTGAGTATGTTTCGGCCTTTCTTCTCAGAGTAGTCAGATACGAAAGGCTGACCTCATCTAGTTTTTTTTTTAAATATGATTGACGTGTAAAAGTGTTTGTTCAAACCTACTTACAGAAATAAATCATTTATTATTATCATTATGCATTGTGACGAGCATAAATTGCTTAGCAACCATATTAAAGTGTTTAATCGAATCGCAAGCGCAACATTGAAATACTTATTATTAAGTAGTTCCGGTGGCCATTTGTGGTCTTCATTATCAGTTCCACTTCACCAAATGGTGCTGTCCGAGTGCAAATGCATGAGTTACTATAAAAAATACTGAAATCGATATAGGTGTGCATATAAAATTTGAGGATTGCTTTCGATTTCCATGGGATCCGCTCATCAGATTCTGACTTGGTGACAATGAAACCACCTCGAGAGCATATCCTTTCAAACAAAACAAGAATTTTCAAGACGGAGTAATCGGTGAACAAACATAAAAAAAACAAATATTCAGCCGAACATATAACCTCCTCCTTTTTGTAAGTCGGTTAAAAAGTGAACTCTCTATTTACAATTCATATATTTTTACATTACACGATCGTGTTTGGCACAGAAATTCATTATATGATATGTGTACCTTCAACTTAATCGGTCCAGTAGGTTCGGAGCAATTCGGCTGTGACAGACGGACAGACACATACGAGTGATCCTATAAGGGTTCCGTTTTTTTCCTGTTGGGATACGGAACCTAAAAATTTTACCAATATAACACTGGCTTTTTATGTTTTTTGTTGTTGTAAATGTGTGCAGTTTTCACTTGATTGGCGAATTTAATCATGGTCGAAGTTTTGATTTGATACGCTTTAATCTAAGCTAAGACCTAATCAATGTTTAGGTGCAATCATTTTATTTATATCGAAAAGTTTAACCTCAGAGGTCCTACTCAAATTCTATCCTTAGTTTCATAGATTTCACAGATATATTCTTATAAACGTCATATACATCATTATAACTGTCATTCCATGCTACAAGAAAATAAAAGTAAGAACACTCGTAAGTTCCTCAAATGGCCAAGAAAAGTGTACAAGCTGACGTTATCGTCCTAGGACGTACTCTCCCGGGCATGGTGGCCGCGCACAAACTGATGAGGAAGTTCGGCGACTCCATGGACATTGTGCTCATAGACCTGAGTGCACCAAAATCAGCCCAAACACGCTCTAGAGGCAATGTGGCCTTTTCGGACGTTCGTCATGATGATGAGCCTGACTCAGACTCTGAATATGTTCGACGACGCGATCGTGATGACTACACCGCCAGGCAGCTACTTGACAATGTAGCTAGATTGTACCTTCTTCAATACGCCAAAGATTTCAGAGTGCCCCTACCCGTTTCGATCATTTATCCAGAAGAAATAGAAAATTACGAAATAACAACAATATACCAAGACGGGTCGGATCCTAAACTATCACCAGAAGCGTCATTGGAAAGGATTCCTTTACAGAAACTGTTCCAATATCCTAACGGAAGCACTGTCCAGTTTCTGAACAACGTGCACGACTTTGAGTACTTGAACTTATTCGAGAAATTTGAATTAAATCAGTATCAAACGTTGTTAGATAGAAGCATGAAAGATCTGTTCCAAACTAGCATCATTAACATAGCGGAGGAGAGAAAGACGTTGTTGTACTACGACCAGACGACCATGGAAAAACATATTTGTGAGAGTCTCCTCTTCTCTACTTCGAGGGAAATAATGAGGATTATCGTGAGATTAGTCTGTGGGGCTCCAGCTAACAGTGTGTCACTCCTATTCTATCTCCATCAATGTTATAGAACGAGTAGTGCTAAGAACCACCTCGGTGGATTAAACACAAGGTTTCGGGAAAAACTTTTAGGACAATGTAGAAAACGCCTCTCGAGCAAACTTACAAAAAGCGTAGCTAAGATCACATTAAAAGGTATATCGATCAAAGGCATTCGAACATATTCTGAGCAGGTCATCTTAGAAACTATTAAAGGCGAGACTACTTACATTTGCAATTTGCTAGCGATGGCTCTGAGACCGGACCAACTACACAGCATCCAAGTAGAGGATAAACTGCTGTCAGAAGAAACTAGGAAAATTACTAAAGACATGAAACCTGGTCGCGCAAAAAAATTTCTTATACAATACGCGGATAACTTTTGGAGTAGACAGGGATATAGTGGTGATATATTCAGTATGCGTGGCCCCATCATCTGGGCGATGGAGAGACCTAGACTGTCGACTACAGGCAGCCTAGACAAATACTCAGGGTTGATTGGTTATTTGATGCTGCGAGACGATAATAAAGAAAGTAAAGAAGCTGTCTTGGATCAACTGGTGAAACTGTTTGGTAGTGAAGCGGCTGATCCTGTCACTTACAGAGAGACACCTATAGCTGATGTGTTTGTGCCACGCTGCGGGGATTACGTTGCTCTGCGAAGGTTGACGAGCGAAGGAAGCCCGAAGTTCTTAGAATGGGGAGCTCTGGATATTTTCAGTGATGGGGACGTGGCTGGTGCGCTGGAAGCCGGACATTCTGCGTACTTGCATCTGATGGGTTGTTTGCGACCTCAAGCTCAAACTTTCGATGATGTTATCGCGTGTGAGTGGCCAACATTCCTCGGCGAAGGTCCGTTTGGCAGGTGGATGTCGCAGATCAACGTGTACAGTAGTATTAAAATGACCATGTTTGCTGCTACATTGTGCATCGGCGTCCATCTCTTGCGCTCATACATGAGTAAATAAGAGTGAAAGTTAATTATCGCACCTTTTGTAATGCTTTTAAATACTTTTATTAGTTCGAATAAATTATTTTTGCAATTAATTAGCATTTGCTTGGTGCAAGGGTGGCGTGGACTGGGCCTGTGTGCGATCCTCATCTCAGGCGAGCAAACCAGTGCATACGAGAGGCTCATTGCGCCTGTCGCACCGACTACCGTCCAAGCGTCTGGTGAGGACTTTCCATATCTTTTAGGGATCTGCTGTAGAGAAACGCTTGAATAATGAACCTTGTGTGTCAATTATCATAATATTAGGTGTAGTGCAGTGGTATGGTACTGCAAAATAGTTTGTCTTTTGTGAGTGCACATACAATTTTGGACATTTCGGGATTCAAGTGAGCGAGTGAGATAATTTTTTGCTAAGCGTCCGTTGCGATGCGCGCGGTACATTGGCGTTGCCAATAGAATATTGTTTCCTTGTTTTGTTGTGGTAGCGAGCCCCAAGCGAATCATTAAAGTGTGTTGTGTGTTGCTATGATGACTCACTCACTAACAACACTACCCAGTGTTGTTAGTGAGTGAGTCATCATGGCGTGCAGGCCAATCTGATGACATTTTAACTCAATAGGTTATTCTGTACCTACTAGTTTAATTGGTTATAACTGTTATAAGTGTTAAACAATAAATAGTGTATCTAACTTTAACCTATATTATGTGTGTTCACGCCATCCACACAAGACTCGATGCAACAATATATCAGACGCGGTACAGGTGCCATCTATCGACAAGTGAAGGAAGAAAAGCATCGATTTCGGTCATTCGTCGTTCGACTACAGATGCGGGTGTTGCACTGCTGAAACACATATTTAACGCATGGGAGAACTTAAACAACGCAAAATGCTATTGGAGTTTTCTGTGATCTCTCCAAAGCCTTTGATTGCGTGCACCATGCCACGCTTTTGCGTAAACTACATCATTACGGCGTCCAAAACGAAGCTCTTAAAGTAATACATTCCTATTTATATAATAGGTTCCAATGTGTAGATGTTGATGGTGTGAAATCTTCCAAGCTACCAGTTCAGTTAGGTTTACCTCAAGGCTCAACACTGGGCCCATTCTTATTCTTAGTGTATATTAACGACTTGCCATTCTATATAAAGGGTATCTGTGACGTTATACTGTTTGCAGATGATACCACTCTTATTTTTAAAGTAGACCGGAATAGACAAGATTTTGACGACGTAAACATTGCACTCTCAATGGTTAAGGATTGGTTTACGACAAATAACTTAGTTCTCAATACCAAGAAAACGAAATGTATAAAGTTTGCCTTACCGAATGTTAGAAATTTAGGTCCCAACATTGTTTTAGATAAAGAGTTGCTTGAAACTGTAGACTCGGCAGTGTTTCTGAGTATAACAGTAGATGCCAAACTTCAGTGGGGACTTCATATATCAAGCCTAGCGGGAAGGCTCAGTTCGGCCGCATATGCCGTCAGGAAAGTAAGACAATAAATACACTGACGTAGATACAGCCCGAATGGTCTATTTTAGTTATTTTCTTAGCGTTATGACCTACTGTATTCTGCTGTGGGGTAGAGCAGCTGACATTCAAAATATATTTTTACTTCAAAAATGAGCTGTTCGAGCAATTTACCAGCTGGGTGCCAGAGTTTCTATAAGAGATTTTTTTCACATCGCGGCCCACACGTCTCCCGCGTGAGAGCGTGGATGCCACGCCGCGGGCCGCGCGGGCCGTAAAAGGTTAAAGATATTGGTATTCTCACGGTGGCATCACAATTCATCTTCGCCAACATCTTATATGTTAGGCAAAATATACACTTATAAACTAAAAACAGTGACATTCACAATATTAACACCAGAATTAAGGATAAATTACGTGCTCCATTTCACCGGCTTCATAAGGTTCATAACTCATTTGTTGGACTTGGTATAACTTTTTATAACAAGCTACCCTCTTCTTTGCTAGATTTGCCTTTTAATGCGTTTAAAGTTAAAGTTAATTCCAATCTTTGTTCAAAGGCATACTATTCTATCAATGACTACTTAAACGATAAGAATAGTTGGTCGCTGTGATTAACTCAAGACAATGTTCATGTTCTTTCTCCAGAATTAGCGTACCTACTGACAGATTATATGAGTTTATATAATTGTTTATTTTATTTGACTGTTTAAGTCAATTTATTTTTATTTATTAGACAAAAATATCACCAATCGGACAAAGAAACAACTGGTCCGCACACTTGTCTTGTCCATCTTTCTCTATGGGGCAGAGACTTGGACGATCAAGTCTGCCGACAGGCAAAGAATTGATGTGTTATGTGTTCTAGTTTAACATACATTTTTTGTGTAACTTACTTGCATTATTTGAAGACACATAGATTTATAAGTCACTAAAATAATATATCCTTAAGAGGAGGCTCCCTATTTTTATATTAATTTGCATAAATATTCTGAAAAAGTCAAAATGAAACTTTAGTATATGATTTATTGGATCCACGTTGAAGGCAGTTGCGAAATTGTAATATTTTCGCTCAATACATTTCTTATTCGAATACATTTCTAGAATCATGTCTTTTTAAGGATAATTATAAAAAAACAAACAAGATTGTTTGGCTTTTATGTCTAAAATCAATATTCACAGCAAGAAAATATAGTTTATTATCCAGCCACCAGATATTTTTCTCTAGATCAATTATTATTTCAGTTATAAACGAAATAAGACTTAAGACTTACGCTATTTAGTTTCGTGCTCGAACACGATAAAAGAACGCACGCGATATTCAACTTTATTACTGATGTGTTAGCGTTTAGCACATAACAGAGTGGCGGGGAGCATGGGGCGGAGCTTGCGTGTAAATTTGATTTAGACTGCCTGGTCTTAAGGATACCATTGACAGCCCACCGCATAAATGTCTCGATCCTTGAACAACTCAAACTAGAGAAACCACAAAAACTGTCGTCAACCTGCCTGCAACGTGTCGTGAACTCGTGAGATACTTCGGCCACATTGCCCGCAGAGGTTCCAACAACATGGAACGTCTAATGGTAATAGAAAAGACTTCGGCCTCTAGGGCATAAGACCTAGAGGCCGAAGCCCAAAAAGGTGGTCGGATCAAATATCCGAGCAATTGGCGATACCTATCAGCGTCGCAGTCCACCAGACCACTGATCGTAACAAAGTCTGTTACGATCAGTGGTCTAGTGGAGTCCGTTGACAATTTCAAACGAAGTCTCGAGTCTCAGCAGTGAGAGATCGATTAAGAAGAAGGGCCTATATTTATAAGCGATTTCTTTGTGTTGTGGCATGAAATCTGGTATTCAAGAACTTTTACCTAATTAAATTATCCGCGTGTTACTCAGCTTCCTTATGTCATGGTTAATTACTAGTCACAACACTCCGACAATAGGGATAATTTAATAGTATGCTTGATGTGTGTCAGTCAGTTAAGGAGTATATCACATAGGTGATCTAAGGCTGGCTATACACATCAAGGACATTAATTTACCAGTTTTAATGTTCCATCTGACAGACACATATCCGCATTTTTAATTTATAGATGACCCTCAGTTTCTGTGAATCCAATAGTATTTTTTGTGGTGTGTTTAAAGCAAATTATGGTTGGTGATTCTGCGAATAATACTGGAATAACATTAAACGGATTGGTTTACTAACTTTCTTTTCCCTTTTTTTTTTCTTTTTTTTTCGGTGTCCAATAATATCACTCTAACAAAGGATTTGGCCAAGAGTAGAGTCTTGACTCCCTATTTCTAATGGAATGCAAAGCTACCTAAGTATTTTATAGAAAATAAAATCATACACATTCAAAAAATAGGCAGTAGGTACTGCTGACAGAAGTGAAAACTGAAAACTTTGGAATAACATAATTATATATCTAGGGTTATTAGTTAAACACTAAAAACCTCTTAAGGGGTCATTGTTCTCATCATTATGAACAATTTTTACTATAAGACATTTAGGGTTCCCGCCCGCCCACGAGCGATTTTCTTGGCGATTTTTGTCAGAATGTATTACATCTGACAACAATAGTCGAAAAAATCGCTGAGCAATTCGCGCGTGGGTGAGCACTCTTATGGTCGTATAATAACTAGACACAATGTAGGGAACGGCTGATTTTTGTTTGTTAGTGTTTTACAAATAACCCTGTATATGCGTATAGATACAATGTATACATGTACACAGGCCGCTGTGCGTTGCCAGTCTGGCGCAACATGGCCCATTAGCATATTGCGGCTAGCATGTCGGTGACGTGTATGAACCCATAACTTTTTTCCCCTACTAAAAATCGCTAAGTGCCTAAAGAAATTTCACTTAAAAAAATACACCATACCCATTACCTAATTGTAACGTAGCTAATCTTTTGTTAACATGTTAATTGCACCCACCTACCTAATTTATTAATTTTATTGTTTATTTCTATCTTTCTCCCCACCGCCATGGAAAGAAGGCGTGAGTTTATGTATGTATGTATGTATTATTTATTTCATGCAACTAGGGCCCATAGAAATCCAAAAAATAAATTCAAAGAATACATAAAAAAATATCAAACCATGCTAAATATTTGGTACAACTAGTTTTTTTTTTTATTTACTCTAAAGTTATTTAATTTATTTCTAAAATATTTACATCATTTAAAAACTAAAAGACTTAAAATACTAGTTTTTTAGTTTTCACTAGTAACTAGGTATTCACGTAAAACCAATCTATTTAATTCCCCCACTCAGACGTCGTACATATTCAAGCCGCGTCCCGTTTTCCTTTGCACGTGGACTTTATTAGGGACTGTATAGAATCGGACAATCTTCTTACTATAGACAAGGGCAGGGTCAGACAATCGGGTCAAGTATGGTGTGAGTCAGAAGAATCGACTCTCTTCCTGCCTGGGTCGACACTAACGGATACAAAGACAGGTGTGAAGGTATGTTGGGGTCAGTTCGGTGCGGAGTTAGATCGTACGAATCAAATTCTGCACTACTTTATTCTGCAGAGACGGTCGAGGTAGAATAAAAAAGTTGTAAGCATTTTATGCTTACAACTTTTTTATTCTACCTCTCCCAAAAAAAAAAAATATCTCCCAAACAAGCCGGGAATTTGATTTGTACGGTATCGTCCCAGTACCGACCTGACCCTGTCTTTATTTCCTGAATGATTTTGGTTAGCAAGTTGTGGTCAGTGTGTTGCTATACGCTAAACAATAGGCGATTTCTTACTTCAATCAATCGTATCTATCTATTATCCTACGCCTGAAGTTAAAACTACCTATACTTAAGTATACTAATATAATTATCAATATTTAAAACTGTAGCTATATTTTTATGAGTGAACATTTTTATCGATATTTTGTTCTAGTGACGTGGTTGTACCTAATATTAAAATGCATTGCTAGTTCCCATATTACGGCTTGTTTGAGGACCATCGTAGACAAGTACAAAAAAAAAGAACAACCGACTTAAAAAAAAAACAACAGTGAAAAATAACTTTACTACTTTACACTTTTTAGTTGTGGTATGTACCTACCTACCCCACACAAATTCGAATACCATTACCTGCTCTGTAAATAACATTGACAGGTATTATAACATCAACCACATAGACTAAGTGGCAAAAATACGTATTATTAACTCACTCTAAACTACCTACCTCTAACTCAAACACTACCCAAGCAAAGTTAATAAATAAAATGTTCACACCACCTGCTCGTCAATGTCAAATAATATGTCATACAAACCTATCCTAAAGTAAGTAATTAAAGCCCTGGGGGTCTAGCCGGGTATTAATATTGTACTGGATTTCATTATGATCCGCTGGTCATTAATGTGATTTGAAATTGCAACCTCAAGTAAAAATCGCATGCAAACATTTACCATAGTAGGTACATACTAATTCCATGCATTTACCATTGAGACCTGTGATTGAGTGATTGAGACGCACCAAAAAATCATAAAAATAAATTGTTCGAAAATCAAACTGGCCACCACGAGTAGTACACAAATAAAAGAAGGATAGAACACAAACTAAAAAAAGTGCAAATACTGAAAATCGCTTTGCTGGTTATCAAAAAATTAAACTACAAATTCTCACAAAAATGTCGAGTGAGGAATGTCGATTGATTGGACTCCGGAGTACATTAAATCCGAAGCCAATGGCCTTGCCAAAAATCTACTCCGAGAAAGGTCTAAAGAATCGTACGTGAAACGCCTACTACGATTTTTACAAATAGATAAAAACTAGGCCTAAATAGGGCGTCTAATCTGTATCTGTCTCAATCCGAATCAGTGTTTTTAGTCTAATTCCAGCATTTATCATGTACAAAGAAGCCAAGTAGCCTATTGTGCATCTATTCGATGCTCAGATCCACACGGCATTAAACATAATATTCAAATGAATGCTTAGGTACACCAAACTATGGCATTTTCAAAAAGGTAATGGGAAGGACATCGTGCTAAGAAATCAAAAGTTTTCACAGGTCAAAATGTAGAAACGTTTCTGAAATGAAGCGCCTCACCACAGCTTTCTTGCCACAAAACTAAGTACCTAACTAATGATTGAATTTTTAGTAGGTAGCTAAAATAGCTTTACTATACTAGCGACCCGCTCATGCATCGATCGCTATGCACAATTCATATCCCGCAATTCATCTGTTTGACAGTTTTGTATGGAGTTTCGTAAAGTGGTCCACAAATTATGAATTGATAGAATGAAGTCTAATGTCAAATGGCAGATGTCAAACAGATGAATTGCGGGATGTATGAACTGCACGCAGATCATATGATTCTGCCAAAGCGTCCATTTTAGGCTCCCAGTCCTTTCAATATTATTTAACGTTTAACATCAACCATATAGCAATGAGAATAAAGTAAAACTGTGACGATGCAAACCCAGAGTTTAAATAAATGTGAAACTAATGTAAATAACGAGGGCAATGGATGCTGTGTCTTTGCACTGAATTTTATATGTGACATCTTTTGTAGCCCACATTTTATGCAAATTAACGATTTTGATTTATACGCCGAAATGACTATACGCCTGCATGAAATAATGGAACAACTGTGGGAACTAATGTTTTTTTACGGATCCATAGTCAACAAGGAACTTTATAGTTTCGCCATATCCGTATATGTCTTCGAGACTCTTATTACTAGAAACCTATAATTTGGCATGGGTATCATATTAATCACGCCTACAAAGGGTTAAAAGGTTTATAGCTGAGTAAATGTCAAGTTTTTTTTGGATAAATTCATCCCAACTACGGAACCCTTCATCTTTTGTGCGTGGTCTTTGATAAAAGGTTTTGCTCAGGCACTTTACATTCCGACAAAATTACTTAAAGTTAAATGACAATAGGCTCGCAGGTAACTCTGCCTATTTCTTCCGTAAACAATGTGAGATGTTAGAATCAGTTAGACAATGCAATTCATCGAAATCGAATTATAGAGGAATGTTTTTGTTGTCATAATTATTTCCGTTAAATAGTTTTGTCATTTCAATTTCCTACACTGAATTTAATTTAAGTAATTTAATTACAAACTAGGAACATTTTCATTTTCAGTTTGTTACTTAGTTTTTTTTCAATCAAATTTTGTCAACCTCTAAGTACCGGAAGTACTTCCGCGACAAAAACACAAAATGGCGGAGTCGGAAGAGGAAACGTTTTGTTTTTATTTATTAGATACGCTTCGACGATCTCTAAATGCGACAAGTATAGAGGAATAGCTGTTATTACTTGAACAAGACACTGTAGCAATGATTATTTTAGATCTAAGCAAAATAAAATGTGGACTTTCATCAGTTTCTCATTTCACATGGTAAGGCATATCTAAGTTAAACCGCTTAGCAGGAGATAGCTTGATTGAAGAGGGTTCCTCCAAGTGAAAATTGGTATACCTGCCCTTACTTTGTGAGCTATATGTTCCACCTAGTAAGTTATTTTCTTCCTAAACAGAAAAACAAGTGGTTTAGTTACAAATCTTTTTTCCACGATTAGGCTTACTGTTGTCTAGAAGCTTATTTTCAGCTGTGGCTGACACTGAAATACTTGATTGTATTCATTAATTACGCTCCTGTCAGAAATGCTTCTGAAGTTTAGTTTGGGAAATTCCTGAAACCAAGCTAATGTGATATAAACGCTGGAAGTCGCTCTATGTAATATTCAGCCGCATCTCCACAACTCAGTCTATCGGAGTCCACAGCTGAACATACTTAGGCCACATCTACATTTCTGGTTAGATCGAAAGCGGTCCTCAAAAGTTCGGTAAAGTCTATATTGATGATTCGTTTCCAATAACCCTCGTCCTACATTATATTTATTACGTATATATGACTCAACTCAAGGCTCTTCAACTTAGACCTTCGATAGTTCACTGTGGGCTATCTGACTTGTATTCTATTTTCCTGCTGACATGACGACAATAACGGAAGCTATGGAGCGGCCATGTTCTATTTAGAGCATGATAATTATCAGGGTAGCCATAGGTATATATTAACATAATAATAACATATGTTTGTATTCATTCATTTACAGCCAATACGCGTACGACAGAACATAAGCCTATGCAGTAAATCGTCGTAACAATTGTCATCACGATGCCATAATGACCAACTGCGGTTACAAATCTTGAATCCACGATTAGGCTTACTGTTACCGAGACGCTTATTTTCAGCTGTGGGTGGCACTGAATCCTTCATTGTGCTGTTTACTTGGGCTCTTGTAAGAAATGCTTCTGAAGTTTAATTTGGAAAATTCCTGTAACCAAGCTAATCACATCACACTAATATTATAAAGGCGAAAGTTTGTGTGTGTGTATGTTTGTTACTTCTTCACGCTCTAACGGCTGGACCAATTTTGATAAAATTTTGAATGGAGGTATCTGACACCCTGGATTAAGACATAAGCTACTTTTTATCCCGATATTCCTACGGGATCGAGACTCACGCGGGTGAAACTAGTGTGATATTTATATAACAGCTAGTATAATATAAATAACGCTATTAAAGGTTTACAACATTTGAGATTTTGCTCCATATCATATGCCATATTTACAATACTCACGGCTTGAATCAGTTGCAGTAGGTATCTGTTGTACCTACCTACCGGCCGTGGTCGAGTCGATGGTCGGCAGCGAGGAGTCCTGGGACGAGATGGTATCCTTCTGCGAAACAGTCGTGTCGCAGAAGGAGGCTGCGTAAAAGGAGCGAAAGATCTAATCCGCTCACCCAGCCCGCAGCAGGCGCACCAGGCGTCGGGAGAGGGGAGACAATGCCCTCTTTCGGCCCCCCTAAATGGATCCAGGGATGGTGGACTCGGGGACGTCCGCCGCCCCCTATCATACTGGACCCGAGGCGACGGCACGTAGTGTTCCACGCGTGCCCCTTTTAGACGACGCGGGGGGGGGGTCAAACAAATAACCCCCACCCCCGACTAGAGGTGGCCCGCAGAGGTGACACTAGCCGGGGATCAAGGAAGTCGCACTAGATCCCAAGATTCCCAGTGCAAGAGTCTGACAGACCCCTCCGCCCGCCCCAGGGCGGAGGACTTCCATGAAGATCCATCCCGTGAAATAAAAAAAAGGTATTTGTATTTCAGTCCACACTATCGATCACCCACACGTCAACCAAGCGCGTGACTACCACCAATCAACTTCATATTTCATCCATCTCTTGTAAAACTGCCACAAAATAAACTAAATTAAATAAATGGCGACATTCCATCACGTAACAATATGGACCGACCATTTTAACTTGACATTTTGGAGCGGCGCCGCTGTCTATGGCAGCTGCCAAACGAAACGTCAGATTCTATATATTTTCCACTTTAGTTCCAAGTTCCGACACGGTTCAAGTTGTACTTGGTCTTTAAAATGTAATAATACTCAGTGGGTCAGTATCAGCAAGCTATCCACAATAGGCCAGGCATAACAACTAGGCACACTGACCCAGGTTGCGCAAATACTTTCCTTTCGACACAGCCAAATAGATCATATTGTATAACAATTAAATACGGCGTGCATTATAATTATTGTGTCTAATATTGAATAACATGAGTGGTTTCTCTTGTAGTGTGGTCCCTGCTTTGGTTTCTCTCATGGGAAGCATTTGCTGACTAATATATTTCTTCCAATTTCCTTGATAATCTTACGAAAATAATATAGAAGAATTCTCCGTAGAATTCTTCAGTACTTGGTGGACGCTTTAAACAATTCTTCGACGCTGAAATAAATAGGTAGGTAACGAAGTAAGTAAGTAAAATTTGAACTCACTGTAGTGACTGGAGTACCCTAAATATCGCTAGATCTGGAAAAGTAACTGGATTGGGAAGGTCAGATGGAAATCGCTCTATTTAATATTCAGCCGCATCCAGTGTTTCTATCAGGCAAAATTCTGCAGGGGGGCGGAGTAAATAAAGGAAACAAAGTAATATTTAAAATCAATCAACATTGTAAAATGCCACGAAGAATAATATTCTTTACAAAAATCTTATTCTTCGTGGCTTTTTTCTTGCGTACAAATCAACGTTTTCTAGAAATTCTTCTTTTGGAGTCTCTGGTCCCTCGATGCTAATCATCATTCAATGCACTATTCTGATTTCTGATTGGCTACTTTAATATGTCATGCACTACTCAATTCCTGATTGGCTGATTGAGTGCCACGTCACGTCAATAAAGGGTTTCCAGCTCTAAAATTATACCAGGTTTAAATAATTTGCCAAATTGTAGGGATATTCGTCGCGAATATACGTAAATCTGCTGTAGACGCGCGAAAGTGAGCGAGCGGCTGCCTATTGCTATTGATTTAGTTCCAAACGTAAACGTGTAACTACCTGAAATAAACACTGGCCGCATCTCCACAACTCAGCCTATTGGAGTTCACAGCTGAACATAGGCTACATCCACATTTCTGGTTAGATCGAAAGGCCTCAAAAGTTCGGTGAAGTCTGTATTGATGATTTGTTACCAATAACCCTCGTCCTTCACTATAGTTATTACGTATATGTACTCCATTCAAGTTAGCCCTTCAATAGTTCACTCTGGACTATCTGACTTGCATTCTATTTTCCTGCTGACATGATGACGATGACGGAAACTATGGAGCGCTCTATTTTTTTTTTTAAACGTTGCCCCACACTAGGAATTTCTCCTGTATCGTGGGTGCGTTTACAAACATTTAAACTCACATACACAAACAGCCAGACCCGGAACAACTACTTGTAGGTCATACAAACGTTTGTTCCGTCCGGGAATCGAACTCGCGACACGCAGCGCAGCAGTCAATCGCTTAACCACTGCGCCAACCGTGCCGTCAATTTGTTACCCGTGGTCCCTTCGAGAAATAATATGCTGCCAAATTAAAATTGTGGACCCTCTCGTAGTCCCTGGAAGGTATCATCCCTCCGAAAAATACAATGCTGCCCATGTTCTATTTACAGCATGATGATTATGATGGTAGCCATATATCTATCTAACTTAATAATAACATAATGTTTGTATTCGTTCATTTACAGCCAATAAGCGTATGACAGAACATAATCCTATGAAGTAGACTTCTAATCATTCCTGACCGTATTTTTTTTAATTAACATTAAAAAAAACCCCTGAAAACACCCTGTTAAGAGCGCGGTGCGAGCCTTACGTTTCAAGAGCGGCGCGGAATGAAGTGCAAGGCTCGCAAATACATCATAATGCGTCATAATTAACAATATAAATAAAAAATGCAAATGTTTTTTTTTTTTTTTTTTACTTTCATTAATGATTAGGAGTCATTGGATACATGAAGTGGGCTGCCGTTGTAAGACGATCAAAATGCCACGGTGTATATCAATGTCAGGTAGCCATAATGACTAACTGCGGTTGCCATGTGAATACAAACAATTCTTCCGGGTAGAGTAGTCTCCTTTATTTACATATACTTTAAATATGTCAATATTTACAATATACTACACACAAGACCTTAGTTTTTTTTAATTTCTAACCAATGTAACGAGCAACCTACTTTCATAGCTATAATTACTACTAACAATTATGACTATTTTCCTCGCTCGCACTTTACAGGTTTTAATTAGTTGAGCTTCTCGTTGAGGTTACACAACATAATAATTATGATCGGACCTAGTCATGTTAATGTTTCACATTGGATCAACGGTTCACAAAGCCACAATCCTCTCAACTCTTACCCCTAAACCTGGTAAACTGACTGTACCTACAAAATCTACTCCCGAGTTTAATTATGAAGAATTTGATATGTCTTTATTCCACGATTCAATGTAGTACTTATACTTGCATGATATATTATTATTAACCGTGTTATAAACACACAAATACGAGACCAGACCAGACCAGTGTCATGCTTGTATTTCAGGGAAATACAAGCATGACACTGGTAGCAATAGCGCTGCGCCGCTGGTAACAATAGCAAACAAACGAGTACTTAACAGTCAACAATACTATGGAATGATAACATTTTGACTTAGTACCTCTGGGTAGTATGTATCTACCCCACCATCATCATCTGCCACGGCTTTTCCTAACTATTATATATTGGTTCTTTGTCTAACTATATTTTTCTTTGGTCGGCTTCTGGTCTAACCGGGTGCAGCAGAATACGTTAATTTTACATGGAGCGAGTGCCTATCTGAACTCCACAACTACGTTACTGGGTAGCATGTATGTACTTATCTACTCCACCAAGAAAAAAAAGTCAAACATCAACATTATTTCTATCGTCTACAATTTAATAGTGGACCTATGGCATTCAATGATAGGTAGGTATTGTCTTCCAGACAGAAGTTGAAAGTCTAATTTTCTTGTAGGACAGCCTCCATGAGTGATGGATGAAATATTTTCAGCATACCCTGGCAATTCAGGCCCTGGAACTTGCTGAATGGCTATTTTTTAGGGTTCCGTACCTCAAAAGGAAAAACGGAACCCTTATAGGATCACTCGTGTGTCTGTCTGTCTGTCCGTCTGTCACAGCCGAGTTTCTCCGAATCTACTGGACTGATTAAGTTGAAATTTGGTATACATATGAATTTTTGTGACCCAAACACGGACGTGTAACGTAAATAAATGAATTTGAATATGAGGGTTACTTTTAGGGGGGCAATTTATAAAATTAAAAACAAAAGTTTTGCAAACTGTACCATGTGACATATCAAATGGTTGCTTGGCTTATTGTGAGAGCCTCAAACATATGTTTTATATAATTTTAAAAGAAATAGTTTTCAAGTTATTTAACAAAATTGATGAAAATTGGCCATTCTCCCCGTATCTCCGAAACTACTACTACTACTACTACTACTAGTTTTCTACCTATAGGTAGAAAACTATTTTCTGTATTTGTCAAAATGTATGTCTGTATTTGTCAATGTGTATTCTATAGAATACAGGAAAACTTATAAGAAGTCTGTGGTCATAAAATAACGTGGTAAATCACTCAATATTGTGCGTACAAACTTACATTAATTTGCAGTTGGAATGTATGGGGGAACATGTTTTTCAACTCTAATGGTAAGTTTGTTATTGAGATAAAGTCATCCTAACTACGGAAGCCTTTATTGTGCGTGGTCCGACACGCACTTGTTTATTATGGCTTCAGCTAAGTTTTTCTCATATTAGTAGGTATGCTGTTTAAAGGAATAATTCTAGGAGGACTTAATTTAAGGTCAGTGGTAACAGCAAAAAAATACGTAAATTTGTTGCTCTTTACGTATTTTCTATTTACGTATTTTTTAAATAAAATTAAAAATTAAGGGTTTATATCTGGTCATTTGATGACCAGATATAAACCCTTAATTTCCTCTTACCGTATCAAAAGGGAATGTTCCACCAAGTACCAAATGTAAGTCAAAACAGAACATTACATAGAAGTCGTCACTCCATTAATATCATGCACGTATCATAGAACTACGACCTACTAATTGACGCAAATAAGGTAGATACGAAAACGATACGAAACGATAAGAGCGAAACTTGATTAAGACATGCGTAGAAATCAGAAATGTCCCACTAGGTCAAAAAGAGTCTAAACAAGACCTATACGAGGCTGCGTCTGTACTCTCTAATGTCCTCGGCATTGATGTTAAATCAGACATTAGAGACATTTCTAGGTATCGAATTGACAAACAAAATAATTCGTCCGCGTTGATCATGGAATTTACTAACACTCTTAGCAAAAGCAGGTTTCTGGACTCAGTGAAAAGCTACAACAAGCGATACCCCAATCAAAAGCTTAATTCAGCCAACTTAGGATTCACTGCAAAAGCGGTGCCTGTCTATATAGCAGAACAGCTGACTGCTCAGTCTAGAAAATTGTTTTACCTGGCCAGAAACTTTGCCAAAGCGCATAAATACGATTATTGTTGGATTTCAAATGGCCGTATTCTTATGAAAAAGGTTAAAGAATCACCATACATTGTTATTAAAAATGAAGTTCAATTGCAACAGTTATCTAAATTACCTGAAGTATGACTATTTCCATTAGCATTTCTTGCACGAGTTTATCTTATTTGTAATAAACTTTTTTGTAGATTAAGTAAATTTATAATCTGTGTATCTTACCTTTTAAGAATATCAATTTTAATTTTGCATGTTAATGTCTACAGTAAAATAAGCAAATACTTTACTGTACATAGTTCACACATACTCTATACACACAACAACTTAAACAATATCCTATCACTCACCACTACATCTCATAATAATTATAAACAAATCACGCCTTACTGTAAACCCATAATAATGCGTCTTTTACTTGACAACAAAGAATCTTTTTTCGAACTGTCCCCTAAACCTTTTTTAACTATATACCATAACATTCGATCACATAAACATGTTAAATGATAACCTAGACGAATTTTCTGTATCTAAAGTTTATCAGTGCACACCAGAAGACTGTTTATCTAATATTAAGTCCCCTGATAATTACCTGAAAGTTCTTTCCCAAAATATCAGATCAATTAATAGAAACTTTAATGATTTTGAAACACTTCTTTCCCGTCTTTCTCTAGAGTGTGATATAGCTGTTCTAACAGAATGTTGGCTTCCTTGTCTAAGTAATACCACTCTACCCCAACTCCAATGTTACTCTTCGCTCCACACTACCAAACACCGTAATCAGAGTGACGGAGTAGTCGTGTACATCAATTCAAATCTTGCATTCAAAGTACATGAACCAGAATTTCATCACTCTGCTTCTGGTTTAATAATTGAACTTGCGTCTAATGTTGCTATCCTCTGCGTTTATAGACCCCCTCTAACGAGAGTATTGTCAAATCCTTGAACTTCTTTGAGTTTTTCTCAAATCCTTGAACGAAATACTATCTTCCTTGACTGGCTTTCAAACTGTAGTGATAACAGGTGACATAAATATAAACATAAACATAGATAGCACAACGTCGACTATGAACCACTGGTCGCACGAATACCTTAACTGTCTCTCCTATCACGGGTTTTTACCTTCCTACCAACTACCCACAAGAGGTAATAATTGCCTTGACCACACAATTCTTAAAACCAAATTACCCTCTTCTACCTTCATTTTCGATTCCACTATTACTGATCACTTCTCAACCCTCCTTTGTTTAAAATTGAAGCCACCCCGTAATTTTTCTAATACCTCAATCCTAAAGACCGACTTCGTCTCACTTGATAAGTCTATGCAAAATCTGGAATTCACGCATATTTTTTCCCTAAATGACCCAAACGCTGCTACAGACTGTCTGATCCTAACTCTTTCGCATGAGATAAATAATTACTCAACATTGAAGCGTACAGCTAAACGCAAGAGAATCCTAAAACCATGGATTACTCCAGGTCTACTGCGGTGCATGAGGAACAGAGACATTTTGCACAAAAAATACAAACAGTTTCCTGATAACGAAGTCCTTAAAGCTATCTACACAAGATACAGGAATTTTTGTAATAAAATTCTAAGAAAAGTTAAAAGACAGTTTGATTCGAACGAAATTGCCAAAGCTGGTCGTAATACAAAGATGTTGTGGGATACAGTCAAGCGTGTCACAAACACAACTAAAACTACTCACCCTCCCACGGAGTTACTTTACTCCTCGGAAACCCCTTCTCAATCTCTTAACGATGTTAATTCATTTTTTGTAAATATAGGCAAAGATCTTGCTGATCGTATTAGCAATATACAGGATAGCTACCCTTCTCACTCCCAGTTCAATACCTCCAATACTTTGACTTCTTTCGTGCTCTTGGAAACAGATCCTGATGAGATAGCTTCTATTATTGGATCTCTAAAGGCCAATTCTGCAGTGGGCTTTGATGGCATTTCTACAGCCATGTTAAAAAGGTACTCTGCTATCCTCACACCTGTGCTATGTCATATCTTCAACCTATGCCTCGTCTCTGGTACCTTTCCATCTTCTTTCAAAAAGGCCATTATTCATCCCATTTTTAAAGGGGGGCACCGTGCTTCTATTTCTAATTATCGCCCTATTGCGGTGGTACCTGCTCTATCCAAGATCTTAGAACGACTCATTAATAACAGGCTTATTACATACCTTGAAAGCAATAATTTATTGTCTACCAACCAATTTGGGTTCAGGAAGAAAAAATCAACTTCTGACGCTGCCTTGAAACTGATAGATGGAATAGTTGATAAACTAAATCAACGAAAAAAATGCCTCACACTGTTCATTGATCTTGCAAAGGCATTTGATACCGTTCCCCTGCCTTCTATCTAAACTAGAATCTCTAGGCGTACGTGGCATGCAGCTAAAGCTTTTTGATTCATATCTCTCAGACCGTAGGCAGATAGTCAAAATCGACGGTTGCTATAGCAACGAGCTTCCTATATCATATGGAGTGCATCAAGGGAGTGTTTTAGGCCCTACATTGTTCCTGGTTTTCATAAATGACCTTTGCAACTTGCACCTGAGCTCTGGTAACATTGTCTCTTTTGCCGACGATACTGCAATCACTTTTCATGATGAATCCTGGACTAAACTACAAGCAACTGCTCAAACTGGATTTGATTTAATATATAGATGGCTTATCTCACACTCACTCACGCTAAACACTAATAAAACTAAACTCATAACATTCTCTCTAAACTCTACTACGCAACCCATAACACCCATTACTCTACAAGCTCACATCTGCCAAGCCAATTCGGCCTCTTGCAACTGTCCTGCAATTTCTTCTACTGATACAATTAAATACCTTGGTATAATCCTAGATAAACACCTTAACTTCAAAGCACATATCATTCACCTTACAGCTCGAGTTCGTAAACTCATATATTTTTTTAAGACGCTCAGACACATTGCCAATACTTATGTAATACGCACCGTGTATCTCGCCATGTGTCAGTCTGTTATCTCGTACTGTATTAATAGTTGGGGTGGAGCTGCGAAAAGTACACTTAAACCTCTGGAAGTAGCTCAGAGAGCCATTCTAAAGGTTGCGACTTTCTGGCCAATTCTCTACCCAACCTTTGATCTTTATAAAAAATGCAAAGTTCTCACTGTCCGGCAGACATTCATTCTCAACGCTTTATTACAACAACACACAAAAACTCCTGTTACACATACTCAATTTTCACTAAGGCGAAAGAATGAAATTTGCAAAGTACCCTTCACACGCTTTGCTTTTACTAAACGTTTCTTATACTACCTTGGACCATTTTTATATAACAGAATAAACAAAACTCTCCCTCTACATCAATCCTCTTACGAAATGTGTAAAAAACAGATAACATGCTTTCTAACCAGTTTAAACTACGACGACACTGAATATTTGTTTACTTCACAATCGTAGTGAGTTCTCTAACACTCCGTATCCAAACTCAACCTCTTTCCCTTCCGTTTACACACACACACAACATCTACCTCATAACACTCATACACACCACACCACACCTCATCACAAAACACACACATACTAACACTTCACACACTTAGTATAAGTTAAAATATGTTTTCAACTTATAGTCCAAACCAGTCTATTGAATTTTTTTGTACTCCTTTGGGAACCTGGGCTGGCGAACCTTAATACAGGTTATCATGTAACCTAGCTAGGACGCCAGATTCTATTAAAAAAAAAAAAAAAAAAAAATACGCCATTTTGCCCGTTTTTAACATCAACAGAAAAAATAACAAGCCGTCATAATTTCCCACGTGACTGCACCTAACCCATTAACAGTGATAATCAAGTTTTGAGGCTGTTATTCAATTAATTGTTACGAATAATTAGTTACGCGTGCGACGACGGCGCGACTTGTCTAGTGGAGCGCGGTGGCTAATACAACGAGAATGGAAAGATCAGAAGACCAACTTTGAATAATTAGAGAATTTCATGCACATGTAAAAACTGAATATACCTAGTACATTACTGCAGCGGCCAGCAAAAGAGGCATTGATGGACGTCCATCAATGCCTCTTTTGCTGGCCGCAACCATGCCTGGTTGCGGCCAAGCCTTGTATAGTGCTTTTGTCAAATAATGCGCGGAAATTCAAACTAAGTAAATTATTTATAAATTCCAGATTCAATGACGAACAACGATCATTTTTCACGCGCCAATTTATGTTCATTTGTTTTTTTTTTCAATAAACAGCTTTCTATTTGCAAGCCAGTTCGAAATTTAAATAAAACCTTTGATAAAAGAAGAAGAAAAAGAAAAATATTTATTTGGGACACGCACAAGAAATACAAAATAGCATTTAAAACTAACAATATACATAAAAAAAGAATCAAGACTTGTGCGATGCTAAAAAGGCTCCTAAGTTACCTCCTTGGTTGCCATGTTTCGGAGAAAAAGATCGTTCCATTTTTAAATTACACGATAGATATGTTTACTATTTGGCCGCTAAGCCACGACAGATAAGGATTTTCATACAACTTTTGGTGGCCGCTGCTCGCATCTATTTGGCCAGTACAGCAATTACGATTTATCTCGAAGAAGGTTGTCAAAATAATGCTCAAATTTCCAAGCATGTTTGAGAAAATATGCTACCGAACAACTCGAGCCTCAATCTGCTAATCGACGATACTGGCAAAATTCACATAAATCTGGCTTCAGTGTCTTGACTATAAAAAGATAGGTTCTTCTCTTTGGTCAAAATCCTTGCTCACCATTATGTTATAAGGCTGTTATGTCCAGCAGCTGATTACAACAAATTCAACTTTCATAATAGCGTGGAACAGCCTACTATGTAGGTTCCAGAGTAGGTACCTTACCATCACGTAACTTGTGAATGGAGGTGGTTCTTCTGCACTATCTATAATGCTGACATAAGCAGTTAAGTATGGACTAGATGTATAGAGGCCATAGGCGGGTCGCTGACGTGACGGGACTGATTTGATAACAAGGACATGTATGACGGTGGAATTGTCCTAGGATTTGACGATATTGATGCAAGTGTTTGGTTAAAGGCAGAAATCTTGTTCTTACGTGACAATGGAACAATGCAAAGAGATTTTTGAATAAATGTATACCTGAACAGCACTAGGTTACATTGAGATCGTTCCTTGTGCAGAAGTTTGGACACAGTGGAGAAACCAGCAAGAGAACGAGGTGACAGCAATGCCCAATTGACATTGGGACTGCTGTCACCACACACATACCTCCACATACTATAGTTAGCATAGTGTTTCTGTAAAACGGACTCATTAAGAAACTACCACCACCCCACCACCACCACCACCACCACCACCACCCCACCACTGTCTATGTTTTTTTTTTTCCTGACTTATTTTGTTGTACTGTGCGTTTTGTTTGTGCAGAATAAATAATTTTTCTTTCTTTCTTTCTTCTAAAAATGACAAAATAATCACACTAATGTTATAAAGTCGAAAGTTTGTGAGTGCGATATTCCTATAGGATCGAGACTTACGCGGGTGAAACCGCGGGGCGCAGCTAGTAAACAATAAAGCTAGGCTTTTACTTCAGAACTAGTAAATTAATTTTACTGAACCAGTACCAGGGGGCCGATCGCGCTATTTCTCAACGTAATTACCGTTCGAACGGAACGTTTTTGGTTTTGGTTTAGTTTTGGTTTGGCTGATGTAAGAAACGGTATCACGCTATTTTTTGTGAGAGTATTGTTCGATCGATCGTTCCTCCAACGTAACTTCCAAAGTAAAGCTAAATCGTTTCCGTTGAAATGATTAGCGCGATACGAAATGTGTCTAACGTAACGTTTTTGGTTGTGGTATTAACGTTCAAAATTAGCGCGATCGGCCCCCTGAACAAGTAAATCGATGGCAACAACTTGACCCATAATTAAAATGAGCTGCAAGCAAAGTCGTAGCAAGGTTATCAGGACATGAAGACTGAGCTGATAATGGTGAAAATCAATCAAGTAAGTTAGTAACTACATAATTCGTAATAGGAAAATCATTGACCACCATGGAGGAAAATGTAATGGTCTGTTGACCGTGGCCTCGACACTCCAAATCCGCTGACAGTACAATAGCGAAAGATCTAGAAACAACGAGCTCCTGTGTAGAAATGTTAACGATTTCATGAAAGGTTTCACAGTTACCTAACGTTACTATCATTGACAGTATTTGTAGCTGTAAGATTGGTATTTGTGCGGTGAAGTTTAATTTATTTATTTCTCATCACAAATGTTGTTTTGGACAGGAAGTGCCCGAAAAAGGCATAAAATACATAAATATATATATATTACATACATAAACATATATGTAATATATTACGGGGTAAGGCATATATTACGGGTCACCAGGCCTCCAAATACTTAAACAATTATGTACATACCTACTAATTTAGATTAAATAACAATAGTATGTGATGAAGTTTACTTAAATTCTAGGTACACTTAAATATAAAGAAAAAAAACTAATCTGGACTGGACTTACATATTATGCGATTTTGAGTGTGAAATTTCTGCATAGAACAAATACTGTACAGGCCACAGATAGTTGTTCCGGGTACGTTAAAGTAAAGGCTGTAGGAGCTTCATGACACAAGAGACCAACATATTTTTTTCAATCAATAGCTTTTTTATATTTATTAGCGTATTTGGACGATTAGGGTCATGGCCCATAGGCTGTGTTGTTTTTTAACCATCATTTCTTAGCAAATAGAAACTAACGAGGTCTTCCATGTTGTATACCAAAATATGGAGAGTTACGTAGACCAGCTACGGAAATAAACGGAAACTATATTTTCGCAGAGTGATGCAATCAACGGACGCTACTGCCATATAAGCAATTTATTAGTAGTCCACGACTTCCACGAGCGGCTTATTAGTTATTATGTTTACAGCGGGGTCTAATAAGGATATAATGAGATAGAAGACTCCAAATTACTTACAACAGAAACGGGGAAAGTGACATTAAATTAGCAATAAAAGGCGAATGGTTATGAAGACGTAACGTGTGCCTTCTATCCATTTTAACCTTTTTCTGACTGTCGTTGGGTCATCAAGTAATTTCTATGTTATGCCTAGAATGTATGCTCTAGAAATCTAGACACAATATTGTAGTAGTACCTATAATAAAATAATTTATTGTGATTTCAGTCATCATGCCGTGTGACGCTACTTTCTAAGTTTCTGTGTTTGCAGACGTCTGCAAGAAGATGACCGTTACAAAGTTCCAATGGAGCCACAAGTGACAATGTTCTAATTAATTCGTTCTATTTAACTTATAAAGTCACCACAAGTGATAAAAACACTGGCAACCACTAAAAACGGCACCTTGTGTCGGCCGTGGTTTTTACGAACTATCTGTGGTTCACCAATCAACTGAATCTATGGGAATATAGATAACAATGAGGCTGGTTGTATCGTTGTATTTATGTGACTTTATGTCAACGGGCAACAACTAACTTCTGGTTTCAAAACAATTATTGTGATTGGATTGATTACCTACTGGTTGCTGAACATCCCATTTGATCAAAGAACATACAGGATGCATGTTGACGCACAAACTGTTACTATGAATTCAGTTTAATGATACTAGAAATTTGACCACACCAGTTGAACCCACATACCGCACATGTGCGGTGTTTTGCCATACTTTGCAGTTTCTTGGAGCTAAAGTAGTTAATTTCATTTTTGATCGTGTAGATATTGCAGTTTTGTATGAAACAGATGTTTTTTGCTGGACCCCCCAAGTCAAGAATCATGTGATTCAAGAAAAAAATCCCATACAACAAACGTGATTTTTTTGCAGTTTTTCTTGATAATGGTACGGATCCCTTCGTGCGCGAGTCCGACGCGCACTTGGCCGGATTTTTTTCATGATTTCAGATTTGGTCCCATAGTAAAAGTTGTTCATAATGATGAGTACAATGACCCCTTAAGAGGTTGTGCGTTCATTCTGGAACATGTTGTTTATGTCGAGTAACAGCTACGGCTGTTGCTGCCCATGTTAAAATAATTTCTTAATTAACCTTCCCTTTTGTGATGGTTTTAAAAAGATCCCTCCCATAGATGAGACCAAAAACCTGTACTCGGCCAGTCTGTCAAGGTTGTCCTAACCCACATAGGAATCGGTATAAACATAGACACACATCTAAATTGGAAAAAACACTTAAAGACAGTTAAATCTAAATTTACCTGTGTGCTGTACTTAAGTTGTTTCAACTTAAGTACAGCACAAATACAGAAGCAGCGCTAACGGCATACTACGCCTACGCAAACTCGTGGCTAAGATATGGAGTGATGTTATGGGGAAACAGCGTCAATCAAGTGAAGTATTTATAATCCAAAAAAAATGTCTTAGAATACTGGCCCATATTGACAATTCCCAAAGCTGTTTGCCATATTTTGTTAAATTAACACTCGTAACTTTACTTTTATTTAAAAATAGCAACATTTTTTCAAAAACAAAAGGTATCCTTAAATTAAACACACGCCTTAACAATAGATTACATCTTCCACCCTCTCGGATCAAAATGTTTTACCCTTATTACATGGCAGTAAAAAATTTCAACAAATAAAAGAAGAACCTAAATTCAATATTAAGAGAAAATTAAAAGAATATGTAACACAAAAAATGCTTTAACTCGGTCGCAGAATACGTAGAACAAAATATTTAGTAAAATATAATAGCTAGATAAGTTACATATTACATAAGACACAAAAAAAAAAACTCATACATGCACTTGTTATTCTCTCTATCTTTGTGTTATAATTATTATTTGTTGGTATACATGTTTGTATCTCGGCACTGATCTGCCGATTTTTTTAGGGTTACACGGGCCAATGCCAAGTGCTACCCCTTTTTTTTGGGTGGGAAATTATCAAATAACTGCTCCCGCTCTGGGCGGAGCGGGAGGGCGTGTCAGATTTTTGCTGACTAAAACCCACCCGTGTTCCTTCATTTGCCTGTGTGCCAGGGCCACGATATCCCTTTCGGACAAACTCGCAACCCCGGCAGCAAGAGAGTAAGTACTAACCTAATTGATTATTGATGATAATATATAGAGTGTGATGATATTGTGTTTTGACTTTGTGTCGCTGTGGTGATTGATGTTTGTGCGTGTGATATTTATAATGCGTCATTGTCGTTCTGTAATTCTGCAAGTGTGCAGGGGCCCAAGTCTGCTATTTTTATAAATTCAGTCATTCCAACACGATCCCATTGTCATGCCATTGTCATTTTGCTAAAAGTTCGTAATCTGGTAAATTCATAATGGTCGATCATTTTCTTTGCAATTTCTTTCAATGTAGTGTCAGTGGCCGACAATTGGAAAGTCATAATGACGCCATTATAATAGTAGATTACCAAACTTGTCAAAATCAACAATTATGAAATCAATGATCGACCATTCTGACACTATTGTAATAGCAGACTTGAGGCCCAGGATAGCAGCTTTCTGTAAGGTTTGGTAGGTGGAGGGAGCTACGTCTAGTGTTTTTAAAGATTGATGCAGTTGTTTGGGAATTACACCGGTGGTTGAATATTATTATGTTGCCGTGTCGTAACCGGGTTTCATGTTGGAACGTACTTTTATTGTAACAACGAAATGTAAGTACACATGAATGCAATAAAGAATTTGAATTTAAATTTAAATCCGTGTTGGTCATTAAGTAATAGACCCCTATCACATAAATCAATCTGCCTAGCCTTTTCCCAACTATGTTAGGGTCAGCTTACAGTCTAACCGGATGCAGCTGATTACAAGTATTTTGCATGAAGCGACTGCGTATCTGATCTCCACAACCCAGTTACTGGGTAATACGATACCGCTTGGTAAGACTGGTTGTCAGACTTTCGGGCTTCTGACGACCCGTAACGACTGTCAAAAATCCACGAATGACAGCCGGGACCAACGTATTTACGTGCTTTCCGAGGCACGGAGGAGTCTCGGTATGTAAAGATGGTCACCCATCCACGGACCAACCCCGGCAAGCGTAGCTTAACCTGATGGATCGACCCGTGCCGCTGTTATTACTTAGCCACGAGCTCTTCCCCCCCTAAACCCCTATCACATAGTTAACCACGTATTACCAAATTCATTAAGAAACCGGGACACATTCACACGTCACTATCTAGATTATTTGTAATTAAGAAACTATTAAGACTGATTTACGTACGTTCATATATAATGTTGGAACATAGTTTTTGTAAAACATGTAGGTTTAATCCCAAAATAATAGAATATAATACTCTCACATGCTTCGCAAACAACGCATTTCCACAGCATTGATTCTACTTTCATGCTTCTTTTGCCACACCCAACATTCACTTCCATACATAAGCGTAGCGTAGGCATCAGCAAACCATTATGAACAGCCAGTCGAGCCTTTTTGGGTATCGACTGATTGGTCACAACCGCATGTATAGCACCATTCACTTAATTTCCCGCATTTACTCTCTTTTTCCACATCTTCATCAATATTTCCATCCCTTGTAAACTGACTCCCCAAATATACAGTGTGGCAATTAGGTTATCACATTAATTGAAACCACACATTACGTATTGTAAACATACACAATTAAAATAATTAATAACAATTAAAATTTTCTCGCCGTGGGACCTTTTTTTGTTTTAGTATAAACTTAATTTGTGATTATTTGGTAACAATACCATAAAGTTTGTGTTGAATTGTTGATACCACACGTGTCTATTGCCTTATTATCAAGGGTGGTTTATTTCGTACAATTTTTCACGCTATTTATTTGGTTTGAAAAACTCACTTTATTTTATTATTTTAACAGACTTTAACCGATCTACTATTTAATGTGATAACCTAATCACCACTCTGTACAAACACACGTACTTGCTCAAAAATCTTATCATTTATGTTCACATCACACACCGATACATCATTATTCACATTTATATTCATCCCTTTCCTCCTAAATGTGTGTTTTCTCATAATGACATCCTTCCATAACCCTGGAACTCGTGTGGGAAATTTAAACACGGCGATATTATTCAGCATTTTATTTATTTAACAGTTTATGTACACACACATAAACAGACAAGAAGAAAGGAACAGAAAAATACGTACAAAGGTGATGGTTATTTTGAAAGAAATCTCTTCCAGCATACCTGCGGTAGGAAAGTAAACAAAGAGATGTAGACAACGTGTATAAGAGTAGAAGAGAACAAAATACATGAAATAAAATAAACTATTCACGAATTTAAATAGGATCATACAATATGAGAATAGGTATACTTGTTTATATACATACTTACTTCTAAAATAATCTCAATCTCATTTTGTTATTATAGTGTCAAAATAGTAATTAATAGTATACCTAGTTGTAACAGTTTTTACTACGTAATTTTACAGTTTATTGTAAAATAACATGCAATGGTTTCGTGTAGTGTAATATTTTCATGCTTTTTATTACGGGTGAACACTGAAACTCAAAAACCCCAACAAAAAGGAATAAAAAGACATCGTAACAAACTAACAGGTAAGTACCTACAATTTTCGTTAATACCATAATAACATGACATCATTTAGTAATGAAGAAGAAGATGAAGTTGAAGATGTGGATAGAGGTATGTGGTCGCTTCGTTTCCTTTTATTCCCGGTAGTACGTTCCCGTGGGATATTTTCCGACATCCACGCGGGCAAAGCGGCGGGCAAAAGCTTGTTTTTTGTCAGTAAAAGTTTAATACAGATTTTAATTGTTTGATTAAATAAAAGGGTTGTTAGTGAAAAAATAAAAAAAATATTACGAAAATCAAAAATGATATCAAGGACGAAAAAACATTCCCGGCAACTTTTTATATAAACTGTTAGTCCTTCCAAGGCTTTAAACAAAAAATACTTTATTTCGACCAACAAGGATCATAGGCACAAAATGTTTTGCCAAAAAATAAATAAAAAAACACACATTTTAAAAAGACCACATAAACACATTACCGACCTCGATTGCTCAGTATGTGTACCATATAGCAATGGTTCAGGTACAGGCAATCGAATCTCTGCGTGAATATCTTCAGGATGCCGCTGGAGCTAGCCCGAACCCTGCGCACCAGGGATGAACACCGTTTTCGCATAGTAGAATAGAAACAGTCCACATGCGACTCGGCGAACATTCCTGATGCGCTGCAGAATTGGGGTAGCCTCATCAGCACCCTGAATGCATTATTATATTGCACACGCAAGGAGTTGTACAGTCTACGCGTTTATGAGACAGATTGTAGAAACACAGGTTGTAGAAAGATGTACAATATGCTCCGAACAATGTTGTTTTTACTTCAGTGGTACAACGAGCAAACCTGCGGGCCATCATATTCGCCCTTACAGACATCGCCCTGCGTTCTCGCTCTATGTCTGCATCGTCTTTCAGATCAGAGGACTTCATATGTCCAAGATATTTAAAATGTTCCACCCTCTTCAGTGATGTTCCACATAATGTTATGGCAGGTATTGTAGTTGGACATTTTCTTCTGGCCTGAATGACCATGCATTCACTTTTTTGACATTATAAATCAAGCCATGGCTGTGAGTGTACTGTTTACAAATGCCCAACATTTTTGAAAGGCCACACACAGAAGCACTTAGCAGCACCATGTCGTCCGCTTAACTGATATTATTAAGACATACATCGTCATTATGGCAGCAGACACAGGTCGGGGTGCTGCGTTGATCGGCAACTCCTGGCAAGCGCGCACGCAGTTCGTTTTTTTTTTTGTTCAATAAAAAAACGAATTGTCTATCCTATCCGCTAGTTGCACGTAAGTAGGTAGGTTCACGTTTTCTATAAGACAGTCACTAAACGCATTTTGTAGAACGGCATTGATTTGTAGACTGTGTCAGTAGTTTTTCTAGTATAATTTACATAATTATGTAATAATGCTCGCCCCCTTTCTCCTATGTCTTACAATAGGAGTGGGACCATTACCGGCAAAAAAACTTACCCATTTCAACGAATCACCCTATGTAGAACTGTGTGGTCCTGTGATCTTGTCAATCTTCGTGTCGCTGGCACGACAGTAGGTATTTCAAATCTCGTTGGCCTAAAACTTCGCCCACAAACCGTCATTCCGTCCTCGCCGCCGAGGTACCACGCGAAGATCAAGAATAAATTGTTCCCCCCGTCCCTTGCACGTCGAACCGCCAGCCCCGAGGCTGAGTGAGCCGTAGCATTTAATAGTAATCCCCGTTAATAATCATGAATTTTAACTTTCGATCCAGCCCGTCCCCAATTTGTTTTGTTTTTCCCCAACGACGCCCTAAGCCGAGGTTCGTACCCCACAGGGGGTGCCCTTAGAGCGCTGTCGTTTAGTTTTTAATACTTTTATTTACGCTCCTGGCTGGAGGCTTTAAGCTAATACCTTAGGGCAGCCACAGGAAAGACCGGTTAAGCAGTCACGGCCTCTCAAGGTCAACTGCGAGATGCCATATAAAAAAAAAAAAAAAAAAAAAACTTCGCCATTTTCACGACGTCCGTTGTCGGTGGCAGCAAACAGGCCGCTCCTGTCATTAATTTCTAAGAAACCATGGTATGGTTTCTTAGAAATCATTCTCATTAATATAATTTAAAAAAATATATAATAATAATACCTATCTACTAATGAACGTCGCCGTCGTCGCCACGTCGTCGTCGTGGTCATTTCTACGCATGGTTATTTTTAAGAAGGACCTACTTAGTTGAGCGGAAAAGACTTGAGACATCTCAAGTCTTTTCCGCTCAACTAAGTAGGTACGCATATTAAGGTAAATAGAACTGTTAAAGTTTTTAAACTGTTTGTACTATTATGAAGAGTTTTGAGTACATGACTCCATGGATTAGTTTCGTATTCGGTTAATTCTCGCTCGGGCGTGAGCCAGGGATCCGTGTTGGGGCCGCCTCTGTTTCTGATCATGATCAACGACCTAATTTGTAAGATTCGATTCGCAAAATGTCTACTATATGCCGACGATCTAAAACTAGCTGCGCAAATCAGAACAGAGGTGGATTGCGAACTCCTACAGAAAGATATCGATACCGTCTATGAGTGGAGCATGGCGAACAAGTTGTTGTTTAATATTAGTAAATGCAGCGTTATGACTTATGGTCGTGGGTTGAGACCAATAAAATGTGATTATAGTTTGGGGGGTTTAGTGATCACCCGTGTCACCAGCGTTAAGGACTTAGGAGTGACTTTCGACCGCAGTCTGACATTTAGAGACCACGTGTCTGCCCTTGCAAAGGAATCCTTCAGGCGTCTGGGATTTGTCTTGAGGAACGCTCGTGACTTTCGCAATCCCAGTATTATTAAACTTCTTTACACCACTTTGGTTCGGAGTAAACTCGAGTCCAGCGCCTGTGTCTGGCATCCGCATACTGCGTCTCAGACACTGATGCTTGAGAAAGTTCAGAAGACCTTCCTGAGATTTTTGTATCAAAGGCTGTACCATTACTTCCCATTCATGTACCCAACGAATTATCTTCTAGGGGTGTTGGGTTTAAATTCGTTGGAGGTAAGAAGGGGCTTTGATCAGCTCACGATTGCCTGTAAAACCCTAAGCGGTCGTATTGACTGCCCTGAACTCCACGGACTTTTCTGCCGCCTATTTGTGCCCGACAAATACCTTGGGCACCGTCAAAGCCGCCGTCATAACCTGTTCGCACTACCGCTGTCTAGATCTGTTGCTAGAGCCGAATCCCCAGTTTGTCGAACCCTAAGGATGCTAAACGCCCTCCTGACTGCCGACCCTGAATGTGATGTGTTTGCCGATGAATGGAAGAAAATAATGCGTGCTTGTCTGTTGTTTTGTGAGGGACAATATGCGAGGGTGTCCACTGTTGCATGTTAGTTTATTGATGTATCTAATTTATTGAACCATTTACTCAAATAATTATTAATAATTTTATCCACGAATTGTATATCTTTGAATTTAATTTTTTGTATTGTGTTATTTGAATGCTTATTTTATTTTAATTTTTATAATTCTATGTTAATTAATTTAATTGGACCTGTGCCGTTTTAATTAACTATAAATAAATAAATAAATAAATAATTCTCTTAACAGGGCGTTAAACTTATCACTGCTCCGAAGCTCCGAAGGTCTGTTAATGCTTGTAACAGGCCGTCAATTTGTTGTCAGTTCGTCAAATAAAATGGAAGCAGCGTATAATTTTATTTTCAAAAATAAAATTATACGCCGCTTCCATTTTCACATCAAAACGATGATATTATTTTAGTTTCTTCATTTATTTTAACTTTTCCGTGAGCACCTTCCAACTCGCATTTTTATGAGCAATCGTCACTGCATCTTTATTTATTTTTTATTTCTGCAATATGTATTATTATGTTTTATAATGAGGCCTATTAAAATTTATTTTTCACTAGCGTAGAAATTGGATCCGCGACTTTTTACGACATTTTAAAACCTATCATAAATGCTCGTTATGTATCTATCCTTTGGTCCACCTATTCTGATAGCGCCACATTAATAGACACCACTTTTTTTTCAGTAATTTAATGTCACATTAAATACCTATTTTTAATCATGACGACGTTCACCTCGCACGATCTAGGTCGTGAATTATATAGGTAGAACTCGAACGATAGTAAATAAAATATGTTTGTTTTACGTTGTACCTATATTGTATTAATAATACCTTAGTAAACACCAAAATTGAATGAAATATCTTAATAGTTTTACCAAAAACAAGTTAAAGTTTTTTTATATCTGCATCATAACCTTGGTCAATCTGGCTATGACTAATGATAATCTTTTGATTTGATTAAAACACAATTAGTACTGACGTAAAGTTAAATCGGTAGATTTAACGCTACGTCAGATCACATCAATTCAAAGCGTATATAATTACTAATTAGCGATGCTTTAATTATCTACTGCTTCTAATTAGGAATAAAAATGAAGAATTCTCGCCATAACCAAGGGTGCATTGTACATTACCTACGAGGAAAATACGTAACTAATCCATGGAGTCATGTACTCAAAACTCTTCATAATAGTACAAACAGGTTAAAAATAGTATCTACTTAGCTTAATATACGTACCTTCATAGTTGAGCGGAAAAGACTTGAGTCATAATTAGGTCCTTCTAAAAAAGGACCATGCGTAGAAATGACCACGACGACGTTCATTAGTAGATAGGTATCTTAGAAATTAATGACAGGAGCGGCCTGTTTGCTGCCACCAACAACGGACGCCGTGAAAGTGGCCAAATTTTGGGCCAACGAGATTTGCAATACCTACTGTCGTGCCAGCGATACGATGATTGACAAGATCACAGGACCACACAGTTCTACATAGGGCGAATTGTTGAAATGGGTAAGTTTTTTTGCCGGTAATGGTCTTGCTCCCATTGTAAGATATAGGAGAAAGGGGGCGAGCATTAATACATGTAAATTATACCTACTAGAAAAACTACTGACACAGTCTACAAAGAAATGCCGTTCTACAAAATGCGCTTAGTGACTGTCTTAAAGAAAAAGTGTACCTACACAGGTGGACGATAAGAAAACAATGTTTTGAACTAGTTCTGAAAAACGTTAAGATATTGTTGAACACATTTTTAATTAGCTTTATAGGTACCATTTAGTTTTTGATAAAAAGATGTAGAACAGAAAGAAATAGGTAGGTAAAATATAAAAAGCGTTAACGATGGAATTATATTTTTATTTCTTAGTAAATAATGAAGTTTAGGCAGTAAATTTTATAGTCTCTTATGTATGTCGATAAAACTCTTGTTTGCTTGTTGTAAAATACTAGGAAAATTAGTGATAAAATAGACAGAGATACAAAAGTGTTTGAAAACCGTGCACGTATTTTTGAGGTCAAGTGGCCAACCTCGGAATAACGTGTTACAGCATTACAATTCAGACAAGCGACGCGACGTAATGTAAGAAAAAATCATTGCCAGACACCATTTAAAAAAAAATTGAACAAACCCTTTACTTCGCAATCACATTGGGATTGAAACAAAATAGGTACCTACAGAAACATGTAAGTTTGATTTAATTTTCTCAACTTAGTGTAGGTATTACAGAAATTGCTGCCAAATTGAAAACACATCTTGACAATAAAATACAGGTTTTAAACGATTTTTTTTCAAGGTGTTTGATTTTGTGTTTATAAAAATATTTACTGATCACCGGTAAAGATGAAGTATCTGATACTTATTAGAGAAAACGGCTATCACTTAATTTTAAACACATTTAATTGCGTCTTTTTTTTCAACTCTAACCGTAACCGGAAACAGTTAAGTTCCCGCCCATTCCCGCCTCCAAAACCGTTCCGTTATCAAGGCATCCGGAGATAGCCAACTTTTTTTTTGTTTTAAAGTTATCAATTCTCTGTCTTCCGTATTTCTTCTTTTCAGAAGAAATAAACTTCCTATTTAGTGCATATTGTCATATTGTTCAAGATGGGTGCCTGCGTGATGGATCGAACAATGCACCTCACCTTCACCCCGGCTAAAGTTGCGATTCTGACATTGAAACAAAACGTTTTTTCACATTGCGGATCTGTCGCTATAATTCGACCGATTTAAATATTCCACTTACAGCTGTTAAGTGTATAAAGTGCAATGTGCTCTCATATCGGGTCGTGTGTAGCATTGTTTTGTCCGGCAAAACGTTAGGTTTACTTCGCGGAACGTCAGTCGTAGAGCCGCAGCTGAGATTGACAGCCAGTGTTGACGTGCGCACATAGTTTATATCGGCTTCGAAATGTCATCTAATATGATTAACGATAAATACGCAAACGATACGAAGTTGAACAGTTTTAGTGCGTTTACCGATAAGAATTTGGCGCCAATAAACGGGAGGTATAGATCGAAAAGTTTGTCGAGTGATAAGTTGAACAAAACGAATGCGGATCGAGGGGCGATATTGGAAGACGTTGAGGACCATCATGTTTCAGAGAAGTCTGAGACTCCAGGCTGTCTAGTCGGCAACAGAGTCTCGGAGCGAGGAAGTCACACGAATATGAACGGGTGAGTTTATTGTTTACAAAATACTGGTGACATACATTCGAATATCAAACCATCTCCTTGATGACCTCTGACACTATTTTGACGTGCGATGTTGTTTGTTTACATATCTTTAAAAAAATCTGAAAGTTCCTCACGTTGTTCGTTTGTTTCTGTTTATTTCACATTTAAACGCACATACACTTCAGATCATACTTCAGATATTGTGGGTTCAGAGTTGATTCCTTAAACTATTTGGTAAGTCATCTAAGTACTTCATTTATTATATAAACTCTTAGCTAAATGCTGTATTACGCTAGGTAAGTAGGTACTACATTTCATTATTAATTCAAGTTTTAAATTTATTAAAAGCTAAATTGTTTTACAAAGGCATTTGACTGTGGTTCAATTTAAAATGTTATGGTACCTATTGTAAACAATAATACAAGCTCTACCTATGTAATTAAATTACATTATTTACACAAATGAATTAAATTTAAAATAACCATATAGTAAATAGCCAATAATAGTATTTGTTTAGTTTGTATTTTATTCTAAAACAGGTCAGACTCCACTTTGTAAAGTTTGTTCAACTAATGTTCTAGTAACCACAGACAATGCATAATTAGGAATAAGTATTATCATTACTTAAACTAGTAAACAACAACATTAATAAAATGTTACAATATTTTAATTTCATTTAGTCCGAGGTAAAACCATTTCAGTCACATTATTTTTAAGTTTATGAAAGAGTTTAATAAACAAAAAGTTTAAAATAGGTGTTATTAGTAAGTAAGACAAAAGTGCAACAGTTATGCCATAGAGATAAACTGGATTCTGTTATACTTTATCTCGGTGGAGCTGCATGTATGCTGCTGCACGTGTTGTAAACCGTCAAATACTATCAGATTGAAAATCAAAAAAAAAGAAGAGCTAAAGAAAAGCAGAGAAGATTAAATTGATTATTGAGATTGTATTACCTACAATACCATTCTAGTACTTGCAGCTGTAAATCAATAATAATTATGAATGAGTGATTACCAAACTATTAACGATACAATAGGTACTAACTTTGACAATTCTTTGTTTACAAAATGCATTAAAATCAAACTTTATTTTAATTGTCAGTAAGGTTTCGGGTAATTATAGAAAAGCTACACATCATTACAATGTTTTTTCATAATAATTATGAATCATCTCTGAAGAATCGTTACTGAAGTATGTTGGTACTTAAAGTATTTATTTATTTATTGATGAATACTATTAAATAAGGTTTGTGGCATAAGAGCCGCACGGGTCGATCAATCCAGGTTAAGCTACGTTTGTCGCGGTTAGTCCGTGGATGGGTGACCATCTTTACATAATATGAACCCTCTGTGCCTAGGAAAGCATGTTAAGCCTTTGATCCCGGCTGTTATTTATAGATCTTTGACAGAAGCCCGAAAGTCTGACAACCAGTCTTACCAAGGGGTATTGTGTTACCCAGTAACTGGGTTGTGGAGGTCAGATAAGTCATTTAGGGGCTAAGTTTATTCATGAACAATAATTTGTATCTGAAATTACATGGTACATAAATAAAATTAAATTACATACGGAAAAACATGTTAAATATTATAACAATGCATAAATAAAACATTTAAAGGAATATCATTATAGATCTTCAACAGCATAAAGACACTTATTCAGTACGAAAGGTTTAGGTTGATTTTTAAAAAAGCTTGAGTAGATAGCGCTTTTTATAGCTAGAGGTAGAGAGAGGATAGGCAGTCACTCCATGTAAAATACTGGTATTCAGCTGCGTCCGGTTAGACTGGAAGCCGACCCGGTTGGAAAAGATGATGAGTATTAAATAAGTGACCTTAAAACAGTAAACCTATTCAAATGTAACTGCTGTACGCTTTTGAGTAGTGTCAATGCACCTTACTTTGACACTCCTGAGTTCTATTCACCTTGTCAAAGCAGACGAGCAAGTTTGTAGACAAATACTGATATGGTTTGTTTTTCGAACTCATCAAATAGATAATGCACTTATACCTTCAAAATCGTTGTTCAAGTAAAGTAATAGTGTTATCAGACAATCCAAATCAATTATATTTAATTATTAGTACATAATTGACAGATAAACAATTACTATTTATGTTATCTTTTACCAACAAGTGGTCTCGTTAATATAGATTGAATAGATACCTACTTTAATGACCTCTGGGTAGGCCTTCACTACTTGATTCTTTTTCATATCTGTCAATATATTTTATTACAGATACTATACAAGGATTTTAAAATCAATTGAAAACTTGTATTTTTTTCTCTATGGTTGAAACTAGTCAATTACCTACCTAATTATTGCACCATAAAATTGGCACGTGGAAATTAGCAATTGTATTCATAATTAGTCAAGCAAGATAAAAAGAAATTATTCACTAATGTGAGTTAAATCTCAAAATTGTATAAACACAGTATTTTTAACTGTTTGGGGAAATGTTTAATAATAGTCTATACTAGCTGCTGCCCGAAGCTTCGCCCGAGTGGCTTTTTCTAAAAGTAGCCTAAGTTACTCCTTGTAACATCAGCTATTTGCCAATGAAAGCCCCGTCAAAATATTTTTTTTTACTGCTATTACTTCTATTACTTATTTTTTTGTAAAAAGTTTTTTTTTTAATTGTTTTGTTTGTTTTATGCACCGTATCTACTTTATTTATTTATTTTATTATTTATGTACACACAGTAAAATACAGAGAGATACGACATAATTATAATAATAGTACAAAGGTACTGCTTATTTCTTAAGAAATTTCTTCCAGCAGACCTGCGAAAGGAGAAATGAAAAAGAAATGTAGACAATAGTGTGACTAGTGTGTACTTTCATTATGCATCTAATAAAAAGCTGTTATTTTGACATTACAAACACCATTCCATTCCATTATCAATATTTCAGTTAAACAGTTTATTATATTATTTTGTATGAATTTTAAACAATATTAAATAATGTAGAAATTACTAAAAAAAAAACCAAATAACTTGGATGATTAGGTATTACTTATATCACCATCTTAAACCTATCATTAACATCATAACTTAGCTTCATTTTCACCTTGTTTCAATGACATAAAAATAATATTATAGACAAGCCATATTATTAGGCTATAAATTGTATATGTGAACCAGTTGCCTAGTTTATGATTAAGGAGTTATACCATGTTATACCATCTAATAAACTCTAACAAGCATTTGACGACATTAAAGTATCAAATTTTCAAACAATATAATAAATTCTGTGCTTATCGCTGACCTAGTTTATGAATTGTTAATGTGTTTGTTTTGTAATGTTAGTAATTAAATAGAAACAACAACTTAGTACAATAGAGAACCAAAGTCATGTTGGATCAAAAGACCGGTCCTTATAATGATCCACAGAGTACATTTTATATTAATGATCTACCAGAGGGCCTAAACAAAGTGACTGATGGCAACAATGGAAAAGTCAAAAATGTATGAGACTGACAAACTATAGTTTTTTGTTAAAAGTCGTTGTAGAACTAAATAACAGTTTGAAAGCGATCGCCACTTGTCAATTCCCTCAGATTCGTTAAGGTCTAAGCAAAAAAGATATTATATTCCATTTTCAGGAATCGTTAAGCAGAAAATATTGTTACTGATTTCTCTTATCGTCTGCCGACCTGCAGTAAAACAGAGTGTAAGTTACCAAGGCGTGTTACAGCCACATTTCATAAATGACGCGCGTAGTGTTGATAAAATGCTATATCCTGAACTAGGCTACTAATTATTTTTTACAATGTTGTTGCAGAAATATTGGTTGTGGCAGAACTAAACTGAATTTGAACTGAGTCCTGTTATCATTTAAGAGGCTATTGGTAGCTTTCTGATCGTTATAGATGGTCCCAATATAGTACCCTGAGTAAGAACACACGGTCCTTCATTCGTTTCGTCAGAATTTTATACCTATGATAACCCGTTCACGATCTTGCCACGATTTCGACATAAATCGATTTAAGGGGTATTGGTTCAGCAAACTGGAATTCCAAACTTAAATATTTGTAAAAGAAAAGTTCAATTACTCGTTAGCCCAATTTAAAACCACGCCTAAGCGTCTCTATATTCGTCACCACTCTTCAGTGTGCTAATCTATAGTTAGTTAACCTCCAAAAATTCTCATAATATTGACGAATGCAGTCCTTAATATTATGTTAGAGAACGATAATATTGATATAATTTACGGTTTGATATGTAGGAATCATCGTTTTACCTCTTGCGTACCTGACTGAAAAGCACTAGTATGTCGACCAAGCTAATTAAGTAGAGGCCATGGCCATAGCTATTTGAAATCACTGATGATTTAAACCTTATTGTCGATTTTACCATTTTTTTATTTTATTTATTAGTTAAGCAGTAAAACACGACATAAACAGGAACACCACAAACCTCAATAGGTTTATCCTACGTATAACCCATAGAAGTCTAAAGGCTGTAGCTGATAATCCCGACTTAATGGTAACTTTTCAATGTGGATGCTATTATAGTTGATCGTAATTCGTAGTGACCGAAACAATTTTTTGTGTAGCATTGCGACTGCTGACAACTAGCTGTTTGTAGTCCTTAGATATCTAGGTGAAGGAAAATTAGTGGGATTTTTCTGATTCGGACAGAATTTGTGAGGTTCATAGACTTGATTTTGTTCAATAGGATCTAAACCATCATTGCCTTACCGTGGGTAAAATTATCCTATGTGCAACGCCACGGGTGGTTTATGTCAATACATAGGTAATTGAACCTTGTCTTGTGCGACATTCGATTTGACTTACAATGCCGTGCGACCGTTACTTCAAAACAGTTTCAATGATGATAGATCCATCGACTCTGCGTTGATCGTTCTATTGTTAGGTTGTACCATAGTCTCAAATAACTAAGTTAATTTATTGTTATTTTTGATCGTTCAGTTCTGGGCGATTCTTTTCCATAGGACCAACCACGGACCAACTATTCATTCCTGATTCTCTTTGCACGCACGTTAATTGATAAAATACCTTAGAATGAACATAATGAATCTGTTTTATTTTGCTTTTAGTTCTAAGTAACTTCAGCAGGCTTAGCATGACGCATTATATTTCTACTCTACTGTAGAATAGAAATTGCTTGTCTACATTTCTCGGTAGAAAAATGTCAGCTGTCTACACGGAAACGTCATTTTTGTCTACTCTTCCGTACAAAACGCTAGTCTGCGGTTCTCGTGCTAAGCCTGCTCGCAACTTCGTTCGCGTGAAATTTTCGGCCCCGACCCACCGCGTCGCATCCCTTCGCCCGCCCTCGCTATTACTTTGTTTTCCCTTACCGTTATATCCGACTTTTTCTTTTTGCTCGGCTCCTAAGGGTCGCAGCGTTACGTATAACCTTCCTCAAGAATAGGGCTATCAGACGCAAAAATATTTTTACAAATCCAACAGGTAGTTCCGAACGCTCGCGTATTAGCGCGTTCAAACAAACAAACAAACAAACTCTACGGCAGACTTAGCACAAGACCCGTAGAGAAGCGTTTGTCGACGGAAGGGTAGACAAAACCGGCCAAGTGCGAGTCGGACTCGCGCACGAAGGGTTCCGTACCATTATCTATAAAAACGGCAACAAAAATCACGTTTTTTGTATGGGACCCCCCCTTAAATATTTGTTTTATTTTCATTTAATTATTTATTTTTAAAGTGAATATATAACCAAATATTCTGTGAATATTTCAAGCGTCTACCTGTTGCTGTTATCAATATAGAGCAAAAAGGAGCAAAAAAAACTCGTTTGTTGTATGGGAGCTAAATATTTATTTTATTCTGTTTTTTAGTATTTGTTGTTATAGTGGCAACAGAATTACATCATTTGTGAAAATTTCAACTGTCTAATTATCACGGTTCATGAGATACAGCCTGGTGACAGACAGACGGACGGACAGACAGACAGACAGACGGCGGAGCCTTAGTAAAGTAATAGGGTCCCCGTTTTACCCTTTGGGTACGGAACCCTAAAAATCACGTTTTCGTGTAGTTGACAGTTTTCTACCGAGAAGGGTAGACAAGCGATTTCTATTCTACAGTAGAGTATTATAGAAATAGAAAGCGTCATGCTAAGCCTGCAGCTCATTTTTTCCGACATCTTCAACAATCATCGTAATATTCAGCCAATTTACACAAAACCGGTGAAAATTGGTGAAAACCGTATGAGAATCCGTTCGGTTCTTTTAGAGTTTATCGCGTTCAGACTGACAGCCGCGGCGCGCGGGGAATTGGTTTTATAATATGTAGTGATGTAAAATGGAAACTCATCTAGAGGATGTAAATACTCATCACGATTCTCGGTTTCCATGTGAAGTAGAAAGTTTACCATCGGAAGTAAGTAATACTGATCATGCTCATTCTATATGTGTATGGGGCGTGAATTGTTCCGGTATCAGTAGGTAGGTAGGTGTGCGGTTGGTCCGACCGCAATGCTTGACTGTCGTAAATATCTGCACTTTATTGGCAACGATAAAATTACCTACTAGGAAATGCTGCATGATTTATGAACTGCTTATATATCATTCATCATGATATGTTTGCCATAGGATAAAGTAAAAATTCCGTAATCTTTTGCAAATTACCTCTGTGGATTGGCATTAGAATATAAATGTTCGAATCTAAATCTCAATCAGCTTCGTTTGAGTTATCATCTTATCAATTTGCCTAGCATTTTCCCAACTATGTTGGGGTCGGCTTCCAGTCTAACCGGATGCAGCTGAATACCAGTATTTTACATGGAGTAACTGCCTATCTGACCTCCACAATCTAGTTAGGTACTGGGTTCACGATACCCCTTGATAAGACTGATTGTCAGACTTTTGGGCCTCTGGCTAGGTACCCCTAACGACTTGCAACGACTTACGAATGACAGCCGGGACCAATGGCACAACGTGCTTTCCGAAGCACGGAGGTGTCTCGATATGTTATGGATGGTCACCCATCCAAGAACCGACCACGGTAAACCTTTTTTTTATTTTATTTTTTTGGGTCGGAAATCATCAAATAACTTCTCCCGCTCTGGGCGGAGCGAGAGGGCGTGTCAGACTTTTACTGACTAAAACCCACCCGTGTTCCTTCCGTTGCCTGTGTGCCAGGGCCACGATATCCCTTTCGGACAAACTCGCAACCCTGGCAGGCATTGGTCCTGTCAGTTCATCACCCCGTCAGTTTGTGCTGACATCTCTTAGCTTTAAGGGTTCGTAAAGCTACGGTTGCCGCGGTCCTTGAGTTATCATCTAAACTGCTATGATTGCTAAAGTAAATACAGATTTTTATGTTCTACCTTGCTGAAATGTCTCGAAAATGGTCTTTGTTTCATTTGGATATGATAACAGAATCACATGTGACATAATTATTTAACCAACTGAGTATATGATAATGTACAGTAACAATCAGATGTTCACATGTTTTACGCACGTAGACAGGAGAGGTCATAAGACAGCTCGTCTTCTTTTGTTCTTTAAAAAAAATAACACAACATACAGACCGTTTCGAATATGGTTTGTTTACTTTAAAAAACTATAGGTAATAATATTTAATGGTACATTTTGGACGGTGTTAATGGTCGTGATAATAGAATTTTCACGCGAATACATCATTGGCGTGAAAAATATTGTCCATTTAAGCAGTTTAGCATCTTACCACCTACAGTCTAAACAACTGAACTAATATTCAAATAATACGTAGTGTTGTTCATCTTAAATGCAAACCTAAAACAGTGGCACGCCTTTTTTGGCAATGTAAAAATCATGCATGAAATTGCTTAATAATTTATTTTGTTGAATTCATTAAGCAATGCTCTCTCATTACATCATCTTCATCAGAAAGCCTCTACTATATTTGGCTATTTGTCATAGATTCCGTTAACTTTTGTCATGTGAGATTTTACTCAACGCCATAGAGTGCAGTGGTGTTTCAAAACTGTATATTATGATACTTTGTTGTAGCCAAAGAGAATTAAACCACATAATAGTCATTGGTTGTAGCCGTCCTCAGCTGGGGAGATTTTAATTCCGCAACACTCCAGAATGTCTAGAGCCCCTTCTGTCCTACGACTTGAGACTCGTCCAGCGGGCCGAGCACGGGCGTACCAAGACGTTTGTGACAAGACATGATAAATTATGTCATGTCAATTTGTACTAGCATTTTATGACAAAACGGTTTTATCGCTCAAACTGTGATAAAATGTGTGACTCAAGTCAAGTCACAGTAGGCCGTGCTCGCCCCGCTGAGGACAGAACTGTTTCTCCCAATATTTAACGCAGCGCGCAAGAGAACCTGACCAATAATATCAGGGTCGGAGTACTCGGAGTTAAAGATTCTATTATCGACGATATTGCATTTGTTTCACGGTAAGCTAGCACATTAACAACCATTAAAGTGCATAGTATCATAGTCGTCCGAAGAGGCCAACAACATACCCTTAAATTATCAGTTCTAATGCCTTAAGTATGAGGTTAATTAAATACTCGGGCTATCGCGATGGGTACTTTGTACGTCATTGAGGACATTACTATTCTATGTGACACGAATTGATAGTCAATAGACACAGACATCAGCATATAATTATGTTATCTTTTTGTATAATTGTTACTGCAGAAGAAATCAGTTTATTAGTATCGTGGGAGTACCAATAGATACTAATAGATTGTAATTGATTTCGTCCATTTCTTTATCTTTACTTTGAGCCTCCAAGTTGGTTGAAAGTGTTTCAAGTAGATTAAAAACCGGCCAAATGCGATTCGGACTCGCGCACGAAGGGTTCCGTACCATTATCTATAAAAACGGCAAAAAAATCACGTTTGTTGTATGGGAGTCCCCCTTAAATATTTGTTTTATTTTAATTTAATTATTTATTTTTAAAGCGAATATATAACTAAATATTCTGTGAATATTTCAAGCGTCTACCTGTTGCCGTTATCAATATCGAGCAAAAAAAAAATCACGTTTGTTGTATGGGAGCCCCCTTAAATATTTATTTTATTCTGTTTTTTATATTTGTTTTTATAGCGGCAACAGAAATACATCATCTGTGAAAATTTCAACTGTCTAACTATCACGGTTCGTGAGATACAGCCTGGTGACAAACGGACAGACAGACAGACAGACGGCGGAGCCTTAGTAATAGAGTTCCCGTTTTACCCTTCGGGTACGGAACCCTAAAAACCAACATATATATGGATAAAAATAATTTTATTAATTCTTTTCAAAGAACTCGTCGGTAGATAAATTATAATCGTCGATTATCTGTATAATCTGGGCATTCTAGTGATAAGATAGGCAACATTGTGAGTTAAAAATATGTTAACTCTCAATGTTGACTATCTTATCACTCGAATGCCCAGAATAATCTGGGCATTCGAGTATTTGTATAAACAAATAATCGACGATTATAAAAAATATCTACCGTTTTGTATGCTCAAGTCTGTGGTGATGCTCGATTTGGGGTGTTTGCGATTATTATTGGAGTTAAATACTAGGTAACGTTTGGTAGAAAATTAGAAACTGCAGGAAGAAGGTGTTTGACAGTTTTATCTAGAGGAATTGGCACGGTTTTGACGGTGTGGCTGAACAATTAGAAAATGTGGCCAGATGGCATAAAATTCTCTTTGGCCTATCTTGCTAAGTCTCCTTTTGTACCTAATCGGTTTGGCAATAGGGCTTTGACTACATATTTACCTATTTACTCTGCTCGTTGCTAAGTATTAACAGCCGCATGTGTGTGTGATCCATCAGGTTAAGCTACGCTTGCCGTTGGTCCGTGGATGGCTTTACATACCGAGACTCCTCCGTGTCCCGGCTTTCATTCGTGGATCTTTGACGGTCGTTACGGGTTGTCAGAAGTCGGTAAGTCTGACAACCAGTCTTACCAAGGGTATCGTATTACCCAGTTACTGGGTTGTGGAGGTCAGTTATGCAGTCGCTCCATGTAAAATACTGGTTTTCAGCTGCTGACTCCAGCATAGTTGGGAAAAGGCTAGGCAGATCGATTCTGCACATGGGTGCACTGAACCATGGCGCTGGCATGCTGTACTTAAAAACAATTACACATTAGGTGTTACTTTCACATTTCACGTTACAATTAGGTATTATACCGTTTACTATCAATACTATAATCCGTATGATAAATGATAAAAAATACAAAAGTAAATTTATTTTAGCAGTGTACCTAATCTTCTAAAAGCAATTTTAAAATTACATTAAAAAAAATCTATAATAATAATCTAACCTGAATCTGCTTAGTCAAATAATATGCGACAATTCAGCGAATTTGATGCCATCACAGCCAGTAAAGTACCCAAGCACATCAAGTTACCACAAACTGTCAAATTTTCTCATTCGGTTTTGAACTTAACCATCTACATTTTAAAGTTTAAAATCATTTGGAGAAATTTGACAGTTTGGTATGATGTGCTGGCGACTGTACATGCTTACCCAATGAATTCTTACTATTGTAACTTTACCCTCCTCTAAAATCAGTTGAAATACGGCAATATTTACATACGGTTACCGCCGTAACATAACATTATCAGTCGGTAGCTGCACTATCTACCTTCAATTTGTGCAGGGAGTGGCTCATTCGATGTTCGAGATAACAAGGCGATAGCTTTAATAGCTATTAGATTTAAATTAGTACTCACGCGGTTGCGCTACTAATATGACAGCTTCACGTTTCACTGATTCTTGATCGTATATATTTTTTTGGAATTGTGTTTCAAAGTGCTGTGAAGTGATTTTTCTGGAGCAAAATGACTGACACGAAGCCTTTGCTGCAGTAAGTTTTAAATTTTAGGTTAATTATTATGTAGGATGATACAATTCTGTTGACTGTTACATGAAATATACCTAATATGCACTGAGCATGAAGCGTTGACTTAATTTCTTGAAACAACAACATAATGCAAAAATGTGTTTAAGTTTATTTATACTCAACACCATAGCACATTTTTTCAATTTGTGACAGGCTTTGTAGAGATTAATTTATTATTGTGGATTTATTGAAGTACGTATTCAATAGAAAGAAAATAATCACAGGCTGAATTCTTTGAATCGATATCATGAATTCATAACCTAGAAATTGATGTTTTTCATTCTCCCCTTGTTTTCGCTATTGAAAGTATAACAATTCACAATGTCAATTTGCCAGTACGTGTTGGTACGTTGTTTCTGACAAACCTTAGACAATAGCCTAAGCCAGCTTGACATCTGTCCATTACTCATTCTGCTAGACCGGAGACCTTCGTCTTATGAAAATGCTCGTCGTAACATCAATGGATGCTAGCCTACACGTTCAGTTGGTTACCCGTTTAATGACCTCACCTAGTTTACTTTTCAATCCCTGTATGTAATGTATATTAGATAAGTGTCGTATTTACACTACACAATATCTACATGTTGACTGCCTCGTTGGTCTAGTGGTCCTAAGCGCGACTGTTGAGCATGAGGTCCTGGGTTCGATTCCCAGGTCAGGCAAAGTGTTATTGGAATTTTCCATTAGGAATTTCTCAGTAGCAGCCCGGAGTCTGGATTTGTGCCCGGTTGATGGCAATAGGCTCGCCCCCTATTACATGGGACTTAAACATAACTGGCGAAATGTGGGTGTACTATAGGTACACCTCTGCCTAACCCTTCGGGGATTACAGGCGTGATGTTATGTATGTATGTATGTAATATCTAAATGTTAACTATGAAATAATTTGTAGCTGTTATCTTCTTGTTGCTTGCTGAATTAATTTCAGCAAAGATTTGATTGGAAACAAATGGGTTTAGTACTGCATTCATTATCTGTGGAAAACCTTGATGATATAGAACAAAATACTTAATTTTGGTGAAAAGGTAATTAATATGAATATCATATTTATGTGAACAATAACCCGCAACAATAAAACAATGACCTTAATGTAAGCTTAGTTTTGTCAACGTTTTTGATAAAAATTTGTTGTTATCTTATGTTAGGGTTAGGATTAGTATTATTTTGCTGTTTTATTTCCTTGTGATCGTTTATTTGGTTACGAACAACAAACGTGAGTATATCTGCAAATGTTTGAGGCTTGATTTTGTTGAAAAAACTGCTTTGGCTTTGTATTTCACCAATAAGCCAACTCTAACCACAAGAGAGTTTTAGACTAGTACCGTACCCTAGTTTTGCAACACACTCACGATTATACTAAAAAAACTAGGCCATTTTCCTGCCCTTATTCCACTAATTTGGTCAACGCAGCATGCAGGTTCTTCTTCCATGCATCTCCATTACACCTCGTTCAGTATTCATTCTGCCCCTTTCTAACACAATCATCACTGTGTCAATTTGCATAATTACCAAACTACTGCAAAACCAAAGGAGGGTTATGATTTTACGGTTAAAGATATTTATTTCTCAAAGTTATTACAGATTCACATAAAGAGAAAAACTAAAGGTTTAATAGTTATTTATGCAACTGTTGTATAATAAGGTGTACTAAAACACGCCTCGTGTGATAATAGTCCTAAGAGCGTTTTAATTCCTAATTATGTACAGTTTCCTATAAGACTTTATCTACGCCCATGATATGAATCCTTTATAAAACTTGTAAACAACCAAGTAATAAATTTTTGCAATACTAATATCGAACAAAAATGGCGGGATACTCGTACGACGTGAATGCGAATAACCTATAAGTTCTTTTATTTTTTATTTACGGCGCTGTGATAGTGAAACGCGCGAGCATGACAATGTTCTTTTTAGGGTTCCGTACCCAAAGGGTAAAACGGGAACCCTATTACTAAAGCTCCGCCGTCTGTCTGTCTGTCTGTCCGTCTGTCGCCAGGCTGTATCTCATGAATCGTGATAGCTAGACAGTTGATATTTTCACAGATGATGTATTTCTGTTGCCGCTATAACAACAAATACAAAAAAATAGAATATAATAAATATTTAAGGGGGCTCCCATACAACAAACGTGATTTTTTTGCTCGATTTTGATAACGACAACACGTAGACGCTTGAAATATTCTCAGAATATTTAGTTATATATTCACTTTCAAAATAAATAATTAAATTACAATAAAACAAATATTTAAGGGGGCTCCCATACAACAAACGTGATTTTTTTGCTCGTTTTTGCTCGATATTGATAACGGCAACGGGTAGACGCTTGAAATATTCACAGAATATTTAGTTATATATTCACTTTAAAAATAAATAATTAAATTAAAATAAAACAAGTATTTAAGAGGGGCTCCCATACAACAAACGTGATTTTTTGGCATTTTTATAGATAATGGTACGGAACCCTTCGTGCGCGAGTCCGACTTATTAATTATAATTATACTTATTAATTATACTTGGCCGGTTTTTTTTTTTAATTCATAAAGATACCACGAATTTAGTAGTGAGAATGTGGCTCTTTCATGAGTAAGGAAGGGATCGAAAAAGCAAAGGAGTTGCATAATGAAATTTAGTACAACATTATACCTACCACTCGTTTGGATGAGATATTATGGTTACTATGACACTGGTTGTTTTACAGTTGGCAATAAGCTAACTGTTTCAGAAACTTTATAGAAGATTTTTATAACATGGGTGTAGATAAAAAAAATGATGTGCCATTAAGCGTAGATTAAAATAAAATATTGCTACACATACCTACGTACCTTAAAACTATCATTATCTTAACACTTTTACTTTGACATATATTATGTATTAGTTTTGTCATACCAAACAAAACAAATTAGAAGGAGTTAAGCAAGGAACAGCAGAGTTTTGAGAGATGCGGGTAGGGTCCACTTCAACGGTTGTAGCGTGTTTACTAAGGCCCCACAGCGCAGAACAAAAGCAAGAAACGAAAAAGAAATAAATATTTTGTTTTATTAACTTTTTTAAACTAACGTAGCAAGCAGAGATTTTACGTAGACTATAAGGATTGGTATATATTTGTGTTTATTTTGATCTGGCTCCACTACTGTTCAATATATTATACCAACGATCAACCGTTAAGACCACATGCAACCCGCTTTCTGTATGCAGATGATCTGACATTAACTTCCCAAGCCACTGATTTTAAGGAGATTGAGGCCAATCTTTCTACAGCGCTTTCAGATTTGTCATTATTATGCTGATAGCGCTTTGAAAACGCAATCATGCCACCACCTTCGCAACAGAACTTCGTAAACTCAACATCGAAGGGCAGGCGGTGCCAATTACCCATAGTTCCCACCCAAAATACCTCGGTATCATACTGGATAGATCACTTAACTACAAAAAGAATTGTGAAAACGTTAAACAGAAAGTACATACCTGAAACCACTTACTTCGCCGCCTAATATCCACCAAATGGATCTCCTGAAGTCCTGCGAACAACTGGAGTGGCTCTATGTTTCTCCGCTGATGCATATGCCTGTCCAGTATGGGGCCGATCTGCCCATGCTAAATTAGTGGATACAGCTCTAAATGAGACTCGCCGCATTATTACTGGTTATTTAAAACCGATCCCGGTCCGAATGCATTATTCACTGACTGGCACATTGCGCCTCCCGACATTCGCAGGATTATAGCCAGCCGCATCGAGGGGGCGAACCTACAGGATGACCCACCCCATCCAATACACAACTACAACCCAATGTCCCAGAGGCTAAAAAGCCGCAAAAGTTTTCTTGGGCGCGAGAGTCCAGCCGGTGGCAATCCCTCCACAGCAAGATATGACCTTTGGCAAGAACTGCTTAAACCTCCTGATTACTTTATTGGACTATCAGAGAGCCTCCGATCCGGGCTCAAGTTGCCGTGGAGGACTTGGAAAAACTTAAATAGACTTCGTACCCAAGTCGGCCGCAGCTTAGACAATCTCCACAGGGTTCACGGACGGCTCAGATCTCCGGTACTTATGCGGCGTCTCTCCATAGCCACCTTCTATCTTGCGCGGCATGACCTGTCACCAGCACACGTGAGGACCTAATGGCTGCGTCAGCAAACACTATTAGCGTTGCTGAATTTTGGGGCAAACAAATTTACAGAATATATGTATTTTATGAGTTACTTTTGCCATCGACACGCTAAGACGAAGAAGATTTGATATTATGTATATTTTCTTATTGTAACATGATTTTAAAAGGCTGTTCATGTCTGTATGTTCCCATATAACTCCTAAACGACTTTCAGAATGAAAAGAAAATGAAATTAACTGAAATTTAGAATTCTTCATCTCGCTCGACCACAATGAACTTAATGCATATGATTGAACTGTCAAAAATTATAGTGATTGTCTTAATACAATGCCGTACTGTTATAATGTGTAATCAATGCCGGAGGTTACAATGACCGTTCATTGGAATACGAGTTTACAATACATCATGGAAATTGGTATATTATGATATCTTGTAGCCCGCAGACGTCATAAACTTACAGAAGAACGTCTTTTAACCAAATACGTGTATATTTGCATGTTGTTGTGTGAATTGATGGCTGTGTACGAAGTTTCTTAGCACATCAACATAATTTTGTGAAACATCCCCGGAACTGGTACACTGGTTCTCATGGTAACTGTTATATTCAGTCGCATTTTTGTGGAAGGCTCTAATTATCATCTCATATAAATATAGCTAATGCGAAAAGGCTACAATTGGCACAAACATGAATAGTTATGCACGATGTTTAATAGCAAATAGACACAAAAATATAAAACCAATGACTTAGCCTTAGCCTAAAACATTGATATCTCTGTTAATGTTTTAAGTACCAATTGTAAAGCTAGTCTCAACACAACGCGACGTTGATGCAGCAAAAGCATACATTCCTTTAGTCTACATGAACTCCCATTCCTCAGAAATGCTACAAAAATAATATCTCCATTATTATGATAACAGCACTTACGTCCATTGTCTGTAAAATGGTACAATTTGTGTTCACGTGTGCCGCGTTACTCACATGTTGTGGTGTACACTACAATAGTCAATACACGCTCCCACGACTCCCATGATGCGCAAGAGACACTATTTATGCGTTTCCTACAATATTTATGTAATACGGATGAAGTTTTTGTTACGAGTGCAAGATGGTTTCATCTTGTTTTCCTGTCGTTGGGTTTGTATATAAATGATATTTTTGCTTGTTAAATGTTTCATACGTAGATGAGGCTGGTTCACAGTAACCGCATATAGCCGTAGCTACTAAACAGCGGTAAACTTTCGCCATTATGATCGTCTTGAATTTGAAGGGTTTTTAGAAAACTGTAGTTACCTATGCTTTTCTTTTATGGAAAGAGTTTCACCTGTCAGCTTTTCAGTTGTCTGTATATCTGAAGTGAATTGCATGACAAATAAATTATATGACAGTCATCGTAACAAAATAACCGTGTAGCTAACATAATGGCAAATAATATAATTTAATGTTTTGTGTTGCGTAATGCAGAATATTTTACATACTCTTGTATAGAATCAAGTTTTCTATCTAAACAGACAGCTGTGCTGCTGGGGAGTTTGTTGCGTCACTTCTTCCCAGCCAAAGCACTAGGAAGTGGTGAAGGGTGGGCGCGTTTTTGGGGGACTGTCGTATGTAATTTTTGACGTTCGAAAAGTGCTGATTCTCAGCTTAGTTTGAATAAATGACTTGAATATCATATAATAGGCCTCCTCCCTTTTGTGCGAGTCTCAACCAGGTTACCCGCGATCTTCTGAGTGTCATCCACCCATCTACCCGGCCTGCCAGCTAATGATACTGACAAATTGTTATAAATACACATTCCAATCACGACAAACATCCTTAGTACTTTTCCTTATCTAAATCACGTGAACGAAACGTTTCCCGTTTTGCCCCGAACAAGGTCGCAAGTGGCATTTTGTTAGTAGGTCGTTAAACCCAACTGCCCTTAAAAATCAGTAATCTATCGATCGATAACTAACATTAGCGCCGATTACGATAAGTAATTGATAAAATGTGAAATACGACGAATCGTGCAGGCAGTAGCTATATTTTTAAATTGGTTTTAGATTGTTGATTTGTGTGTGGAAGGAAATTCAGTAAGGTGTTTGTTCGCTTGCTTTGCGGACCACAATTTTCTTTTAAAAAATTGGCAGGTGCACGGGTATCTTTAGTGTATTAAGTAGCTGTAGACTGCCGCTTGTTTCAGCAAGAAGTTTAAGAAAATGCTGCCGAAGTTACGGGTGTTTCCATTCCGTATCACGTACGGACGTAATCAAATTACTTCGGTACCCGAACTAAGATAGAATGAGAAAACGTTTTGACAGTCGTCCCTAATCCAGATGTGATTATGCCCGTCCGAAAAAAAAAATTGTTGGTTTGACTGATCAACTACTTTCCGACGGGCCCGTATTTTCGTTGACGGACTTAGAGAGTAGACCCCCTGAAACTGAAGGAAAACTGAGAATGACCTAGTTTTTGTATTCAGTGAAAAATGTTACCATGTGTGCCACTACATTACGTGTCATAAGAAATAATAACATGTACAATAATCAGAAAACGTGGTTATCTTCTTATCAACGAAAGTCGTAATACACAAGAAAATCGGTCATATCTTTATAAGAGTAACATGTACCTACCGTATTGTTTCTGTGAGTTTTAAAACGAAATTCTGATCGTGTATTTGGGCATATAAGAAACTTCTTTGGTCTTTCGTTGGCCTGGCCCAACCACTGGCGAGGAGTGCTCATCTTTTGCCCTGTCAATTGGCAAAATAAATTATTGCAATGCAAAGTTTATGAGGGCTTTCCTTAATATACTAGTTTCCTTTGGATCTGTGCATTTTCCTATGAAATTTCAATTTTGGTATCGACTAAATAAATAATGGAGTATATGTTACTGCTTTGATATTGATATTTACTTTTAAAATATTTAGCAGACATCGCCAGATTCACACAAATGAACTTTCAAAGGCTGTAATCTCACGATAGTGCTGTTAGCTAACGATAACGTATATTGTTTATAATACTATATCGTGTATATTAAGATACCGCCTGTTTTGCATGTAAATACATCGCTTTACATTGACAATTAATACTAATTATCTACAGATGTACAAATAGATAGGAATATGTGTAAGGTGCTTATATAATTTATACAAAGACAATACGTGTTTGCTCTAGTAACCTAGATTAAGCGAATTTTAGGATATGAATTATTCGAAGGCACTAATTCTTGCTTCAATGACAATAACATATGCTACATAAAATCATATATTCCCTCTAAAACAGGCAAGCTTCTGTCTCGTCTAAAAGAGCATAGAGGGATTTCTGGTGACCAAAAATCGTATGGAATAAGGTTACTAATCTTCAAGGTTATATTATTTGGTTATATTATTTTAAATGTTAAAGCGCTCTAAAGTTTGGAAGTACAAACAACAGATGAGGTCAAGGCACAGCAACGTGGTACAAAACAGGGGCCCAAGTCTGCTATTTTTATAAATTCAGTCATTCCAACACGATCCCATTGTCATGCCATTGTCATTTTGCTAAAAGTTCGTAATCTGGTAAATTCATAATGGTCGATCATTGGTCGGTCAATGTTCTCGTAATATAATTGTGTTATTATAATGGCATTGTCGTATTGCCATTCTTATAAAACCCATTAGTAGAAATGTCATTCATTTGTCATTATGTACGAGATTACCAATATATGCAATTTCTTTCAATGTAGTGTCAGTGGCCGACCATTGGAAAGTCATAATGACGCCATTATAATAGTAGATTACCAAACTTGTCAAAATCAATAATTATGAAATCAATGATCGACCATTCTGACACTATTGTAATAGCAGACTTGAGGCCCTGGGCCTCAAGTCTGCTGACACTACATTGAAAGAAATTGCAATGAAAATGATCGACCATTATGAATTTACCAGATTACGAACTTTTAGCAAAATGACAATGGCATGACAATGGGATCGTGTTGGAATTACTGAATTTATAAAAATAGCAGACTTGGGCCCCAGGAAACATGTAATATCGCTTCCGTTTGATAAAAAACCAAACCACAGAAAGATTTCTAAAAAAACCTTTGCATACCAGAGCTATCACAATAGGTATTAATAGTAACGAACAAAACAACAGTTTGCCTGATGACTTGATAGCTAGCCATGATAGCAAACGCGTTGTTATGCAGTGATTGTCCACCTGCACAAATAGGATAATCTACTTGTTTGTCAGTTACCACTGATTCTCTATTGTCAGTGTACTCAAAATTGGACGTTTACGGAAATATTCCACCGCATGGAAGAAAAACGTGGACTAGAAATTAATTAGGCACATTCCATTAAACTTATAAACTATATTCCGTTGGTTTAGGTAGTTCAATAAAGGTAAACAAAAAAACCCACGTAACGAGAGAGCTGTCAAGTAACCGACTAAACGTAATACCTGGCTCTTCAGTTGGCATGCTACGTCACAGTTGTACTCTTCAATTTAGCAACATTTTATTTCGTTGACGTTTAGAGAACATGACGGTTGGGTTCTTTACAATAGACAGATTACCAAAATAATATAGTACTATATAAATCTAACTAAATAATTGTGCTCACGCAATTACATCTACGAAGAGTGGTATAACAGAGGAAACTATCGTAATAACAATAAAATAAACTTGTAACTTACAGTTACAACGTATTTTTAAACAAGAAAGTGTCATCTATAAAAACCCTTTTTATGATTTGTTTACCTTTATTTAACTACCTAAACCTATGGAGTATAGATGAAATACATGGAAAAATGTATTGAATGCTTTACCAAGCATTTTATATTCTATGGATTGCATTACTGCAATAACTTCAATCCGTGAATTAGTATTGTTTTGTAGATCTATCGCTGTTTTATTTGTGACGATCACGAATATGGAATTTTCAAAAGTAATCAATGGGATCCTATCTCTGGCAATATTGAAATGGATTTTCCCAGCGACAATAAACAGTATGTTATGGTTGCAGACATAAGATAATAGAATTGTTTACACTCTAATCTAATTTACCGTAACTACGATAATTTGGTCTGTTAGTGATGTTTGTTTATGTTATCATTCCGTTTGATCGTATGTTTGGTCTAGTGGCAAACGACATCCCTGTGTTTTATCCAGGACTCAGAATTGTGGCAATATACTTATTAGGTTCCTTCTATATCTACGCTCACTTCTTTGACTTATCGATTCTCATTCATTGCGATCGGTTCGCTGTTTTTAATATATTTTTCAAATTGGTTTGGATACGGAATTAATTAGGTCCTCGAGCCTTCGTCTGTAGGCCATTATCCACTTTGCAAAAGTAATAAAACGGATGTCAGTTTATCTTAAAATTGGTAATGGCTTCAAAATTGCAACTTGTATACTGGACCGAAGATAAACTGTGGAATTCACAAATTGAAATGTCTGACATGCTGAACCTGACACAAAATTATCCAATCTACCTTCATATACAAATAAATAAAATAGAAGTGTCTGTTTGTAATGTCAAAATTACAGCTTTTTACTAAATGCATATGAAAAGTAGTAAAAAAATTTTTTTTTGTCCGTCTCTGTTTGTTCCGGCTAATCTCCGAAACTCCTGGACCGATTTTGACGGGACTTTCACTGGCAGATAGTAGCCCTAATTTCTCCCTATAAGATCAGCGATCTTATAGGGAGAAATTAGGGCTACTTTTATTTTAGAAAAGCCACGCGGGTGAATCCGCGGGCAGTAGCTAGTCTCACAAAAATGCAGTAGTTTAAAGATAACTTGATCCAAAACGACAATTGATTCAAAAAGCTCTACAGGTCAAAGAACAAATATCAACAATGCAAACGAGCATGAAGCGGAACCAACTGAATTCCGTTTTTCCGTCCAGCAGTCCAGTTCCCGGGTTTTTCAATTAAATGCTCGTGACCTTCAGACAATTGACCTCAAGTCCCACGTCGTACTTAGAACTAATTCAATTTAAAATGATAAGCTATATCACCATCCATAGGTGTGATATATTACAATATATCGATGTGGAGTGGACTGTTGGAATTGAGAACTTTATGACGACATATAACAAATTTGATTTATTAAATCTTCAATCTTAATATTATAAGGTACCAGGCAAAATGCAAGCGTTTTCCAGACACGCGTTTTCCGCTCACGCTAAGGACTTGACGTTAGCGTGCAGGACAACGTCTTCTAGCGTGATTGCCAGTATCCGCATTGTTTGCTACGAATTCATCTACATTGTCAAGCAATAACAAGAACAAAAGCTTCAAGAAGCTAGAATTTGCCATATCATAGATGATGTCTCATCTATGGTATGGCAAATTCTAGCTTCTGTACAAGCTTCGAAGGACCCTTTTTGACATGTTTTTGGTGTCAATTCATTATTAGACTCAAATACATCTATGACACATAATATATGCTCAAGTCTTTTAATCATTATCGGCAAAGTCAAATGTAAGGGTGAAGTTTTTATGGATAAGATAAGAAGTCCATTTTCGTTGTAATATTCTTAATGTACTCAAAATCCAAATGATTTTATTTCACACAAATCTACATGCGCACTTATTAATCGCCAGAATCCAGAGCAGAAACTCCATAGTTACTTTTCACAAAATAATTGGCTTTTACAATGTACTCAAAGTCTTCTCCTTCCTTTTCAGGTTCAAAGAGGGCAAAGTATCGTACGGCACAGACAGCCCAGCGCGGGGTCGCCGGGTCATCTTCTGTGTGCACGGCAACCCATCCACAGGGTGCTGTGCGGTCATAGAAACCAGTACTGATGGAGACAACGGGGACGGACATAATGGAAGCATATCAGAGGTTGAAAGTAAGTATGGGACTGGGGTTGTTTGAATTGGAATCTTAAATAGTAAGGCAGTGATCTTAGATTTGATTGATAAAGCAGTGGAAACTGCAGAGGGTCTGATAGATGAACTGCTAGCATAGGCTGTCATGAATCTATGCGTAATCGAGTGTTTGGCTAACTAAAGTTAAAAATAAGTAATCTACGAATTATGAAAAGCCTGATTACTTTAAAAACTGCAGTTTCTTAAATCTACCGTAACCCAAGTAGAAATAATGTGAGTTAAATGTCAACTGTTACAAAGCAATGTCATGGTCGGAAAAATATTGCAAGATTTAAGATAAACGTGTAACAAAATCAGTACATAATATTTAATGGTTTATTTTGTTCCGTAATACGTATACATGATGTGTTCCACTCGACTAAGTTTTATAGACTTAAATCCTCATTCCTTTGCATTGATTTTAGTTACAAATATTAAATTTCTTTCGATATAATATATTCCTTCCCAGTCTGTTCCCTATATTCTTGTTATATTCACTTCACTTGGTCTTGTCTTGTAAATCTTTAAAAGTCAGATTACTTCTCTTTGATCTCAGTTTACTCTATGAAACTTATTTACCTTGTGTTTTCATCCACGCTAACAATATTGCAAATACTACGTCTCATTATATGAGGCTTGTGGCTTACCAATCTTATTAATAGTAAAAAAAAAAACTAATAATAATGGAATACATTTTTGTGCAGAGTGAGTTATTGAAAATTGACTATGTTTTTTTTTGTAACTCACTGTTTTTTTGATTGTTATAATGAAACAGCAGAACTCAGACAAAGACAATTTTTTTCAAACACGAGCATTGATACATTTAGTTACTACCTCATTTTGTTACTGACATCATTCTGGCTTGGCAAAGCACCGGTCCAAATCTCAAAAGGTGTTCTGTTGTTCAGCCCTGATGCTATCAGATAAATAGCAGTGTTTACTGCCTCTGCCCCTAAAAGCGTATTGGTAGTCCATCATACAACAAACATCTGGCTTTTTCAATCACAGTTCGGTTAAGCCGCTCACATGTAATATATCGTTTTGTTCCGGAGTGTACGAATAAGTTTTCTGGTGAATTATTCCAGCATCCTGTTAGTATATCAAATTCCTTACTGCAGAATTCCATTCCATTGTCTCTCCTAAATACTTTCACCTTTCTGCCTGTCTGGTTCTATTATTATGCCATCTGACTGTAGTCATCTACAAAAAGCAAGAAGTATTTCTTTCCTCCCATCGATTTGACCTCCATATAAGGTCCACAAATATCTGCGTGAACAATATTGAGTAGCTCTTTGCCTCTGCTACCCGTATTAGTAAACGGCCAGCGTCACAGTACACAATACAGTTTGTTATACTGACCTGCGCCTTATTAGTCCATGAACAACACCATCAGGTTAAGATCTTTGCTATTTATATGGCCAAACCTTCTATGTCATACATCGCCTGACACCGATATCAACAATAAATAATCAACTTGCTTGATTTTTAGTTTGTACACACCTCCAGTCATATATGCAGTAGCAGTGATTGTCCTCAAAAGTCACTTTGTTGCTTTTTTTATCAATTGGCTAACAAATAATAAGTTTGTTGCCAAGTTTGGCACGTATAACACTTCTGTAACTAGAATCTCGTACACGTTATCTCCAGCAACTGTAGTTATTTGTACATCTCCACGCCTTTGACCAGCTCTAGCTCCACAGCCTTTGAGTCGTATGGTTACTTCACTAGCTACGTCGCGATCGTCGCGATGGTAAATCGTGACGTAACTAGTGAAGGAACCATACGACTCGGTACTCGATACTCACGAATCACGATAAATCGAATCAAGTTAAATGTCAAAACAGGCCTATTATTTTTTGACAACTTTACAACCTCATTTTGTTACATTCAATCAATAATTGTTTCAGGACATTGCCACAGATCGAGGAACGAAGACATCGACAAACGGGCGCGAAGAAAGTTGATCATAGCCAGCATACTGTGTGTTGTATTTATGATAGGTGAAATTGTAGGTGAGTAAAAGTTAAAAAACCTCTTGGATATAAAATATGTACGGTCACACGTCAGTTTAACAAAAGTCAACATCTAAATATTTAACTCATGAAACGTCAGAAGCTAGGTGCACGGTTCCAATTGGTCGTTTCATATGCAGAAGAGCAGGCAAGAAACTCTACCGTTACTCTTTTAAATATTTGTTTTTATAATATTTTCAAATTACAGTGTATGGGAGGACAGTGTAGCGCAGGCCTGTCAACAAGTACCAGGTACTTACCCAAATAAAAAATGGTGCACAAATCTACAATCTATTAAGCCTACAACGTTCTCACATTCGCAAAATATAAAATAATCTATTCATAATATTAAAAAAAAAAAAAAAAAAAGTTTTTAAACCAAATGACATGATTGCCATCATAACTGTAACAAATCTGAATTAATATCCTGTCCACAGTAAAAGCTGGCTTCTTGTTCTATGGAAACTGTACAACGCTAGGCCACTAGGCCTTAGTGTTACGACCGGTGTGCGGTTTGTACCTAGGTGAAATAATTTTATGGAAAGGCTTCTAATGAGTGACGAACTCCTCGTAAAAAGTAAGACTGGGAGAGATCTATTTCTGCCGCCAAGCAGTCTTGTTGTGTTCCATTATGCGGTACCGGTGGTTATGTCAACATTGCCTTGAACTTCCAAAATATTTCGCCCTCGGCCGGTAATCGTAAGGCCTAGACACATAGTTACTGTAAGTGCTTTGTTTCTAGTAACATAAATGTATATCAAAACAATAGGGGTCGAGGTGAAGATCGAGGTTTCGTAAATTGTATCACAAAGAATCCCCTTTAGCACGTCGTCTGTTTCTAACACGGCTTCTAGAACAGTCTAGAAACTGCGCCCTTATTGGACCAGCGTATTGTGGCGGTAGCGATTCGAAATAGGTTCGCGTTATAGCGTACCTTTTCGAATATTAACCTTACTTATAACAAGTTAAACTGCATATTCCTATGAGCGACTGCGATCTAGCATTCCATTATTCCATACGAATAAGATTCATTTTCGTATGAAACACTTACCGTACTTAGCCTGAGTACAATCTAAGTTCGATCTTTACGAGGTTTTCACTGCACGGTGACGCGTGCAGTGAAAACCTCGTAAAGAAAAACTCCTTCTTTTTTCTTTTTATTCATTTGATTTGTATACTACCCTCTCTCTCATCATCTCGTAAAGCATATTTAGAAAAAACGTGCACAGCTCTAAGATGCTTCTAACACCAACACCTTCGTTCATTGATGATAATGAACCAAGGAGAGAACGTCAATGATTTTGCTTCCCCTGTATATTATCTTTTATTACAATCACGAGGTTTTCACTGCACGGTGATGTTACGTAGATCTCAGCCTAAGAACTGTTCATCTGATGGGCCCTTGGCAAATTTTTCTACCTCATTATCATCCATCGCCCCCTATTCCAATTTTAATTTGGGGGATCTCGCAGACGAGTGCGGTGGCCCAGTGATAACGACCGTGAATTACGAGTTGTAGGTCGTAGGTTCGAACCCTGATAGGCGCTTTACTTTGTGTAAATTATTTCATCAACTCTGCTCTTAAAACGATGAAGGAAAACATCGTGAAGAAACCGGCATGTCCTAATAGAGCCAAAAATTCGAAAACATGTGACATCTACCAACCCGCACCGGGCATGCGTGGTGGATTACAGCCCTCTCGAAGAGAGGAGGCCTGTGTCCCAGCAGTGGGAACATTATAGGCTGATTATGTATCATGTCTTCTTCCATACCTACATATCTTTATCCGTCATCTCAGCTGTTTTGGTAAGTTTTGACTTATTGGGTGATATTTTAATTTGCCACAGGCCAGCACACGTCACATCCTGACAATACATAACTACGTCCAATAGGTATACACCGTGGCATTTTAATCGTTTTACAGCGGCAGCCCACTTCATGTATCCAATGACTACTAAATTCATAAAAGTAAAAAAAAATATTTATTAACATACACTTGAGAGCAATAAAATCGCACACCCCTTGTAATTTGGTTTATTACTGATTGTTTTCTAAAATCTAAAGATATTGAGTAAAAATCATTAAACAAAATTAAAGCAAACAAGCTTAGCTTTACAAAAACATAAAATTAAAATCATTGACCTTCACGTAACTTACAAAAACGGACCGTACACCGAATTCCCCAAATTCACACGTTTGCGTTGTCACTACTTGCACCCTTAGCCGCAGGTATAAAAAGGTCGGTTTATTGGAATTTTTAATCCAAAACCGATTTCTCCGTAAAATTACGGACGCTCCATGGTTCGTTCGGAACGAAACCCTGCATGTAGATCTTAGAATCCCCACCATCAAGCAGTTTTTGAAACGCGCGACAAAGCGGTTCTTCGAGTCCGCAGATAGACATTGCAACCCCTTGGTTGTGCAGGCAGCTAGCTATAGGCCATCTAAAATTATTCAGACTCTCTCAGACCCGGATGACCCCATTACTCTCCTTCAGGAAAGCAATAGGGCCACAAGTACAGTGCACAAACACAAACCGTCATTCCGTCCTCGCCGCCGAGGTACCACGCGAAGTTCAAGAATAAATTGTTCCCCCCGTCCCTTGCACGTCGAACCGCCAGCCCCGAGGCTGAGTGAGCCGTAGCATTTAATAGTAATCCCAAAAAAAAAGGAATTTTTAATCAGTTGCATACCGAAGGTCAACGTGATAACATCTCTACTGGGCCTCAAGTCTGCTATTACAATAGTGTCAGAATGGTCGATCATTGATTTCATAATTGTTGATTTTGACAAGTTTGGTAATCTACTACTATAATGGCGTCATTATGACTTTCCAATAGTCGGCCACTGATACTACATTGAAATAAATTGCAAAGAAAATGATCGACCATTATGAATTTACCAGATTACGAACTGTTAGCAAAATGACAATGGGATCGTGTTGGAATGACTGAATTTATAAAAATAGCAGACTTGGGCCCCTGGAAGCATACGGATTTACTGGAAAAATATGGATACCACGCCCGCAGAAGCCGCTCAAGTTATTGTCTTGCTCGAAGCAGGCCATAACCAAAGTGAAGTTGCTCGACGGCTAAATTTGAGCCGCTACTCTGTTCGTCGTGTATACCAGAGGTTCCAAGAGACCGGTGGCTACATTCGGCGACAAGGATCTGGCCGGCGACGCACAACTTCAGAGCGTTGAGCGTTGAGTGATGACCGCTTTCTTGTGACAAGCTCTTTGAGAAATCGGCAACTGAACGCGGTCCAACTGGGACAACAGCTTCGAGAAGTTCGCAATCTCAGTATAAGTCGGTGGACAGTTCGAAGAAGACTAGGTGAAGCAGGAATGACTTTACATCGCCCAGCAAATGGTCCCAAATTGACCACAGCTCACCGAGAAGCCCGGCTACAATTTGCTAGGGAACATTTAAATTGGACGTATGACCAATGGCGGGCTGTTATGTTCTCTGATGAGTGCAGAATGACTTTACATGGTCATGATGGACGCTCTAGGGTCTACAGAAGGTCATCAGAGCGATTTTCACATTGCTGCATAAGCGAACGTGTGGCTTTTGGAGGTGGATCGTGTATGTTTTGGGGCGGCATAATGTTGGACACTAAAACTGACATTGTATTCATCACTACGGCGAATACCGGCCCGAGATCGAGAAGTTTGATGGCTGCACGATACGTCGAAGAAGTGCTCGAATTACCTGTGAGGCCGCTTGCGTGGCTTATGGGAGAAGATTTTCTCTTAATGCACGACAACGCCAGACCGCATGTCGCTAGAACAGTTTGCGACTACATGGAAGACGTTGGAATCACCGCGATGGAGTGGCCAGCTCGTAGTCCTGATCTCAATCCGATTGAGCATGTCTGGGATGAGCTAAAAAGAAGAGTTTGAACAAGAAGCCCTGCTCCTACGCGCCTCCAAGAGCTTCAACTTGCCATTGAAGAGGAGTGGAACGCCATACCACAAGATTTCATGGTGAAATTAATACGGTCCATGAAAAACCGATTAAGACCTGTAATCAAGGCTAGGGGAGGGAATACACCTTATTAAAAAACAATTTGATCAAGCATTTTGAGTTTTATTTTTATTCTTTCTTAAGCAAAATTGGGTAATTTTATCCGTATGTTGGGTTTTGTGCCCTAAAACCCCCTATGGGTATTTTTTTTACGCTGTATTTGATATCATTAGAAAGGTACTGAAGTAAACATTCAAATAGTGTAAGTTTTATTTTAATATGTATTCACATTCATGAAAAAAACTGCTTTAACAACAAAAAGTCAACGTGTGCGATTTTATTGCTCTCAAGTGTACTTATGATAATATATATTTTTTTAAATATTATTCATTATAACGCATGATGTAGTTTGAAACATCCTGTTATGAGCGCAGTGCGAGCCTTGCGCTCCATTCCGTACCGCCGCCATTGGAACGCAAGGCTCGCACCGCGCTCGTAACAGGGTGTTTCATACTACGTCATGCGTCATAATGAATAATATTGAATATTTTTAATTATTCAAATGTTAATAAAAAAAATACTTTTATTAATGATTAGTAGTCATTGGATACATGAAGTGGGCTGCCGTTGTAAGACGATTAAAATGCCACGGTGTATATTGCGATAATAAAAATGTTTTCGAAAACAATGGCTTGCATAATTGTCTGTAGGTTGTTACGTTGAAAGAATTTCAAATAAGTGCCAGTGGCCGTGTAATAAAATAATGTGGGTTATCGAAAATGGCGCGTAACCAATTTTCTTATTGTTTACATAAAACATGATTACAATATTAATGGTCCTTAGGTAATTGTAACGTTGTATGGAATAATGAGAGTTCGATATCGGCTTGCATAGAACATAAATATAATCTAGCAATAACGCATTGACTAGCGAACCTCGTCCTTTTTGAAGTTTGGAAAAGTACGGATCATACTTAGCATAATTTTCTTTTTCTTTTGGAAACAAATTCACTAATGGATCAATATCGCCTAGTTTATACGTTTCAAATTGGACACAGCAATAATGTTTGACTGTAGTTGACTTCCCTATTGAGCTTATATCCTCCAGTTTCTTATAGGTATATCTTCTTATATAGCCTGTATCTTTCACTTTGCAGGTGGTTACTTATCCAACAGTTTAGCGATAGCCACAGATGCTGCCCACCTCCTCACAGACTTCGCTAGTTTTATGATATCGCTGTTCTCACTATGGGTGTCGAGCAGGCCTGCTACGAGACGGTAAGTAAAATCAAAGCTTAATTTCGTTAAATTTGTGAAACATTCGAGCGGTTCTGTCCTATTATATCAGCTGTATGGATAAAATACTAGTTCAAATTAGCATGTTTTGGGGACTTCGGAATAGGATTGTAAAGAGCCATTCCACCGGATGTCCATGTAACATATTACAAGCATCACATTAGTCTGGTTGTTTTGTGTATGCTAAGGCCCAGAATTGAGTCTCGTTTACTTGTGATAAGCAAGGGGAACGATTTGTTACATTTTCAGCCAGAAGTGGCAAAGCATCGGCCTTTCGAAGTCTAAACGCCGTTCATAATCTCAACTTACCCAATAATAGTACTAAAAATCAAAGAGTTATCCTCCGTCTTTTACACAAACCTTTATGTCCATTCCAGGATGCCATTCGGCTGGTACCGTGCGGAAGTCATAGGCGCCCTCACGTCCGTGCTACTGATCTGGGTGGTGACGGGCATACTTGTGTACATGGCCGTACAGAGGGTCATCTACCAGGAGTTCGAGATCAACGCCATTGTTATGCTCATCACCTCCGCTGTGGGGGTCGCCGTTAACCTTGTGTGAGTCATCTGAGATAAAGTGTGAAGTAGCATCCAAGCTGTAAACCTAGCGAAAAGTGTGGACGGCATATAAAATCAATGCGAATCGAGCACTGTGAGAGCCTTTTGTGTTCGCGCTAAATCCTGACAGTCGATGGATCAGCGCGAGAATCTAATGTAATGCTCGTAGTGCCGTCTACACGGAGAATTCGCGTTAAATTACATGATACCTCACATTACACACGTCTGGACCCGGCTTTAAATAACTAATAAACTTTCATGTCAAGAGTTTTGGCATCATGTATGAGATTAATTTTCCAAAAGCATTCGGCAGTCGGTAAGGCCGACTACTACCCATGTTAGTGAACAAGATTAAATAGTAGCCGTACTTAGTAGTCCACTGCTAGATATAGGACTTACTCAAGTTGCTGCAACACCCAGTTCTCCGGCTTCCGCATCCCGTCTGTTTTGAAAAAGGCGGCAGCCCGTTTCCATCGGCCATCGGCTCTCCCGTAGATATGGCTATCGCATTGGCAATTCAGCTTGCTACCTCTGCAAGCTATGTATGTCGATGACTCGTACTTAGCAGCTTAGCTGACGTCTGATCGCTCAAAACAAGATATGTGTCATCACCATTCACCATCATCATTTGAGCCTTAAATCCACTGCTCCCATAGGCTCCTTGCTTTCGTGCCATCGTCGTGATAGTGTGCATCCCCACAGATACTTGTAGGTACGCCACAAGAATACTAAGCACCGTTATTAAGATGATTTGCTGCTTTAGACAGTATGATAGAAGATTTAAGAGCCAGTTTCCTTTGCATATAATTAGCATGTATATGTGCGTATGTTCCAGCATGGGCCTGACGCTGCACCAGCACGGACACAGCCACGGAGGCGGCGGCCACGGACACTCGCACGGAGGCAGCAACCCTGTGCTCAATAATAAGGTAAAAGCTACAAGCCCCTTCGCTTTTCGCATCTTTTAGGTTCATAGATATTTTAATTTGAGGTCCTATGAGAAACTGACAGGTAGCGCGAAAAGCAAAAACTCAGGATAAAAGTTAAAATAGCAATGCGTAATAATACAACATCGCCGTGGCCTTTTATCGTGTGGTTGCTTGAGATTAGATTCCACATAAATTAAGTAGAAGAATTGGCCTCTTAATTCGAAAACTCGAACTGAAGCATGCTAGTTCCAAAATGTTATCACTCACGATTATATTCCACTTACAGAAGGAACGTGGCGACTCAGACGCTGAAAGCTCAACATCCCACTCCCACGAACATCATCAAGAGAACATCAACGTCAGGGCAGCATTCATACACGTGCTCGGAGACTTCCTACAGAGCTTCGGAGTGTTCATAGCGGCCATTGTGATTTACTTTAAGGTGAGACACGACACGACACAAATGGCACAATTTAATTATAACGGGAGAGCAGCAATCATACACGTGCGCGGAGACTTCTATTACATTATTTTCTTCTTTTTTCTTTGCACAGCCGAGTTGGAGCCTAGTAGACCCGATCTGCACATTCCTGTTCTCCGTGTTGGTGCTCATCACAACGTTCAACATCATCAAGGACACCCTGCTGGTGCTCATGGAGGGATCGCCCAGAGGCGTTGACTTCCAGGTAACTTTATTATCTCCTATCAAATTTTGTATGCCCTGTCCTGATTAATGTCTAAAACTCACAGTTAGGATAAAATTGGAGAACTTTTCGTTCTGAATCTACCTAGAAAATACAAAAAAAATATTGTTGTTTCCTGCGCCTAGTTCTCAGTAAAAATACACCTTGACTTGTAATAAATGGTAGGAATTAATGAAATCATTACAAATATCAAAAGGTAGTTGCTAATCTGCACAATAAGGGCCATAACACTGGCAATTTGCGAGCGTGCTTCCAGCGATTGTTTAACGTGCTCGCTGCGTGTGCGTAGCGAGCACGCTCCGTGTGCGCAACGTGTTCGCCGTGGTTGCGTAGCGAGATCAATTGACGTGACTGTACAAGAGAAAGCGATTGTACAATATTGTGAAAACGCGGAGATGACGTCGCGAAGTCGCGGTTACCTGGTTTTGCAACCGCGGAGAGCACGTTCAGAAATCGCTTCGCTGGTAACACGCTGACAAATCGCCTATGTGATAACGCTCTTAGTCATACGTTATTCAAGATTAGCTCATACACGATACTGATACATGAGAAGAAGCAGCAGAATAAGTAGGTACATAATATGTATGTACTTATAATATAAGGTGGCGCAAAATTAATCATCCAATTTTGTTTTTAATGACTTTTTAAATAAATTAAAAAGAAATGATTTTGAGCGATGGAAATCTTTATTTGGACCTTTACATCGACCTTTGGCATGTCCAACAAGATCGCGCGATTTAACCGTCCCAGACTTCTTTCTTTGAGGCTGCTTGAAGTCGCGGGTTTATGCCAACAAGCCTCAGACAATCGGAGAATATTCGACAGGAATGCGAACAGTTATCACCGGAAATCTTGCAGAAAGTCATGGAAAATGCGATAAAACGGGCACAAATGTGTATCAACACTGGCGGCAGCCACTTGACGGATATCATCTTTTCCACTTAACAGAAAAAATTGTAAAGGTCCAAATAAAGATTACCATTACTCATTTTTTTTTTTATTTAGTATGAAAGTTATTCAAAAACAAAATTGGATGATTAATTTTGCGCCAACTTGTACTTACGTTTTATTTGTGCAGATTAGCTACTGTCATTTGATATTTGTTTTGATCTATACTTATTATATAAATCGCGCTAATCTCTGGAATTACCAGTCGAATTTGAAAAAATATTTTGCATCTGATAGCCCAATACAGATAAAAATTATTTATTAGTTCATGACGTATAGGCTATTTAACATCACGCTACGACCCTTAAAAGTCGAGGAAAATGAAAAAAAGTCAGAAAGAAGTCTAAGCGAAAATGAAGCAAGTAATAGCGCGGGCGGGAAATGTGGCTGTTCATCATCTACCTAGCCTTTTCCCAACTATGTTGGGGTTGGCTTCCAGTCTAACCGGATGCAGCTGAATACCAGTATTTGACATGGACCGACTGCCTCCACAACCGAGTAACTGGGTAACACGATATCCCTTGGTAAGACTGGTTGTCAGACTTGGGCTTCTGACGACCCGTATGAGCCCGTAATGTGGCTGTTATTTTAGTATATTGTAGTGTCTTACGACTTCCACGCGAACGAAGTCGCGGGTAGAAGCTATTGAATATTAACCCGTATCCTACTTTAAGGAAAGGAAGATTATGGTTGATTCCAGGCTGAATAATGAAAATGAAGGTTATCCAGTTATTTTACGGTTCCTGGGTCAATAAATACCTAATATGTTCGTCCACAGGACGTAGCGAACACATTCCTGTCCCTCCCCGGCGTGGTGCGCATACACAACCTGCGCATGTGGGCGCTGTCCCTGGACAAGACCGCATTGTCCGCGCATCTGGCTATCCGTAAGTAACGCTTGTATTATTGTATTGACTTGCAGTACTGAACCTGTTTTCAATAACATAATCACTTCTTAAACCGACAGCTGCTGTAAATTGCAGATTAAAAAAAACATAATTATTACTATAAGCAAAGAAAGTAGATTCGTTATCTAAGAGCTCGGTCACACGTACCACAACCGCACCACAACCAAACCGCAACACAATACACCACAACCACAACACAACCAAACCACAACACAATACACCACAACACAATACACCACAACACAATACACCACAACACAATACACCACAACCACAACACAATACACCACAACACAACCAAACCACAACACAATACACCACAACCACAACACAATACACCACAACCACAACACAACCAAACCACAACACAATAAACCACAACACAATACACCACAACCACAACACAATACACCACAACCACAACACAGTACACCACAACCACAACACACTACACCACAACCACAACACAGTACACCACAACCACAACACACCACAAGCACAAAACAACCACACCACAACTACAACCACACCACGTGGACGGGCGCTAATTTGTATGAAAATGAATAGGCTATTCACACGGACCACATTAAAATTTGGTCGTCAAATTAACCGTTTGGGCGATACCGACCACATCAAGACTACGTCGCAGACATAACGCAACCACAGCATTGCGGCGACACTGTCACAGCCGGAGTCAATCTGTCGCAAACACGAGCCACAACATCGCAACAAGTAGCTATAACACCACCACATCGAAATTTGGTAGTTACCACAACCACGCCACATTTTGTCGCTGCGATGTGGTACGTGTGAACGGGCCCTTTATCCTCCGGAAAGAAAGCTTATTCAATGGTATTATGTTGTGCTCTGATTGGCTGAACGAATTGAGTGACGTAAGATTTAAAAACTTGGTCACTGATGGAATTGATTAGGCATTGAGAAAACGGTTCCCGGTCAGATGTCAGTAAATTTGTCAAAAAACATTACCCTACTTTTGGGCACCGCCACAGTTATTAGGGTAGATAAAAATGCTGCTGACCTTCTACAGTCGCCGTTTACAACATTCACAAAAAGTCCTATTAAATGGCGAAATCTTCACACAATCTAAAGTAAATTAATTGGAATCTAGCAAACTTAGTAGACAATATTTTAAACAGTAGCTTGAAAAAGCTGTAATCCTCATTATATCCACAGGTACCGGAGTAAGTCCCCAGAAAGTTCTGGAAGAGGCAACGAGGTTAGTCCACGACAAATACAACTTCTTCGAGATGACGCTACAGATTGAAGAGTTCAACGACGGCATGGAGGACTGCAGCCAGTGCAAGATGCCGCAAGCTTGAATGTTGGTACACAACACCTTTTGTAAATAGATCGTGTAACCGTTGGCGTGCTTAGGTTGGCAGTGAAGCGAAGAGGTTGTCAATGCAAAAAGTTTTTGGTACTATAACGGTGCTGTAATAGAAAAGTTGAGTAAGTAGTAATTTAAGGCACATTTTTCCTATAAAATTGTTGGGAAATATCATGTTCTTTCTTGTTAAAAATTATTGTTATTAATGAAAAAGTCCTGTGAGCGTAAGTTGTTATCAGTATAGCTCCAGACTTTTTAAGACTCCTAAGGTATGCCTTATTTTGGATAATAATAAGATGTATGAGAGATATTAAGAGAAACCATTTGCCTTGCCAGTCACGCCAACTTCGTATAAAGTTCCAACAAGTTGATATTAAGCGCCGGCGCACACTGTGCCACAGTATTTATTATAGTTAGAACACAAACACCTCGTGCCTAGTATCTTAGATGTAGCATAGATTTGTTGAAACTATATGAGGATATTAAGTATTTTTGTCAATCTGGCTGTCCTAGCATTGAATGCATTCATTTTGCACACAAAAAACGCCACAATTTTGTGAACGATTCGTGTGGTGAGGCCTTTATTATATTTGCTTTTGGTTTTTGTTGCATTCATATTTAATTGTATACACAATTATGCAAATGCATAAAAGGAAACTGTGCTTTTAACCTAGATAAGAGCTAAAATCGCTTAACAGTCTAAAATACGATCAGTTTTATATTTTGATTAAAATAAAACTGTCTTTACATACATTCATACATAAAACTCACGCCTTCTCCCACATGGGGTAGGCAGTAACTACAGAACGCCACCTGCTACAAACCTTACGGACTACTCTTTATGTTTCTGGAAAAAAAAACACTTTTTCTAACTATAAACTGTAAAGCAATGTAAACTGTTAGTATTAGTAAGTATATTTAATATTTCTGAGGCTACAGCCAAAAATATATCAAATAAGAGGCTATAGTGTAACTTTATTAACACTGTTCAAAGATATTAATTAATGATGATATTAAGATTGGATATTATCACGAAGACAATAAAAAGTTATTATTAAGAATTGAGGGTATTATAGCACTATAACTCTTGTTTAAAAAAATAATAGAAACGTATATATATTATTTAAAAAATGTCCAGAAAATATTCAACATTGATTGGTACCATAAAGGTATTTTTTTATTGCTAGGAAATATTTTCTTACGAGTTTTCTTCAGCTCGCCATGTTCAATAAAATCCGAATTTATAAGTAAAAGTTTATGTACCTATACTTATTTATAGTAAATACAATGATATTTGTATGTAGCGTAATATTTATTAGTAAGTAAACTTTAGCTGAATTGTCATGTAAACAGTTAAATAATTTTAAGTTATTCCAGTACGGATAAAGAGAAATCAATAAAAAAATACATTTTGGAAACACGTTTTTATTTATTTTCAATAATTTTTTTAAGGTAATTTTGAGACAGGCAATTAAATCGTAAAATATGTCCCAACCGTAGAAGGAACATAATTTTTCGCATGTGGTTTGTATTTTAAATGCTTAAAATAATAATTATTCCCTAGTACATTTTATTAGAACACACGATTCATTTCTTTCCCAAATTAATTTCTCTCGTCAGTTAAATATCTCAGCACTGCCATGAGAAAGATTTTGTAGACACGGGAGTTTTTTTTACGGCTCACTGAAATTTCTACATTCGGCTTAGCACCGAGAATTGAAAATCCAACACAGTGCGTTTGTAACGGCTTTGAGATTCTTTTATAGCGCTCTGTTAGATTCTCAACGCCTCGGCTCAAAGCCAGGATTTAAAAATTCAGTGCGCGGTAAAGAAGCGCCCGTGCGTAAACCCGCTAATAGTTTTTTGTTCTTAATTAAACAGCTGTAAAAAACACTGATATTTGTAAACAATATTAATCAGTACTATAAGTGTAGTCTGCGAAGTTGTTCGGCAAGCATCCAGTCCTCGCCACATTGGTGAAGTACCTAGCAGAGAGGCGCGGTGTTCGAGTCAGATTCGGCGAGTTGTAGTCCACTTCGTAAAGGCCGAAACGCTCGCTGCAAAGGAAAAAAAAAAGTATTTTAAAGCAATTTTATCGTTGGATGTCTCTACTTGTGTAATTTTTTGAAGAGCATGTTGCGAAGTGTGACCACTTCGTGGGTGTAATAGAGAAACACAACAATTTGCTGTACCTATACAAGATTTAAACGTTTGAACACGCGGTACAGTCGTTTAAGTTTCCAACCTGAAATACAATTAGGCTGGCTCCAATTGCGCAGCACAGTAACAGGATCCTAACTATTCTAGCTAATACTTAAAATGCGAAAGTGAGTTTGTTTGTTTGTTACGCTTTCACGGCAAAACGGCTGAACGGATTTCGATGGAATTTGGCACATGGGTAGACCATGACATGGATACTTTTTATCCCGATATTCCCACGGGATCGAGACATGCGGGGCGAAGCTAGTATCAGATTTTACAGAATATCTGATTTTCTTACAAAATTCCCGATTGTCCAGTGTAGTAAACAATACTATGCTCGACAATTTTTGCTTTCGGCTGCAAAGGACATACTCCTGTCATTTTGGGCTCACCGCAGTAATAGACTGAAGAATTGAGGAACCACCCCATTACTAAATCCCATACTTGAATCAATTTAGTTTTTACGCAATTTATTTTAATTATTCTACTTACGAGAATCCCCTCATCCATTCAAAGTTATCCATCAGACTCCAGTAAGTATACCCTATGACCAAACAGCCGTCTTTATACACAGCTGTATGCAAAGCACGCAGGTAAGCGTCGATGTAGTTGACTCTCTTCGTGTCGCGTAGACCTGGCTCGAAGGACACGCCGTTCTCAGTCACCAGGGTCTTGGGGTTTTTGTAAGTTAGTCTCACGTAGTTCAGGGCTTTCCGGAAGCCCCAGGGCACTACCTGCAAAAGTTAGCGCTTTCTTATTAAGATGAAGGTATGATAACTAGGAGGACTTAGTTTCTAGGTTAAAAGGTACGATTCATATACATACCAATATAATAAATGCGAAATAACTGTGTTCTCTTTTCATGCTTAAAACCCTGAACTGATCGTTATGAAAGTGAGATAGTCAGATATCCTGGGACCGAGGAGGACATAGGCTACTTTTCATCCTCGATAATTGTATTAAAAACCGGTCAAGCGCGTTTCCGGACCACGCACAATGAAGGGTTCCGTAGTTGGGATGAGTTTATGCCAAAAACTTAACATTGTAGTTGAAAAATATGTAATGGAGAACTGAAAATGTAAGTTTGTAATCGCATTATTTTATGATCTAAAAATACAAATTAACGATTTTCGGACATTTACCTTATAAGTACTGTGAGACCTTAAATTGCTTCTTGCCAAACTTCATGATTATAGGTCAACGGGAATTACCCTCTATGGATTTGATTTATTAACGAGTATCATTTTTTTTTGCATCTATGGCCGTATTTTAGGTTTCCGTAGTCAACAAGGAACCCTTATAGTTTCGCCATATCCGTCTGTCTGTCTGTCCCCAGCTTAGCTCAGAGACTTAGTACTAGAAAGCTGTGATTTGGCATGGGTATATACTGGATGACTTTTTTTACCGTGTTGAAAAAAATTGGGTATATTAGGTATATTGGGTATATTAGGCCTAAATCACGCACCCTACTAAATGCGTGGCGAGTAACTATTGGCCGGCTTCAAAGGATAGGATCGAGCTACGAGTTCATTGATAAATTATTCCGCGCATTTAGTAGAGTGCGTATGATTTGAATTTCGTTTTTTTTTTTTACTTTTTTTTCCAAATTTATTTTTTTTATCTTTCTAGTATGAAAAACTTAGGTACTTCAAATGTGTAGTATTTGTTGATAGATTTTTTTGTTTACTACGGTATAAAAAAAATACTAGGTCCGTTTCCGGCCTTACCCAATTTTTTTTGCAAGATGGTAAAAAAAGTCATTCGGTATATTAATCACACCGTATTGTTTATTTCAGTCTGTGACATTGTATTGACATTTTATTTTTTTATTTTTTATCTTTTTTTATTAACATAGATTTATATTGCTATTTATTAATAATTAATTTGTATTATGATTATGTGTCATTATTTGTAATTGTTTATTTTTTATTTCCTTAATGTTTGTATATCTGGCATAACATAGCGCACTTTTTTAATCATTTTATACCATTATTATAACCTATGTTAAACAAATGAATAAATGACTTATGACAGTGGTAAAATAAAATCTTGAAAAAAACCATTATATCCATCGATATAATGGTTTTTTTCAAGATTTTATGGGGGTACCATCGTACCTCCCTTACATGTAAAGTGGGGATGATGTTTTTTTTTTCGTCATTCCCTTGATATGGGCCATGTTTGGATAGGCCGTTCAAAAATATTGGGGGTTTGTGAAGACTATTTTTCGATTCAGGTATCCGTTTGCGTAATAATAAGCATTAAAGTGCAAATTTTTGTTAGTCAAGTATCCCTGCCAGCTAAATGGTTGTTTTTGAGTGTGTGAAAAAAGTCATGGCAGTTTTACATAATTATAACTAAATTAAAAGGAAAGCAGCTAAGTAGGCTTTACAAGCTAACGAGTAATAGTCAACCAACTTACATTTGCAGTTGGAGAATTGACCTTGACGTATATCGATGTATGGGAGAACATGTTTTTCAACTACAATGTTAAGTTTATTTTTGGGACAAATTTATCCTTACTACGGAACCCTTCATTGGAGACGCACTTGGACGGTTTTTTTTATTGCATTGACTTACTCGTAGAAGCTTGATTTTTAGAGCTCCAGTAAACCTACGAATTTGATATTCCACTTGATACCTCCACGCGTCCCTGAGAAAAAGGGTATTGACAGACCGACTGACAAACAACGAAGTGATCCTATAAGGGTTCCGTTTTTTCCTTTTGAGGTATGAAACCCTAAAAATTATGAAATACCAAAATTTACAGACGAAGTCGCTGGCAACAGCTAGCTTTTGATCTCCAAAACCTGACCCACATTTCATCATGTTATCAGCCTATAGCAGTTTACGGCTGGACATAGGTCTCTCCAGCTGCCCACTGAGCTATATCTTTAGCCATTCTTATCACCGGCCACCTTCAAATTGGGTCCACCTTATACCTAAGGGAGATCTAAACTGCGGCTTACCTTTAACCACGTCGAATTAGTCTTAGGCCAATCTTCCTTCTGACGTATTTTTACGTTCACATCATCTTCGTATGACGGCTGGGTCCTAATCTTTCTGGATCCTTGCTGAACAAGATACGTGGTATAATGGTTCAGTCCTAGGAAGTCGTAGGCTCCTCTCAACATCTTCACTTCTTGAGCAGTAAAGTAGGGAAGTCTTGAACGAGGAAAGCCTTGCCGCTTGGAGTTGGCGTCAATGACGCTTCGCATTATAGGAGGGTAGTCGCCGGTTTTGGTGAAGATTGGGTTCGCGAACCAACCGAACTGGAAAAATAAGAATGGATTGTGTTATTCATCAGTCTATAGAATTTGCATATCGTCGCTCTAGATGTGACCGACACCTTGTAAATACGAACCTGACAATTTTCCAGGAGAGACAAAAACCTGTTTAGATAATTATGTAGGTATATTGCATGCTTTTGGTAATTTTATTGAATGTGAAACGTCACTAAAAGTCAGTTTTTAAGGAAAATAAGCCTCCTGTACATACAAGGTATCACCAGAAAGATGGAAAATTGCGTGATGGACCAATTAACGCATCGAAATTTAAAATTTATCAATAATTGCAGTTACGAGGTGTGTGACATCTAGAGCGACATACAACGTATCATTTGAATTCATTTGACAATGAAAAATAAATATTCGGTTTGAAAGTAACATTTACAAGAAAAAATCGACCTTCCGTCATGACAATTTTCAGAAAGGAAAACTGATTTAAAAAATGCCTGCTGCAGCAAAGACACGTGCACTCTAAAGACACGTGCACTCTATAAATCAAGATTAACTCACGTTGAATTGCCTAGCTGTTTCGGCGGCTTTTTGATCCTTTGCAGACGTCGTGGCTGGCTCCAACCAACTGAACGCTATCGTGATGCCCATATGTCCTGGAACATGTAAAGAGACCTTTTAAATTTCCGTGCGTTGGTCCCATTATTACCAGTCAAACTTTTAGTCAAATATATCTTCGATTTTCATCGTTCGGCTTCTTCATTGTTCTCGTGGTCCTTGAGCATGGTCCTGGGTTGGATACTCAGATCGGGCAAAGTATTATAGGTTTTTGTATTTTAGGAAACTCTCAATAGCAACCCTGAGTTTGGATGTGACAGATAACCGTAATAGGCTCACCCCCTACATTACTTACATAATCAGCCTATAATGTTCCCACTGCTGGGACACAGGCCCATTCTCTGTGAGAGGGAGTGGGCCTTGATCCACCACGCGGGCCCAGTGCGGGTTGGTAGATGTCACATGTTTCCGAATTTTTGGTTCTACGGCATGCCGGTTTCCTCACGATGTTTTCTTTCACCATTTTGAGAGCAGTGGTGATGAAATAATTTACATTAAGTAAAGCGCCTGCCTGGGTTTGAACCCACGACCTATAACTCGTAAGTCGCGGCCGTTACCATTGGGCCACCACTGGCTCACCCCCTATTACATGGGATCTAAACATAACTGGCGAAATGTGGGTGTGCTGTAGGTAGACCTCTGCCTATCTTTCGGGGAATACAGGCGTGATGTTATATTAAGATTTATGTACCTCCAATTTTCTTTCGATACTCCTTGTCAAATATGCGGTACACCATGCCGTGAGCTCTGAGCACGTTGTGGCCACACATATAGTCTTCGAAGCCACTGGATCTGCCTCCCGGAGCGTCGTCACCACCGTAACCGCCTTGGCAAAATGACACCGGTTCGTTGAATGTGATCCAGATCTTGACTTGGTCACCGAAATTGTCGAGGAGAACCTGCGGTTAGTAAAAGTAAGAAAAAGTATTGTTTTTGTTAAAAATGCAAACCTACATTATAGTGCTTATGTCGAGATGGTTTTCAGAAGGTTACAGTCTGTCAGAACCTCGGCACAAGCCCACATTTTTTGTTTATGTATTAAATCTCTGACTACTGAATGGGGCAATACGAGTACGACTAGATTGGGAAACTTCGTTAAGTCTTCTCGTCGCCTATGTCGTATTGTTTGGAGACTTAGGTCCTCAACCAGTGAGTCCTGCCCGTTATGACATACGGTGGCGAAACGTGGACTATAAATTCAAGGTAGCTCGGCTCGGTCGCCGGCTGTCACTGAAAACCAGCGCAGGGGCTCTGTCTCGCATAGGGTCGCAGCATTATGCTGAGCGATGGCCGTTTTGCGTGAATGTGGCGCATATTTTCCCTCAACTTGTTCTTTCGTGTTTGTGTTTTTATTTCTTTGCGTTATGTTTACCGCAAATAAACGTATGTTTTTTTTTTAATATTTAAACATTTATGTACACACATATATAAACATACAAGAAGAAAGGAACAGAAAAATACGTACAAACGTGATGCTTATTTCTAAAGAAATCTCTTCCAGCATACTTGCGATAGGAAAGTCGATAAAGAGATGTAGACACCGTGTGTAAGAGTAGATGAAAAAATAGAATACATATAATCAAAAACAATTTACTTAATAAAACTAAACAAATAATATACTAATATACATACTACATACAGATAAACATACATACTTCTTAAATAAATATCACTAGAATATTAATTATAATTCTATTAAAATAATAAAAACATACGCAACTATGACGAAGTGGAAAGAGAGTGTTCTTTCACTCTTCTTTTAAATATTGAAACAGTATGGCAGTCCCTTATATCAGGTGGCAGTGAATTCCACAACCGCACCGCGTGCACAGTGAAGGAGTAGGAGTAGAATTCGGTGGTGTGGGGAGAGGACTTTAGAAGATTTCTAAGATGCGACCTGCAAGGCGCATCAAAAGGACGAGCGTAGGAAAAACGTTCCCGCAGATAGGATGGTGTTTTAGGATTGTGAAGGAGGTTAAATAGCAGACACAAAATCCGCGAGTTCCTGCGAAGTTCTTTCTTCTTTTCTTTTCTTTTCTTTTTCTCAGCGCGCTACGGACCGGGCTATGCTCGGAGTTTCTTTATAGGATAAGATCAGAAATGTAATTATCGAGAAAAGAACTGGAGTTACCGAAATATCTTGTAGAGTAAGCTAGATAAAGTGGAAGTAAGCGTTCCGACATGGTTATTGATTGCAACTTATTTACTTATCAGAGACTTAATATAGTTGCTATAGGCAGTACTTACACGGGCATAATCGACGAAGTACTCCGCCATAATCGGGTTGGTCCATCCGCCGAGGTCCTGCAGACATTGCGGCAGGTCCCAATGGTACATCGTCACGACCGGCGTGATGCGGTTGCGTTGCAGCTCGTCCAGCAATTCCTTGTAGTATCTGATGCCATCCTCGTTTACATAGCTGGGGAGAAGAAAGTGAAGCATGTTGCTAATAAGCTGGTGAGAAGAAAGTGAAGCATTTTCCTAATATGCTGTTGCAATTGCGAAAACTATTATGTAGTTACAACTTGTCTTGAGTAACACGGCTAGGTAACTCATTTGACTACAAAAAACATAGGCTATAATGGGGACTGCCGATAGAAGTGTCAGTCGCATCGCTCAACGCGCCTAAATATGTTTTCACTTCAATAAAATAATGATTACCTAAAACATAATTTAAACAATACAGTAGTATACAAATTAAACTTTTCACGTGGTCAATTTAACTTCACTTACTGCTACTACAGCTTGTCGGCGCGGGCATGTCGGTGACGCGAACTCATAAGTTTTTCTCCTACCAAAAAACGCGCAAAACGCCTAAATAATTGTTTACTTTAAAATCGCTTGTGCATAGCACATCCTCCTAGAAGATAAATGTTTACAGGTAGATAGAACAACATCAGCCACAAAAAAATGGGATGCCTTTTCTGTAAGCTCAGCGCGCACAGTCTTTTGTTTTTTCATTTGGTCCTTTTATATTAATTTTGTCTGATCAAAGTTTCTGAAAAAGGAACTATATAGATGTACCGTAGCACCAATGTGCCAAATAAGAAGCTATTTCGGCTACTCACTTGCTCAACCCGTTGGGCAGTATCCTCGGCCAGGACATGGAGAATCGGTAAAAGCTGAGTCCTAGCTGCGTCATCAGCTTTACATCTTCCTTCACCTTGTAGTAGGATCCATCAGCAATGTCCCCGTTCTGGTGGTCGAATACCCGGTCGGGGTGTTCGTGGGTATACCTGTCCCATATGCTCTCGCTTTTACCTGGAAAGTGATGGTCGTAGTCACAATTGGGTCAAGTGCTGAGGTGCGTACTTACTTACAAATGGATGTGATAGTTAGTCGATGATTGGTGACCGTAAGAGAATTTGCGTCAACGAAGGTGTGACTGAGGTAATAGGGTGTGATGGAGTCAACAAAAGGCGTGTGTCTGTGTGACGTACGGTGAATGCGAGGTAACACGTGACGGAGTAAACATAAGGTGATTGTGGAAAAAAATTTGGGTAAGTATTTGCGGGTCACTGAGTGTGTCTAACGTAAAGGGGTAAGAGCTAAGAGGCCAGAGGTGTGTGACTTAAGAGGGCCTTTCCCGGTCCGTCTATCGTCAACGCGAGCATGGTCTCTAAAAGTTTGTTGTTTCATCCAGCGCAAGTGAAAACTACTAACTAGCGAGTGAGAACGCTTATCGCGTTCTTGAACGAAAAATAATGTGCGGAAATTTCATAAAACTTGTTCCAGGAAATATGTGTTTTTGAGTAAGCCTTACAAGTTTGTGAACTAAATGTTAGTCATTTAGAATCTCCATAAAATTTTCAAGGTTTCTATCGTAATGTTTTCTTAACATTTCAATTTATGAGTACATTATGAATGGCCAAAGTTCAGGTTTTGTGCAAAAAAGCAGATTTTTGCAGGCTTATACTAAAATTTTTCTCAAAATTTTTATTTTTTGCTTGAATAGAAGAAACCTAGATATAGTGCACAAGATACCTTGGATTGGTTCAAAAATTACAAAGAAATATGTGTTACAACGCCATAATCACGTACGAGCGTTTCTATGAAAAGTATGTCAGGTTGGCCGCTCTTCAGCCCAATTTACACGATGCAAGATTATTTCATGCCCGTAGCGTACCATTAAATAAATAAATAATAAATAAAAACTTTATTTCGGGTGGCATATACCCATAGAAACATTAACCTAGAACATTGTTATTTGCCATGACTCCTACACACCACTGCTTCTGAAAAGGACAGTCAAACCGTACAGCTATTGCGTTCAGAATGCCGTTGTTGCTACCCCGTATACGGGCCAGCAGGTAAGCTGCTTTTTAGCGCATGATGGCCTGGAAACCATCAGTGCGCGCTTCAGTAAACATCCCCGACACACGTTGTGGAAGACACGCTGCAAATGAACACCAGCATATTTAAAATGTTCTATGCTGAGGCCGTCATGACCGGGCAATTCTCTACGTTGCATATGGTTTATTATGTTTCTGATACCATTAGCAGTAAAGAACGTCTTACGCTCAGTCATGACAACACTTGCATCGTGAACATAACTCGCTGACGACGGACCCAGGGACGAAGGGATTGTGAACTGTTCCTCAAACATGTCAGCAATAGTTTTGTGCTCGCTCACGCCGTCGACGCTCACCGGGAGGCTTGTTTTCACATTTGACAGGACTGCACGAGACTACCGCGTATTTTCCCGAACGATCTTTGTGGCTCGGACGCGGGGTACTGTTGTGTTCATTGGCTCTTCGCTGTCTGGCGCATGTCTTGCAGCAGTAAGCAGAAAAAACTGTAAGCTTTATTTATGAATGAATGAATGAATGAAATGCACCGACCCCAGTATGGTTAAACCAGACTCGATTGCTCGAATGAACCCAGAGCCCTCCACCCAGTCCCTGAAGCCTCATGTTTCATGTGACTACAGAGACCATTGTATATCAGAGAGTAGACCGAGGGGCGCGATAATGGTAGAGAAGAAGTGCCCTTGGGATATGGAGGGATTATTAGAGCCATACCGGTTATGCGACCTTGAGCAAGCATTCCTTTTTTTTAAACTGCAAATTAGATAAATAAATACCTGACACATTCCAAGCCCCTTCGGTCTGGTACGAAGCTGTTGACACTCCGAACGCGAATCCATTCGTGAAGCACACTTGCGAATCTAATACATTGTGGGGATAGCTTGAACGAACACTGAAAAAAAAAATGCTGTGAGTAGGAGGTAGGTACTCGTGAGTCATGAGTTTGTAATGATAACGATAATTATTTGAAACATTTTCTACATTATTTTATATTCTAATCACTACAATATAAAACAAAGCCCCCCCGCCGCGTCTGTCAGTCTGAACGCGATAAACTCAAAAACCGGCCAAGTGCGAGTCGGACTCGCGCACGAAGGGTTCCGTACCATTACCTATAAAAACGGCAAAAAAACACGTTTGTTGTATGGGAGCCCCCCTTAAATATTTGTTTTATTTTAATTTATTTATTTATTCTTAAAGTGAATATATAACTAAATACTCTGTGAATGTTTCAAGCGTCTACCTGTTGCCGTTATCAATATCGAGCAAAAACGAGCAAAAAAATCTCGTTTGTTGTATGGGAGCCCCCTTAAATATTTATTTTATTCTGTTTTTTAGTATTTGTTGTTATAGCGGCAATAAAAATACATCATCTGTGAAAATTTCAACTGTCTAACTATCACAGTTCATGAGATACAGCCTGGTGACAGACGGACAGACAGACAAACAGAGAGACAGAAGGCGGATCCTCAGTAATAGGGTTCCCGTTTTACCCTTTGGGTACGGAACCCTAAAAACTACCGAACGGATTTTGATACGGTTTACACCAATAATGGACGGAGTGATTCATGTGGAAAGTTTAGGTGAATAATTCATTACGGTTTTGTGTAAATTGGCTGAAATATGACGATGTAAAATACTCCAAGTAGGATGAACATCAGGTACCTACATTTTAATGCTCTCTGCTACCCGGATCTAAGGAGAATGATAATTAACGGATTATTCAAAGTGGAATATTTAAAATATTGATGTCCACTTTGTTGACTGTAATTTTAATAATGGTTTGATTACGGTTTTATTCACTATTGCCCGACAAGTAGGTATCGAACTCGAACGGACTGCTACCCACGCCCAATCAGTAGGTAGGTAAGGAAACCAGTCAGTAAACCCGAAAAAACAGTTGCATAAAACCGTAAATAATCATCATCTGCCGAGTCTTTCTCAACTATGTTGGGGTTGGCTTCCATTCTAACCGGATGAAGACCATTAAGGTGATACGTAAAAAATAAATCATAGCGAACTGGGCGGTCATAAGGTAGTGACAGAGTCAATTACTTGCACATGCGAAAGAAGAGAGCGCAATAATGCGTTGAACCAAAATATTAGGTTGGGGAAAAAGTCGTTTCGCGTTATAGTATGTATGAACTTGTAATAAAATCTCTTTGGCTATACTATTTTTATCTGGCTGGTTTTGGTATCATTGAAAGTTTAAATTTTAAAGCACATAATTCCAAATTCAAATTAGGAAAATGTGTGATTTTCATTTGTTTTTCGTAGGTAGGTACTGTCAAGATGAGTGAATCTAATGAAGAAATTCGATACATTTTAAAATTTTACTACAAAAAAGATAAAATGCAACGCAAGCCGCGAAAAAAATTGCGATGTTTATGGACCTAGTGAAGTGTCTGTGAGAGTAGCACAAATTTGGTTTAAGCGTTTTCAATCCGGAAATTTTGATATCAAAGATGCACGACACGTCGCTCTGGTCGCGGATAAAATGGATGCCATTTTTGAAAAAGTGGAGCAGGATCGGCATATCAGTAGTTACGACGTAACTGAAGACCTCGGTATTGACCACAAAACAGTTATGGCACATTTGAAAAAAACTGGGTACACAAAAAAGCTCGATATTTGGGTACCTCACGAGCTCACTGAAAGAAACCTAATGAAGCGTGTACTCATTTGTGATTCCTTATTACGACGTAATGAAACTACGACGGAATTAATCAACAGAAGAGGTGTGGTTTTTCATCATGATAACGACATCTTTAGCCACTCAGCAAAAATTAAGAGAGTTTGGCTGGGAGGTGTTAATGTATCCGCCGTATAGTCCTGACCTTGCACCTTCAGAATTCCACCTGTTTCGGTCTCTTCAGAATTCTTTAGGCAGTGTCAGGTTAGCATCACGAGAGGACTGCCAAAACCACTTGTCGCGGTATTTTGATCAGAAGTCCCAAAATTTCTATAGCAATGGGATTATGTCCCTACCTACAAGATGGCAAAAAGTTATCGAACAAAATGGTACCTACATACTTTAGTCAAATGTAAATAAACTATATTAAAAAATGTTTTGAATTTTCTTAAAAAATGCGAAGAAACTTTTTCCCCAACCTATTACAACAACGTTATGGCGCCAAACCAAATAAAAATTGTTTAAAAATAAATTAAGCTATCTATCAAAAATATTTTCAGCCAGAGTTTTCAGTTACCTAATGCGCACATTTTCAATGCATTTTTGCAATGATATTACTAAGGATTTTAGAATTACAGGAAAAAATATGTTATAATAGAGGTATTTTCGGAAATAAATTATATCGAGGAAATTTAACCCAATTGCATTTTCCTTCAGTCAGAGTATTAATCAAATAGTCAATAAACATATATCCAAAAATTAAATCCATACATGCTGCAATAGTGAAATAAATGGTTACGAAAAAGACCCCAATTTTTTTTGGTATCGCCTTAAAATATTGGTATTCAGCTGCGTATAACCATAATTATCTATTAATTAGCATGATAGTATTATCAACTGTTTATTGTTTTCAGTTTAAAATTCATTGAAAAGAACAATTGACTGAATGTTTAGTAAACAATTTTGTCTCAATCTGGCTGGAGGTGAATCTGTGTCTTGATTTAATGCAATTCCTCTGGCTAAACTTAATCCAGAATTCTTAACCTAATTTTGGTAGAAACATTGGCTGGGGCAGTAAACCTTAATAAACTTTAATTAAGAACTTTATTAGAGATCATAACCTTATCAGGTACCTAATAAGTAGGTAATTGAAACTTTACCTTAAAAGCATAAAAGTATAAAACAAACCCATCATTATTTTGCCCTTATAATATTACCATAAGGGCAAAATAATGATGGCTTTATTTTAAAAAACTTACGGTTTTTACAATTTGCATGTTAGTGTCAGGTTGAAATATAAATAAATAAATAAAATTCATTTATTTCAGGTCCTTGACCCATATCTATTAAATACAAAAAACAATACACAATTATGTCAATATGTATTTACAAAACTATAATGATTAGAATCTCTCTAAGTTAGATTTGTTCCATAAAAACTTTTCTCTAACTTAGAGAGATGTAGGTACACACGGCTACACATCAAGCTATACATTTCCAGTATAAGCTAATCTAGCATTTTATACGATTTCCGTACAATGAGAGCTCACAGTATACTGGAAATGTATAGCTTGATGTGTAGCTGTGTGTACCTATTAGCGATTCAAATCATTGATTGACTGAATGTCGCAAGCTACGGCTGCGGAATCAACTTAACCCAAATATATTTTTCTGAAAAATTTGGTACGTTCCTACTTACAGTCCGGCTATCGCCGTCGCGCCGAGAGAATGACGTGTGTCCTGACACCAGCCTGTCAGTTGGACAATTTCTAGTTGTAATAAGGATCGATTTCGCTAAAATATTCGCACATATATTCGTTAGTACGAGTATTAAACTGACCGGGGTGTCAAGTACGCATTCTCTCGACGGCCGGCCTGTAATACAAAAAATACAAAACATTAAAACATTTTTAAGTTTAAACTTAAAACATTCTTTAAAAAAAAAAAATGTAAGTAACTACAGTCCGAAAGAGAAAAAAACTACATACCCATATAATAAAACGAAGTTTATAAAACAGTGCAAATACATAGGAGTCATAATTTCGTTATCACTACAGCCCGGTCAGAGGCACACTATTGTCCAGCGCAATGCGCATAGATAGCGCGTTGGCATTGCACTAATAATAAACAGATGAGTTACAGGGTGCTCCGAATTGCTAGGGTGCAGTCCACTGCACAACACTGAGTCATATTATTGTGTGCGACATACGCGCCCATTAATCGTGCACTATTGTTATTAAAACATTATTTTTACTTTTTATTTTTTTATTTGTGTGTTTCACGAACTGTGTCCAAAAAAACGTTATGTAGTTACGACGTAACTGAAGACCTGGGTATTGACCACAAAACAGTTTTGGCACATTTGAAAAAAACTGGGTACACAAAAAAACTCGATATTTGGGTACCTCACGTGCTCACTGAAAGAAACCTAATGAACCGTGTACTCATTTGTGATTCTTTATTACGACGTAATGAAACCGAACCATTTTTGAAGAAGCTGATAGCTGGAGATGAAAAGTGGATCACGTACGACAAGAACGTGCGAAAAAGGTCGTGGTCAAAGGCCGGTCAGGCTTCACAGACTGGAGAAACCCGGGTTAACTCGCAACAAGGTGATGCTGTGTGTGTGGTGGAATTGGAAGGGCATTATTCATTATGAACTGTTACCACCAGGCAGGACCATCGATTCTGAACTCTACTGCGAACAACTGATGAGATTAAAGCAAGAAGTTGAGAGAATTAATGAACAGAAGGGGTGTGGATTTTCATGATGATAACGCTAGACCTCACCCATCTTTAGCCACTCAGCAAAAAATAAGAGAGTTTGGCTGGGAGGTGTTAATGCATCCGCCGTATAGACCTAACCTTGCACCTTCAGATTTCCACCTGTTTCGGTCTCTTCAGAATTCTTTAGGCAGTGTCAGGTTAACATCACGAGAGGACTGGCAAAACCACTTGTCGCGGTATTTTGATCAGAAGTCCCAAAATTTCTATAGCAATGGGATCATGTCCATATCTACAAGATGGCAAAAAGTTATCGAATAAAATGGTACTTACATACTTTAGTTAAATGTAAATAAACTATATTCAAAAATGTTTTGAATTATCTTAAAAAATGCGAAGAAACTTTTTCCTCAACCTATTATAAATAATCAAAGCAACTTAACTTCCGGAGTCTGCAAAGAGCTACAAGTAAGCTAGGTCGATACCAAATAACTGCCACACCCAGCATACATTTTTTTCAAACGTTGTAACAGCCTGTACGCAATTTATCAGTAGCCGGCAAAGTCAACGACTGTTTTTATTCATATACCTAATTGGATATTATTGCTACTCGCACAATGCAGTTATTTTAATCATAATGTTATATTAGCACTTTGAAAATGGTAAGTAAGTAGGTACTTAGCTATTGTTTAGTATTGTATCTACCTATGGGTAAATTTAACACATAAACAAAAATAACACAAAACACAAACATAAATATGTATTATTTTTATTTGTGATAACTTTTAAGCCATATTAATTATACTTACATACCTACCATGAAAGTTAAGTACCTATTTACCTAAGAGCAGATTTTTCAGTATCTACTCAGATAACTTTTGTCTGAGAAATAAATATTGCGCTCTGACAGCTTGTTTTGTTTTCTGTACCTTCATTACTTACTTCGTATGTACCGTACTCGTAACTAAACTAGGCAAGTTATTAGAGTAGTGTCACATTATAATTATAATCATTACATTAGCGTTATTTACGAACATCAGTATCCTTCTGATGATGTTCGGGTTATTACAATTTTATTTATTTATCACGCTCTTGTTCATTAAAACATTTAGTTTTACTACTCACCATAAGATGGCGGTATTTTAAAAAACAACGCTTGATAATTTTCTAGAAACACAACCGACGAGATTCCACCTCGATTATTCTACAGCGTTCGCTTTGGAGCAAAGTGTAGCACTTTCGCGAAAGTGACGCGCCCCACCGATAAAAGGTGGCGCTGTCGTCGCTCGAATATAAATACATGGAACGGAAGGGAACCGGCAGTTGTTTGCGAAGAAAGTGAACTGTTCAAACTAAAACTACCTAACAAACAAGCAAAGAGTACGAAAATGTCGACGATTCCTTACTTCTACGATCTTGAAAGGCCGTTTCGCATGATGGAGAGAGATTTATACAGACCTGAACATTTCTTCGGATATTCACCATTTAATGAGCTCCTGCCTCGTGACTTCTTCGGCCCATTGTACCTCAAGTCCTGGGAAAACGCATTCCAACCATGGGAGAACTTCATTAAGCCAATGGAACAGCTCTCATCAGCGATGAACCATGTTGCGCTGAACAGCGGCTGCAAAATCACATCGGACGACGAGAAGTTCCAGGCTAATGTGGATGTCCAGCATTTTGCACCTGAAGAAATAAACGTGAAAGTGATGAATGGACAGGTGATCGTTGAGGGAAAGCATGAGGAGAAGCAAGATGAGCATGGTTATATTTGCAGACAGTTTGTAAGGCGGTATGCTCTTCCACAAGGATGCTTGCCTGACACTGTAGAGTCAAAATTATCGTCTGACGGTGTCTTGACCATCACAGCACCTAAAGTCATAGCCATGCCTTCGACTGGAGAGAAGATAGTGCCAATCACACACACAGGACCAATCAAGAAACAGCTAGGGGCTCCAGAACCAATTGCGGAGGAAGAAAAGTGAATTTGTAAATAATCATTGTACTTATTATTTTCCTTGTAAGACTGATTTGAATCTGTGCTATAAATTAGCCTATTATTTTTTATTAATAAACGTACCTAATACGTAACAATATCCTTTTTGTTTTATTTAATTCTATATCATAAAGGCTCCCGCAGACAGGCGCGACGCGACACTATTAGCACAATTTCTATGCAAACTTCGTGGAAAGTGTGACGCTGCGCTTCGCGCTGCCTGTCGGCGCACCACAGACGTACCTAGCTATAATTTATGTTATAGCAAGACATTTTACGATATATTTTTCATAGTAATCTTCGAGTGACCTCAGACGGAGCTATAATATATATTTCTAGTACGTACCAAAAAATACGCAAAAAAAAAAACAAAAGCAAAGTATTAATATACAGGGCGTCCCACGGATATGCCACATGGAGTGAAAGTACCTTGAATGTTGTAGATGGAACATTTTACTGAAAGAAGACATTATTTGAATTTAAAAAACAATTTAAACTGCATTCATGGATATTTAAATAATTACATGGTTGAACCGGTAATCGAACCCGTTACACGAGAAAAATAATCATCCTGTAGCTTTATCATACCGATTGAAAGGCTTTATCATAAGGATAATTTTTTGCTAAATAACATAGTGTCACAAAGAAAATGAAGACCATGAATTGTAACATTTTTAATACAAAATTAATCAATTGATCAAATGTTGCATACAACCAGGGCCTCAAGTCTACTATTAAAATAGTGTCAGAATGGTCAATCATTGATTTCATAATTGTTGATTTTGACAAGTTTGGTAATCTACTATTATAATGGCGTCATTATGACTTTCCAATGGTCGGCCACTGACACTACATTGAAAGAAATTGCATATATTGGTAATCTCGTACATAATGACAAATTATTGACATTTCTACTAATGGGTTTTATAATAATGGCAATACGACAATGCCATTATAATAACACAATTATTTTACAAGAACATTGACCGACCAATGATCGACCATTATGAATTTACCAGATTACGAACTTTTAGTAAAATGACAATGGCATGACAATAGGGTCGTGTTGGAATGACTGAAATTATAAAAATAGCAGACTTGGGCCCCAGGGGCCTACTAATTACGTATCTCTTTATCATTTTATCATGCACTTAAATTATAATAGAGAAATGATGCGTACTTCTCAAGTGGGTACATTTATTAGTAATAGGTACTTATGATAATGTCAATTGTATGGCCTTACGGCAATGTCAGCTTTTTATTTTTCCGAACTTTCACATCAAATGTTAAAAAAGTCAAAGTCAAAGTCAAAGTCAAACCATTTATTTCAAATAGGCACATAAGAGGCACTTTTGAACGTCAAAATTTACAAAAAAAATAGAATTGATTCTAGTTGCCCCTTCCAAAAGGTAGTTTCGTATGGAGAAGAATGGGCAAGAAACTCCACCGGTACTCTTTTAAAAATGTTTTACAATATTTTGTTTGATTACATTAATTATATGATTATATGTGAAGACGATGCACCTAGAATAAAATTACTATACCATAATAGGTAAAACGAATTAAAAACTAAGCAATGAAAAATAACTTAATTATTAGATAGATACGTGGTGTTCACATATTTACAAACATCATACAAGTATGTTTTTCTAAAAAAATAAGTCAGTGTGTGAGTATAGGTTATCACAGAATGTAAAATGAATATCATAAAAATAACAGATTTTACCATAAAAATAGCAACCAGTTTGATTTTGTCTAGACTCTAGATTGTCCTATGGAGCTGGACCAGCATGTTCCAAAATTCATGGTCTTCCTTTTATGTGACACTATGTTACTTAGCAAAAGTATTCCTTATGATAAAGCCTTTCGATCAGTATGATAAAGCTACAGGGTGATTATTTTTTTTAAAAGAGGAATATTAGGTGCAGCTGATGTTAAGGCGATTCACACACGGGCCCGCATTACGCTGCAGGGTGCGTGGGGACGCAGTCACGGGCGTGGTAGCGGGAGTGCAGATTTGCACTATCATGCAGATTTCTTCGCACTTAATGCGCGGAGCTGCAGCTTATTATTATACGGTAGCCCAAAGACTTAATTTCACAGCGAGATCCATTTCAAAATATTATTTTACGTCTAGCTCTGTCAAAATCACGCATCATACTGCAGAACTCGGTGTGCCATACCTTGCGTTTTGCCCTGCACCCACGCGCGAGGGTGCGTATTTCTCTTCATGTAGGCGCGTGACCTGCAACACTGCGCGTTTTCTGTGTTGCACTACGCGTGTTTTCAAGCAAAGAGAGATACTTTCAAGCAACGTAAGAAACACGCACTCCCGCGCTACGCTGCGTAATTCGGTGCAGTGTGCGAATCGCCTTAAATTGTATAGATATATATCTACCGTTAAGGCGCTGACAAAAGGCAAATAATAAAAGTAGGCTTTATCTTAAACAAAAAAATGGCCAAATCTATATAGTTTGTGGTAGCAGAAAAAATATATGTTATTTTAAACATATTTCTCAGAATTTGGTTGTCACCAAAACACGTTTAGAAAAAAAAATGTCCATACAGGGTGGACGGGACATCGACGCGAAGCCTGCTACCATGGATTCAGTACATCATACTAGACCCCCGTGCGTTGAAATATCTCGTCGGTAATTTAAAAAAAAACATCTGTTTCCTACAAAAGTGCAACACCTACTCGGTCAAAATGTATGGAACAACGAATTTTTTTTTTAATAACCGACGAAAAATTTTAACGCTAGGGGGTCAAGAATGATGTACTGAATCCATGGTAACAGGCTTCGCGTCGATGTCCCTTCCACCCTGTATAAATTAACGGTAAACTAACCCTTTACTTTGAGTTTCAAAATGTCTGTATTATATATCAACGTACGGTTGCTATTTAATTAACAATAAGAACGTCTTATTTGGATGCAGAACTTGGTAGTTTTAAGGGTTCCGTACCAAAGGGTAAAACGGGAACCTTATTACTAAGGCTCCGCCGTCTGTCTGTCCGTCTGTCACGAGGCTGTATCTCATGAACCATGATAGTTAGACAGTTGAAATTTTCACAGATGATGTATTTCTGTTGCCGCTATAACAACAAATACTAAAAAATTGAATAAAATAAATATTTAAGGGGGCTCCCATACAACAAACGTGTTTTTTTTTCTCGATATTGATAACGGCAACAGGTAGATGCTTGAAATATTCACAGAATATTTAGTTATATATTCACTTTAAATATAAATAATTAAATTAAAATAAAACAAATGTTTAAGGGGGGGCTCCCATACAACAAACGTGATTTTTTTATGTCCATTTCAACCGCGCGGCCAACTCATAAAATTGGATGAAATTTTGCCAGGAATTAGTGGTAATTTGTTACTATTCACACCTCTTTTCCTGAATTTGTTGCAAAAAAAAAACCAAGACGCTATGACCAAAAATAGTTGGCCGCTAGAACCGCCACTTGCCGTAGTCATCGCCTGTGATTACACAGAAACTTAATAATGCAGATAGGCGAATGATACATCAAAGAAAGGTCTTAATTTGTTGTATTTGTTACAAAAATAAAAAGTATCAAAACGTAAATATACAAAAAGTTATGCTATATTTAGTTTCCAGATTATGGGTAGGCACCATAAATACCAAATTAATAGAGGCTTATGTGTATGGACAATTAGTTGCTAATTTTTTGCAGCGAATAAACAAGAAAAATACTAAAAAAATAGGTTCAATAATTTGTTACAGTCGATTTTAGTTGGCCGCTCGGACGGCAATGTGCCTAAAATACAATGGCGTTTATTACGTTATTAAAAATAGGTACAAGCTTAGTTAAAAAACTGATCGACAGGTAACGTAACCTAGTTTGGATAAATGTGGCGAAAGTAACGACTGAAATTCATAGTTTAGGAGATATCCACTAAAATAATATAAGTATGAAACTGAAAGAGAGTAGGCGACCATGATTACGTAACTACTAAGGCATGTTTTTAAAATGTAAAGAAAAAAGAGATAAATCCTAAAAAACAAATCCAACAAAAACAAAAAGATTTATATTTTACCAGTGATTCAATATTTAGTGATAGACCATCATATTTGGAGAATTGGCGAGGAGAATTGAATACACACAATCACCTCGAAAAATATGATGAAATAGTATTTATAAGAAACGGGAATGTAACTTCAGGTTATTTCAAGGCACATGGCCTTCGATTCGGCATTTTATTTGATAGGTCAAGCCTGTATTAGAAGTTCAGCTTTCAAAAGCTTTTTGAGTAAACTAAAAGGAAATTGCGTCATTAATTACATTTTTATGCTTTCGAACGGAGTACATCATATAGAGCAAATTTACAACTGTGGCTTATATATTTGAAAAAATATTTATAAAATATTTTACAAGTGCTCAATACTGGAAAATCTGTACAAATTGTAATTACATACAACCGAAAAGAGACCATGTATTTATTTTAATTAACCTGGATGTTTTGAAGTTTTTTCGAATAACAAGCTTAGAAGAAGCAATTTGTTTTGATGAAACAATTAACACGATGTGTCAAAAATGTGATACACTGTTAAAAGGTGAAGTTAAGTTAGGCGAGATCATAACATTTGATTTAAACGGAGCTGCAGACTCAGTTTTACTCATTGAACTGCCGATTACTATAAACATTAATGATAAATATTATTTCTTAGTTGGTGCTATTGAATTTATACCAGGCACAAAAATAGGCCACTATAAATGTAATTTTTTAAATAATAATAAACTTTTTACAAAAAAAATAACTGACTTCCAAAAAAACACTACAAAGTGAAAAAATAACTTTAATTTCGGAAGTCGGTGTCGTTGGATCTGTATTTTAGTTTTATGCCACCGACTTCCGAAATTAAAGTTATTTTTCACTTTGTAGTGTTTTTTTGGAAGTCGGTTATTTTTTTTGTAAAAAGTTTTTTATTTTTCACTTTTTAGTGCCGAAATGAATTTTCCAAATCGGCCCGTAAATGACGGAGTTATGCGCGAACAAAAAACGCAATGCAGATAAACGAAAAGATCGTTAATGTAGACAATGTAGATAATTTTTAGATGTTTGTTGATTTTTCAAAAACCGCTTGTCCGATTTCAATAAAATTTTCATGGGACCATTTGGGAAGTATACCCTATCCAACAAGCGACGGAAATATGCGCGAACAAACATAAAAATAAAAAAAATACAAACATCCGAATTGAGAAGCTCCTCCTTTTTTAGAAGTCGGTTAAAAATACATATTTCTGTTACGACGACAATTCTTTTAAAATTGAAATAAGTACCTTTAAGAAAATATGTCTACATTCTGTGTCTTATATTCGTGTCAATTAATTTATAAATGTTATATTAGTTTATAAAAATTTTGTATTTATCTTGTTGACTTTTATTACTTGATTTTTTTGCCTTTGTGTTGTTTTTAAACAGACATTTTAGTGGATTTTATAAAGTATGCTAAAGGATGCCTTAAAGTGTAAGCACTCGCCCTAAAAAATTAAGATATGACTATCGAACATTACAATAATCACGATTCAGTCTCACGTCATTGTGAAAATTCATGGTCACCTACTCTCTTACAGTTTCATATTTATATATTTTAGTGGATATCTCCTAAACTATGAATTTCACTCGTTACTTTCGCCACATTTATCCAAACTAGGTTACGTTACCTGTCGATCAGTACTTTAACTAAGCTTGTACCTATTTTTAATAACGGAATAAACGCCATTGTATTTTAGGCATATTGCCGTCCGAGCGGCCAACTAAAATCGACTGTAACAAATTATTGAACCTATTTTTTTAGTATTTTTCTTGTTTATTCGCTGCAAAAAATTAGCAACTAATTGTCCATACACATAAGCCTCTATTAATTTGGTATTTATGGTGCCTACCCATAATCTGGAAACTAAATATAGCATAACTTTTTGTATATTTAGTTTTGATACTTTTTATTTTTGCAACAAATACAAGTAATAAAGACCTTTCTTTTGATGTATCATTCGCCTATCTGCATTATGAAGTTTCTGTGTAATCACAGGCGATGACTACGGCAAGTGGCGGTTCTAGCGGCCAACTATTTTTGGTCATAGCGTCTTGGTTTTTAGGAAAAGAGGTGTGAATAGTAATTAATTACCACTAATTCCTGGCAAAATTTCATCCAATTTTATGAGTTGGCCGCGCGGTTGAAATGGACATATTTTTTTGCCATTGTTATAGATAATGGTACGGAAACCTTCGTGAGCGAGTCCGAGTCGCACTTAGCCGGTTTTTATTTTCGATTACTCATTGAGTAAATAGATAATTGCTTCATATTTTTCAATAAATTACAAGCGTTGAAGAAGCGTTGTTGGCGCTTCTCTTTCTTTTGTATGCAGTCTGAAGCGCAGGCCACACCGCCAGCTCAGCGGGCGGGCGGGCTAGGCGGGCGAACATCGTTTCACCTCTTTACATACTTCGGTTCACACCGCGAGCTACCGACTAAGGTGAAACGATGTTCGCCCGCCTAGCCCGCCCGCCCGCTAGCTGGCGGTGTGCCCTGCGCTTTACAGTGACCGTATGGTTTACCCACCTGTTGTCAGCGTCTTAAGGTCCAAACACGTTTTTTAGGGTTCCATACCTCAAAAGGAAAAAACGGAACCCTTATAGGATTTACTTCGTTTTCCGGCCGTCTGTCTGTCTGTCTGTCTGTCTGTCTGTCAGTCTGTCATGCATGACCCTTTTTCTCAGGAATGCGTGGAGGTATCAAGTTGAAATTAATTTGAAAAACGTAAGTCTACGGTCCCTTGGAGCTCTAAAAAAATCAAGCTTCTACGTCAACGCAATAAAAAAATACGGCGATTATGCGACATATTTTGATATTCGCTAATAAATCAAAACCTATAGGGTACGACATGATTAAAACAAATGCTTTAATCTTACACAAAAATAAACTAATTTATTTCGTAATTTTCGTACACAAAATCTCCCAAGTATGGAATCTTGGAATGCAAATAAAATAATATTAATCAGGTGCACTATTACACAAACGATGACGATTGACGAGTTACACATATAATTTGTTTTCCATTGAGGGTCATGGACAAACGAAATAACTATTCTGAGTTTGGCGTTGTGCCCATCACGGACACAGAACAGCTGCAACTGCATTTACTGTCCATTTTCTTCCTTTAACGGAGACTCACCATCTCCTAATTCTTCAGCCTTTGAGCCATCAGGCTGAATCCTCACTGGTCCCGTCTGAATTATTGGTACCACGCGTTCATTCGAAGTTTGGGAACGTTCGAGAGGCGCGGTGACGGTCAGAACTCCATCGGATGACAAACGAGACTGCACAGCGTTAATGCTGCACCCCTCAGGCAAGGCGTATCGTCTCGAAAACTGACGAGATACCCATCCATGTTCATCTCTCTTTTCGCCGTGACGAGCCTCGATAACGACGAATCCATCAGCAGCTCTCACCGAAATGTCTTCAGGTGCAAAGTGCTGTACGTCCAAATTGATCTGGAACTTGGCCCTATCGGATTTTATTGTTGACCCAGAGTCTCGCAGCAGGGTTGACAGTTGTCTCCAGGGTCGGTAGTACTCATTCGAAATTTGGGAATGCGGAGTTACCATCGTTAAAATATCTTCAGGCGTTAGTGCCAATGCAAAATGTTGGTCCGATAAGCGCCTGGGGCGGTCCATATCGAGAAGAAATGGGAACATCGACATATTTTCAAATATTTTTCAAGGCAAAAAAGAAATGCCGGTCAATTTCTTCTGACGTTTCCGTATCAATTTTTACTGCGCATAGCGTTCTGCGCAAACTATGGCTGTCCCTGTTGTCTGTCTGGCCAGTCGTTACAAACATTCGTCAGCAAAAAGTTTACATATTACATCTGTGATTTTATTGAACACGCTTTTTTCCCGTCCACGATAACGTTATAACATATCGTATTTCCATACATTTTATGGTCCAGGCCCTGCAGTCTCAACATGATAGCGATCGCTTTACGACCGAACTCGATCGCAATCCTAATGGGATCTCTAGACGGTCAAAATTGCTTGATAAGCACGAAAAAATCATAATCTTGTCAAGCATTTTTGACCGTCTAGGGACTCCATTGGGAGTTTGCGACCTAATTCGGTCGTAAAGCGAAGGCTATGTATGTCGAGACTGCAGGCCGGACGGAGAAGTCCACGATAATATCGTCACTGTAGAAATCATATAAAAGCACACATTGTTAAACTATTCAACCGAATGTCTGACCGTAAATGTATAAATCTACTCATAATCCATATGATAATACTATTTTTATTTCGGAATTATGAAACCCAGTGCGCAGTGGAGAGAAACAAATAGTTCGTTTATTCTATTTAATTCAGATCTCATTCGCTTTAGAATGCCTTCAAATTGAAATGATTCAAATGATTAAATTCTTCAAATGCTAATGGTCGTACTCCTTTTGCATGTTAGCATTAAATATTATTTAATAAATAAATAATGCCTCGCATGTCTTGCAGACGGGTCCAAAGAAAATAATAGAAAATTAGGATCCACGAATCCACACTTGAAAATACTTATTATTAGTTAATTGACAAATGCATATGCCTGGCAGTCCATAATATAAACTTTTACTAATAATAAGATATTAGGGATGTTTTAATCTTATTTCTTGACCGCTGCACTGCCGCTGCATCCCTGCATCATGTAAATAAACATTTAAATAACGGAACTAAGTATTATGATCTGGAGCATAATATTGAATAATTACTGTAGGAACTATCGATTGTGTAATTGAAGCAGAGGGTGCTTCAATTTTAAAACGTCCTTATTTGAATTTATTAAAATGTTGTTTACTAAGCAAGTTACGCATATTTTGTTTTGGTGATAAGGTTTTTTGATACATGATTAGTTGGGCTAGAATACCTAATAGTAAGAATAAATAAATACAAAATGAAAACAATACTGAAAAATATTGTGCAAAACCACTGAAATCTGAGTTACAATAAACGATGCGCTCAATTCCACTTACTTCCACTTGTAACTCGGAGAAATATATCTGAGTAACAAGTGGAAGTAAGTTAGGGTACCTAGTGAAAATAGCACAATCAAGGATTTAATGTCCTGAACTTCTTTCGAAGAACATTTAAACAAATTGTTAAGAATGAAATTCCTTTACTACTGTTTTATCTAAACACTATATTCTTTCTGGAATATTGTTTCTCAAATAGAAAGTCACAAAAATTAGGATCATCATCAAAGTGGCAGACGTTAGAGTAATAACAAGATCACTGAAATGGAAATGGACAGGTATATGCTGAGAGCTGAGACTGAAAAATGAACCAAAAAACACAGAATGGTACCCGAGGAATGGCAAAAGACGTAGAGGAAGACAGGTGAAAAGGTGGAAACATGATCTGCCAAAACGTTGGTGAAGTACAGCTCTGGACAGGAATAAGTGGCGGGAGATAGAGGAATCCTATGTCGCAAGACAGCCTGACGGTAGCTGATAATATTTAAGTTGCTATTATAGGGTTAACAAGCAGAAATTATAATATAAATAAATGTTATTAGTATAAGAGAATTTGTTTATAAGTCAGAAAAAAAGGGCTATTTATATATTTTTTATTGTTTCTGATGCATTCTAATAGTGGTTGCGCATGCATTTTTGCCTAAGCAGGTATTTAAAATATAATAGTTCATTTAATGTTATACTTAGTTGTGATAAGCTAAATTAATGAATAGTTTTTAAATGTTCAAAACTTGTACAACTATACTCTATTGCTAACTGTGGATGGCTTGTAAATGGCTTGTCGTAAATTACATCACTGTTACTTCTGTAGGTACTGATAGCTGTAAGCTACCCAAAAACAGTAAAATAAATAAATATTTTAAACAAATTGGACACAACTATTTGTTCCATGACTTTTTGTAACAAAAGAATAATTATGAAATTGCGTAGTACTCGCAACCAGCGCGGCGGCGCGCGGCGTGCGTGTATGACCATTTATATATTAGTCTATGTAAACGAGGCAAAATAAGTTAGTCCGTGATGCTATGAGTCAACTCAAGAATTATGACATAGGCCTGTCAAAATTATGGTACTTTACAAAAAATTATGGTACGGTTTCTCAGAGAGTCGTCAGAGACATTGTCACAATCATAAACGTATCTTTTAAACACAGAAAATATTTAACTAACAAAAAAACATACTTAGGTAGGGTTATAGGGTAGACCGTAACTGCCGAATTAATGGTGATATTATAGAAAGAAAGGATCTCCGGTATTTCCCCACCCCTATATAGTATTGTAGTCTGTGTTCCCCACTCATTAGCGAGCGAGTGGGATACAAAACTGCTTATTGACATCTGTCCACTAAAGGCCGTTTCATTTTACGCATCAATACATCGATTGTAACGGATGATTTTTACTAGGCACTTTGCATCAACAGCAGAAACGAAACGTTACGTTCGCTCCATTACACGGTAAAAATGTTTTACCAACTAAAATTGCTTTTGATGACAAATGTGAAAATTATGGTAAATTTGCGTACCATAATGATAGTATTATGGTACCTACATGGTACAAACACGTGAAGTATGGTACGTATAGCTATATATCAGTAGAGTAAGTATGTAAGGAGCGTAGCTGGTGGCGTTCTATAGTTTCTGCCTACCTCCATGGGAAAAAGGCGTGAGTTTATGTACGTATGTATGTAATTATGAAATTATGATACTGGTGGAAACTCTTGAATCAAAAACCCATCAAGACCGCATCTAAAGTCGAATTCATTACCTATTTCAAAGTTTGATAAACAGCTGTTTTAGAGGCAAATCAGTGCCCATTGGAGCAAAATGTATGCAACAGCTGACTTTTTGTTGAAATTAGGACGCACCCTTGCTAAAACTTCTCCATGGCTCGTAGTTTAGGGTGCTTTACAAAAGTATCACTCTGACTTTAATTTCTTTGTTTTCAGTTACAATCGCATTACAATTTTGTGAATTCTGTTGAATGCGATTAGGAATACGAATTTTGAATCAGGAAAAAAGAGATCTATAGAGACAGTTTGCGCTCTTTGTTTGTCGTCAACGTTCTGCATAGCCTGCCTACCTGTTGCAATATTGTTTCAAAGAATAACATATTTTTTTATGTAAGTAGGTAGATAAAAAGGCTAAGTAAATAACTACAAAACTGCTTACTGAGATCAAATTACTCAAATCTATACATCTTCTATACAATACATACATAAACCATGGACGGACAAAAAAAGTCGGACGGAACTCTCGCTAAGACAAAACTGAGTCCCTTATAAGTGTGAATATTTATGTGTGCAAGCTGAAGTGGCAATGGGTCGGCCATTTTAGCCGCAGAACCGATGAACGTTGGGGTAGACGTGTTCTTGAGTGGAGACCGCCAATCGGCAAACGTCAGGTAGGAAACCCCTCAGGCTAGGTGGAGCGACGATCTTCGCAGAGTGGCTGGTGGCAGCTGGATGAGAATTGCCGAGAGTCGAGCTGAATGGCGTGCATTTGGAGAGGCCTATGTCCAGCAGTGGACTGCCATGGGCTGATAATGATGATGATCTGAGATGATGATGATTTATGTGTGAGTGTTGACGTTTGCGTGCGTAATGATGTGTGGGGGGTACGTACAGCGAGTACACAGTTTTTTGTTAGCGAGAATCTGTCCCGACATAATACATAAGTACAAATAAATAAAATTTAATTGTCAAAATAACAGCTTTTTACTAAATTCATATGAGAGCATTATGAAAGTATATAGACCGTAGGTCCGGTAGCTTTAACAAAAAAAACAAATTTTATAATGTTTTTCTGTTTGTTCCGGCTAATCTCCAAAACGGCTTGACTGCTTTTGACGGGACATTCACTGGCAGATAGCTGATGTTATAAGAAGTAACTTAGAGTAGGTACCTATTTTTATTTTAGAAGAAGCCACACGGGCGAAGCCGCGGGCAGCAGCTAGTCAATTATATAAATTCAGAGAATGGATCATCGACTTATATAGGAATGGATTGTTTGGAAGCACAGCATTTGCGTGTGGTGCCAGACGTTTAAAGAATAGCACCTCCCTATTTCTTCCCGTGGGTGTCGTAAAAGGTGACTAACCCCCGAATTCTTAAACGACACTTAACTTTAAGGTGTGCTTAAATGTATTTCTGTCACTACAATACACCTTATAGTGACAGAGACAGCATAATACTTAAAGGCGACTTAAAATTGAGTTGCGTTTGAGTATTTGGCCGTAAGGGACTTACTAGAGAATGGGCAGCAGCGTTCTCTATGCATTTTATCATCATACTGCGATCGCCAACCCGCCTGCCAAGCGTGGCGATTATGGCAACCCCCCATCCTTTTGGGGGAGGCCTATGCCCAGCAGTGCACGTCTTTCGGCTGAAATGATGATGACAGCATTTGAAGCAAACTTTAGCAACATTTCTACTATGTACAAAAATATTAGGTACCTAGGTAGGTACTACTTACTACCTACTTACTGTTTTGTCATATCCCTACAAGCAAAGAGAATTAAACCACTTGAGAGCTGATAGACCGATTTCGTCTAGGCACACGTCTCACCACTGTGGGCCGGGGGACGAAAAAAATACAGCGGTTGTGATTGGCTGATGCAACAATGACAGGACAAATGTTCCGAACATAGTGAGCACAAGTCAATTTTGCAACTATATTTTCGATATCGATAAAATCGTCGGGTATTATTTCTACATTTTTTTTAACTATATTGTTAGGATGTTAACTGGATGCAAATTTAACACTGACGTAACACTTCAAATTTAACTTCATTCAATTAAATCAATCAGCTAATTTAACCGACGGAAAGTACCTATCTAATAAAAATAATTGCGTCAATCCCCGTCGGAAAGAACAATAAATTCTCATAAAATGTAAACATTAAGTAATATTACCTACTTTTGTACTATTATGAAACATCGATTATTTGTATTATCATTATCGATTTGTTTTGAAATTGTCACAACACTGCAGCATTAGTACAGATAGAAAGGGACAGACGTATTGAAAATACCCTAGTCAGAGAAAGGGACTTTTCAAAAAGACATCAACGCGGTATACATTTTTGTGCAATTTTACGGAACCAACCAGTTTAGCTTGAGCCCTGCAATTATTCATGATATTATTAAATTATAAATATATTTTACATAACGACGAAAAGTTATGCTATCTTTTTTATAGCTGGATGATTTACCACACTATTTAATTGATCAGGAACTCATAATTGTTTGTATTTATGCAGAAAATGTTTTAAAAGCTAGGTATCAAAATAATCGCGTGTGCAGAGATCCAATAACTGGTCAAAACTAAAATGGCCATTCATTTTTTCTTACAGTATCAGTGCAATTTCATATATAAATGTGTCGTGAGCCTGAGTCGCCCGTATGAGCAGTCAAGAGGCTTTAAGCCCGCCACAGACGTAGCTATAATATATATTAATATGAATCATAGCAAGGCATATTACGATATATTTTCTATATAAATTTTCGAGTGACCGCACACGCAGCTATAATATATATTTCTATGACGTCACCAAACTCAAACTCAAACTCACAGCATTTATTTCAAATAAACCATTTACAGGCACTTTTGAATTGTCAAAGAGTCGGTCAGTTAGTCAGAAAGTGGAAGCTATTTGCCCATTCCAAAACGTAGATCTCTATGGAGAAGAACAGGCAAGAAACTCCAAGGACACTCTTTTAAATCAAGATATTACAAAATCCTGGGTAGGTACATTATTCTTGTCGCTTCTATATGTGAGAACAATGTAAAAAACAAAAATAAATATATAAAAAAAAAACAATTTAAAATATAAGATTAAAAGATTACAAAATAAGCCCTGGCAGTTAAGAGATGTCGACATATATTTCGGTATATTTTGGCATATTAATATATATTTTGGCATATTAATATATCGTCGACCGTAATCTAACTTGGCGTAAGGGACAAATTGCTACTTTTCAGGAGAGCCAAAAAACTTCTTTTTTTTTTGGAAATGTCATAACTTTTTTATTTTTTAGGGTATATTGAAGTGGTTTATGTGGTTCTGCCTAACTTTTTGGCCTCTAAAACTTGATATAATCTACTTGCCCATTAAGGCATTTTAGTTACAAAAGTAAACAAAGTTACAAAGATAGCATGTCCCTTACGTCCAAAAAATTAAAAAAATGTCCATTAGCCCTAACTTTTTTTTTGCACACGAGTTTCAAATGACGTAAGACTATCAACACTGTTAAATACAATCAAAATGGCGTAAGTGTTTTATCAGGTAATTAAAGTTTTATTATTAGTAAATAATATATAGACAAACAAAGGGTAATGAAGTAAAATATAAAAATACCAAAGTGTTTTTATTAATATTATAATATTTTTAAACTCAAAATTAACTCTTTGAATCAATACAAACATAAACACTTCCATAACTTTAATTTTAACAAAATTATTATGATTATTTAACCTTTTTTATTATTAATTATTTATATTTACTTTTTATTATAATTTTTTGCTTTAAAATAAAATTTGTATCAGCTTAGCCATAATTTTTCAATAACTATTGACATTACTCAAATAAACTAAACTAAATAATTAAAAATCTATTCTTCTTCATCATGAGTGCTTTCATCATTGTCACTTTGTAATAACTTGTCTTCAGTTGCTTTAGAATATGAAAGTTTTAAATATTCATGGTGATAACATTTTGGTATAGTTCCATCAACAAATTTTTTAGATCATTAAACTTTTTCAAAGATACTGGAAGTCTGTGTTGATTAAGTTGATTAATTAAATCATATTGATTCCACTAGGCTTGCTTTCTATATTACTTGCTTTTTCTTTACCTACACTCTTTTTTTTTTCCTTTCCGTTTTCCTTTTCCGTTACCAATTAATGTATTTTTTTAATCAAATAAAATCTCAGTCACATTAGCTGTTTCAATCATACTATATTTTATTTCCATTTTCTTAAAGTTCTTCTTTTTAAAAGTGACAATTCTTAAATCTCATAATCTTAAGTTTTTGACTTTAAGAGTAGGTTTGGTAAAAGTCTCAGCTGTGACTGCTTCAAAATTTAGGAATTCACTGTGATCCATTACATGTACATTATAAGGTCCAGGCCTTTTCCTGGAACTCTCTATGAAAGATGGCCATTGTGAAGGGGTCCATACAATTATCTTCTGCACAGCTTTCTCAATAGTGGCATGCATTGAGTCTACTGGCATATATGTATGACCAGGTAAAAGGTAATTAATTTGTATGGTTTCCAAATTTACGGATGTTTTTAAAAAAATGGCGAAACATTGCAAGAATGGTTTTGTTTTTGTTTTGGCCAGTGCAGGAATCACAGTATAATAATAACTTGCAATACCCTCTTTTATCGACCTCCTGTAAATATTTATAGCGACAAGTGCTTATCTCATTACTCCCACGTTCACTTGTGTTTTTTTTTTTGCAGTAATTTGTTACGGTGAGCTATGAGTAAATCTAAATTAACTTCACTCTTATCCTCCATAATTAAAACAAACGTGTAAGCTTATTATGCTAACAATGTCGAATGCGAATCACGAATGATAAATAAACATTGGCACGTGGATGAAGATTCAACAAAATTACTTACCTACATGGACCTATAAAAAAACTCGGACGGAACTCCCGCTAAGACATAACTGTGTCCCGTAATGGCGGCGACAGTCTTAAGTTTGAGTGAATTTAGGGCTGCCATGTTAGCCAAAGGAGAGGTCAAAATTGGTATAATATTCCGACGATTTTTAAACGCTAATGTTTTGTACCTTATTAGAAAGCTTATTTATTATGCTACTCGATTATAGTTAAATATGATTTTTTCAGACGCCCGTTTTTGTGAAAAAGTGAAAAATGTTTCAATACAAACAAAACGCACATAGTCTTTATTTATTCATTTCTATGCAATATAATTATTTTATGTGGCTAATGTTTCCGTTTCTATTAAATACTTTCGAGATTTTATTATAATTTTAGCTGCAGCTCCATGAAATTAAGACAAAAAATATTGATTATCATGACAATGCAATACCAAAACGTATCGAAAAAAGTCAAAGCTATAAACTCGCACTAAATATCCGTTGTAAATGTCAAGCCGAGTCCTGCTGACTGACGTTGTCATTGTCACGTCATTTGCCACAGGGCTGCCATCCCTAAAATATAAATAATGCTTGTCGAACATTTTATTTTTCAACACTTGTTTTAAAAAAAACGGGCGGCTGTAAAAAAGTGCCCAAACACATCAAAATAATTACCCTCTTTCAGCCTATATAGGTCAGAAGGCTGTTTAAATTTTCAATTATTTTAGTACCAAGCCCCATACATTTCGTGAACGTCTCCTTTACCCATATATTATTGTTTTATTTTAAGACAAATACAGGTCGACAGACAAGTTTCTTGGAAATGTCGGCAGAATTATACCGTGCTATTTTAACAAGTTAATGGTAAGAACCAAATCTCCCTATGAAAATATGTGCAATTAACAATATAGTTAATAATTGAAAATATTTTAATTGTAAAAAATATTTACTGTATCTATTGTATAGCATCCCAAATGCTGAGTATGTTTTTTTTGAATCCAGTCATTTTGACAGTTACAATTTCGATTTTTTTTAAAGCCAATAATTTCTCCATACTTCATTTTCTTTAGGAAATCTAATAAGAAGAATATAAAATAACTAGTAATAAATAACCTAAATAAGTTGAATTGATTAAATGCAATATAAATTTCCCATATATTTAGGGTAATTTTCACACGTGAATATTGACAACACTGGCCTTGTGATGATTTTTTTTGTTCTAGTGAATGAAGATTGATTGTAATCTATAAAATTGGGAACTAAGTTGTTGAATTATTCATTTACCTATGAAACGTGGTTCCTGGATTTTTTTTCTTTCGATCGCTACGGTTTTTACAACATTTCACCACACAAGACATGCTGTATTTCAATACTTTTTTGCCGCGTAGGACGTGTCGACTGTGTTGACGTTTGCACGCGTAATGGGTGAGTATGCTGTGAATGTGTGCATGTGACTGACTTTGAGTGACACAGTTTTCTGTTAACGAGAATCCGTCCGAGTTTTTTTATAAGTCCATGCTTACCTACTATAAGTTTTGCTTTAAAGCATAGTGACTAATAATATTTGGTACTCTTTCTTTTAGCAGTGCGCTAAAATGAGACGGATACCAAAATTGCTTCAAAATACAAAACAAAAAATGCGTGCATATTAACGTAATGGACAATTCTACTTGAAGCATATTGACGAAAGGGGCGCGCGGGCATTCAGACTCAAACAAATAAGGGCCACCAAGAAATATATATTTTTTGACGTAAGGGACAGTTAATACAGTGTGTATTTTACGCCAATGTGATAAGTTATTACCAATACATACGTCTATCGCATTTTTACTTTTGTCCGATACATCATGTTTTTGTATAAAAAATGATTTAGGAACGTCATTTTTCTGTGGGTATCGGACATTTTTTTCAAGCTACAGCGATGTTATATATACCATTCGAAAGAGCGTAAAAAGCTGTATCGGACTGAGTTCAAAACTCATTTTGAGCAAAATGTCCCTTACGCCAAGTTAGATTACGGTCGACGATATATTTTGGCATATTAACATATATTTTGAAGATACGGAATGTTCCATTTGTTCACCAAGGCGCCCGACGTCCGTGCTCGATGCATACGAGCATTTCTCCCCTGCCCCGATGGCATTCAAAGCAAAAACGTGGTAACAATACCAACTGTTTATTAACTAACATTTGTTATGCCTCCAACACAATAGAAGTCAAAATCGGTTGAACGGACAGTAAAAAAGGTTTATTTTCTAATCTTATTTCAAATGGAGTATAGATTACGTTACTTTATTTAATTAAAATACAAGTGTTGCAACTATAATAAATGGTTGAAATAGGTATGATTTGTTTTTAATTCTTATCTCAAGCCAAGCACACTGCAAGACGTTCTTCAGAACTAATGCTTTTGCGCATAACCGTATCGCGTTTTATTAAATCATTTTTTATCGATTCATGATAAATCTAGCTCGATAAATTTATTCGATGATAAATCATGATACCTACAAATTAAATTCGCCACGAGTTCTCTTGTGTTTTATATGCGACTACCTAGATGGTTCTATTTTTCGTTCCTGACAAGGCAACATGCATATTGAATTCATCCTCTGAGGAACTTTCAATTAGATCTAAAAGTAGTGCTCTTGTCGAATTTATTTGGGTACCTAGATTGATTATGGAGTTATTTCAACATTCTGTACACAAAATAAGCTTTAAAACCGTGCGCTTGCAAGGACGACCGCAGACTGAGTGAGGGGGCAAAATATATATTATAGTATAGCTCCCGTGTGTGGTAGCTTGCTATACTATAATAATTATATATTTCGATATATTAATATATATTATAGCTACGTCTGTGACGGGCTTTATAGTAATTGCCTACAAGCCTATCTACTAATTCAACACAATTTAAAATGATTTGTTCTACCACTATTTACCTAGTACCTACATCTAACGCCATCTACTAAAATCTCTTTTTCTTAGTAAAACTAAGGAAGTTTTTTAACTAGAGAAATCTATTTCGAGAAAAGTTTGATTTAGAATGAATCTTCTAGAATTCGGTTGGCCGCTACTCGACACCAGGCAGCGCTTCAATGTCAGAGATAAAGAACATTCGGGTTTGTCAACAATGAGTAAGCGCGATGGGGCGCGGGCGCGGGCGATCTGGCGGGCTCAATACTGCTCAATGACACAACTAATATTAAAGCTTTCGACCTTTTGTTAAATTTAAACTTTATATCATAGATTAATTGTAGAGAGAACTCGCTTCTTTTTTTTATTCCAACCATGTTCTCTCTTTTATACTGCATATTGTTACCGTTACCGTCATAACTGAGTGAATTAAAAACGTTAAATAAATAAAAACTTAACGTAATAAGGTTTTTAAAATCATGAGTCATGACAAAATGTTTCAAACATCTGAAATGTTCACGCATGCGCAAGTCATCGCGCACATTCTCGACTCACATTCCAGAAAATTCTATATCCTACTAGATGGCGCTGTCGTCAATATAAATATGAAGCCAGATTTTGCCCGCCATTCATTCAGACAACAACATTGAAGCGAGCAGAGCCACAGAAAGTATCAAGTGTTTTAAATAGTTGGAAAGCGATTTTGAAGTGTTTATAGAAATTATCAATCATTGAAGTATTTGAAGTTTGCAATTAAACCAGTGAAAACAACTACCAAACTAGAGAAAATGTCGCTGTATCCATTCTTCATCGACTACGAGCGTCCCAGGCAGTGCCCTCGTCTGCTGGACCAGCACTTCGGCTTGGGATTAACCCCACAAGACCAACTGACCATCATCGCAGTCCCTAAAGCCAGTCGAGACTACTACAGACCCTGGAGGAACCTTCAAGCTGCAGCACAAGATACAGGATCCACGATCAGAGAAGACAAGGACAAATTCCAGGTGAATTTAGACGTTCAGCACTTCGCGCCGGAAGAGATATCAGTCAAGACTGTAGATGGTTTCTTAGTGGTTGAAGCCAAGCATGAAGAAAGGCAGGATGAACACGGTTTTATTTCTAGAAGCTTCAGTCGGCGGTATGCGTTACCTAAAGGGATAGATGCAGACTCCGTGATATCAAAATTGTCTTCCGATGGTGTTTTGTCGATTACTGCACCGTTGGAACCCAAACCAAAGGAATCTAATGAGAGGGTGGTGCCAATCGTTCACACTGGGCCCGTGAAGAAGCAAGAAGGCAACAAGGAAGAACAGGGATAGAATAGAAGATTCCTCGTACCTATTTACTTAATATCTTTAATTAATCATTCCGTGCTCTGCTTATTTTGTTTTGTGTTGTGACTGTTGAGAATTTGCGATTACCTGATCTTTATATACCTAAGTGATGCTTAATTTAATTAAATGACGTTCTAGTAATTAAATAACATTGTTTTATTTATCTTAAGGGGGATACGCTAAGGTAGCCCGCGAAATTCAAATTTTCTTACGTTTTTTGCAATTTGCGGGTCCTCAACAGGTTATATGTTGATATAAATATGATTCGCGGCCGTAACAAATATGGCTTTACAGAATTATAATCATTAAAATCAGCAATACAACTAACTCTTCGTAGAATCCTATTGAACGACTTTCATGAAATAGTCATTAAATTGGATTCTACGAAGAGTTAGTACACAGACCTGCAAATTGACTTGAACTTAAGACAATTTGATTTTCGCGGACCACCTTAGCGCATCTCCCTTGAGTATACTACGAAATCTAGGCAAAAACACGTCAATGACTATTCCCACGAGATTCCCACAAAAACACATTACACCATAAGGCGCAGCGCAGACGACAGACTTTTTGTGCGAAGGAGTGCGGCACACACCAATGTGATTACATTTTATTAGCTCACAAGCTTTCATTAATCACTCGATCCTTCGCACAAAAAGTCTGTTGTCTGCGCTGCGCCTAAACTGCACTGTATTTTATTTACATACACTTTACGAAAAACGTAATTCTAATATACAAAATAACATAACAATCACGCCTGTTTTCGCCGAAGGCTTGGGAAGAGGTGGGTACATAGTACCTTGTACCTCCACATTTCGTAAGTAATGTAATAGGGGGCGAGCCTATTGCCATCAAACAGGCACAAATCCTGACTGGGCTGCTACTGACAAATTCCTGATGGAAAACCCAATAACATTGCTTGTCCTGGGCATCGAACCCAGGACCGCTCAGCATTAACGCTTGCGACTTTACCAACGAGGCATTTATCACAATTCTAATCTAAGCCATTAAGCCTAAGGTATGTAGTTAGCTAGTAACGCTTGAAAAGTAGGTGCGCTTCCTTGACCTAAGTAGGGTAACATAATATTATTAGGGCAAAGTATCAAACTGGTATAAACGCAGGTAAGTATGTGTTTAGATACAAATTGAATTCTTCTTAATCAGTCCCTACTAGAGAATACAATCCCGAGCATGTTTTTCAATCCCGGGCTTACGGGATTTTTGAAGCCTTTTCCTGGGATCCCGGGCTCATCCCGGGATTAGACTATGTGATTTCTAATTGGGCTAAAATAAAAAAAAAAACACGAGTAATTAAAATTAATGTCTTTAATGTCTGCACAACACAAATCAGAATAATAATAAGAAAAGAAAAAACACAAACCAAAAAATACTATACTTTTGCAAGAAATTAAAAAACAGCACAAAATAACTATTTAGAATTTCGAAAATATAATCGCAGAAATATCAAAGCATCCAATGTTTGACTTCCGAGCTTGCTTCGTAGTTTATTGCCAACATAAGCAGCAGCTGAAAACGCTCGTTCAGCTTCTACGCTGGTTGGAGGAATAGACAATAGATACTTATATGATGTTTCTAAGTGATATCCACGAACACCTCCATTTTCGAACAGGCTCATTTCACGTCTAATACTATTTGCCAACCCCAATTCATTTTGTACTTGTACTTCAGGATCTGGGGATTTCATACTCTTGTTAATTTCCAGCTGTAACTTTTCCTTTAATGTCAATTGGGGTTGGGAGGTTTCTGACCTTAGCTCATCATCTGTTTGTGATCCTGACCTTGCTTCTTCTTCCGTGTAATCTCGACTATTAAGTCTTTTAACAATACTCTTTATTTGCTTCCTCACTAAAGCCTGTGTCAGAACTGGAAATAAGTCGTGCCATTCCAGAAAAAGAAATTTTCATATATGAAAAATCTTATCATTTAAGTAAAGAAATGTTGATTGACTGGATAAAACCACTGACAATTATGATAATACGGAAGCTCTCCTACAAAACGTATCTTAACAAGTATACGACCCGCTCATCCTACACATACATTCACACACACATACTCATACAATCACACATCCAAAACACTCATGCACACTCAACAGCACATACACACTCATGCACACGCTCACACAAGTTCACATAATTATAATTTGTCTTTTTACTGTATTTTTTGTTGTTTTATACTGTTTTTTATTGTGTTTTAAGTAAGTACTTACTGTTGTGAAGGAGCGGAGTCCTCTAATACAGGCATTGCTTAAATGAAGACTCCAAACCCAAAATTGTTCATGTATAATTTTTTGGACACAATAAACGTTATTATTATTATTATTATTATTATTCCAAATCCGATAATAACTGATTTTCAACATCCATTCGTGGATTTTGTAAATAATTTAACACGCCAGTTAAATCATCACTTCGTCGTTGCTTTATACGTTCCACTAAGGATGTTTTAATTTTTTTGGCAAGTGCTGAGTTTTTGCTAAACAGTTGTTTTATAAGAAATTTCAAAGCGGCATCAGCTGTGCATAAATTAGCATCTCGCCGACAGATTGCTTCTACTGTCAATTTAATTGGGGTCAGCACATCAACAATTTTATTTACCAATTCAAAATCAACATCTTCTAAACGAATTGAGATCTATAAGAGCTATTTGAATGCAGGCTTTTAAAAGATAAAATCACTCCAGCATTGTTAAAAGACTATTCCACCTGGTTTTACAGTCCAAAAGAAGTGACAACTCTTTTCCATGTTCAATTTTCACATATTTTTGAAGTACTGTTTCATTTTTCAATGGAGATCTTTTGAAATACACTACAACTTTGCGGATTTTCTTTATCAGCTCATTAATATTTTCATATTGTGTTAACCAGAATTCAAAATGATGGTCACAAAATGATCTTGCGCCAGAACACGTACTCTGGTACGTGCGTACATTACGATTAAACCTGATTCTGGACAGTCTAAGTCTTCTAAATGGTGTTCATCATCGCTGTCGTCCATATAATCAACAGTCACAGCTGGTTCATTTATAGTATCATCTGAGGTAGGGCTATCTTGCAAATTATTATGTTTTTCATAAAGCACATCACAGACCGCCAAATTGATACCATGTGCGAGACACAGTTGTTGTTCAGTGCAAATAAGCCGCCCCACCTTTATCATAACATTCGGTCCATCGGTTACAATAGCCACGATGTTTTCTAGGGAAATGTCAAATTTACTTAGACGCTCTTGCAATATACGAAGACAATTTTCAGCTGTCATACTATCGTAAATTTATAGGAACAAGTCCTAAGTTCCAAATTTTTTTATATGAATGAACGTTGACCGCCATGTATCGTTTATTGGAAGTTGAAGTCCACTCGTCGAAAGAAAGACTAAATCTTTCACCTGCACTTTTCAAATGTTTTAATTCTGCAGTTACTTGCTTTCTGATTTTTTCACTGTAATTCATAACACGTTTTCGAACAGTGACGGCTGACTTTGGTAAATCCGTGTATTTTGCTAAGAGCAATTTTCTCAAATCATCTGAGGTTATGAATACACTGAATGGAAATCCATCTAATGCAATCATTCTTGCCAAAATATCATCCAGGCTATCGGCGGCACTTTTAGTAAAATAATTATCTAACTTTCGCTTGGCTGGCGGCGGTGCTGTGTTCAGATTTTCAGAATCATGACTTGTTGAAGCTGATATAACCTTGATGTTATGTTTTAATAACAAATGTGTATGTAATCCCTTAGTTGATCCACCCAAAGTCTTGAGGATGGCTGGGCATCGCTTACATTTAGCACTATTCCCGTCCTTCTCAACTAAATGATAACTCCACACTGACGTCGTATCACTGTCTTTTTTATGTCTAACAAAGTCTCCCGCCATTTGAAATACTTAATTTCAGATAATTGACTTTTAAATTTTAATGACGTAGCCTACGTAACCCGTCGTCACTGACGTAGCCTACGTAACCCGTCGTCACTGACGTAGCCTACGTAACCCGTCACTGACAGAACAATAAATGGAACTTTCGTACAGGGAATCCCCGACCGACGGGAAATACCCGCAACAATATTATGATATGAGATGATCGGGTGATTCCCCTGTTGGTTCGTTGGGGAATTACCTTAAAGAGTATTGTATTAAAGTATTCCGAGTGGGGAAGTCCCTTCTAAGTTCTACGACAAACATATTATTAGGACTGTACCTGTGTAGTAAATAGTGGGTACCTACGTATTGTACGAGTTGCTTTTTGTCGTAATGTATTAAAATAATCTAGGCAAGGTTATTTTCAAGGCGCAACGGACAATAAGAATACAAGCTAGACTTGTTTGTGGCAATCCCGAAAATCCCGAGATTAGCCAAGTACAGTCCCGGGATTATCGGGGCCAGAAAACGGTCGGGATCCCGGGATTGTATTCTCTACTCAAGACCCATAAATATGGGTAATTGATTGACAGCAAATAGTTAATATCGGCACCTACTCCATATATTTTACATGATTACGGTCTGGAGCTCTACAGCATCAGCAGATCAGTGATGTTTATGATGCCTGTTGGTCCCAGTCAAGACTCCAGACAATAAGTAAGTCCAGTAAGTCTTCAATAAGTTATTATCTAATTTCTCTAAGTTGCCTAGTGGCCTTCTAATGTCAGTTTTACCCATTACCTTTGTACGGGTGATTGGGACATCAATGCTTCACAAGCATTATCTCAAGATACTAGGCATAAAATAATAAATGGTATCTTGAGTTAAGTATCTCAAGATGGTGTCTTGAGCTAAGTATCTCAAGACGGTGTCTTGAGCTAAGTATCTCAAGACGGTGTCTTGAGCTAAGTATCTCAAGATGGTGTCTTAAGCTAAGTATCTCAAGACGGTGTCTTGGGCTAAGTATCTCAAGACGGTGTCTTGGGCTAAGTATCTCAAGATGGTGTCTTGAGCTAAGTATCTCAAGACCCATAAATATGGGTTGACAGCAAAATCGGCACCTACTCCATATATTTTACATGATTACGGTCTGGAGCTTTACAGCATTTATGACCAGTGATGTTTAGAATGCAATGGCCTGTTGGTCCCAGTCAAGACTCCAGACAATAAGTAAGTCCAGTAAGTCTTCAATAAGTTATTATCTAATCTCTCTAAGTTGCCTAGTGACCTTCTAATGTCACAGTTTTACCCATTACCTTTGTACGGGTGATTGGGACATCAATGCTTCACAAGCATTATCTCAAGATACTAGGCATAAAATAATAAATGGTATCTTGAGTTAAGTATCTCAAGATGGTGTCTTGAGCTAAGTATCTCAAGACGGTGTCTTGAGCTAAGTATCTCAAGACGGTGTCTTGAGCTAAGTATCTCAAGACGGTGTCTTGAGCTAAGTATCTCAAGACGGTGTCTTGAGCTAAGTATCTCAAGACGGTGTCTTGAGCTAAGTATCTCAAGACGGTGTCTTGAGCTAAGTATCTCAAGACGGTGTCTTGAGCTAAGTATCTCAAGACGGTGTCTTGAGCTAAGTATCTCAAGACGGTGTCTTGAGCTAAGTATCTCAAGACGGTGTCTTGAGCTAAGTATCTAAAGACGGTGTCTTGAGCTAAGTATCTCAAGACGGTGTCTTGAGCTAAGTATCTCAAGACCCATAAATATGGGTAATTGATTGACAGAAAATAGTTAATATATACCTACTCCATATATTTTACATGATTATGGTCTGAAGCTCTACAGCATTTACGATCAGTGCTGTCTATAATGCAATGACCCCAGTTAAGACTCCAGACAATAAGTAAGTCCAGTAAGTCTTCAATAAGTTATTATCTAATCTCATTAAGTTGCCTAGTGACCTTCTAATGTCACAGTTTTACCCATTACCTTTGTACGGGTGATTGGGACATCAATGCTTCACAAGCATTATCTCAAGATACTAGGCATAAAATAGTAAATGGTATCTTGAGTTAAGTATCTCAAGATGGTGTCTTGAGCTGAGTATCTCAAGATGGTGTCTTGAGCTAAGTATCTCAAGATGGTATCTTGAGCTAAGTATCTCAAGACCCATAAATATGGGTTGACAGCAAATAGTTCATATCGGCACCTTCTCCATATATTTTACATGATTACGGTCTGGAGCTCTACAGCATTTATGACCAGTGATGTTTATAATGCAATGGCCTGTTGGTCCCAGTCAAGACTCCAGACAATAAGTAAGTCCAGTAAGTCTTCAATAAGTTATTATCTAATCTCTCTAAGTTGCCTAGTGACCTTCTAATGTCACAGTTTTACCCATTACCTTTGTACGGGTGATTGGGACATCAATGCTTCACAAGCATTATCTCAAGATACTAGGCATAAAATAATAAATGGTATCTTGAGCTAAGTATCTCAAGACGGTGTCTTGAGCTAAGTATCTCAAGACGGTGTCTTGAGCTAAGTATCTCAAGACGGTGTCTTGAGCTAAGTATCTCAAGATGGTGTCTTGAGCTAAGTATCTCAAGACGGTGTCTTGAGCTAAGTATCTCAAGACGGTGTCTTGAGCTAAGTATCTCAAGATGGTGTCTTGAGCTAAGTATCTCAAGACCCATAAATATGGGTAATTGATTGACAGCAAATAGTTAATATATACCTACTCCATATATTTTACATGATTATGGTCTGAAGCTCTACCGCATTTACGATCAGTGATGTCTATAATGCAATGACCCCAGTTAAGACTCCAGACAATAAGTAAGTCCAGTAAGTCTTCAATAAGTTATTATCTAATCTCATTAAGTTGCCTAGTGACCTTCTAATGTCACAGTTTTACCCATTACCTTTGTACGGGTGATTGGGACATCAATGCTTCACAAGCATTATCTCAAGATACTAGGCATAAAATAATAAATGGTATCTTGAGTTAAGTATCTCAAGATGGTGTCTTGAGCTAAGTATCTCAAGATGGTGTCTTGAGCTAAGTATCTCAAGATGGTATCTTGAGCTAAGTATCTCAAGATGGTATCTTGAGCTAAGTATCTCAAGACCCATAAATATGGGTTGACAGCAAATAGTTCATATCGGCACCTACTCCATATATTTTACATGATTACGGTCTGGAGCTCTACAGCATTTATGACCAGTGATGTTTATAATGCAATGGCCTGTTGGTCCCAGTCAAGACTCCAGACAATAAGTAAGTCCAGTAAGTCTTCAATAAGTTATTATCTAATCTGTCTAAGTTGCCTAGTGACCTTCTAATGTCACAGTTTTACCCATTACCTTTGTACGGGTGATTGGGACATCAATGCTTCACAAGCATTATCTCAAGATAATGCAATGCAATGCATAAAATAATAAATGGTATCTTGAGTTAAGTATCTCAAGATGGTGTCTTGAGCTAAGTATCTCAAGACGGTGTCTTGAGCTGAGTATCTCAAGACGGTGTCTTGAGCTAAGTATCTCAAGATGGTGTCTTGAGCTAAGTATCTCAAGATGGTGTCTTGAGCTAAGTATCTCAAGACGGTGTCTTGAGCTAAGTATCTCAAGACGTTGTCTTGAGCTAAGTATCTCAAGATATACCTACAATCTTAATATATACCTACTCCATATGTTTTACATGATTATGGTCTGAAGCTCTACAGCATTTACGATCAGTGATGTCTATAATGCAATGACCCCAGTTAAGACTCCAGACAATAAGTAAGTCCAGTAAGTCTTCAATAAGTTATTATCTAATCTCATTAAGTTGCCTAGTGACCTTCTAATGTCACAGTTTTACCCATTACCTTTGTACGGGTGATTGGGACATCAATGCTTCACAAGCATTATCTCAAGATACTAGGCATAAAATAATAAATGGTATCTAGCTAAGTATCTCAAGATGGTATCTTGAGTTAAGTATCTCAAGATGGTGTCTTGAGCTAAGTATCTCAAGATGGTGTCTTGAGCTAAGTATCTCAAGATGGTATCTTGAGCTAAGTATCTCAAGATGGTATCTTGAGCTAAGTATCTCAAGACCCATTAATATGGGTAATTGCTAACTTAAAGTTTAAACTTTAAGGGGGATTTGATAAGGCTTTTCAAACTGAATATTAGTAATAATAGCAGAGCAACAATAATTTCATCAATTATCCTCAAAGATTAACTTGAAGCCCATCTCCCATGCTCTTTGAAAGACTGGTGATTTTCATTTATTACACAAAATTAAAACTCTAAAAGCAGGCTTAGCATGATGCTTTCTATTTCTACTCTATTGTAGAATAGAAATCGCTTGTCTATCTTTCTTCGTAGAAAACTGTCAGCTGTTTACACAGAAGCGTAATTTTTATCTACTTTAAAACACTTCTCTACGGTTCTCATGCTAAGCCTATGGAACCAGGAATGGTTGGTTAAGTTTCTTTTAGTTTTTATTAGCAATGTGGAGATATGAATAACCAGTTATTATACATGTATAAGATTTTGCAATATCAGGTGGCGATGACAAAGATAGGGTCAAAGTAGGTCTAGCCTTTGCTCCCGCCATTTGAAAAACTTAATTTCAGATAATTGACTTTTAAATTTTAATGACGTAGCCTACGTAACCCGTCGTCACTGACGTAGCCTACGTAACCCGTCGTCACTGACGTAGCCTACGTAACCCGTCACTGACAGAACAATAAATGAAAAAAATAAAACCAGATTTGCATATTTTTACTTTCGTACAGGGAATCCCCGACCGACGGGAAATACCCGCGACAATATTATGATATGAGATGATCGGGTAATTCCCCTGTTGGTTCGTTGGGGAATTACCTTAAGAGTATTGTATTAAAGTATTCCGAGTGGGGAAGTCCCTTCTAAGTTCTACGACAAACATATTATTAGGACTGTACCTGTGTAGTAAATAGTGGGTACCTACGTATTGTACGAGTTGCTTTTTGTCGTAATGTATTAAAATAATCTAGGCAAGGTTATTTTCAAGGGGCAACGGACTACGGAATACAAACTAGACTTGTTTGTGGCAATCCCGAAAATCCCGAGATTAGCCAAGTAAAGTCCCGGGATTATCAGGGCCAAAAAAAGGTCGGGATCCCGGGATCCCGAGACTCGGGATCCCGGGATTGTATTCTCTAGTCCCTACCTACACATTTTTTTGAGGTATTTATTCGAGTATTAAACATTAGCCACATTTGAGATAAGCGCCATCTCTTAAAGTCTTGAGTAACCACATCGAGACGCACATTAGTACAATGCCTTACAAACTTATTGGGATGTTTTTAGTTCGTGAAGTAAGCTATAGATGCCGTTAAAATAAACATGAATAGGCGGACTGACCAAGAGTCACAAGCTGAGATTCGAGTCAAGTCAAGTGTTTTTAGGAATTTCACCACGAATTTCTCAGACAGTCCGAATCCGAAGTTAGGAATTTAGCAGTGTAAATACTTATGCCTTCGAGAGCATGGTCGTCAGTCCTCTGAGCTAGATGAGTGATCGCTATGACCAAAGCATGCTCCCAAAGACTGGTGTTATCTGAGAGGAAAAAAAACTGACTTACGTTCCTTGGTTGAACATAATCTGATACCTCATTAGTATGCTGATTTTTATAATAACAATATTTATAACTGTTTTTATAAGTTTAACAGGCTCTGCTATAGGTTTTAGTTTTAAATAGCATTGTATTACCACAGTGTTAATTTATAAATATATGATAAGGAGATTTTTTTCTGTTATAATTGATTCAATTTGTTTACGTTTAGGTAAACATTCTATGCACCTATGCATAGCATTGCCTTACTGCACACTCTTTTTTTAATTAAGGTTTTTTGATTTTTTAAGTTTCTTATAACATTGTGTTAAAACGATGAATATTGATTTGTGTACCAATTTGTGTGTGAACTTGTTAAGTGCAAGTTCTTGTTAAATAAAATTAAACTGAATTATTATAAACATTGGCTGTGCAATGTATTGCCTGATTTACGAATGATTGTGATGCTAAGCTATTTCTCATTGAAACAAGTCTTAAACACCGAAAAATCAGAAATAAGTTTATTGGACAAAAATGACTTTGTAATTGTACTAGGGGGAGTTAACGATAGAAACCCAATTGAAACTCAAATTAATTTGATAAATTTCTTAAGCGATACACAAAATACTAATGTAATCGTTTCTGAAGTTTTGTATAATATTCATTTGAATGTAAAAAAAGTTTAATTGTTAATTTAAACTTATGTGTTCTCAATACATTTACGCAACATACATTAGCATGAATTATTCAATGTTTACTCCAGATTATAGTTCTTTGGCATTACATATATCTCAGTTGACACTAAGGGAAATATTACGGATTGCTTATAAACAAAATTTTAATAAGTATTCGATGGAAAGGCTCAGCGTTGATACTGCTCCAATGTATATTGACAAATGTACAATTCAAATCATCAAAATGAGAGTTCTCCTACTAATAAAGATTTTTTTCGAGTATAAAACTATAAACATTCTGCATCAAAATATTAATGGCCTCATTACTAAATTAGATGAGCTAAATGTACACTTATACTCATTAAGTAAAAACAATAATGAAAATCCTATTGACATTTTATGCATTACTGAGCACAATATGACCCCGGAAGATACCAAAATACTTAAACTACACAATTTTATTTTAGGAGATTTCTTTTCACGTAAAACCCGGAATGGAGGATCATGTATAATGATAAGAACAAACCACAAATTTAAAATTATTACAGAAGCTAGAGACTTAAGTACAACTAATGTTTTCGAATGTAGTGGTATTGAATTGACTGACCACAAAATTATAATATTATGCATTTACAGACCACCTAAAAATAAACGTGACATAATGGATCAATTTTTTTCTAGGCTAGCAGAATTATTAAGTAAAATATCGTACAGAAATAAAAAAGTTATATTATGTGGTGACTTTAATATTAACAGACTTGAGAAAAACAACATATCCAGACAATTTGAACAATTACTATCAAGCTTTAACCTAACATTGACAATAAATCAACGTGTTCAATCAATGATCGTTTTCAAATAACACGAATAACGAAAATAGAAATAGACACAAAATTCGAACGCATCTATATGTCGGACCCTAAACTTGTAAAATTTGGCGTTCCCCAAGGAAGTATCCTTGGGCCTCTTTTATTCGTTATATATATTAATGACCTACCAAGGTCTATAGACCAGGACATTATATTGTTTGCGGATGATAGCACGGCCATTTTTGCAGATACCGGTCAAGAAAATTTTGAGGCTCAGGTTAATAAATCTCTCGAAGATATTATAAACTGGTTAATAATTAATAATTTAAAAATAAATATTGATAAAACTAACTATATGACCTTCACAAATAAAAATTCAAAATCAAATAAAATCAATGTTAATTATAAAGGTAATTCAATAAATCAGGTCAGTAACACTAAGTTTCTAGGAGTCCATATCGACTCAAAACTTGACTGGAAAATGCATGTGGATGGTGTCTGCAAAAAACTTAATCAGTATTCATATGCTCTCTATTTACTTCGAAAAATTGTAAATGAAAACGTATTACTCAATGTTTATCATGCATATGTCGGTTCTACTCTAAAATATGGTATACTGTGTTGGGGTAACTCGACTAACAGAGAATTTGCATTCATAGCCCAAAAAAAATGTATCCGAAGTATATGTGGGCATAAACAGACCGATTCATGCAGAGCAGAATTCAGAAGACTAAAAATCTTAACCCTAGCGTCAATGTATATATTGGAAGCAGCCTCAATTACAAAGCGAAATATCAGTAATTATGAGACAATGAGAAGTACAAGATATAAAAATGACCTTAAGGCAGCTAAGAGTAGAACAGTTAAGTTTAAATCAAGCATATTTGGTATGGGTGTGAAAATTTATAATAAATTGCCAGACTTTATTAAAACCACTGAAACATTCGCTACTTTTAAATACAAACTTAAAAAACTACTGATACAGAAGGTATATTATACAATTAATGAATTCTTTAATGACAAATGTCTTGACTGAAATTTATTTAATGGTATTATGATAATGCATAATTATGAAAAGTGTTAGTTATTGTTTAATTTATTTATCTGTAATGTGGTGGTAATGAATATTATATTGCCTTGACTATTTTGTATACTTGTTATGACGGTTTATATTATTATTATTTTTTTCTTTCTTTGGACATCAATTAATTCAGTGACAAATGTTTTTGACTAAAATTTATTTAATATGACGTTAATGATGCAATAATTATGTCAAATACCAATTGATATTTATACTTAATTTATTTTCTCTAATGGTTATTATGTTACTTGAATGATTTTATTTTGTTTTTCTTTTGACATGTAATTGTAAATTTTAAAGATTGTACACCCCATGGGTATGTTACAGTGATACTTTGTTATAATACTAAATTTAAGAGCTGAATTTCCACCTGTGACAAACAATAAATAAATCTTAAATCTTAAATCTATGGATAATACAATAATTGTTTTGATGCTATTGATTTTATTATTTTTAATTTTATAATTGGAGATTTTGACTCAAATGAACGAGATTATTATGTTTATTTTCTGTGCCAAAGTGACTTAATATAATTATTTCTTTTGTAAATTAAAAAGTGTTTAATTTCACAGATCTTTTTTAATATAAAATTACTTTTTTCGTTTTAAGACACGATAGCATATTTTCAGTTTATTCTTGTAGTGCACTTTTCAGAAATAGGATAAAACTGTACAATGATTTCAGAATTAAGAACAAAATTAATACTAACTAAGTCGAACGAATTAATAAGTCTTTAAAAAATAAACAGTTTCATTAAAATACTGGCTTAAATTGGGAACTTAAAAAACCTTAATTTTAATTAAAAATATGCAACATTTCATTTTTGCTTTGCTCATATTTCACAAAAGATAAACTTAACTTAATACAGAAATCAAATAATTGATATGTTTTCATACAAAATTAATTAATTAAATTAGTTCAAAGTTGATAGTATGCAGTTTCAAAACATTGTTTTTGTTTTTCAAAAAAAAATATTTTTTGAGATACGTCACTACCATTCTGAAGGTGATTATTATATTTATTAAGTTTTGTCATTGAGGGTCGGGTCGGTGCTGATGCAAGGAGTGATTCAGAGGTGCCACCTATGTTTTCCTCCCAAGCTATCAGTAAGTAGGTTATCGCTTCGGTAAAAACCCCTTTTACCAATTAATTATTAATCTCCTCGACGAATGTTTCAATAATAATAATATATATTATACCTCTATCTATTTTAGAAGCATCAGAAAGTACCAAATCGACGTTGATAATGGCCATGCCAATCTTTTGAGGGTATCCGTATTCAACATGGACACTACGCCATGTCCGTCTGTCTGTCCGCGGCTTAGCTCAGATATTTTTAATACTAGAAAGCTGTAATTTGGGATGGGTATACATCAGAGGCGGCTCGTCATAAAGAGCGCTGGTGCAGTGCACTCCCACGAAAATAGCATAATCTATATTTCTTTATTATAATCCTATACATACATTCTTTCTACTATGCCCATACGCATACAATAGCAGTTTACTAGAAAACCATTTCCTACGCGTACATTTGGCGTCAAGTTGTAACGTGTGGAGCGCCAGCGATTGCGCTCCTATGAAACAAAGTTCAGTACGATTTCTAGCACTGTATTCAATGAGTGCGAAAGAGAAATATCGACACAGTCCGACGCGTGAAACGGAAGATTTTGTATGAGAAGTTAGCCTAATTTGGAGCGCTGCTCACGCGCGACGTTGCCAAACGAGGCGGCCGCGCGTGGGAAAGCGATCTATGCCTATGCGCTGTTGCCGATCTTATGTAAACAAACGGTCGGCTCAACTCGGCTGTCAGTAGATTCGCAGTGTTTATTCTAAATAATTATTAAAAATAGTTTGTGCGCGACATTTGTATTAAAAATGGAACAATACAGTGTATCTTTTATTAAAAATTGTGAAAAGACTCTCGAAATGCGTATCGAACTGAAAGCTAAGGGACCACCACGTCCCGAAATTGCACTTTCTCAAAAATGTTTTACGAAAAATAAATCTTTTACGCGTGGTTTTAAATCTGAACAATATTTCAAAACACCTTGGTTGTGTGGATGTGAAGAAAGCAAAAAAAATATTTTGTTTCCCGTGTCTGGTGTTTGGAGCTGGCGCCGGCAGTGGTGGTGAATCTGCATGGACGGAAACGGCCGTGTTGACGATTTAGCGCATCTTTCAATAAAAGTGAAAAAACATTCGCAATCTCGATTTCATATCTTATGTGAAGTGCAATTGGCATCTATCGGCCGTCAAGATATTCGTAAGGCGCTCGATTCTGCGTATCGAAAATCTATTAGAGAGTTCAATGAACGCGTTGATGAAAATCGATAAAGATCGCCGAATGGATTTTCTTTACAAATAAAATAAATGGTAAGCTCTAGTTCTACGTTTCTTTTTTTAGTGAACCTCCACAAATAAATGTCACGAGCCGCCTCTGGTATACATAATAGTCACGCCGACAAGGGGTAAAATAAAATCTTGAATTTTTACGTAAAGTGGGGATGATATTTTTTTTTCTCGTCTATCGCATGGTGTAGGGTAACGTTGGATAGGCCCAAATGATAATAACAAGATAGATTAATTTCTTACTACATTATAGAAAAAAAAACCGGCCAAGTGCGTGTCGGACCACGCACAATGAAGGGTTTCGTAGTTAGGATGAATTTATACCTAAAACAAACTTAACATTGTAGTTGAAAAACATGTTCTCCCATACATCGATACCCCACGGTCAATTTTCCAACTGAAAATTTAAGTTTGCAATCGCAAAAAATGTTTTTTCTAAAATTTTTGGACTTTTTCCTTTACAACAGCCTCACAGCACAAGCTGTGAGACCTTGCTTCTGCTCAAATCTCATGATTCTAGGTCAACGGGAAGTACCCTATAGGATTTGATTTATGTGCGAGATATTCGCAATTTTTTTGTTTTGTGATAAGACTATAAATTTACAATTTTAGGACTTTTTCCTATATTTGTGCTGTAAGACCTTGCTTGTTGCCAAATTTCGTGATTCTAGGTCAACGGGAAGTACCCTATAGGTTTTGATTTATTTGCGAGTATCGAAATATGTCGCAATAATGTCGCTTATATCGCCGTATTTTTTTATTGCGTTGACTTGGAAGCTTGATTTTTTTAGAGCTTCAAGGGACTACTTCTACTACGACTAGGGTACTTACGTATTTGATATTAATTTCAACTTGATACCTCTACGCGTTCCTGAGAAAAATGGTCTTGACAGATAGACAGACAGACAGACGGACAACGAAGTGATCCTATAAGGGTTCCGTTTTTTCCTTTTGAGGTACGGAACCCTAAAAAAAGGACCAAGTTTGCCATAGGCTTCTATTCCGTTCACCTAATATACTTACCTACCCTATTTTTTTCAAGACGATAAAAGAGTCATCCGGTATATAATATTAATCACGTCGACAAGTGGTAAAATAAAATCTTGAAAAAAAATCATTTTTTTTAGGGTACCTCCGGTATCGATGGTTACTACTGACTACCTTCCTTACACGTAACGACGGCTGATATATTTTTCTTTCGCCTATCTTTTGATATGGATATCTTCGACTATGCCGTTCAAAAATATTGCGGGTCTATGAAAAGCATTTATCGATTCAGGGATCCGTTTGCATAATATTAAACTTTAAAGTGCTATCTTTTGTTAGAGTCAAGTATCTCACCGCTCGCTATTTAAATGGTTGTTTTAGGAAAAGTGGCAGCGGCATTGCCAGCGGTTTATACAACGAAGTTAAAAAGAAAACTACCAAAGCTAAGTAGATTTTACAAGTTAACGAATAGTAGTCGACCAACTTCGCATCGGGAAAAGCAATATTTTGTAAAAGGTAATGAAAAGTTGTCATTAATAAGGCTATTGTAACTTAGATAAAATAAAAACTGTGTGTGTGTGTGTGGAATAATCCAGCACAGGTATCATGACTACTTCTATCTCTAGGTAGGTACTCTATGAAGAGTATTTATACTTTAAATAACTCTCATAAGCAAAGTACCGTAGAAATCTTTGCACAATCTGACATTTTGTCTCTCGTTTCTTTCTGTTCTACGCTGTAGTGGTCACTGGTAGCGTTGTAGCACAGTTTAGTTCCTTATAACTGTTGTAGTACAGTCGGTGTCCAGCATTACCTGACCCGGCTTCCATTATTCTTCCTTGTAAGAGGGGTCATGTAATGCTGGTCACCGATTCTGAGGTAAGTAGGTACCGTATCGAGAAAGTCATCATTGCCTTGCCTTTTGTGCCTATGTTCGGGTCGGCTTCCAGTCTAACCGGATGCAACTCAATACCAGTATTTTACATGGAGCGGCTGCCTATCTGACCTCCACATCCCAGTTATTGGGTAACACGAAATTATATAGGCCGCAGGAACCCCGGTCGAAGTGGCGGTGCTTGAGGGTGGCCTATGTCCAGCAGTGGACGTCTTCCGGGAGCTGATGATGATGATGTTCTAAAGTCATGTTCTACCCGTGTGCCTTTCATTCAAAGTAACAGACAGACAGACAGAGTTACTTACGCATTTATAATATGTCAATCAATCTGCCTAGTCTTGTCCCAACTATGTTGGGGTCGGCTTCCAGCCTAGCTGGATGCAACTGAATACCAGTATTTTACATGGAACGATTGCCTATCTGACCTCAACAACCCAGTAACTGGGTAATACGATACCCCTTGATAAGACTGGTTGTCAGACTTTCAAACTTCTGACGTCCCGAGATCGACTTAATTAGCCACAAGCCCCCCCGTATCGAGAAAGTAGCTACCATAATTAAAGTAGCTACCATAATTAAAGTAGCTACCATAATTCATACTATACTTACTGACTCTATTATCAATCCAAGGAAAGAAATGTCTAGAGCCAGATGGACAACGTATTAGGTATAGGCACGAAAGTAATTATTTTTAGGGTTCCGTACCTACCTCAAAGGGAAAAAACAGAACCCTTATAAGATCACTTCGTTGTCTGTCTGTCAGTCTGCCCGTGTGTCTGTCTGTCTGTCTGTCTGTCAGTCTGTCAAGACCCTTTTTCTTAGGAACGCGTAGAGGTAATAAGTTGAAATTAATATCAAATACGTAGCTCAACGGTCCATTGGAACTCTAAAAAAATAAAGCTTCTAAGTCAACTCCATAAAAAAATACGGCGATTTATGCGACATATTTTAGTAGGTACTCGCAAATAAATAAAAACCTATAGGGTACTTCCCCTTGAGCTAGAATCATGAAATTTGGCCAGAAGCAAGGTCTCACAGCACAAATAAAGGAAAAAGTCCGAAAGTCGTTAATTTCTAGTTATATCACATAAAAAATAAAAAAATCGATTATAACCCTATATTTTCAGTTGGATAATTGACCGTGTGGAGTATATCGTTTAATGGGAGAACATGTTTTTCAACAACAATGTTTTTATTTTTGGGATAAATTCATCCCAACTACGGAACCTTTCATTGTGCGTGGTCCGACACGCACTTGGCGGGTTTTTATTAGTTGCTACAATATTCTAGTAAATAAAATGTGTCATTATTTAATGATTTCATTGTAAAATAATATTATGATTCATTGAGAAAAAACAGATGTCTTTTATATAAACGTAAACAATTAATTATGATTTTGTTAATTAACGATTATGTTTAATGCTGGGTGCACACTGTTTTTGTAAGCTACTAATAGGTTTATTTATTTAAAAACTTTTTTTTTATATCAAACGTTCTTAACAAAGTATCAGTAACTTTAGGGTGAGTCGGAGTAAGATGCCAGGGTAGGGTTTGGATGCCACAAAACTCAAACTCGAAGCATTTTTTGGATTGTCAAAGGAGGCGGCTAATGGTCATTCAGAAAGATGAAGCTAGTTGCTCATTCCAAAGCGCAGAACGGGCAAGAAACTCCACGGACTCTATAAATTGTTATATTGTTACAAAGTGTTAGTTCCATCATCATGTTTAGCGAATTCCTAAACCTATAGGAACCTACATGAAAATAATATAGATGTACCGGGTAAAACGGGGTGAATAGAAATGCAGAAATGCAACTTTAAAATGGATTTTAACGTTGAAATAATATCTTTTGTTGCCAAAAAGTACTTTAATGGGTTACCTGTACTATAATTAACGATTATGTGTCCTTGTTGGCAACAAACTATATTATTTCAAGGTTAAAATCCATTTTAAAGTTGCGTCTCGATTCACCCCTGCACATGGACCTAAAAAAAAAGTCGGACGGAACTCCCGCTAAGACAAAACTGTGTCCCGTAATGGCGGCGACAGTCTTAGGTGTGAGTGAATTTAGGGTTGTCATGATAGCCAAAATTACCCACTTAATATTGTTTTATTTTAAGAAAAATATCGTGTCGTTTTCGTAATTTCAAAATAAATACCATGTTACTAACATGTTAGCTTAATTATGTTAGGTAGGCCTTTTGAGGTACTGCATATATGCAGTACCTCAAAAGGTAAATTAACTCCGGCGTGTTGTTACATACAGGGTTATTTTTAAGTCTTTTATAACCTCTTAAGGGGTCATTATACTCATCATTATGAATAACTTTTACTATGGGACCAAAACTAAAATCGCGAAAAAAAAAACCAGCTGTTCCCTACATTTTAACGAATTATTCGAACATAAATGTGAACTTAAAAATAACCCTGTATATGTAACAACACGCCGGAGTCCTCCTTTAGTTGTATAAAAGTCATTCGTTTCAAAATGTAACCTGCAAATGACACTGTATTTGTTTGGAATCCAGTCATTTTAACAGTTACAATTTCGAATTTTTTCAATCCTTTCCCATATATTTAGGGTAATTTGCACACGTGAATATTGGCAACACTGGCCTTGTGATGAATTATTTTGTTCTGGCGAATAAATATTGATTGTAATCTATAAAATCGGGAACTAAGTTGTTGAATTATTCATTTACCTATGAAACGTGATTCCTGTATTTTTTTTCTTCCGATCGCTACGGTTTTTGCAACATTTCACCACACAAGACATGCTGTATTTCAATACTTTTTTTGCCGCGTAAACGTGTCGACTGTGTTGACGTTTGCACGCGTAATGGGTGAGTATGCTGTGAATGTGTGCGTGGGGGCCTGTACGTAAGCGAGCTGGCTGACTCTGAGTGACACAGTTTTCTGTTAGCGAGAATCCGTCCGAGTTTTTTATACGTCCATGCCCCTGCACCCCTATTCACCCGGGAAGTGAAGATTCATCATCATAATCATCATCATCATCCACTGCTGAGCATAGGGCTCTCTTTTCTTGACAAGTGAAGATTACTGCGTAATAATTTTGCATTAATATTACCGACAGTGGGGACATAACCTAATACAATAATAATACCGACTAAAACACCTAACCAATCAAGCGAAAGTATACATTAAAACATACAAGATACAGTCGTAAATGAGTAGACAAAGCAATTGTGTATCTAGGAAACCACGACCTCTTGTTCAGAGCAGACAAAATTGTTTGCACAGTCCAGAATGTGATGATAAGGCTGGATAAACTATGACCCGAAGTCCGGGCATATAAAACGCAGTGGTCGGTCTCGCGCACCAGTGATTCACTAACATCGAGACAAAATGATCGCCTTACTATTGTGTGGTCTCATCGCAGGGGCGTGCGCCGCCCCACAGTTCGAATTCTCGTTCGGGCCTCCTCGGATCCCCCAGCCATACTTCTCTAACTACCACATGAGAAGTCATCCCTACGTTGATGAAAATATCTTCGACACCGGAAAGTTCTGGTCCGACCTGTCCAAGGAACTGAAGGATTTGGACAACATGCTAGCTGACTTCTCCCACCGCTTCCCCACCAGCGTGTCACAAGAAGGAGTCGAAGGTACCGAGTACAAGATAACGATTTCCCTGTCAGATTTCGACGAGAAAGACATCGTAGTGAAGGCCCGCGAAGGATTGCTGATGATACAAGCGAACCACAAGTACGCAGAAGGCAGTGAGCGGAACTACTTGGACGTGAGGACTCTACCTGACACTGTGAACGTGACTGGAAACTGGATCTTCGAGAAAGGAGTTTTGAAGATTACGTTCCCGTTGAAGGATGGAGCGGTCGTGAAGCCGACGGAGCCTGTTAGGACTACGGAACAACAGTCGCAGTTTGATACAACTGTACGGCCGTACTTCACAGGAAGTCGCGAGGAAATTGAAACAAACGCTAATGAAGGAGTTCAAGACGTTGACGTTGGATTGGGAAGAGGAGACTTGGACAACGAGCTAAAGACCAATGAAATTTCCGACAGGAACACAGTGGAAGCCACTACTTATGCTGTTGATCTGAAAGACGAGATAGAATTCGTTCCAGTTAGGTATTAGAAAGTGTTTTTTTTTTAAATAAAGTTTTGAAAACTAATTCTTGTTTTTTTCCGTTACTGATAAAGTGATAACAAGTTGGTCTTTGTGTTATGTGGTGACGTGTTGTTTATTATTAGATAGCAAGACATACTCGTATATATATTTATTCCTCTTTTACAACAAAGATGTTTTGAAAAGATCGTATAATCTAATTGTAAATTTTGGACTTTGGAAATACCTTTTTGGTTAACAAAGGATATTGTAAAATATAGTTTAAGACAATATTTGCAAGTCCTTAATTTAGAAAAATAATAGGCTGCAAGATTGTGCTTACATCAATGCTGCAATGGTGCAAGATTGGAACAAGATTGGAAATTTGGAACCAAATTTGAGCTTCAATAATTCGTCTTTTTTCTTGATTTGGACATCCAAAACTACCTGTTAGTGGTCTAATGAAATAAACGACTCTTTCTTTTTTTATTATTAACATAACCTCACGCTTGTAATCGCCGAAGGGTTAGTCAGAGTTTAAGTCCCTTGTAATATAGGGGGCGAGCCTATTGTCGTCAACCGGGCACAAATACAGACTCCGGGCTGCTACTGAGAAAATCCCAATAACACTTTGCCCGACCTGGGAATCGAACCCAGGACCTCATGCTCAGCAGTAGTGCTTGCGACCACTAGACCAATGAGGCAATTGTTTTATTGTTAGTACCAACTATTATGCTATTTGAGCGGTGGTGGCCCAGTGGCGACGAGCTGTGGATCGTAGGTTCGAGCCCTGACAGGTGCTTTACTTTGTGTAAATTATTTAAAAGTTATAATTTATTGACATTTCCGTGCCTTTACATTTTAGAAAATGGTATTTTTACCCGACTTCAAAAAGGAGGAGGTTCTCAATTCGGCAGTATGTTTTTTTTTTTGGATGTTTGTTACGCGATTACTCCGTCAATTGTAGACCGATTTTGAAAATTATTATTTTATTTGAAAGGGTATGCTCCCAAGGTGGTCCCATTGTCACCAAGTCAGATTCTGATGAGGGTATCCAATGGAAATCGAGGGTAATCCTCATTTTTTATAGGTACACCTATACCGATTTCAGTATTTTTTATAGTAACTCATGCATTTGCACTCGGAAAGCACCATTTGGTGAACTGATGATGAAGACCACACATGGCCACCCGAACTACTTAATAATAAGTATTTCACTGTTGCCATTCGATTAGACACTTTATTATGGTTGCTAAGCAAGTTATGCTCGTCACAATGCATATGGTGAAGTCTCCATCAGTTCCAGTTCTCCTGGTTCTTACCAGGAGAACTCCTAAACTATTAACGCCCCTGCATCGGAAAAAACAATATTTTGTAAAAGGTGATGAGCAGTTATTGTAACTTAGATAAATTACAAACTGACCCACTAAAAAGTTAAAAATAAAAAATTAACTTTTTACAAAAAAAAACAACCGACTTCCGAAAAAAACACTACAAAGTGAAAAATAACCTTAATTACGGAAGTCATTGGCAAAAAACTAAAATAGATACAAAAAGACCGACTTCCAAAATTAAGGTTATTTTTCTCTTTATAGTGTGTTTTTGGAAGACGGTTGTTTTTTTTGTTAAATGTAATCGACATCTATTTTTAACTTTATCGGAAAGCAGATACCGAGATGTAAGTTTGTGATCTCAATACCAAAACTTGTTACGCACAAGGTAAAACCATGATGTTAACAAAAGGTTTAGGGCTAAGAGCCGTTGTAGACCCTGTCAGGGCACAGCAAAAAAATATGTTAGATACATAGCTAACATCAAAATAAAATTAAAAAATCAAGACAAAAAAAAAAAAAAAAAAAAAAAACTATACCTATATGAAAACAATAATTACATTCGCCTATAAGTAAATAACAATAACATAAACAATTCTAGTAATGGAAAGTAGGTAGCTATATATATACTATGACTGCTTTGTTAAGGAAAATTGTTTTTGGTATGGCACCGGCTATTTTCTAACCACATTCCTAATTCCATAAAAGAGGAACCAGTAACATCTGTCAAAAAGAAGTTTATTATTATTTTAAATAAATATTACTACTCCGTATCGGATTTTTTTGCTGATAAATTTTAGTTGTGTATTATTGTTAATATTTGCATGTAGAATGTACAAGGATTCTTTAATATTATTGTAACCACCTTATTGTAAATACCTACATTCTAAGCAAATAAATGACTATTCTATTCTATTCACCACTGCTGTCAAAACGGTGAAGGAAACCGGCATGTCCTATAACCAAAAAATTCGAAGACATGAAATGTGTGACATCCACGAACCCGCATGAGGCCCGCGTAGTGGGTCGTGGTGGATGGTTAGTGGTATCTCAGCTGTGGGAATATTATAGGCTGATAATGTTATGTTAGTATACTATTTTGCCTTAGTTTGTAGACTCGTAGAAGAGGTCATAGTTCAGCGTTGTGTACAGTCACGAGCACCAATATGTATATGCGTTTAAAGTTAAAGTTAAATCCAATCTTTGTTCAAAGGCATACTATTCTATCAATGAGTACTTAAACAATAAGAATAATTGGTCGCTGTGATTAACTCAAGACACCCAGTTCTTTCTCCAGAATTAGCGTACCTACTGACAGGTTATATGAGTTCATATAATTGTTTATTTTATTTGACTATCTCAGTCAATTTATTTTTATTTATTAGTGACATAATATACTCATGAAAATGTTATTTATGAGTTGTATTGCAATAAGTGGTTAGCTAGCGACCTCGACAATTGATTATATTGTTCTTGCCTGAGCAACCGGCAGCAAGTTCGTCATGCTCCCTTAGATGTCACTGCTTGCGGTAGCGTCGGGGGTCGGGTTGCCACCTTCCCTCAAATATGGAGATGGGGGTGATGGCTGATCTTTACGTTATGCTCGTGAACGGGTGCTGCTTGTGGTGACTGGTCGTTTTGATGACCATGGTTTTGTTATTGTTATTAATGATTAACTGTGTTTTGGCGTTGTAGTGCGTTAGCAGGGTGGAGATGTTTCTAGGTCTCAGAGGCGAAGGAATGAAATTACGACGCTGTCGGTTTTTCGTTATTTTTTTAATGATTGTGCAAAAATTGAAGGATGTACATAGATAACATAGAAAAAAGGTCACAAACAAAATCTACATGATTATGGTTTTACTACTGAGTGGTGCCATCTAACCGCACTGACACGAGCTAATCAAAGTTACGCCTAATTAATGATCGAACTATCTTCGTGGTTAGCGTCCGGTGGTCAAAGATGGCGCTGCGTTAACAAACTGTTTTTTATTTTACTACGATGGTGCTAGTTTATCATTTTTGATTTCGAGTTACAGTTATAGCTTTATGTAAGCGGGCACGCCCATTATGCCTGGAGGCTTTTATTTAGGTGCGTTCCGTTTACGTTATTTCTGCTTGAGTATAGTTTTCGACGATTTTTATGTTTTTTTTTGGTATAGTGGCGTGTGCTAGCTAACATAAGACAAATAATTTAATTTAATGTTGTGTTGCGTAATGCAAATTCCTTTACATTTTATTGTATAGATTCAAGTTTTATATCTGAACAGACAGCTGTGCTGCTGGGGAGTTTGTTGCGTCACTTCTTCTTCCCAGCCAGTGGTGAAGGGTGGGCGTTTTTGGGGGACTGTCTTATGTAATTTTTGACGTTCGAAAAGTGCTGATTCTCAGCCTAGTTTGAATAAATGACTTTTGATTGATTTTTATACACTACAACTTCGATGCGACGGCACGGTTGGCGCAGTGGTTAAGCGATTGACTGCTGCGCTGCGTGTCGCGGGTTCGATTCCTGTACGGAACAAATATTTGTATGACCTACAAGTAGTTGTTCCGGGTCTAGCTGTTTGTGTATGTGAGTTTAAATGTTTGTAAACGCACCAGCTACGATACAGGAGAAATTCCTAGTGTGGGGGCCAACGTTTTTTCTAATAAAAACAAAAACAAGCAAACTTTTAAAAGTGATTTCCTCCAACTATATTGATTGAAATTTTATTTTACTACGAATATAGTATTTTGGAACCAAAACTATTATGAAATAGATATTGGTGCCGATTCTCTTGTACACCGAACTAAACTAAACTATCACTAATATTTCTTAGTTTTAGTTTAGTTATTCTTAAAAGCTATTCTGAAAACAAGATTCACTAAACTTAGAAACAGTTTTGACACAACTAAAATCGAGTTTGACAATCGCTAAGTTGAATAAACCATAGACCATGATTTGTTGGGAAATAAAATAAAGAGTGAACGAAATGATCCGAAATGCATAAAAACCTGAGAAAAATCATAATAATCATCTATTGTTTATCAATAATGATTCAAATAAAATACAAAGAACATAATGACGGAGTAAAACTATATTGTTGTATAAATTTAGATGCAGTATCCTGTATTTGTTTTTGTGACCCTTGTAATCGTGCTAGGGTTGTATGTACACCGAAATTGAAAGAAATACTGTAGTATTAAAAAAAATGATTCTTAAAGCATGATTATCTTGCTTTTTATTTCAGCGTAATAAAGCAAATGTTCTTATAAAAATGTGATCTCGAGAAAAGAAAATCCGGTTTGGTGTTCAGTGAGTTGAAAATCTCCAGTATTCTCGTCACCGTAGGAAAGCTCTATCAAGGAAATCTTGAATTTGTCTGTTTGTTTGCCATATCAATTGGTTGGTGGCAAGAAACATATTTACTCTGGAGAGAAGAATAAAAAGTCCATACAAATAAAATGGTACGGCTTTTGGCGCGTCCTGGTGGATGACACCGAAGATAAGGTCTGTCCACGACCTGGGAAACCGATGTTAAATGATTGTAAAATTTCACTGGTTGCAATTTTCCAGCTCCACTTTGGTGGCTAAGCAGCCATATTGTTTAAATTAACATTGTGTGCATAGGAGTCAATTTATGCTTGTAGAAATCTTTGAATTTTGACAAAAATAGCGTCATTAGCACCACGCTTAAATTTAAACTTCGCCATAACTTTTTAGTTTAGTAGCGCTATCTCATTCGTGAGCCATGGCGCCGGCAAATGTCAACCTTAACTGCTCGAACAGATGCGTGGTGATCGTAAAGCTCGATAAGTTTAGCCATAAAAATATTAACTTGCTCATTGACTGATCCAGAGGCAATCAGTCCAGCACCAATCTATATTATTGGCATCCTTGCAAAGATCATTCCACCAAAATTGCGTTGCATGAGATTCTTAGCTTTAGCCTTAGGTGAACGAATTTTATACGACAGAAAAATAAGGTAAAAAATTAAGGGATTTAGCGGTGCCATGACTTATGCATTCATGTACAGACGCCAGCACATCAAGCTACTACAATCTGTCAAATTTCTTCAATACATTTTCAACTTTAACCCAACAACATAAGGTTCAAGGTTGATTGGGAAAATTTGACAGTTTCGGATAGCTTGATCTGCTGGCGTCTGTACGTTCTTACAGTTAAAGCTTGCCGGCATATCGTGGAAATGAGCCCGAATGCTCTGAGCGTTAATATGTATAACGTTAAAATTCTTAGAAACATCCGAACACTGCGCTGCAAGAGAAGAGTACTCACGAAACTGTCGTCGTCGTTGCTTGTTATAGAGAAAAAACTACTACTATCACTGCTTTCATCGATAGACATAAATATTTACCAGACTAATAAAAATAAATCGTATAAAGGCTCCTACAGACTGGTGCGATATCGCGGGCGCGACAATGGTCGCAATGCCTGTCGCACCAGTCTGTAGGAGCAATAACTAGTCCACCTGCCGGTTGCGTTATTCAATCAAAATAATTAAAACCTACTTACTCAGTCCGGGTAAAAAGAGTTAAACAAAAGCATATAAAAATAATATGTAAAACATTTAGAATTTCAAATAAGAGCAAATTAATTTTTCTTTGTGTAACTGTTACAACTACCCACAAGTGACATTAAATATGTGCCTTGAATAACATGCGCTCATGCCAGCAGTTTTTTTTTTCTTGTGAAGTGCCTGTGTGGGTGTCAGGTATATTTAACTAAAGCTTACCCATACAATTTTGTGAAATTAATAAATTTAGAAAATAAGTAGCCTCTGCCCGGTGCGTTGCAGTAACTTACTCGTACATTAATTATTTATTTATCTATTGCTTCAGCAAACTCCTGATCTAGGGAGTCTAAATATTTTTCTTTCTTCTGCCATTTTCGATGGGTTAGAACAGTCTTGTAATGTCCAACTTAACTCTTTCTTGATAGTTTCAAAAAAAATGTTATTTCATATTTCACAGAATCTGAAAAATGGATTTATCCACTTCGTTCCTAAATCTTATTGTAGTAGGCGGTATTGTATTCTATTACTTAACAACAATTTTATTATTAACTTTCTGGCGAATTGACAACAGCTTTTTAAATGATTTAAGATTTTCCAAACTCACAAGCATAGAATAGAATACTCTTTATTATGCAGACCATAAAAGTTGCAGAAATAAATGTTAAAAGTTTACATAGGGTGACACAATGGGTGGTCTTATCGCTAAAAGCGACCTTTTACAGCCTTTGGATGGATTAAAGGGAGAAGACGAGAATACTACAGGTAGTCAGTGGTGTACCATTTACTTATACAATAATATACATACATAAAGCATACACTTATCTATATGAATATATAAACAATAATAAACATGAAACAAGAGCAAGGAACTGTATTCTGTAACGATGATGTTTAAGGAGAGAGAAAGTATTTTTTTACCAGAATTTTAAAAGTGGACAAAGATTGAGCACGCCATAACGACACGGGTAAGGCATTCCATAACCGAGTATGGAATGCCTTATCCGTGTTACCCGCGAGTCTTTTACAAGTTCAAGCAGTAACTTGAACTTGTAAAAGACTCCCAACTCAACAAAAGCATCCCAACTTTCAAGAACTAGAAGAGAAATGTACTTTGTAAATTTTAGTTCATGACAACTAATTTTATTCCACACCTTTTTAATCGCGATTAAAAATAGTCGATTTAACCTAATCTTAGCTGAAAAACGTCAAATTCAGACTATCAAAATTGCCATTTTCATTAGATTGAGTAACTAAAATGACATTAGTGCTGTCAAACTTTATTACAGTTAAGTTGTGTCACTTTAGTCAATTTCAGAATGGGAAACGTCATTTGACAGGAATAAACAAAATTTTGGTGATTTTTAGTCTAGTTTAGAGAATTTTGTGACAACAGAATCGGCACTAATCCTAATTTTAGGTGAAAAACGTCAAATTCAGAATAGCAAAATTGCCATTTTCACTAAATTGAGTAACTAAAATGACATTAGTGCTGTCAAACTATAATATAGTTAAGTTACGTCACTTTAGTCAATTTCAGAATGGGAATCGTCGTTTGACAGGAATAAACTAAATTTTGGTGATTTTTAGTCTAGTTTAGAGAATTTTGTGACTACAGAATCGGCACCATTTTCTCACAGTAGCAATCGTTATTCCACGAGAAAATCGGTTTTGAATTCTGCTAAGCGTTTACATATTAGTGCTCATGACTGTACGTGTTTTGTTGACATGTTAGTGTGACGTCACTTCAGCTCTAGTTAGAAAGGCAGATTTATATGACATGGTTGATCGTCATTTTGTTTATTAAGCCGTTTCTCGTGTAACTGCAACCCAAGCAAAGCGGAGATATTTGTAACTAGGATAAACCCTTCTTATAGATACTTGAATTATATGACGAATATATGACTCGGATGGTGAAGAGTAGGTACCTACCTAATGTTGACATTGGCTGCGTATATACCTATATCAATAATAGATTTATTTATTTATTTAAAACTCTTAAACTATCATTACAGGTTTAGAAACCTAATGCGATAGCTAAGCCTACTTATAATATTAACTATTTTAAATAACACTATTCCTAACAATTACAAATAACTACACAATACATTAACATCAAATTACTTATAACTAAAACAATACAACCTTATAATTATAACAATGTAATATTCACAGAAAATTAACTTAACATACCTAAGTTAATCTTTTTTTTGTTTTTTTTCTTTACATTCAGAAAAAAAAACAATAAAGAAACAATAAACATAAAATTACACTAATTGTTGCTTTCGTAACATATTATATATAAACTTACTCTTGCAAGTTCACTAAAGTAACACGAAAAAATGTCTAACCTATCCTGAATTTCGTTAATAGTACGAATTGCTCGCGTGAGAGGTGCCTTGGCCAGCAGGTTGGTTCGGGCAGTTGGCACAGCCAGCAGTGGCGGGCGCCGCCGCTTCCACACATAGCGGTCTGGAACAGAAAACCGCAAGCACTGAAGGACTCCCGGATTGTGCTCCTTGCCCCGGAGTAATTTAATTAAATAGACGACAAGAGTAAACTGTCGTCGCACCCTTAACTCATTGTACCCGACCATGCCCAGTACAAACAAGGTGGGGTACATCAGCGGGTACAATGGATAAACCCCGTACAGTCTGGAGTACAAGTGACGCGTGAACTTGTTCTGTACGCGCTCCACCATGATAGAGTACTTGGCTTCATGTGGAGCCCATATGACCGCACCATACTCCAAGTGACTCCTGACTAGAGCGTCGTATAATACCCTTATAGTCGAAATATTAGTGAACCCCTGTGATTGCCTAAGTACAAAACCGAGGTTTCTATACGCTTTCTTGCATATCTTAATGACATGCTCGCGAAACGTAAGACCTGGAGTGAGATATACCCCTAGATCCCGCACCTGCGTTACTCGCTGCATGGGTATCGCCTCTGCTTTGTACTCATAGCGGACAGCGGTGCGCGCACGACCAAAGGATATTACCGAGCATTTGGACTCGTTGAAGTACAGCTTATTGTCATGGCTCCATTTCACCACTCTATCAATGTCACCCTGGAGTCGCTCACAGTCTGACTCATCCCTTACCTCAAGCAGCAACTTGAGGTCATCGGCGAACAATAAACATGAGCCATGCCTGACGACCTCCGGCAAACTGTTTATCATTATGATAAATTCAAGAGGTCCCAAATTGCTGCCCTGGCTTACTCCGGACCTGGTGAAGTACGGCCTCGACTCGTACCCATTGTAGTCAACCTACTGGTGACGGTCTCTCATATAGCTGACAAAGAACTGCAGCAAGTGCGGCGTACATCCTACATCTGCCAGCTTTCTTAATAAGACATCATTGTCCACGGTGTCAAAGGCTTTTTTAAAATCAAAGTACGCCGCGTCTACCTGTACTCCAGCGTCGACTGCCGGTATAACCTGTGCCATGAAGTTAAGCAGGTTGGTGGAAGTGCTGCGTCAGGGCCGAAAGCCGTGCTGCGCGTCCGACAGTTGCGCTCGGACTTGCCCCTGTATGCAGCGTGAATAGCGGCTTCAAAAACTTTTGCCGACGTCGACAACACAACACTGATAGCTTTTCATATGTTGTTTTATGTCAATGACGAATCCGGAAAAGTGTATGGTTGCCGGCTTTGATCATACCCTGATCTGAAATCAGGGGATGATCAAAGCCCTGCTGGCCCTTATCCCAATTTATTTAAGGTCGGCGCAACATGCTTTCCTCTTCAATACTTCTCTATTTGTCGTCATGTCGGTAGTCACCCCCTTTTAGTTCATTGTCCGTCCGTAAAATTTCCACAACAAGCTGAAAGAAAATGCGGCCATGTCTAACGTGCCTCATTGGATTCAGTCAATGACTTATTTATGTAGGAATCTAATTAAGGAAAAATGCTAAAGCAAAATACGAGGATAAATTCTCACAAAATTGAGTAACGAATAGTCTTTGTTTCGTTTTATTTAATTCTGAGAACTGCTAAGTCAAAACTAGGTACCTACGTATCTTTATAATATTTTTTTATTTCTGGGTCATCGTATTTTGACACTACATCGGGTTGATTTTTGATGATCTCATAAAGTCAAAAGGGCCTTTGATTAAAATACTGACATTAAGTAATCTGGGTATTGTAGGCACAGTCTCATTTCAAACGTGATGGATGAGAATGGGGCATGGGCTTATAAGCAAAGATACCGTTAGCTTAACCAATGGAAAAAGCTAGTTAGCTAAGATACGGTTACATACAGCTTCTTTGGACACTTCTTGTATTTTTTATCAATAGCTGATACGATCCTTGGCTTACAAAAAAAATGTTTGCAAATTTTGAAGCGGACAATTTACATACTACGAACATTGCAAGGCAATTATAAGCTTGTAAAAAGATAGACGGTCTTTCAAAGTCAAAGTCAAATCGTTTATTTCAAACATGCAATTATAAAGCACTGTCAAAAATTAACAAGAATATTGAATTGATTCTAGTTGCCCCTTCCAAAAGGTAGCTTTGTATGGAGAAGAATGGGCAAGAAACTCAACTGTTACTCTTTTAAAAATGTTTTACAATATTTAGTATAGGTACATTAATTTATATTTTTATTATATTTTTTTAATTTATATTTTTCATTATATTATATGAAGACGATGCACCTAGAATAAAATTCTTAATTATTTCTTCTTAATTTTTGAATTCATCTAGTAGATAGTGCCTATCTAGGCACTGTAAATTCAAAATTGAAATTCGATTAATTTATTAACAGATCATAAAATCCAACTTGTTAGTAATTACGTAATTACTTACGCATCTTAATCACTAGTAGTAGCACTAGTTAGTTACATACATTTGGCAAATTTTGGTAATAATTATTAATAATGTCAAAACAATCAATTATAATGTCAAGTCATTCTGATGAATTACACATGACATTATGATTAATTATTGATTTGTTTGTTTTTGGAATTTGACATTATGATTAATGTAAAAATCACCACTAACAATGTCAACATCAATAGTCAAATCAAAATAGTCAAAAATGATCAAAAAAGCTATAGGACAAGCATCAACATTATTTCAAGGCACGATTTGAAGGAAATACTTGTGTCCTGGTCCAGTGCAAAAGCATTAGACCCTCCGCCCTATCGGCCACGGTGACCAAGAGACTAGGCGCTGCCCCGCACCCGCTGCATCAGGGAGGCGACACGCGCACGCACGATTGCGTAAAGGCTCTTACAGACTCACGCGATATCGCGGGCGCGACGCGACATTATTAGGACAATTCCTTTGTCGGTGCCTGTCGCGCCCGCGATATCGCATGTGTTTGTAAGAGCCTTAAGAGTCGTCTATACGTGTCTCTGCGAACATCCATGATGCGCTACAGTGAGGTGGCAACCCCGACAGCGCCCTGTATGTGTTGTTGTACTGGACACGAAACGCGCTGTAAGCCTTTTGCGTGTTGTCGACCCATAGACAAAGCAGGCCCTTATTCTATTACAGAGCAGTTACTAGTACTTACTTACTAAATATTGTATACAATTTCAAATAATCTGAACTATCTATAATTCTATAATAATATATTTATAAATGTGATGTTCGATGGGATGAGATGTTCTATGAGGAGCTCGTGGGTAAGTAATAACAGTCGCTTGGGTCGATCCGTCAGGTTAAGCTACGCTTGCCGGAGTTGGTCCGTGGATGGGTGACCATATTTACATACCGAGACTCCTCCGTGGCTCGGAAAGCACGTTAAGCCGTTGGTCCCGGCTGTCATTCGTGGATCTTTGACAGTCGTAATACTGGTCGTCAGAAGTTTGAAATTCTGAGAACCAATCTTACCAAGGGGTATCGTATTACCCATCGTCGTCGTCGCCGTCGTCATCGTCGCTCCATGTAAAACACTGGTATTTAGCTGCATCCGGTTAGACTGGAAGCCAACCCCAACATAGTTGGGACAAGCCTAGGCAGATTGATTTACATATTATAAATGCGTAAGTAACTCTGTCTGTCTGTCTGTTACTTTGAATGAAAAGCACACGGATAGAACATGACCTTAGAACATCATCATCATCAGCAGCCGGAAGACGTCCACTGCTGGACATAGGCCTCCCCCAAGTACCACCACTTCGACCGGTTCTGTGTTCCCCGCATCAACGCTATGTCTTCCGTAGCGCGGTCGCCACTCTAGAACCTTTCAGCCCATTCAGAGCCATCTGTTCTACGAGCAATGTGCTCTGTCCACTACCACTTAAGATAGGCAATTCTTCCTAAAGATAATTTTAATCCCGGTATTACGTTCCTGTGCTAAAATTTCCGACCTCCACGCGGGTGAACCCGCGGGCTTAAGCTAGTTCAAACATTAAGCAAACAAACACTAATAATCTTTAATAATAACAACTATTTACCTAACTAACACTGTTACACGAGTAAGATAACGTACAATGCTTAATGTTCTACCATTAATTAGTGACATTAGCCCTAATTATGATAACCTGATAAATTGCCCCAATGTGTGTTAGCTGGGACGACTAACTGTCTGAGTAAGCTCGTAGTAATAACATTATAATACAAAGGCCAAACATTGCAATACTATATCATTATTACGAGATTAATAATGGCCAATTTTGCTCGGACTAAATCAAAAATGAACGGTACCTACCTTTTGGGGCTAACAAATACTTTTCTCATTTCTAAAAGATTCGTAGGCATACATAAACCACTGCTAGAGCCTAAGGTTAGGTGAACCTATTTTGATGTCTGCGTTACCCCAGCAAAATAACATCAAACATAATTATTTAAATGTTTTAGATAATTAGTTGCCCAGTTTCTGTAATAATTGTTGCGTACATTTTCAAATTTGTTGCACTATAGTTTTTAGTAATTATTTTGATTATCAATAAACAAAATATAGGTACCTACAGTGCTACATGGCTTTTTGGCGCGTGAATGACATTGACAGAGGGGCGGTATTGGTAAACATTTGAGAAATTGTCATAGAAATTGTAATGACAGAACAATACAGCGGCGTTAGTTCCAAATTTGGCCACGCGCCAAAAGAACCTTGCAGCGTTGTAGGTCGTTTGTCTCACCGCGCGCCGCCGCGCCGTGCCGCCATTTTGTTGAGAGTGTGGCTAAGGTAGTGCTCCTAATGTTGAGATTAGTACATAAACTTCACCAGTTATTTCAAGGAAAAGTTCTTGGGAATAAAATGATGTTCTCCACATTCCTAATTTATTTATTACATCTGTTAAAAATGTGACGCCATCTATGAGTTTTTGCTGTAATTTTTAAGTTACGGGTACCTACTCGTTTTCAATGTTTACAAGTCACTCAATTTCAGCATAATTTTACTAGATGCCGTTGTGCTCAATTTTTATGTTGTAAAAATGTTTATTATTAAATTGTTATAATGTATAATATTGATTGAGGTGGATTCATGAAAGCTAATTTTAGGCAACTAGCTCTTAGCCTATTTAGTTGTAACTTTTTTATAAGTAGGCTACTTATTAAGTACTTCATCCTTCCCGATGGAAAAATTTAAGCATTTTCATAAAAAGCTTGATTTAAAAAGTTTTTGTACAAGTTAAATCATTTTATTAATTTTTATTTTATTGACAGTAGTTTTTAATAGAAAGATAAAGTAACATGTAAACATCAAAATGAGTAGGTATCTGTATTATACCTTAACGTAATTCGCCATATGATTATTAGCTACTAATGTACACTAATTTACTGTGATTGCGAATAGCTGACTGCGTTAGCGCTATAAATTAGATTAGCACGAGTTATTACCCGCGGCTGTGTTCACTAATACTCGCATCAACAGTACTTAGATCAATAAATACTTAAAACTACCTAGCCGATCTATATTGTAAAACTCTCACCATGAAAACTTAGGTAAAGAGAGCTTGTAATGAGCCAAATTAAAGTCAAATTATTTATTTCAAATAGGCACATAAGAGGCACTTTTGAACGTCAAAATGTATAAAAAAATAGAATTGATTCTAGTTGCCCCTTCCAAAAGGTAGTTTTGTATGGAGAAGAATGGGCAAGAAACTCCACCATTACTCTTTTAAATAATTTTACAATATTCTGTTTAAGTACATTAATTATATGATTATAATTATGTGAAGACGATGCAATATGTGAAAAGAAATGCAAAGTAATGAAAAATAACTTCATTATGAGATAGATGTTTAGGTACCTATTGACACTATTTACAGCTCAGTTCACCTGAGTTTTCATGGTGAGATATTTACTGAAGAGATTATGATATTGATTATAGAGTGAAACCTTAGGAGAATTGAGCGGCCAATAGTATAAATCCCTGGCATTGAGGTAGGAATACTATGGATATGGCATAATCTACTATATGAAGAATACTTATACAAATATCTATCATATCGACACAGTCATATCATGTCGTTTTGTTTCTTTCTAACTAATCAAGAGCTACATTTGAGAAAAGAGACATCTAAATGTTTGTCAAGGACTAAATTTGGCAAGACTTTTGTGTGACGTCAAAATCTGTCTATGCGGAACCGGTCGCCATGTTTAATGCCAAGTATTGTGTTACAAAACTCGGCAATGAGCTGTCAAACGGTTGCTTGCTTTCTCTCTCTCACTCGCAGTAACAACCCTACGAAAGGCGGCCATTTTAAGTGCTCGATTTTTGTAGGTAGTCACGCTAATTTTGTAGGTATGGCAAGTCCATAGGTTTATAAGTCAATGATCCCTGGCATCAGATGAAATGACAGCTCTTGTCAAGGTTACTTCACAAAAGTTTTCACGGTAAGATTTTTACAGGATAGACCGGCAGGCCGCAGTTCCCGGGAGTGAAATGTCAGGATGTATAATATTATGTCCTGAGATTCCATTTCACTGACATTCATTTCATTTAACAAATTCCGAAAAACAAAAGTTTTCAAGGATATATTGACAAGGCACCGTAATGATGTTAATATCCTTAAACAGTTCCCTTAGAGAATCGCGCCTGCGGAGATTATATATGGCTCTGATGGCTGTTTTCTGCGGAATAAAAATAGACTCGATGTCTGCAGCCCGTCCCCAAAGTAAAATACCGTAAGACATGATACTATGAAAGTAACTAAAATAGACTAGCCTCGCGGTATCTACATCATTCAATTGACGGATTTTTCTGACAGCTTAATGCTGCTGGCTGCTATAACACCACACCTGTTATTGGGTTTTTCCAACCATATTTAATGTTCTTTGAAGTGACAATTTATTTACGCGCGTTGAGCGATCTTTGGTAGGGAAAAACTTATGGATTCGCATCACGGACATGCTAATGTGGCGTGTTACACCAGACATAAAATATAATATGTTTATAGAGGTATGAGGAACAGGGTGTATAGTTCACTCATCCACCATAGAAAAAGGAGGATCCTCCGACCAGACGGGTGTCGTGTCTGGTGGGCGACTGCCCGACGGTTGATGTCGGGATGTTGTATAATGCCAGTCGCGCGGTAAACTCTACTTGCGCGATGCAGGATTTGTGTGACGTCAGGTCTTTATAGTTCATGTGGCGATGTAGATGCCGCCACATGTTATTCAAAAGTTTTAAGTTTCTACGACACGTCATGAATGCCAATTTTTTTTTAAATAAAAACTCTGTTCATATATGACTATACCTATAGTTTCAGGATTCAGGGAACGGATGAAGCATTTACATCTGCCTGCCTTGTAATAAATGATGGATTCATTATTTGTATTCGTTCAGATAAACGGTTGTCGAAAATATTAGTTTATGATCGGATACATAAATTGATGCAGCAGACAAAAAGTTACCTTTTGCCCTACGCACTGAAGATTTGTGGTGGTCTAAATAATTTTGATAAAGATAAGCCAGTAAGCGTTTAGCAGCCTGTAATAAATTGTTGTCAGGTTATCTAATACCGTCCATGTGGTGCCGGACGTAAAGAATAGCACCATCCTATTTCTTCCCGTGGGTGTCGTAAAAGGCGATTAAGGGACTTATTAGAGAATGGGCAGCAGCGTTCTCTATGCATTTTAACACCATACTGCGATCGCCAATCCGCCTGCCATGCGTGGCGATTATGGCAACCCCCCCTCCGCCTTCGGGGGAGGCCTATGTCCAGCAGTGGACGTCTTTCGGCTGAAATGATGATGAATGATTATAAAATACTAAAAAGTAATCTGCTATCTTTCTGCACTAATATTACTAATTCATTCAATACAATTCCTTGAAATCAACTTATATAACATACAAAATGTGTAATTTTACCGGTGGCACCCTAATTGCGTAACTACCACACATTCAATCACAATCTGACTGAAGGATATTGCTAATACATTGCTTCTTATGTTGGAAAAAATTGTCTGCTCAACTACGTAAATAACGCAATAAATGTTGTTAAACTGTCAAAATAAAATCCATTGCTACTACGAGTATGTGTAATGCAATTACCGCTCTGCGCTGATGTAGTGATTGGCTTCCTATTTTGGTACCCTGTAAGAAAACATACAAAGTAAGAAAGCACTAAAATAATTTTATAACTTAGATAAGTTACCAGACCTGGGACACAAACAATATAAACTGAAAACTTACTTAATTTTAACTTAGATGGCTCGAATACCCGAATTAAGTTCATGTCTGAATTAACATAAGGTTACGACTCAGGATTAAGTTACGTTTAAGTTACCACTAACTTGGAGAGTCTGCAGGTTTCTGTTAATTACTTAATTTGCCTAAGTTTAACCTAAGTTTAGCTACCTGATCCAAGTAGGATTTATGTTCCAAAGTTGGCTTACTTTTGCAATGAATGCAGTTGTTGCACTAATTAGAAATCTATAAATACCTAGATGTTTGTTGGTTTATACAAAGATATAAATATGTCTAGATAGACAGGCAAAGCTGTGAACTCGTAGAAAAAAATTGCGTCCAACAGTTGGCCGCAAAATCCACCCACACTAGAATAACACAATGACAGCACAATGACGTGGCACGAGTGTAAGACGTAGTTGTCACTCACACCAGCTTATCAAAGTTGGCCTGTTGATTTAGTTCTTTTGCAGCGCGATACTTTATCTAGACATCATCATCATTCAGCCGAAAGGCTGCACTGCTGGACATAGGCCTCCCCCAAAAGGGGGGGGGGTTTCCATAATGGTTTGCTATTTAGACATAAAAATAATCAAAGGGTATTATGAAATATTGTATTTTCTGTTTCCGACAATTGACTACTCAAATTGTGTTTTATATGACTAGTAATTTTTGGCTCTGTAAGACTCGTAGGAAAGAAAACGTTTTCAATAAAAACATGTTAAGTCAGAGAATAAATTGTTAAGCTATTTGACTACCAACTTAAATTGTTCGTATAATCAAATTACAAAAGACTGATACTGTCATTAAGTGACAGTTATATAAAGTGGCTATATCTCGGCAAATTGACGTAGGGTGTTAATTTCCTTAACAATTCATTTCTCTTACTGTATGATTAAACCATGAATCATGACTGTGTCAATTATTAGAGGTTGTAAGTCAGAGATTGCTGATTGCAGAAAGTCTGCTCGAGGCACTTATATTTTCTTTTTATTTAAGTCTGATAGACAAAAAAGAACAAGAGAGAAGAAAAAAACCTAGACAAGTAAGAGTACTTTATCCATCTATTATTCAAGTACATGTTCCTCATATGACCTGCTGGCGTGTTTTTTTGTTAAAAAACTGGGAAAGACTTAAGTTATTAATTTATTGCTTGATCCTACGGCCTTCAGTCGTTTCTTACGACACCCTCGGGAGCTATTATATTGGCACGTTTTCCACCTACGGTTATCCGGCTGATTTATTATTAATTTTGTTATTATCTTTTCAGATAAGCAGTCGCTCCATGTACAATACTGGTATTCAGCTGCATCCGATTAGACTGAAAGCCGACCCAACATAGTTGGGGAAAGGCTACACAAATGATAATTACCTTTGGAATTGAAAAGCAATCCATTAATAGACAAACGGCAGTTTCGGAATCCCTATTCCATTTAATCTGTTGTCGAATTTAATTTCAACTAATACTGAGGTTTATTTTTAAATACTAAAGTTTATTTTTACTTTAGTAAAGTAATCACAACATTCAAAACTTCCAGAACCTATTATTAGAATGTAGTTACTCAAAAATAATGTGTACTTCTAACTTATAGATTAACATGGATAGATAGAAAGATAGAATACTCTGTATTATGTACACCAAAAACATTACAGATATAAATGTAGAAATTTTACTTAGGGTGACACAATGGGCGGAATTATCGCTAACACCCATCTTTTAAGGACAACCTTTAGATGGATTAAAGAGAGACAGTACTTCAGGTAGTCTGTGGTATATCATTTACATAATTATATGATGGATTAGATGGATAAGTAAAATATGTTTTAAGCATGTATTTATTGTATATAAGGTGTATCTATTCAGAGGAGCTTGTGGCTAAATAATAACAGCCGCACGGGTCGATCGATCAGGTTAAGCTACGCTTGCTGCGGTTGGTCCGTGGATGGGTTACCATCTGTTCATACCAAGATTCCTCCGTGCCTCGGAAAGCACGTTAAGCCGTTGGTCCCGGCTGTCATTTGTAGATCTTTGACAGTTGTTACGGGTCGTCAGAAGCCCAAAAGTCTGACAACCAGTCTTACCAAGGGATATCGTGTTACCCAGTATCTGGGTTGTGGAGGTCAGATAGGCAGTCGCTCCATGTAAAATACTGGTATTGAGCTGCATCCGGTTAGACTGGAAGCCGACCCCAACATAGTTGGGAAAAGGCTAGGCAGATGATGATGAAGGTGTATCTATTCATACACGAAACCTCTTAAGGGGTCATTGTACTCATCATTATGAACAACTTTTATTTTAAAAAATCTGCTGTTCCCTATACTTATGTTCGGTTAACTCGTCAAAATGTAGGGAACAGCTGATTTTTTTTTCGCGATTTCAACTTTGGTCCCATAGTAAAAGTATTTATTTTAGGTTCATAAGATGTTGATGGGATGTTGGCGGGACATAGCAGACTTACCTGTAACTAACGCATAGTTTCAGGTAAGTCTGCTATGTCCCGCCATTGACGCATACACAATTAATAGTATTCGTTCGGTACATAGTTCAAATGCAATAATAACCATGAAAAGAGAGCAAAGAAAGATTTAAAAAAAACGAGCGAGTCTTACAGTAGTCGCATAATAATTATGATGTGTAACATCAGGGGGCCGATCGCGCTAATTTTGAACGTTAATACCAAAACTAAACCACAACCAAAACGTTACGTTAGACACATTTCGTATCACGCTAATCATTTCAACGGAAACGATTTAGCTTTACGTTGGAGGAACGATCGATCGAACAATATTCTCACAAAAAAAAGCGCGATACTGTTTCTTACACCAGCTAAACCAAAACTAAACTAAAACCAAAAACGTTCCGTTCGAACGGTAATTACGTTGAGAAATAGCGCGATCGGCCCCCTGATATCTCACCTTGGTAATAAGTAACTGAGCAGCGACAGAGATTAACTTCAAAATGTATAAAAGCTAAATACTGAATTATTTATTAGAATAATTATTCATTACTAGGTTCACCTCCCTCGGGCTGCCTCGTCTAGTGGTCGCAAGCGCGACTGTTGAGCATGAGGTCCTGGGTTCGATTCCCAGGTCGGGCAAACTGATATTGGAATTTTCCATTAGGAATTTCTCAGTGGCAGCCCGGAGTCGGGATTTGTGCCCGGTTGATGGCAATAGGCTCGCCCCCTATTACATGGGACTTAAACATAACTGGAAAAATGTGGGTGTACTATAGGTACACATCTGCCTAACCCTTCGGGGATTACAGGCATGATGTTATGTGTGTGTGTACTAGGTCGACCCACTGGTCAAAATTCGACCCCCTCTACTTACAATCTATATAGTACTTACTAATTCCATGCTATTATAAAGTACTTACTAATTCCATGCAATTAAAAAGTACTTAATTATTCCATGCTCAAGCTCTCACTTCCTATTACACACTTCCAGCCCTTTTCACGAAATCACTCACTCAGAAAGCGAGAGACAGAAGCACGAGGAAAGATATTACACATAAAAAACATATTCAAGTAGAGAGATAGTGTTACACTAGTTAGGTAAGTAACTCGTCTAACTAGGAGTACCTCCCTAGAAACAAAAACGTTCCTTTACTAAAAAGGCCCCTTTACCTTTTCTAAAATCACGTTAAAGATCGAATTTCGAAGGCCTCGCTTCATAAAAAAAAAACAGAATCATTTTGTAAATCCTGTAAATGTAACGAAAAGATTTTTATCTCGATTGACTATTCATCGGAGGGAATGAAGCTATTCAGGATGTTGCGTACCTTTTTTCAGCGAATACATAATGTTAGATATCCGTTTCCGTCAGCGGGAGCGTCCCAGGTGTAAGCGATACCATTGAATGTGTTTAATAATATATGTTGATTTACTTTACATTTTAAATTAAGGGATTAAATCACCTTTTCGCTTTCTGTATCTTCTACACGTGCAGCCTGTGGGTTAGACATACGCAGAGGGCCTGCAACGTTCTTCGAGTACAGTACAATAAGGCTTTTGGGGTGCTGTTGGGGCTCCCGCGGTTCTGTAGCGCATCGGGCATGTTTGCTGAAGCACATACAGATAGCTTTCAAGCTATTATGCGAAAAGGAATAGCATCCCTGATGCGAAGGATTCGGGGGAGCACCAACAGCATTTTAAAGGTAATTGTTAATAAGCCTGATTGCCCGTTCCTGGGACACTGGACCTGTATGCACAGCTGCAGGTCTGGTGCAGCAGGAAACGGACATAGTTATAGGTATTTGAATTAGTTTTATTTTTGTTTTAAGGAGAAATGTTACTAACATAGTTTTATAAGTGTTACTAACAACAATATGAATCATTTCTGTTCGAACTAAATAAATAAATAAAAACAAAAATTATTTATTTAAACTAGGCTAAGAATCAGCACTTACAAAACGTCAAAATTACATAAGTCATTCTCTCAAAAACGCCCACCCTTCACCACTTCCTAGTGCTTTAGCTGGGACGAAGTGGCGCAACAAACTCCCCAGCAGCACAGCTGTCTGTTCAGTTAGAATAACTTGATTCTGTACTAAATTCTTATTCCTTCTCTCTCCATGCTGTAAGATTATGGAACTCACTTCCACCTAGAATTCGAGATTTAAAAACTGTTTCTCTATTCAAATATCGAGTAAAAGAGCGTTTACCTTTCCTGTCAACTGTCGGTATTTTTATATATACCTATGTCTATATATGCTTTATGTATTTATGTATATGATAATTTTTGGGTTATACGTGTAGGTATATTTAATATTTTAGTTTTAGACTTCGCATTGTCATATTTTCCTCTTCGTGTTCTCACATACTATATCTACATTTCATTTTAATTTCTCCTTTCGCAGGTCTGCTTTAATAAAGGTCTGCTTTAAGAAACTAGCTGCACCCCGCGGTTTCACCCGCCTTAGTCTTGATTCCGTGGGATAATCGGGACTAAAATAGTCTATATGTTAATCCAGGGTATCAGCTACCTTCACAGAAAATGGCGGCCAACGCCAAGGAATCATGTAGTTCATGCCGATTCAAGATAAGAAAACGAAAACAAAATGCTGTCACAAAATAAAAAGAAAGGAAAGAAAGAAAATTTGTTTATTCTGCACAAACAAGACACACTTTACAAAAATAAAAAATAAAATAAAAATTGACAAAAACACTCACTCTAATATAATGTAGCCAATTACAATCATATTTTAAGACTGTGATGTAAATATTATACAGATATAAAAATAAGAAAAAAATAGCTAAAAGCCTAGTATTCAAAACCTTAAAAGTTTGACAATGTTGTCCATTGCTTGATGTCAGTGTCAGGGCTTAAAATCTAATCAGAGTGCGAGCTACGCCGTGCTACGCCCGTAGCAAGGCACGTAATACTTGCCCACCACTGCGCTGAAAGGCGCGTAGTAGTTGCCCACACAGCGTAGCATCGGATCACTTCTACCCATAATGTAGACTTATAGCGATCGCATAGCTATTGAGCTTCATTAGCCAAATGTTTGTCCAATCTTCCGTTTCATTTGTGATGTGTAAAAGGGCACGAGCGTAGATACGGTGAGTTGTTTGACAATGTTCAAACTATTTCGTACTTATGAAGGTTTAAGCCAGATCTGCAGCTGTAGCTCGCGAAATTCTTTTCTTACCATTGAATGACTTTCTCATGAAATCATGACATTGCGGAACAAATCTAACTTAAAGAGAATGTATTAATGATTTTAATAATAATAATATCTGTTATAGTCGCGAATCATATTTTGACCAAGATACAACTGACACTTTCACACGCTACAGTTATGTTGCGAGATAAGCGAGTAGGTTTATGTATTGTCTTTTGTTTGGTTGTAAAGGAATTTGCTGATTGTTTCATGTGTCCAAATGTAGCAGTAACCTTTGTGTAGGCTGAGCTGTCAACTAAGGTACCTACACCATAAAAACAATCAAAAAAGCACTATGAAAATTTATTCCAGTTATCTAGCTTAGTTTCCTTAAGAAATCCTCAGAGCCGGCTTTTTGAAAGCTGGCTAAATGATAAATGTTTTTTATTTCTGTAAGTAGGTTTGTACAAACACTTTTACACGTCAGTCATATTTTTAAAACTAGATGAGGTCGGCGTTTCCTATCTGACTACTCTGAGAAGAAAGGCCGAAACAAACTCAGAGGTCACAGTCTCTTTTAAAGCCCAGACATAATCTTGGTCAGATCATGTGAAGGCCATGTAGATTGGTTTCTGAAATGGTCTTTTGAGGAAAGAACCACACAGATTGAGTGGACCTGACCAGTCAGTGCACGCATTTGTCAGTAATCGTGCAGCTCTACTCGGCTATCAGTTTTCTATACAAGCAATGCTCATGATTACAACTTGTATAACACTACGCATGGCCTATCAGTGATACAGTACGCCAGATTAAATTCCTTGCTGTTTATAAAATAAAAGAAACAAATAGCGCGCCAGCTGGTCATTTTCAAACTCTGTCAAGGAAAAGTTTGAGGCCAAGGCGTAAATGTGTCCCAAGTTTGTTTTGCTTTTTGCCTCGGTTTCAACAAAAAATTCTTACATTTTCTATATCCTGCCAGACATAAAAATACTGTGCTGAAATCATGGGCAAACAAAAGTGTCAGTTGAAAAGTTCAGTAGCAGGCTGTATTACATTCAATAGGACCTACCTATCTAGCACCAGAAAAAATACTTAAGTACAAGAGAGTTAAGGCAATAGCTTAGTGCCATTCGAATCATTAGCATGCAAATAAACGTGTAGTCTTTGAGTGCATAAACTGACTAGTAAAAAAACGTTCTTATATTGATGGAAAATGTAATGTGAAGTTTATTTTTAATTTATTTTTATTATTTATTTATTTATGTATACTGTCTTAATTGGCTAAGTAATAACAGCCACACGGGTCAATCGATCAGGTTAAGCAACGTTTGCCGGAGTTGGTCCGTGGATGGGTGACCATCTTTACATACCCAGGGTCGGCTTCCAGTCTAACCGGATGCAGCTGAATACTAGTATTTTACATGGAGCGACTGCCTGTCTGACCTCTACAACCCAGTAACTGGGTAATACAATACCCCTTGGTAAGACTGGTTTTCAGACTTTTGGGGTTCTGACGACCCGTAACGACTGTCTCCATAAAATACGGATGTAAAAGTGCGCACACAATAAATCAGGTTTATTGCTCAAAGTTAGTGAGGCATTACCAGAAGTTTGCGATCTTTGTGTAAAAAATATGTTATGTTGCTCCTGGAGATATACAAGCTGAGATAAAGAAGTTTCAATGCGAGCTGTTACTTCGAAATATGGGATACCAATATGGGTAATTTTCCCACGGTAAGGGAGTCCTCTTGTTAATAAAAAGAACAACTCATGATCTGCCTAGCCTTTTCCCAACTATATTGGGGTCGGCTTCCAGTCTAACCGGATGCAGCTGAATACCAGTATTTTACATGCAGTGACTCCCTATCTGACCTCCACGACCCACTTACTGGGTACGATACTCCTTGGTAAGACTAGCTGTCCGACTTTTGGAGTTGTTATTGTATATTCCGTCATAAAAAATTACATTAGATCTTAGGTCAATTTTCGATGACGGAATATACCTATACAATGAGCAAACGTGGTTACGAGGGCTGCACTAAAAGTATCGGGAATGGAATATTTCCACTGTTCCTGTCATATTAAAATCTTTTTAATTGAAAACTCCTTGGTTTTAAAAATCGAATACCATTTATTTATTTAAAAAAAGATTCTCGGTCTTGTCACAAGGTTTTGTCAAACTTGTTTAGTCGTTGAGAAAATGGAATTGACTCGAGAAAATTCAAGAGCGATGATTTATTATGACTTTCGAACTGGTTTAACACAAAAACAGTGTGTTGACCGGATGATTTCTGCATTTGGTGATGAAGCCCCATCCAAAACCATAATTTATCGCTGGTTTGCTGAATTTCAACGTGGACGTGTCAAGCTCAGTGATGATCCCCGTCAAGGTCGTCCAAAAACTGCAGTCACCCAAGAAAACGTTGATGCTGTGCGTAAGCTGATTGAGGAAGATCGACATGTGACATACCGCGAAATTCAGGCAATTTTAGACATTGGCATGAGTCAAATACAAATAATCTTGCATGAACAATTAGGTGTAAAAAAGTTGTTTTCCCGATGGATACCGCATTCGCTCTGTGAAGAGCAAAAAGCGGCTCGCGTTACTTGGTGCGTCAGAACTCTCGAAAGATTCCACGCAGGATCCTCAAATGCTGTATACAACATTGTATCAGGTAACGAATCCTGGATATACGCGTACGAACCCGAAACAAAAAACCAGTCACGAGTTTGGGTGTTCGAAAATGAGTTAAAGCCAACAAAAATTGTTCGTTCACGGAGTGTTGCAAAAAAAATGGTGGCCACGTTTGTCTCCAAAACCGGCCATGTTACGACTATTCCTCTTGAGGGACAAAGAACGGTTAATGCAGAATGGTATGCTAGCATTTGTTTGCCACAGGTCGTTTCTGAACTCCGTAAAGAGAACTGCAACCACCGCATCATCCTCCATCACGATAATGCGAGTTCTCACACCGCGCACAGAACAAAAGAGTTTTAGAGCAAGAAAACATAGAATTATTAGACCATCCGCCGTACAGCCCCGACCTAAGCCCTAATGATTTCTATACTTTCCCTAAAATAAAGAATAAATTACGTGGACAGAGATTTTCATCACCTGAAGAAGCTGTGGACGCCTACGAAACGGCCATTTTGGAGACCCCAACTTCCGAATGGAATGGTTGCTTCAATGATTGGTTCCATCGTATGGAAAAATGTGTCAAATTTCGCGGAGAATACTTCGAAAACCAATAAATACATTTTTAAATAGTAATGTTGCATCACTTCCTTGATTCCCGAAATTTTCAGTGCCGCCCTCGTATAATCACTCAACATTGTGTCAAGCTACCAACGTCATTTAGATTCCACAAAAACGTCAAACACGATAAAACTAAAACGTCCCCAACACGGCTCCACAATGGAATTCCAAAGGTTTTTTGCGCGAAATCCGTTTAAAACGTACGGGCTTTGAAATCGGATTCAGTTATGGAATTCCGGCAGATTGTAACAAACGAATTCCGGTAGTTGTACAATGTACGTGGTTCATGTTAGGATGAGGTTTCTGGTCCGGAGTTAGCGAGTTTGCAACGGGAATGTGACACATTGCGAAAGTATGGCAGAACTATGATATTATTGTTGAGTTGTAGATGTGGGCGTGTTTTATGATCCTGATGAGATGGGATTTAAATCAAGCGTTTTCAAAATATTGAGGCGGAATCAGCAATGATTATCATGCTTGCCCACTGTTGCCTTTTTAAGCTACTTCACGACGGCAAAGACAGGGTTATTGCAATTTTTTTGATGGTGTTTTTATTCGGTTGTGTTTTATGTAAGCCATACAAGCTACGCAACGTAGCGTGTTTGCCACAGAGGTCTGCCGATTGCTTCTCTATTTACAAGACGATGTCACTCGAAATAATTGATTTCGATTGTGCACCCTTTCACCTGTTCAGGTTCAAAAATTTCACAGGGGGCCTAAAATGGACGCTTTGGCAGAATCATAATATGATCTGCGTACAATTCGTATCCCGCAATTCATCTGTTTGACAGTTTTGTATGGAGTTTCGTAAAATGGTCCACAATATTATGAATTGCTTTAATGAAGTCTAATGTCAAATAGCAGCTGCCAAACAGATGTATTGCGGGATGTGTGAATTGTACGCAGAGCCATTGTGCCAAAGCGTACATTTTAGGCCCCCAGGTCTTTTCCAACACACGCTCTGTGCAGGCATTCCTGCACAGGTAGACCTCCGGTAGTGAGGGACCGTAGTGTATATGGCATTAGATTAACTGAGAGATTACATGACGCTGTGAAATTGATGTCAACACGACAAATTGCTGATGTGATTTGCTCGCTAAAATTAACCATGAGTCAAGTACGTAACAATCTCGTTTGGCATTTCCTTTTAATACGGTAAAAAAAAAAACAAGCACTAAAATGTTAACCATAATGAAAACAAACTTAAAATATTGAATTAATAGGAAAACGTAATTAATTTGGAACTGGTGAAGAATCGTGTTTCTGTCCGTGACAACATGCATAATTGACGAAACGGATTTAAAGTCGAGTACAAATTAATTTTGGAAAATATTGTATCGAGGTTTATTGCCAGTTAATACAGAGAGAGATTATTAAGAGGAAAATGAAGATAAGTTAATTATTGGAATTGACTATAAATGTGGTAATTACTACCTATGGCTTTCAAAGTTGTGTTCAATTTAGAAAATTCAATTAGAATTTGAAAATTTTGAAGCATTATTGATTACAAAATTGAGGTTCTTGATTAAATAATAACGAGCTTTTGAACTGTTACTACACACCAAGAACTATGTAAAAAGTGAAGAAGTAAACTATTTTTAACTATCTGCAGTGTTAAGTCGAAAATTTTTAATAAACAATTTGACAAGCAACTAACCAATTTTTAACAAATTACTGCCAGCAAGCAGTGTTGTTGCTTTCCAGTTTTATTAGTTGTGTGAAGATGATTTTGAAGACACATGATTTTCAGCCAAGTATATCTCACCGGCTATTGAAAACAAAAGACTATCTTCAAGACTGCAGAACAAAGAGAAAATAATTTGATAACTTCTACAATCCACAACAATTCAAACTTGAACGTTGCTCCTTATAATTATAATCCTATAAATATTCAAGATTTTAAAACCTTAACTTGTAAAGTATTTCTGGGAAAGTGAGTTCAAAATGGTTGCTATTCATAATTGTTTATTTTAGATCATTCGTCGGGATTCATTGTTTTATTTTCTTCAGAAAGTTTTATTGCTAAACGTCGGTCAAGTGGGATTGTTTTTGCATTGTTGGTTCTCTGTCTGTGAGAACTTTGGAATCTTTTTTTAGCTAAGTTTGCTTCGCTATATAGTTTTTGCTTTGAAGGTTTGTGCTATTGGAAAGCATTTAAGCTTACTGACGTTTGAATTGCATTTTGCATATAGTTTTTACTACTCGGTTCAGGGCCGCTAAACGCCTATTTACGTCAATACAGTAAACGTATAATAATAACGTATAATACAGTAACGTATAATAAACGTATAATACAGTAAAAGTTTCTATTGTGTCTGGTACAGAGTCCTTGAGCTGCTACGGGGCAATAGTAACTGAGTCTTTTGATGGCCATTCCGATACACTTTGTCCAGTTAGTTGTCTCAAGACTAAGACAACATGTTTTATAGGTACAGGGTGTTTGAAGTAGTGCAAATTAATTCCAAGACCAGCATCAAAAAATTTGCTAAAATAGTCCGCTTCCCGGTGAAGTCTTAATGAGTGCATATGTGTGTTGAAGAGTGAAATGAATAGCTACAAAAAAACAAAGGCATCGTTACGCGGTGACCTTTCACGTACATACAGTTCAAATCTTCCAAATCTACCAAATCTTCTCAGAAATGCCGTTAAAGGGTTATTCACCTTTGTCGGATTAACCCTAAAAATAATTCTCGGTCTTTCGACAATTAACATAAAATTCGCAACGCTTTCATCGACAACTCCTCCTCTGCTTTATGACTTAAAAAAAAAGCATCAGCATTTCGTTAATTTCACTTTTGTCTGCGCGAAAAAAAATCAGCTTTCTCGTAGAAAATATTAAATACTAAGGAGATGTAGGTATTAAACATTTTAGCTTTGAAACAAGAGTTGGGTTTTGTTCTTTTAATGTTGTATTGTTAGTGAGATTGGTTATTCTTTTAGTTAGGAGCAGTCGGGTAAATGAACAGGTTAAGAGGAGGCTCCCTATTTTTATGCTAATTTGCATGGATATTCTGAAACAGTCACACATACAAGCAAAATGAAACTTTAGTATATATGTATATGATTTATTGGGTCTTTTTCTTTCCAAGACAGTTACGTAATTGTAATATTTTCTCTCAATAATTTTTTTATTCGAAAATCATGTGTTTTTTAAGGATAATTATAAAAAATAAATAAGATTGCTTTTATGTCTAAAATAAATATTCACAGCAAGAAAATATAGTTTATTATCCTGACACAGGATATTTATTCTCTAGATCAATTATTACTTTAGTTATAAACGAAATAAGAATTGTGACTTACGCTATTTAGTTTCGTGCTCGAACACGATCAAAGAGCGCACGCGATATTCAACTTTATTACTGATTTATTACGCGACGTCCTGCGTGAGCGGTCTAGACGCGAGCGCGGCGCGGCGCGGTGCGGCGCGAAAAAAACAAACAGTCGAAACCTATTGAAGTGGCCTACGTGACCATACGCAAGTGGGGTGCGGTGCGGTGCGGCGCGAAATGAAGCGAACGCGATCAGTTGGCTTCGTTTAGGTCATAACGGAGTGGCGTAGCGAAGGGCTTGCGTTCGAAATTTGATTTAGACTGCCTGCTCCTAAGTACTAACATAACATAACACCAACATTGTAGGTACACTTAGTTCGCAATAAACGTTTTGAATTTGAAGTTAAGTGTAATATATTGTGATGTGGGTACTCGATAATAAATCAGTCTCGCATGAACTGTCTTTGTATTAGCATCGATATTCCACAGGGCGACGAGTAATTATAAAAAAAGCCAAGTGCGAGTCGGACTCGCGCACGAAGGGTTTCGTACCAATATCTATAAAAATGGCAAAAAAATCACGTTTGTTTGTATGGGACCCTTAAATATTTGTTTTATTTTAATTTAATTATTTATTTTTAAAGTGAATATATAACTAAATATTCTGTGAATATTTCAAGCGTCTACCTGTTGCCGTTATAAATATCGAGCAAAAAAATTAGTATTCATTATTTAGTATTTGTTGTTATAGCGGCATCAGAAATACATCATCTGTGAAAATTTCAACTGTCTAACTATCACGGTTCATGAGATACAACCTGGTGACAGACGGACAGACAGACAGACAAACGGCGCGGAACCTTAGTAATAGGGTTCCCGTTTTACCCTTTGGGTACGGAACCCTATAAAACATATCAAGATGCCGATCGGGAAAATACACGTATTTGATCTGGATGGAGTTGGAAACTGGCCAGCTTATGTGCGTTTAGTGGAACAATTTATTTTGTTAAACGACATAAAAGGTAACCTACGCGTGGCCACGCTAATGACGCACGTCGGAGCCAGTCCCGTACGGTATATCGAATTACCCTTGAACGATATAACTGTCTACAGAAAGCATGGTTCACCGACGAACGGTAATACGAGGAAACTATTAGTCGATACCATTATTTAGCGACAGCACGTTTCGCCGAATAACGCTACATAGAATGAATGGTTGGCCGATACCAAGATTTGCCGATGTCATGGTTCGCCGGAACACGCTTGAACTAAATAATCCTTTATCTATATATATGTGTGTGACAAGTGCAAAGTGAAGGGCCACTTGGGGTCCGTATATGATAAAAAAGAAGTGAGTGCGGGCAGGTCTGGTTCTAAGTATCAAAACTACATGGAAACTGAATCATCGGAGTCTGGAGGTGAGGAGTTCGAAGGACTGTATCCTATTAAAGGTCAGTCAGTACAAAATGTAAAAGACGGTCCATATAATTGTGAACTCATTGTCGAAAATCAAAATGTGTTATTTGAAATCGACACGGGCAGCGAAATATCGGGCGGTATCTAAATCATTTTACGATCAACATCTTTCTACTTTACCGATTGAAAAAGATAGCATTAAATTACAATCATATACAGGTGTCTCAATAATACCGATAGGCCGGGTCTTGGTGCGAGTCAGGTATGCAGACGTAAAGGACGCCATATTGTTGCCATTGTTTATTATTGAACTCGGCGGACCTCCGCTTTATTGGGCGCACCTGGATGCGCGTACTTAAATTAAAGTCAATAGATTTATTTCAACTAAAAGTAGATATTGATCTTGTTGTTTTGGAATTGAAACAAGAATTTCTAGAGGTGTTTACAGAAAAATAGGTACTTATAAACATAAGTCATCACTGTACTTGACGCCGGTATTTTGCAAGTCTCGTCCCCTACCACTTGCGCTGCGCGTGCCAGTGGAAAAAGAACTTAAACGCTTACAAGATGAAGGTATAATTTAAAAAGTAGACAGATCCGATTATGGAACTCCTATTGTGCCAATTATTAAGCCGGACGGTTCTATTCGTTTATGCGGTGATTTAAAGTGCCCGTGAATAAAATATTAAAAGATTTTCATTTTCCATTGCCAAAAATAGAAGAGTTATTTGCAACGCTAAGTGGTGGGGGGCAATATAGTAAATTAGATTTTAAAAATGCATTTACGCAACTTGAATTATCAGAAAACTCACAACCACTGACAGCGATCATAACACATGTAGGGACGTTTGTATATCGCAGGGCTCCTTTCGGACTTAAGTGCTTACCAGAAAAGTTTCAAAAAAATTGTTTTCGATACGTTAAATGGTCTAGAGTATGTGGTAGCCTTTATTGATGACATTTGTGTGAGTGGCAGGAATAAATGTCATCATTTAGAAAACGTAAGGGCTGTGTTAACTAGATTAGGAGATGCTGGTTTAACAATAAAGTTTACTAAATGCGAGTTTCTAAAAGATGAAGTTTGTTACTTGGGTAACAGAATTAACAAACACGGTATTCATACAGATACATCAAAAGTCAATGCCATAACGAAAATGCCCCAGAAAATGTGACTCAGTTAAGAGCATTATTGGGTTTCATAAATTATTATGCACGATACCCAATCTAAGTATGATTTTACATCCACTTCACGTTCTTTTAAAATAGGCAGTAAAATGGGCGTGGTCGGAGAGCTGCAATGCCGCTTTTGAGGAGATCAAGGTAAGATTGACGAGTGACCCGGTACTGGCTCACTACTCGCCGGCGCTGCCACTGGTGCTGGCTGTGGACAGCAGCGCGTACGGCCTGGGCGCCGTGCTGGTGCAGCGCCGCCCCGACAGCGGCGAGCGCCTCGTGTGCTGCGCCTCGCGCACGCTCAACGACGCGACGCCGAGCGTCGCTACAGCCAGGTAGATAAGGAAGCGCTGGCCATTGTGTACGAAGTTACGAGGCACCATCAATATCTCTTTGGTAAGCATGTCACGTTACGGAGCGATCATAAAGCATTAAGCTATATATTCGGGCCTAAAAAGGGTATACCGCAAACTACAGCCAGTCGCTTACAGAGATATGCTGTGCGCCTGGCGGGTTATGATTTAAACATCGTGTATGTAAAATCACAAATGAATAGCAATGCAGATGGGTTATCACGATTATCTTTGGCAAAAACAAAGGTGGAGGACCAGGACGACACGGCATAATTATCTACATTTTGTTGAGGACAGTTTTCCTCTTAGCCACAAAGACGTAGCACAGCTACAAAAGATAAAATTTTATGTAAAGTGTACGGTTACATAATGAGTGGATGGCCACTCATAGGTGATACTGAAGACGAGAAGGCAAATTTCATCGACGTGAAAATCTACATATAGGTCACGCGTGTATAGTTTGGGGATACAGGATAGTGGTGCCGGAGCAGCTGCGGGCACAGATCTTGGAGGAAGTGCACGCGGGGCACGTGGGCGTCGTGCGCATGAAGAGCATCGCGCGCGGTTACGTATGGTGGCCGCGCCTGGACGCCGACATTGAGGCGCGCGCCGTCTCCTGTGCCGCCTACCGGGCGCAGCTGGACGCGCCGCCACGACTCACTCCTGTACCGTATGTATGGCCTTCAGAACCTTGGACGAGACTTCATATTGATTTTCTACAATACCAAGCTAAATATTACTTTTTTATACTAGACTCGCACTCTCTAAATGGATCGAAGTATTTCTGATGGGGACCGGTACATCGGCTAACTTAGTATCAATCAGATTAAGAGAATGCTTCAGCCGATTTGGGCTGCCAAAGTGCTTGGTGAGTGACGGGGTCCGCCATTTCGATCCGAGGAACTTGAGTTATTTTTAACCCACAACGGCATCAAACACATTCTAATAGCCCCTTACCATCCATCGAGCAACGGTGCCGCTGAGAACGCCGTAAAAACAGTAAAGAAAGTAATTAAAAAAGCGGCATCTGAAGGTGAGAACATCGAGCGACCAATAATCAATTTTCTATTAGTATATAGAAGCAGTACACACTCAAGCACACAGCGCGAGCCAGCTGTGGCACTGCTGGGACGGAGGCTGCGCCTCGGCAAGGTACAAACAGACAACCAACTTGGTGATCGAGTGCCGTTTCGAGACCACTCGAGAAACAATCCCAAGTGGATGGAAAGAGAGGTCTCCGAGCGCACCGGAGCAGTGCCGTATAAGGTAAAATCAGACCAGGGGGCGTACACCGAAAACGGAGAAACACACAGTATTCTAAACCCATTATCACAGATACTGCTAATCAAACAGAAAACACTGAAAAATAAACATGGGAGTCTGCACCTAACTCACCGATGACGTCATCACTTCAGACTACACATTACTCGCTCGTCATACATGAGACTCAAACCGATTACGCTGTTGAACCGTCAACTTCCGGGGATTGGGTCAATAATAGACTTAGAAACAGAAACATTATCAATATTGACTAATCCATGTTTTAAAGACTTGACGCACGTCTAAACGCTTGACGGCACGTCTGGCGCAGTGGTAAAGCGAATGACTGCTGCGCTGCGTGTCGCGGGGTCGATTCCCGCACGGAACAAATATTTGTATGACCTGCAAGTAGTTGTTCCGGGTCTGGCTGTTTGTGTACGTGAGTTTAAATGTTTGTAAACGCACCCACGATACAGGAGAAATTCCTAGTGTGGGGCAACGTTTAAAAAAAAAAAAAAAAATAGGTTTAATCCTGTGTATAAAAGCCGTGTTGGTGTTGGTGACTTAGTACTGTAGGTATAAGTTAAGTAATTTTTACTTGTAAGTTTTTTTTTTACTGATTAGTTGACCTTCTGATTAAGTCACAATGATCTTAACAGTTTATTAGTTTATAGATCGTAGTAGGTTAATGCAAATATTATTTTGTAGGCAGGTATTGACTGAAATCATCCTCGTTGGTCTAGTGGTTGCAACCGTTACTGCTGAGCATGAGGTCCTGGGTTCGATTCCCAGGTCGGGTAAAGCGTTATGGAGATTTTCCATTAGGAATTTCTCAGTAGCAGCCCGGAGTCAGGATTTGTGCCGGGTTGATGGCAATAGGCTCGCCCCCTATTACATGGGACTTAAACATAACTGGCGAAATGTGGGTGTACTATAGGTACACCTCTGCCTAACCCTTCGGGGAATACAGGCGTGACGTTGTGTTGTGTTGTTTTATTGACTGAAATGTACTCAATAACTTGCAACCTACCAAACTTCTAAAAAAGTAAGAGGTGTAGGTATACTTATGTCGAAGCATGCAGGAGTATGAATACCTTTTATTGTAACACTAACATAGTTATGTTTATTTTTAGTTAAGATTAGTTAAAATTTAAAATTTTGTTGTTTACTGTATTTATTTCTTGTGAGGGAGGAAATGTAATATATTGTGATGTGGGTACACGACAATAAAATAGTCTCGTATGAACTGTCTTTGTATTTGCATCGATATTCCCTACAGTTAGTACCCTGATAGTACCTACACAAGTACTGCCAACATTACGAATGAAAATGACAGGACTGTACGAGCACTTGCTTGTGTAGAGATGAAAAAAAAGGGATCTTGCTGACTTCTTGATAAGTCATTTATATATTGTAAGTTTTTACATTAGGTCGGTCAGAAATGTAGTCAATAAAATTAGAAAAAAATCTGTATAAATTAGGCAAAAAAAATGCTATATTTTATTAAAATGCTATGCGAGCTAACTAAATTAGTGATTTAATTAATGGTACAAGTACGAAATCATTTAATAACAATTAGTTAACTTTTTCGTGAGTGTATTTGCTCTGTTGATACTCGTATCGCAGATAATTACTTTTCTTATCTTTATTTGGAACAAAAGAAAATACATTCAAATACAGAAATATAGTACACCCGGAACAGACATCCCGTAATAAGCTCCAACAACAACACATTCTACGAATTACTCTAAACATCAAAATCTTAGCTTGCTTAGATTAACAGAAAACTTGGTTCAACAACCTCAGGCTGTTCTCAGAAACTAGCCTGTTACGTCACGTACTTTAAGAACAACAATATCCTCTATAGATACAAGATGCAATCACGGGAAACCATCCTATCACCCGAAGACACGTACGCCCATAAGTTACGGGGCTTAAAGATTGAAGTATAGTTCCTCTAGTTAAACGTCGCTGGCTGGTCGCCAAGCGCCATCTTGTTTTACGGCGGGAAACTTTTGTTATTCTCCAGTGAATACTTCCTGTAAGGATTTTGGGATGAGACACCTGTGTGCTATCTCTGCGGAATACTATATATGGTGCCTGGTGTGGTTATGGTGTATTCTTTATGATATGACGAAGCTAAGTTAAGGTTTAGCTATGATTTGGATTTCAAACAAGTAAACCAAACATTACAATAAAAATAATACCTACTGTTTGCTATACGACCGATTAATGTAGAAACCTCAGCGTTTAATATATTATATTTTGTTAACTGTTATTTTTTCCGGTTACTTGCATAGTTTTTAATCAGCAGGCGGTACTTTTATGTATATTACATTGAGTACCCCTGTCACTAACGTTTTATAAGTTAAGCTTCAGTAAAGTTTTTAAGTGATCACGTAAGATTAACTGAACCAATTTCCTAAATTACCAAAAAATAACCAAACAAACGACGAAACCACTTAAAATTCAGTGCGCTTCGGTAGCAGGAACGTGAAGATGCATGCACCAGTGGACCGTAAGGACAATAAACCACCGCAGACATCCCATGAGCCACAAATCAGGCCCTGCACTGTACTGAGAAATGTAAAATGAAAATCCGAAGGTCCACACTTTCTTTCACTTCTCTTCTTCAACCCTCATCCACCCAATGCTGAGTCTACACAGCGCTACTGTACCCGATCTTGGGGCTCCTGCATCCAACCCTTGCTTGCTACTTTGGCCAGGTCGTAGGTCCACCTGGCTCGTGGCCTGCCTACGCTCCTATGGCTAGTTATGTGTTTAGGTTCACTAGTCCATGTAATTATCCAAGTAGTCTTTGACAGTAGGTGGCTTTCCGGCTAGGTGGAGAAAAGATCTTGGCGGGGTTGGCAGCAGCAGCTGGAAACGGCTGAGGTTCGAGGTGGCAAGCCTCTGGAGAACTTTGTCCGGCATTGTAGCAGCCAATTGATACACCCTTATCATCGAGGTTAAGCAGGAGGAGGTGAAGAGGTGACTTGTAATCAAGTGCTTGGAGTTTTTCCTCCTGCCAACTGTCTTCTGTAATTTATCAGTCACTGCATAATATCGTCATCATAATTCTCCTGCCCTCATCCCAATATATTTGTGGTCGGCGCAACATGTCTCTTTCTTCCATACTTCTCTATTAGTCGTCATTTCGGTAGTCACTCCCTTTCTAGCCATATCATCTTTCACACAGTCCATCCATCGTTTCTTTGGCTTCCCCTTCTCATATAGCTATCCACATTCATACTGAAAACTTTCCTGACGACATTTCCCTCATTCCTCCACATTCACTGCATATGCCGTAAAAGCAGGAATTGAAAACCGGTACGAATTTGGGTTCCAGTTCTTCATTTCGGTTCTTAAAAAGGTTCTTCTTTTCGGTATGGTTCCGGTTCAGGTTCCGGTTTGGTTCTGGTTCCAAAATACCGGTTCCAAATAATGGTTCCAATATACCGGTTATAAGGTTGTTATTATGTCATCAAATGCTACAGAAATACCTTATGCACTTGGTCTAAAGGACATGCCCAAAAACATACTGACAATGAAATAAAAATTTGCTAACAGAGCTATCGTCCTGCGTTGAGCGGCATCGTATGAACTCTTTCAGACCTGCTTTGAAGAAGAACCGGTAAAAGGTTTCAATTTAGGTTCCTGTTCCGGTTCGGATTCTAGTAACGGAACCACTTATTACCGGTATTTTATCGGTATTTTAGGAACCTTTTCAATCTTTGCGTAAAAGTATCGCGTTCAAGTATGTTTTCTATCGTTTGCTATTACAGTTGCCCAGCACAGCGGTCCACTGGCGTCATAAAATACGCAAAATATAATAAATATATATAAATAAATATTGATAAATCGACGTGTGTGGAAAAGGGAAAGGGAGGCCTGTGATCGATTTGTATACTTATTATTTACACCAACGACAGCCCCAATTTATGTCCAGACAAATCACTGTCCATTCCAAGGTTGCCTGGAATGGATCGCAGAAAGCGATAAGGCCGCTCATTGTTTTTTGTAGTATTTGATTTATTTTGTGTTATATATTTTTGTGGTATAAAATTAAAAAAAAAAAAAATCTAATTCAATTTAAAAGTGCCATCTCCCAAGTCACGATTCAAAAGTTCACAAGTTGACGCTCGTTCTTTTCACAACTGTGATTTGGGATCCGTGCGCTGGAATATCTATATAATCTGAACTAGGGAACTTATCATCTTTTGTGAGAAGTTGAACTTCTGCGACCAGTATGCTAGGTGTACAGGAAAAATAAAGTGCAGCAATAGTGTGAAAGTAAATTGAGATCGGGCGAGTGCCGTGCGGAGGCCATTAGTCAGCGTTGAATGGGACAGTCCGGGATCCGTTTTTATTGAAGCTGCGAAAATGTACCCTTCGGGTCTACTGGACTACGGACTTGGTGACGTCCAAATTTTAGGTCGGACAGAGCTGTCGTAAACCGGTGGATGTGTGTCATTTGAAGGAGACAGTGAAGTAAAGTGCGAAGCAATGTTTTTGATAAAAGTAAAAGATTGCATTTGTGTCTTCTAGGCGCTTTATAACCGACTTCAAAAAAGGGCGAGTGACTGCGGACCGATTTAAAAAAAAACATTAAAGAAAGCTCTCGCGGTGGTTTTAAATGAATTCTATTATGTTTGCTTTGGTAGTTTTTGAGTTAGATTCAATAACACATATTTAACCTACTCTGTGTATAAAACTTGATGTTATAAAACTTCCTGTTGTTTACATAGCAAGTAGTGGTATGCGAGCTAAAAGAGAAAACTAAAAAAGTTTTTTCACAAAAAAAAAACCGGTCAAGTGCGTGTCGGACCACGCACAATAAAGGGTTCCGTAGTTGGGATGAATTTATCCCAAAAACAAACTTAACATTGTTATCCCCTACATCGATAACGTCACGGTCAATTCTCCAACTGCAAATTTAAGTTGGTCGACTATTACTCCTTAACTTGTAAGGCCTACTTAGCAGTGATAGTTTTCCTTTTAATTTCGTTGTATGCTACTGCTGTGATTTTTTTCACATATCCTCAATCAACCATTTAGCGGGCAGGGGGGGGGGGGACACTTGACTCTAACATTAACACTTTAAAGCTTAATATTACCTACACAAAGGGATCCCTGAATCGAAAAATGGTTTGCACATACTCATAATATTTTTGAACGGCCTATCCAAAGATACACAGTATGAGATAGACGAGAAAAAAAATATCATCCGTTACGTGTTACGTGTAAGCGAGGTTTTTTTTCAAGATTTTATTTTACTACTTTGTCGGCGTCACTATCATGTACACCCATGGCAAATTACAGCTTTTTATTACTAAGAGTCTCTGAGCTCAGCCAGGGACGGACGGACGGACAGACAGACAGACAGACATACGGACATGGCGAAACTATAAGGGTTCCTTGTTGACTAGGGCACCCTAAAAATAACACCAGACTTTAAAAAGAAAACACTACAACGTGAAAAACTACTTTAATTTCGGAAGTCGGTGGGAAAAAACGAAAGTACAAAATCGAAGACAGAGCCTCGCCTAAGTTTATTTTATTTATTTATAAAGGTACACCAACAGCTTCACAGACACACAGCTTTAACATACTCACAATATTTTAGTCAAGTCACAATAATAAATACCTCCGAGCGGTGAACTGCTACAACAATAAATTATAAAATGAAATGCAATTGTTTCGCGGAACAAATATGAGTTTTTATTTACTTTGAATCTGCATTGTTTACCGAATAATTCACAGAAAACATTGATTAACGTTTAATTTATTAAAAGTAATTTTCATTTAACGAGTTCAGCGAAATAAATGATGTTTGATTTTCAATTATTTACAGTCAGTCGAATTTAACTTGTTGATATTTTATTATTGGAAATTCTCCATTTCCTAATGCTTTTGTTTGGTTATTTGACGCACGTCGTGATATTAATCTTTACTACAGATACTAATTTGAGCCTGTTTGTTTTAATGGTGTTCTAAACGTACCTAAAGCAAAGCATTTTCTCTCATACTATGAATAAAAGACGAGCATTTTTCAACAAAAATGTGCTCTGTGTATGATTTCAGACTATTTTCCAAGTTTTCTATCAATTAAATTTACTTTCTTATTGAAGCAAGTACTTAATAAAAAAGTATCTATACATGAATCAATCAATCTGCCTACCCTTTCCCGAACTATGTTGGGGTCGATTTCCAGTCTAACCGGGTGCAGTTGAATACCAGTATATAACATGGAGCGACCGCCTATCTGACGTAATACGATACCCGTTGGTTAGACTATTTGTCAGATTTTCGGGCTTCGGACGACCCCTAACGACTGTACAAAAGACCCACAAATGACAGCCGGGACCAACGGCTCAACGTGCTTTCCGAGGCACGGAGGAGTCTCGGTATGTTAAGATGGTCACCCATCCACGGACCAACCCCGGCAAGTGTAGCTTAACCTGATGGATCTACCCGTGCGGCTGTCATAGCCACGAGCTCCTCCGAAAAAGCGAAATTTATACATAATATATTATGACATTGAAATTGTCACATTGGTCGAGAACATACATGTTACATATTTTGAATTCGCAGTAGGTACATTGCTTTATGTATAAGCGCATCCGCAATGCGATGCTCATTTATTTTTAACTAGCGACCCGTCCCTGCTTTGCACAGGTACAGGTATTAAATACTGATAATGGTGACATGCCAGAATATCGAGATTTCAGTGCTTTATCCAAATTAATTATGAATGAATTATCTAAATTATGAAAACCGCATCAAAATCAGATGCGTAGTTTAGAACAACAAGACGGTCACTTAACATTATAATAAGTCTATATAATTAATAGATATAAAGAAACAAACAACACAAACAACAAAACAAAAATACAACAATCAATAAACAAGTAAAACAGTTAATATTCCCTGCTGAACATGGTCACACTAGTTCTTCCATCTGAGCCCTGCAAAGACTTGCGCGTTCTATTCAGCGTGCGAAGAAAAAAACAGTCGCATTGAATGTCTGCCGATACCTTGAGATAACAGTTTAAACTTACGACAGTGAATTGTTTTAGTAGGTACTTACTGAGCGTAGTTTTTAGAAGACAGTGATTAATTGTTATTTTAAGTTCGCTTTAGAGTAATTTCAGAGTTACTAATTCCATTTTTTATAGGACACTCATTAAGTCCTATCTCGATTTACAATTTTTCTTGTTTGTACTCTGTAAAGGACAATGACCAAATCACTATGGGAAGTGGTGCGTTTGGTTTTATACCGCGGCCATCGTTGAAATCCTAATCGATATTGGAAAAACCTATCACTTACAATTTTTTACAAATGCAGTTCGAGATGATATATTTAAACTTGAATTTTTATGTAAAAAATAAGCTCGTAGCTGTACAAACCTGCTTTTAGATTATAAGTAAGTAAAAAAAAAACTATATAACTCGGTTCAGACTGATGTTGGGTCATGTTACCGCTTAACTGGTGTTCGTCATACCTATTATTCTGCATCTAATTAATAATGTTTGATTAATGGCCGCGATTTATTTTTAAATTGAACCATTTTTGGTCATTGGCTTTGAGTGTTTGCGTAAATGCACCTGCGTGCTGATCAAGAAATGTTGTCTTTATAATAAAACAGCGAGCTTAAAAAGAACAGATGTTTTCTTAGTTAATCATCAGAAGAAGTCATTATAGCATCATTTTAATCATTCTGTTGGTAATGCATAAAGTGTTCCAACCTTTTTCATGTATTATTGGAACATTGTCAAAATAATGCTAGAGTTTGCTTTGTTTTGGGAATTGAATTACTTCTTTAGAGCTTGGCACGATTTGATTTCTGCGTTAGTTGTTGTTGGTTGGTTCAATACACCGCACCGCACAGAAAAGTTATGATGTGTTTGTCGATTAACAATATCACTTTTACAAATTCATCTAATTCTAAGTAAATGGATACAAACTGATTTCCAGCATTGTAATACCTAAGAGTAAAATTATAAATGCTGTTTAAAAGTATATCAGTTCAGATTTTTTATGAATAATTTGCTCAATAGGTAGTTAAGATTTAAAAAAAAAACCGGCCAAGTGCAAGTCGGACTCGTGCACGAAGGGTTCCGTACCATTATCTTTAAAAACGGCAAAAAAATCACGTTTGTTGTATGGGAGCCCCCCTTAAATATTTGTTTTATTTTAATTTAATTATTTATTTTTAAAGTGAATATATAACTAAATATTCTGTGAATATTTCAAGCATCTACCTGTTGCCGTTATCAACATCGAGCAAAAACGAGCAAAAAAATCCCGTTTGTTGTATGGAAGCCCCCTTAAATATTTATTTTATTATTTTTTTTAGTATTTGTTGTTATAGCGGCAATAGAAATACATCATCTGTGAAAATTTCAACTGTCTAACTATCACGGTTCATGAGACACAGCCTGGTGCCAGACGGACAGACAGACAGACGGCGGAGCCTTAGTAATAGGGTTCCCGTTTTACTCTTTGGGTACGGAACCCTAAAAACGGGCCTTACAGTAGTCGCATTTATGACGTGTAACATCTGACATCTCACCCTGGTAATATGGAACTGAGCAGCGAAAGAAATTAACCTCAAAATTGAATAAAGCTAAATACTGAAATATTAATTTGAAAAATTATTCATCACTTGTGGCCCATTGGTCGAAATTAGACCCCCTCTACTTACAAACTATACAGTACTTAATAATAATAATAATAATAATGGGCCCCCTAAACAACCACACGTCCTGATTGACCATATAATCACGTGGGGGTGGACACACGAATGTGAAATTACCGTGGCTAACGTGGCTCTGGAAACCCATTAAAAATGGAGACACGATCGAAAAGAAAACGTATAGGGCCGCTGCCCGGGGGCCATCGCCAGGGCGCACCTGGAGCTGACGCTGGGTGTCTCAGCATGCGAACCGTCAGCGGTGAGGAGTTGACAAAGATGCTACAGCCGAAATCATCGACGATGGTGACAGACTGACGGACAGGACAAACACCCCTGTAGAACCGTATAGTCCAAGCACAGTATCCTACACACCTTCTAGGCCATCATCACCATCCATACCATCGTCACCCATACCATCATCACCTCCCATTACTAGTTTAAATTCAATTCCACCCACTCCGACCTTGAATGTTGCGTGGGAGGTTCGTTCCTTTTTACCCGCGTCCACCAAGGCTGGAAAAGCAAGAGTTCGCATGAGTAGGAGCAAAGAAGTTAACCTATTTATCATGCGAGCTTACTTTTATATCACTAAATTAGAGACCGACATGACTACCTACAGACAACAATTGCATGAACTTTTTACTCGACAATATCCTGAGATATCTGTTTCAGAACAAAGAATCTCAGATCAGCGAAGAAATAAACTTTTATCTCAAGAAATAATAGAACAGTTAAAAGAAGAAACACGAATAAAATTACAAGAAGTAGAAAATAATACAGGCGCTAACACTATCCCACTATCACAAACCATAACCGAAATTTCTGAACAACCGCACACTCAAGTAGAACCTTATACTCAATCTCAACCATACAATCAATCGCAAGCTTACACACAAATATCACACACATCTACACAAACCGATTTGGTAACCCTAACTCTAGAAAATGATATTGAGACCTTAACCATTGCAGATCAAAATCTGACAACAGATATGAATATCCAAGAAATTCATGACAAATTCCAGAACAACTCTAACACAATACTCTGGGATGGACCCAACAGTTCGACCAAGACTACCTAAACTTCGATATAGCCCTAATATTTTCCGTTTAGTTAACTTATTATAATGAAAACATACTTAATCAATTTATTTCCGATGACACACAACTTATAGATATACACACACTCATATATTGCACAGCGGTAGTCGTATCTGAAGAACTTAACTTTAAAATCACGCAACACACAGGAAATACAAGACCAAAACAGAATATCAAACCAGCATGGCAACACAGGTTAGAAAAAGACATAGAAAAATTAAGAGCAGATTGTAGTAGGCTTACACAATATATTAACAACATTAGGTCAAGTAAAGTAGTAAGAAGAGTTGAGGCTATATTTAGGAGTAGTTTCACGCACACAAGACGTGAAAATAACAACAGAAAACCAGAAGAGTTCTTAGATACCTTAAAACAAAAACTAGCACTTAAAGTTACTACCTACCTGCCTATTTATGTACATGTGCACCCGTTTTATTTATAATTAATTATGTTATAATTTAATATTTTTTAATATTATTATTTTCTCTCAATCAGAGCACCCGCCATCTTATCTCTTCACCATCCTTGGTTGACTGGTAGAGAATGCCTAAGGCATTAAGTCCGCCTTTGTACCTAATTGTGTGTGAGAAGTTTAAATAAATAAATAAATAAATAAAGTTCATAGGCTCAGAAGATACAAAAAAGCACAACAGCGCAAAAACGATAACGCCATATTTGCCAATAATGAAAAAATGTTTTATAGAAACCTACCCAAACCAGACACTGACACAAATAATGAAATTAACGCAGACGCAACTGACCAAACTACAAAAGAGCAACTAGAAACATTGGTCTAACATTTGGGAAGAACAAGAACACCATAACGACAAAGCGACGTGGATAACATAAGAAAAAACAAAATGGACGGCAGTAGATGAAATGGAATTTTTAGAGATTTCAGAGGCCGATATCACACATGTAACAGGCAGATTACACAATTGGAAATCTCCTGGTACAGACAAAATACACAATTTTTGGTACAAAAAGTTAACTTCATTGCACAAGCCCATAGCTGATGCATGATATTAGGACAACAAAATATACCCGATTTTATTGCAACAGGTATAACATACATGCTGCCTAAAACTAAAAATTTACCACAACCTTCCCAATATAGACCAATCACATGCCTACCCACGATATATAAGATATTAACATCAGCAATAACTATGAAAATGAACTCACACATTGAACACCACCACATAATGGCAGAAGAACAGAAGGGATGCAGGCGGGGCCATATGGGATGCAAAGAGCAGTTAATTATTGATTCTACTATCCATAAACATGCTACCACAAAGAATAGAAATGTTCATTGTACCTATATAGATTATAAAAAAGCTTTCGACAGTGTTCCTCATTCCTGGCTGATACAAATACTAGAAATTTATAGGATAAACTCAAAAATAATAGATTTCTTACGAAATATAATGCCACTATGGAAAACCACACTTCAAATAAATTGCAATCACAATAATATTACAACGCGACAAATATCTATTAAGAAGGGTATCTACCAAGGTGATTCACTGAGTCCCCTGTGGTTCTGTCTGCACTAAACCCTCTGTCTCATCTACTGCAGCGCTGTCGAACCGGGTATTGTCTCAAACACACTACAGAACAAACAACAGTCTCATATCTCATTTACATGGACGATATTAAATTATATGCACAAACCGAAAATGATATGAAGAAACTGGTAGAAGCTACAGCAGAGTTTAGCCTAGATATAAACATGCAATTTGGTCTGGATAAATGTAAAACACTTCATATCATACGGTAAGGTACGACCCGGTAACTATGTAGTAAATAGCACAGACACCATAATAGCAATGGAACCGACTGACTTTTACAAATATTTGGGGTACACTCAACTAAAGGGACTAGATCATGTTAGGATTAAAGAAACACTTACTGCAGAGTATAAAAGAATACTTAACGCCATATGTAAAACACAATTTTCGGGTAGAAATCTCATCAAGGCCTTAAATACATTTGCCATCCCCATATTAACATACTCATTCGGAGTTATTAGTTGGACAAAAATAGACACAGAACAATTAGAATGAACCACGCGCACCACTCTTACAAAACATAACAACTTACACCCTAAATCTTCTATAGAAAGACTTACTATCAAAAGACAACGGGGGAAGAGGCCTAATAGATATCCAGCACCTTTGGCGGAACCAAGTCTGTCGACTAAAACATTCTTTCACGCAAAATCTCGCTCTAGTAACATTCATAAAGCCATAGTTCAAAATGATTTTAACTACATCCCACTTAACTTAAATGAACAGTCAGATTCTCCACAAATTACTATTGACGACCCGCAGAAACAAAAAATTGAGGACTGGAAGAAAAAGGTACTTCATGGCCGACATCCTCATGACCTAGAACAATCTCATGTGAATAAAATAGCCTCAAATAAATTTCTTAAAATAGGTAGTTTATTACCAGAAACTGAAGGATTTATAATTGCGATACAGGACCAGATTATTAACACTAAAAACTATAGAAAATTTATTATCCTTCAGTAACAAATGATAAATGTCGCAAGTATCACATCCAACCAGAAACAATTCAGCACATAACAGGAGCTTGCACTACTCTCACGCAGACAGACTACACACACAGGCACAATCAGGTGGCAAATGTAATTCATCAAAAATTAGCACTCATACAGGACACAAACACCACTTACTACAATTACACACCACAAACTATCCTAGAAAATGAAACACACAAACTTTACTATGACCGCGCCATTCTCACCGACAGGACAATTCACTACAATAGACCGGATATAACCCTACAGCATAAAGTAAATAAAGTTACTTACCTAATAGATATTGCCGTTCCCAATACACATAACATTCAGAAGACAATATCTGAAAAAAAATGTAAATACATGGAACTCAAAGATGAAGTAACTAAGAATATGGCGCCAATAAAAAGTTTATGTGATCCCTGTAGTCCTCTCTATAACAGGCGTCACCCCGAATCACCTTCTCCATAGCCTTAAATTACTAAACCTTAAAGAAACCCTCTATATCACCCTACAAAAAGCTGCAATTTTAAATACATGTCGAATCGTCAGAAAGTTCATGCAAATAGAAGAAAACGAAATAGGTCCTCACACAACACATCTTTAACATAACACACCACACGCTGCATTTACTTGGCTTCGGTCCGTACTCGTAAATGTCGCAAAAACCAGCCAAAGAGCTGAGAAGAAAAAAACACTCAACAAAAATAATAATAAAAATGTCAACAAACGTCTGATTTTTCATATCCCATATTTTCCTTATTTATATATTTTCTCAGCCACATTTAGTCCCAAAAAATAAAATAAAACCTTTTAATTTTACCAATATTAACAAGAAGACAATAAACAACTAGAAAATGAAAAAGTTATAAACATATCGAAAAAGCAAGATGACGCTGTCAATTTGACCAACAATCACAATGAAACTTGGGATGAATAACAAGAATTAACAGAATGTTGACGAGATCAGCAGCTCGCCACGCACGCCTACCACTTTCGGACTCTTCGCTCAGCTCCGCCTCGCCGTTGCCGGCACCCAGCACCATCGTGAGCGCTGTGACAACACCGGCTGCGGTAGTTGCGTCGAGCTCGAACGACGAGTATTTTTCCCCGCCGACGTCGCCAACACCTGTACTTTGGGGACTTAGGGGCCAACCGGCCCCGAGCCGGGTCCCCGCTGCCGGTGGTGTGTGCAGCGCATGAGATGGACTCAGTCTATGAACGAGAACGTCATGCGCGCATATTACGGGTCTACAGAGGGGGGAACTAACCTCACTGCGTACCGTGTTAGGATGCTGTCTCTGTTCCAGGAACTAGAGCCAACCGTCAACGTCTCGGCCCAACGACTGTCAGATCAGGTGCGGGTCATCCAACGCAATTATAGGTTGGACGATGCCGCATTTGATAGGCTGCGCTCAGAAATACTGAGCAACTCTGACGAAGGTACTTATTAGTCTTCTTTCGGGCGGGAACAAGGTGCGCGCCTTCAACGGTTGGGTCATGCCAGTTTTGATGTACTCTTTTGGCATACTCAAATGGACTCAAACCGAGCTGTACGCCCTGGACAGGAGGGTCCGTGCACTACTGACCGCAAACCGGATGCATCACCCACGATCATCGGTGATGAGACTGTGCATCCCGCGGAAGTGCGGGGGTCGAGGCTTTTTAAATGCGAAGACCCTCCACAATCGCGAGGTGTGCAGTCTCAGGGAATATTTTTTAAAAGCCGAACTGGGTATGCACCGTGATGTGGTGGCAGTTGACAAGGGACTCACCCCACTCTCCATGGCTAAAGAGAACTGGCGCAAACCTGTAGTACTTACTACCGAATTATGGACGAAGTTATCTTGACGAAATGACGAAACGAACCGGAGACATATTATGAAGGACGGGACGGTTGACGTGTGTCGGGCATGCCACCGTCCGGGTGACTCCATCAGACATATAATCTCTGGTTGTTCTCGTCTGGCTAACGGCGAGTACTTGCACAGGCATAACCAAGTGGCCAGGATAATTCACCAGCAACTTGTTTTGAAATATAAACTTGTGGATTCTGAGGTACCGTATTACAAGTATGTGCCCGACCCAGTTCTCGAAAATGACCATGTCACGTTGTACTGGGATCGGTCTATCATTACTGACAGGACTATTGTCGCCAATAAGCCCGATATAGTGGTGATAGACCGATTAGCGCGCCGCGCAATGATTATCGATGGCACCATTCCACATGACGAGAACCTCGTGAAAGCTGAGAAAGAGAAACAAATTAAATATCTCGACTTAGCATACGAGGTTGTTGACATGTGGAATTTGAGCTCGGCTGTCATTGTGCCGATTGTCGTATCAGCTAATGGCCGAAAGCCTCGATCAATATCTCTCGAGGCTCTCGTTAGGTGGTTGGATCAAGGGCCTGATTCAGAAGGCAGTACTCCTCGATACGGCTCGCATCGTGAGGAGGTTCCTATCTCTGGAGCCCTAACCGCCGGTAGCTTAGACTCTGCTCCCGATACCAGCGAAGCACTATTTTTTATATTTTTAAATGATATTATATATTTTTTTTATATTCTAATATTTAAAAATGTAATTTATATGTATATAATGAAATAAAGGATAATAATAAAAATATTTATTTCATAAAAACTAAGAACGCATTGCACTGTATACGTGGAGATTATAAATTTACATTTGTCACACTATAAGCGCAATTATATAAGACTCAATCCCTTAAACTAGGTCTAGCCTGTATCTTAAGAGATAGGGTTCAGCCATAAGGGTACAGTAAATCATTGCAATTCTGTAACAAGTGAAACAGTGTCGCTGTTGCATTAAGCCAAAGTTATTCTATGAAATATTATATATTAGTGTGTAGTGTATGCGTGTGAGTGCGTGTGGATGTGTGTGTCTGTGCATGCATATGTGTGTCTGTGCGTGGATTTTGCATTTTGCATGCATGTGTGTTAGAAGATTCTCCGTTGTGAGGTAGTCCTGTTGTAGTAGCCATTGAGTGATTTTATATTTTAGCGTGTGTCTGTTTAAATCAAGTATGTTTAGTATTTTGTGTAGTTTCTTATATATATATAAGTGCCTATGACATAATATTGGCGTTTGGCAAATTTAGTTTTATGTGTTACACCTGATGGTATATTTGTGCGGTTATTTGGGTTAGATTTGGGCATGGCTCTATGAGTTCTGAGGACAGACTGCAAGATGAACAGCTGTCTAACTGTTAATACCTTACATTCATCATATAGTTGTTTGGTTGAATATAAGTACCGGTTTCTTAGACATAACTTTAAGTACGGCTCTTTGGGCTCGCTCTGCCCTCAGAAAATTTATTTTAATAGCACCACCCCATGCAGTAATGCAATATCCGATAGTCGACTGACACAGTGCAAAATAAACCATTTTTAATGTGTCTATGTCAGCCGATTCTTTAAGGGATTAAAAACATAAATAAGACGCATTGTCCTGCTGATTATCATTTCCAGCTGTTTGTCCCAACGTAGGCCATCATATATTTGCAGTCCCAGATACTTAACACAGTCACTTCTAGCTAGTGTAGGACAAGAACACGGTGTTGACGAGTTCAGGCAGGAGTGAGCAGTTACTACAAAGGTATGCGATGGTTTGGTGTTTCGTCGGATTGCAAAACGAATGTAGCAAGATTTATTTAAGTTTAATGTAAGTAGGTTTTGGTGGAACCAGTTCATAATGATATTAAGTGCTTTTTCTGCCCTAGTTTTAACCTCTTCCCAAGTAGAACCATAGATTATAATTAATATCGTCAGCGTATGCGAAGATCTTGCAGCTTGGTAGCATCATTTGGCAAAGGTCATTGACATAATTTTGGAACAATGTGGGACCTAATATACTTCCCTGGGGCACACCGTACGTCACGATTTCCTCATTACTAAGATACGTATCTATTTTAACTTGCTGAGACCGATTCTTGAGGTAATCCTTGAAGATATTAGTGCTATGCCACGTATACCAATAAGCTCCAATTTCGAGGTAAGTTTGGGAACAGAAACTGTGTCAAAAGCTTTCGACAGATCCAAAAATATACCCATACACTTAGCCCCACTATCAAGTTTACTTGCTACGAATTGTGTGAGATCCAGTACAGCATCCTCCGTCGAAACCTCAGACTTGAAGCCATACTGGTTCTCGGCAATAATACTATATTTATGTAAAAAACCCTTAAGTTGTCTGTTAAGGATCTTTGCAATAATTTTCGAAAGCGAAGGCAGGATGGAAATTGGTCCTTAATTGTTGATACAGGATCTGTTCCCGCTCTTATATATTGGATGGACTATAGCTTTTTTGAGTCCGTCAGTAAACGTTCCTGATTGAAAACAAAGATTGCAGATGTAGGTGATTGGTTGCACTAAAATGTGGCGACAACTTTTCAGCAAGGTAGATGATATTCTATCCCAACCAACAGCACAATCATTACGTAGTTGTAAGATTATTGTTTCTACTTCACCTTCATCGGTGTTTAGTAAAACGAGGGAGCTAGCTGTAGGTGAAAAATTTGACTTTTCAGATCGATCGCTACCAGAGGGAATATTAGTAGGATCGTGAGATTTTAATATATTTGCCGCTAAATTATTACCAATATTACTAAAGAAGGAGCATACTTGGTTCACAGAGGAGTGAGGATTATCGCCTAGTTTTAACAATTCATCGGGACAGGTGCGTACTTTACGAGTATTAGTGATTTCTTGTATGGTTTTCCAAAGAGCTTTGGGGTTATTTTTTGATTTTTCAAGTTCACTTTTATCAAATGCTATTTTAAGTTTCCGGAGTAAATTATTACAAAAGTTTCTATAGCGCGTATATGTTAGTTTTAAAATTAAGTTATTTGGTGATTTATTTGATTTCATATGCAGCCTATCCCTATTTTTAATACATTTTAGCAAGCCTGGTGTAATCCAGGGTTTTATAATTCTATGCTTCTTAGGAATTGTAATTTTAGTAGTGTGTTTAGTTATTAAGGTAGTTACTATTGATACAAACTTATTCAAACCTTCATTTATATCATTAATTTTATAAATGTCAGAAAAAATTGTGTTTTCTAGTTCAGATTTAATGGCATTTAGATTAGGACGAGAGATAGTGTATTTTAGTTTTCGAGTTGGGTACGCGTTCGCTAGCGTAAGTATAATTGGTTTACGTATGGTCGGTGATGTACGAATCAAGAATTAATGTGGTGGAAAGTAATTTGGACTTTAATAAAATATGATCAAGACAGTTTTCTAGTCTTGTGGGTATTAAATGGGTAGGGATTAGACCATGGGAAGCATTCTGGATGAGATATTCAAAACTATGGGGCTCTTGTTACCAGGTTTTATGTCGATATTTAAGTCACCGACAAGTGCAATATTTGGGAAAGGAGAAAGTTCACTCAAGACATTATTTAAGCTGGACAGGAAATTTACTATTCGGTCTATGGTGTTATAAGACGGCGAGCGGTAAACAGCTACAAAAGCAAACCTAGAGTCTAGTTGACATACAAGGGAGTTGGCGTTTATTATGCTTGGTTCCCAAACTGTGGCATTTAATCCCATTTTAGTGTAAATTATTACACCTTCATTTTGATTTGATATAAGTTTAGTTGAGTGTGACAGAAAACCGTTAAATATCGGTGGGCTATTTATTTTGCTCAGCCAGCACTCAGTTAACACAATAATGTCAAAGCTAATTTTAGTAGAACAGATCAATGCTTGTAGGTTATCAATTTTTTTCTTTACACTGCGTATATTTATGTGTAATAATTTAATATTATTCTCGGAAACGTTAATATAATTTGTACAGTCTTGTGGATTACAAGAAAAAGAGTTATCCAGCCTAAAAATGTCCAAGTCGTCATTAATATTTATTATAGTATCCATTTGTACTTTAAGTGATAACAAGTAATGGGCATAGGGAAGCTGAATATTATAGTAACTAAATGAAAGATAACATCTCTCCTTGTAGAAGTTACACTTATGTTTGTTTGTGTGTATTTGAATGTGTGTGTTTTGATCAGTATGCTTATGTTTAATATTTTAATATAGATGTAGGTAAGCAAAATTTTTGTTATGTGTACGTATGGGAATGTATATTAATAAAATGTTTGTTGAGTCTAGTACTAATTATAGAAGGCAGAGTGTAATTAACATTAAGATATATGCAAGAGATGTGAACATAAGTAACAGAAGAAGTCATATAATGTTCATACCAAGGCCCTGGAGACTTTTTTCGGAATTAATAAGTAGCTGTTTGTCACCGACTTTTTTACGGAGGAAAATGTTCCCGTTGTTAATCCAGCAGAAAGTATAGTGATTGTTCTTGGCGAATTCGCGTGCCACATAGAAAAGCTTTTTGGAGCTGCCTGGTAATTGTTCAGTGACATAGAATGGTTGCCGTTTGCCGGGGATGCCAATTTGTGATCAATTTATCTATCAATGTCAATTTATTTTCTTTAGTTTCAATGTTTTTATTGTAAGCCCGGACAGCAGATATTAACTTCTGCTTGGTTTGCACTGACGTAAATTCCTTACTACTTACTAATTCCTTGCTATTATAAAGTACTTACTAATTCCATGCTATTAAAAAGTACTTACCTACTTATTCCATGCTCAAGCTGTCAGTTCCTGTTACACACCTCCGTCCCTTTTCACGAAATCACTCCCACAGAAAACGAGAGGGAAGGTGTTACAAGTCAAAAACTGAAAAACTAGATGATTTTTTTGTTTGTGTCCTAGTACATAATACAACATTTCATAACTATTGTTTGTGTCCTAGTACATACTACAACATTTCATAACATTAGCCCAGAAAAGCAACAAACATTTTCACCACAGCAGGCCCTATCAGAGTACCAGCGCTGTGGTATGTATTTTTTAAATATCGCAGGATTATGCTGAGATAGGAGCCTTTTTGGCATCGCACAAGTCTTGATTGTTTTTATTTTTGGATATTGTTAGTTTCTATTTTGTATTTCTTGTGCGTGACCCAAATAAAATATTTTTCTTTCTTTTTTTCTTTCTTTCAATACTTATGTAGACCTTTGTCCAGTAGCGGGACAGTATAAATCAAAATCGAATGTCATTTTGTTCAAACTAAGCTGACAATCAGCACTTTTCGAACGTCAAAATGATTTATGACAGTCACCTAAAACACCCGCCTTTTACCATAAGTAGAAAAATAGTGCATCTCTTAGGTAACTAACAACTTAGATACAGAAGAAATTCTATATCAGGACAATGCTAAAAAGTCAAGTTTCTTGTTTATAATGAGGATCCTTCCTTTACTTACTCGTGTCTCTGATGCAATCTTGAAGTCGTCTCCTCCCAATCGGAAATAGACGAGATAGCCTATTAATAGCCCGGGGCTTATTATCTTTGAATTACGGAGTAAAGTGAGACAATGCAGATGCAAAAATGCAAACTTTTTTTTTATCTCTCTCATTTAGTTTTAATCTTGGTCTTGCAGTTTGAGTAATGTATGCGGCCTAAATGTAATTTCTTTGAATCGTTGAGTTCTGAGTTGAGCCGCACCATTACTGACAAATGCGTGCACTGACTGGACAGGTCCACTCATTCCGGTTATTTCTTTCCTCAATAGACCATTTCAGACACCAATCTACATGGTCTTCACATGATCTGACCAAGATTATGGCTGGACTTTAAAAGAGACTGTGACCTTTGAGTTTGTTTCGGCCTTTCTTCTCAAAGTAGTCAGATAGGAAGCGCCGACCTCATTTAGTTTTAAAAATATGATTGACGTTAAAAGTGTTTGTACAAACCTACTTACAGGAATAAAATCATTTCATTTCAACGAAGCGAGTAAGTTACGATCTAGTAAAACTGTTTAACTGCCTACCAAAGGGTTACTCTATCTACTATTACAAACTATAGCAGGATATGCTGAAATCAAAATCACTATTACATTATAACATCCGGGAGCAGCGGTCGCCTAGTGGTAACAGCCGCGACCTACGGGTTCTAGGTCGTAACTTCGAACCCTGACAGACGTTAACGTTGTACAAATTATTTCATCAGCATTGCTCTTAAAACGGTGAAGGAAAACATCGTGAGGAACCAAAATTCGAAACCATGTGACATCTACCAACTGGGCCCGCGTGGTGGATTACGGCTCACTACCTCTCACAGAGAGGAGCTGTGTCCCAGCTGTGGGACCATTAAAGGCTGATTCTTATGCTTATGCTATTGTAACATATTCTGGCAAATAAATATTTTTGATTTGATATTTTGGTATCTTTACATCCTTTGCTTGAGGAAGTTCGAGATGTCACAGTAAGTGAGCGTACGGTACGAAGAAGATTCATAGAAGCTGGTTTTGGTTCGTACGTGCCCGCCAAGGCTCCAAAACTTGAGATACATCATCGTAGAAACAGACTAACTTTTGCTCGGAAACATCGACTTTCGACAACGGACCAATGGGATAAAATATTGTTTAGTGATGAGTGCAGAATTCTTTTAAATCAAGTTGATGGAAAGCAAAGAATATATACTCGTATACACGCAAAGGATATATAGCTATAATCAGCCAAATTTTAAAACTACAGTGGCATTTGGTGGAGGATCAATAATGGTTTGGGGGAGGGGATATGTTTGGGAGATTGTACGGATTTGGTGGTGATCGATGGAGGAAGTCTGACTGCAGCTCGTCATATAAGAGAAATTTTAGAAGAAAATGTGGTACTGTTTGACCCCTTTATCGGTGACGACTTCGTTTTGATGCAGGATAATGCTCGGCTGCATACTGCTCGTTCAACTCAAGCATATCTTAATAATGTGAATATCACAGTTATGAGGTGGGCGGCGAGGTCACCGGATATGAATCCGATAGAACACGTCTGGGACCTGCTGAAACGAAGAGTAAAATCCAGAAACCCAGCTCCTATCAATGTGGGTGAACTGCGAATCGCCATAGTTGAGGAATGGCAGAGACTGTCACAGGAAACAATAGATAACAATCAATCTCAGCATGTCTAGGCGGGTGGAAACTTTAGTATCAGCACGTGGAGGAAACACGCGATATTCATTTGTATTATTTTTATTTTAAAAATTGTTTTTTAATTAGCTTTTTCAACTTTTCTTGGATACCTTAAAAATCAAGAAAGCACATTTTTCACAAAAAAATATTTTTCTCGCAAAATTAATATTAAATTATGTCATCTCATTTTAATTTTAAAAGGTGTTATTTTAAATAAGAAAAAAAGACTAAATACAAGATTTTACAATGAATCAGTATTTAAAAAAAAAATCCCCTTTTTTATGTTCCGCTAATTGTGCCGGTGTGTGTAGTATTACAAAGATTTTATTTATTCTTGCATAAAGTCTTTGATCTTTTTACCCGACTACGGCGAAGCAAAAAGGAGGGTTATTACCCGACTACGGCGAACCAAAAAGGAGGATTATGATTTTGACCGGTATGTATGTATGTATGTTCATCTGTTCCCTCATTACTTCTAAACTGCTTATCATAATTTGACAAATGAGGTATTGTTGGAAGAGTCTTGATCGTCCGCTGGTTATAGGCTATGTGAAGTCACATTAAATTCAATATGGCGCCCTCTAACGGACAAAAAGTCAAAGTAAAAAAAAAAAGAAGCTTAATCATGTCGTGTTGGGTATCAAATGAAAGGCCTTTATTAGCACATTTCAAAAATATATATATTGTCAGCTGTTGCTCATGGCTTTGCTTGTATGCATCCAATAATTAGGTATAATTTCTATAAAATCATAAGCAACAACAAACATATTTTCTCTCCAAACCTACACAAAATACATAATTATATTATAATAAATACGTATTTCAATGTGGCCGGGTCAGGCTTATGTTGCCCTCAGCAGACTCAGATCCTTAGACGGATTATTTATTTGTTCCTTGGATCATTACAAATTGCTGAAAAATCTTCATGACTCACGATCTCTTCAGGAATTAGAAAGGTTAAGAAGACTTTCAAATTTCGAAACATAAACCTATGGTAAATGTTTTGTATATTACACAGGTACATATAAAACAATAAACCTAATGCATGAATGAATGAGGTGAACTCGAATTACCAAAAATTTTTTTAAAGCGCCTCTGCAAATATTTTATCACGAAATTATAACCCCAACATAAATTAAATGAAAAATAAGTTCAAAAACTAAAACCCGACTACTGAAAAATCACGCTCTAAAAAGTATGAAACAAGAAAATATTCTCATCTGAAATTATTATGTACAAACTATTCAATATTTATTGTCTATTAAATAAACAACTTACACGTAATATATTTTAGTGTATATATTACATATTCATAGTGATGTTCAGAAGACAGCCGTATGCCACCTAACCTATCAAAACAACACATTCTAACAGTAGAAACTGTAGTAAGCGATCATAATCTTTAGGGCAAAGTGGCATACGACCACGGCTGTCTTCTGAACATCACTATGAATATGTATTAAATACATTAAAATACATTAACAATACATTAACAGTATTAAACACTTGTTTAATACTGTTAAACACGCACTCGTGTTTTGGCACCCCTCATTATGCAACGGTTTCAAAAACTACTTACCTATAAAATAAGTGAGTATAATTATCTACTTACATTACTTACAACACAACGTTGTCAAGGCTTTCATGCGGATGAACAGAAGCTTGCTGCGTGTTGGCAATGGTCGGTGTTATCTTACACCGTACCACAAAACGCAATATAGTTAAATGAAATTGATTATAAATGCTACCATCATTATTTTAAACATCAAAAAATTGACTTACAAAGAAGAAAGCAGAAAGAATAATTTGAAAATAGTTTACATTTAAGAAATAAAAATAGCACCTTCCCTGTATTCCATTTTCCTTCGTATTTTCCAGGCCAGTTATTACTTATATGTTGCACCGCACGTGGAAAACGTATTGCCTTCTTACCTCCAGCACAGTTGAGTAAATTTCTAAGGTAAGGTGTCACCAAACAGAGACTGCGATTTTGTTTAGTGAAAAATTCTTGAGAAATTGCGAGATATTTTAACTTTAAATAAGTTTTCGTTTTAGTTTCGTTGGCGCTTTGGAACGTGCTCTTGTATTCTTGATTATGTTTATTTATTTGATTTTGAACTTTACAAAGGTTTCTTAACTATGAAAATGCAGTGCAATGTTCATTGAATTTTCACGGTTCTGTCATAAAACTTAGTTTGAATCTCTTTTTCACTACGAATTATCACAGCGCCTTTTTAGCGTTTGTGTTTTCTCTACATAAAAAAAAAAAGAAAAGAAAAAAGAAAGAAAGAAAAGAAAGTGAAGGTTGAGATAGTAACTTGAGAAATTGTATTTACCATAATATATAAACAATTTTGTTATAGATACATATAATATATTTGGAATAGAATCAACAGTTCTATTTTTATGTTATAGCTTTTTTCGTATTCATACTAATTCCCTTACGAGTACCTTGAGCTGTTACAAATGATAGTTTTATTTGAAGGCCTCTCAATTAGCTCTCTCAGTTTATTTTGGTCTTATTGTACGAGATAACTGTTGTAAGATGATGATTTTCTTTTTAGCTCTATGGATCATGGAAATAAATGTGGGTGATTTTAAAGATGAGGCACATGATATTCTGTAGATTTTGCTGACCTGTAGGATTGGAAACAGAGTACAACATAGGTAAATAAAGACGGGTTGCTTTCGTATAATTTGGCATACGGTTCGACAATAATTAATTGATGCCATAAGATTAAAACCCTTATTCATTGGGAAACAAAGTTGTATAAAGTATTTTATTGTAGGCTTAACGGACTGTAGACCATTTCCTATTTTGTTTATTACATGGTTCTTGTTGACCGGCTACACTGTCCTCCTCTAACTATTAACACTGTGATTTGAAATCACAGTGTGAATAATCTTCTTTATTACATAAGAAGTGGTTACAATTTGTGTGAAGTCCCTGACACTTGTGCTAGGTGGTTAACCTGTGTTACTAGAGCCAGTGCCCTCTCTTGGACGAAATACTATTGAATACTTATGCAATAAGACTAACAAAGGAGAAATAAAAAAAGAAAGACTACAAGTAATACAAATTAATCACACTAATATTATAAAGGCGAAAGTTAGTGAGTGTGTGTGTGTGTATGTTTGTTACTTCTTCACGCTCAAACGGCTACATCAATTTTGATAAAATTTTATGTGTAGGTAGCTGACACCCTGGATTAAGACATAGGCTACTTTTTATCCCGATATTCCCACGGGATCGAGACTTACGCGGGTGAAACCGCGGGGCGCAGCTAGTAAAAAATAAACATGGTTAAAATAAAAAAGCCTGTAATGGTGATTGTGTGTATGCGTGTATAGCGTGTGTGTGTGTGCTTGAATTGTGTGTGTAAATTGAATTGAGTGTTTAGGAATGGATGATTGGGATCGCGAGTAAGTGGTGAAGTTGTGAAGTTGAGTGCCTCTCATAGGGTTGAATTGGAGTTACGAAAGAGTTATAAGGATTTTCTCTGTATCTTCGTAACTGAGGGTCAGTAGCCATGGCTCAAGACTCTGCTTGACGTTATGGAGAGTAAGTTTATAAATTGATAGGTTCTTGTTGATTTTATTGTAAATTTGGGAGCTTTGGGCACGATAGTGTCGTCGGACCAGCGCAGAACGACACTGAACAGATTCACAGATAGGAAAGCCAATCCGCCGATTGGATAAATTTCCATCTAGCGGCATCATGGAATGTCGACGCAAGACCGTGCGGAGGACATAGAGTTGTCTCACCGTGAGAACTTGGGCTTCGGAGTACAAATGGGCCATGGGGTAGGTCCTTTTACGGAAATACATGACTTTGAGGACAGCCCGCTGAGCTCGTTCCACCCTAAGCATCACGGTTTTGAAAGTCCCCCCCCACACCGGGATGCAGTAAGGAATAATCAACTCACATAGGGAACGATATACAAGTGAAGGTGTATCAATGTCGGCCGAATGTCTGAGCTCTTTAAATAAATAAATTAGTTTACGAAGCCGGAAGCCTCTCATCGATATAAACACCTAAATATTTAATATTTGAAACCATAGAAAGGCAAGTGCAATTGCATGGCGAGGCATCATGACAAATATACGCCCTTAATGTGGTTAAATCCTTTGGAACCACCAAAGGATTTAACCACATTAAGGGCTGTGAATTTGGTGGTTGAAACTGAATTACCTTAGTCTTCAAAACATTGAGCGTCAGGAGGTTGATGGAAAGCCAGTCCATGACAGATCGCAAGGTGAGTTCAGTTCTATGTTTAGCTTTGTTCCAGGTATCATCATAAATCAAAAGGTCTGTGTCGTCTGCGTAGATAAAAATGTTACAATTAATGAGGGGTAATTGACAGAGGTCATTTATATATATTTAAAATAGGGTGGGTCCCAAGATACTACCTTGAGGTATACCGTAGCTGATAAACTCTTCGTCACTGAAAACGGAGTCAATTTTAACACACTGGCTACGTCCACTGAGGTAATCTTTGTAAATATTTAGGGCCACACCACGTATTCCTATATGCTCCATTTTGGCTACAAGTCTGGGAACAGAAACTGTATCAAAGGCCTTCGTTAAATCTCAGAAGACACCATAGCATTTAAGGCGAGTGTTCAGTTTGCCGATCAGGGTGTTGGTGAAATCAGAGACGGCATCCTCTGTGGAGATACCCGAACGAAATCCGTACTGGTTGTCTGCGATTAGTTTATTTTTTGTTAGGAATTTTGTTAGGTTAGTGTTGAGGATTCGTTCAAGAATTTTAGACAAGGAGATAAGCACTGAAATTGGCCGATAATTGGATACGTCATCTTTAGCTTTGCCTTTGTACACTGGATGGACTACTGCACGTTTGAAAGCTTTTGGGAAAACTCCCGAATTGATGGCACAGTTACATATATGGGCAATGAAAGGAGCCAGAATGGAGCTAGACTGCTTTATGATGATTGCTGGGATGTTATCCTATCCACTAGCATAATCACTGCGTAAGCTTTGAATTGTACTTATTACTAGTGCTTCATCAACTAATGGAATCATAAGAGAGGTAATTGGCGACAATTGAGTTAAAGGATGGTCTGGCAGATGAAAATGTTGATGCAAGGATGAACCTTGCATCAACATTTTCATCTGCTACCAATGTTAACAAAAAAATATTGACAGTATTTACTGATACGATAGGGTCGAAGGAAGATTGAAGCAGAGCATTAGGAGAGTGTATTTGTTGGTTACTGTGCGTGATTGATTTAATAACTTTCCACGTAGCTCTCAGGTTGTTATTAGCTTTAAGAAGTTCTGCTTTCTCATAGGCTCATTTCAGTTTTTTAAGTAAGGAATTACAGAAGTGGCGGTACCGCGTATATGAAGTTTTATAATAGTTATAATTTTTTGAATAGTAAAAGCCAATTATATTTAAAAGAATAACCATGATGTTTCTTGTCGGCTCTTCTCCATAGGAAATTACCAATTGGAACCGTGCACCTAGCTTTTGACGTTTCCTATGTGCCCATGTAGGTGAAATAAAATATTTTGGTTTTGATTGATGATTTTTTCAAACTAAAAGTCAAATAATTGATATCAATTAAGAAGCACTTTTAAATGTCAAAATTTACAAAAACAAAAATGTTTCTTGTTGCCCTTCCGAAATGGCTTTCGGAAAAGAATGGGCAAGAAACTCCATAGCTACTCTTTTAACGTGTTTAATAACATTTTGTATACATAATTATATGAAGACGATAAGCCTGGCTGTTTCAGTAACATGTTGGTGGCAACATTCCATATTGCAGTGCTGCTGGCAACATGCTAATGTTTCGTATTCATGTTAAACAAATGTTGCGCCACTGTTTCTCAACTTTGTTTCCAATGAAAACGCGGCTTTACTGGATCCCTTTCCAAAAATAACCCTTCTAGGAAAGTTCCCCCTCTACCTGTAAAATGATGAACAACAATAGTGCATAAAAAGGGTTGTGTCCATCGGCTACAGCTATACTTATTTTTTCGTGAAATGAGAAGCCATTATTTTGTTAAAAGCTCGCTGTCAAACGAATATTCCCTACTGGTCGATAGGGTAGGTGGTGTTTGCATTTGAGTCTGTTGTAAGAAAGAAGAAAGAAAGAAAATACGTTTATTTGCGGTAAACATGACGCAAAAAAGAACATAAACACAAAAATAAGAAAAGGTTGAGGGAAACATGCGTCACATCCACGCAAAACGGCTATCACTCAGCATTATGCTGCGAACTTATGCAAGAACACAATGAACCGTTTAAAATATAGCATTGAGCCAGTTTTTTGGGTTGGCCTTGGGGTGGATGAATTTGTTGGTGCTCGAAAGGATATTTAAACATTCAGTTTTATTCCGTTATTTTTAATTTATACTAAGCTGATGAAATAGAACTAACTGGTTTTGCTGATGCATAGACAAAATAAGAGGATTGCAATCCTGTCATTTTTCATGTATTTCATGTGTTCATTTTCTATGTAAATGCGTAGTATCGCAGCAGTTTCTTTTAGACCACGTAGAATGAATTAAGTCACGATCAAATTATGGGTCTTCTTTAGACGCTGTGTCGACGCGCACTGTTTCTACACATCGCGGCGCCGCTGCCGGCCCGACGTCGTCTGAGCTTGTCCACGTACAAGGTTTTAACCCGATTCGTTGCCCGGTAGGGTAGCCGGCTTTAGGCCTACCTTATTCAGTTGACTGTAGCCTGCGCCGTGCACACACCCGACCTCGTCAACAAACACTCATAGACTGCCAAATAAGACTGCGCGCAGGGCTTAGACACGGCATGGCTCTGAGTCGGCTTCATGTAAAGACCTGTATGGAGCTCCATATATAACTGCCCGGCCGGTGCCGGCCGGGCCGGCTAGAAACCGTCTCGTCGACCCGTGCCCAAGGGCTCCTGCCCACGCGACGGTTTTAACACGGAGAGAGAGCTAGAGTTAGTTTAGAGTCTCCAAACAGTGAATCGAGAACTTAACCAGAACTTTTTCAGTCTTGTTTCTGATGCCTGATCTATTTCCCGAATTTACAAGCAAAATCAGTCAAGCCCCTCCATGACCCGAGCTAACTCGGTCGTAATTTCTGTAGTACGTTCCCGTGGGATAATTTCCGACCTCAACCCAGGCGAAGCCGCAGACAAAAGCTGGTAATAAATAAACCAGCCTCAACCAACCCGGAGCAGTGCGGATCCCTCAACAGCGAGCTTATAACAAATGGATTCACATTTCACGACTCAATAAATATGCTTATTTCGTCCTTTTCTCCGCTGTCTCACAAAACCGTCTCGCATCCGGGACACTCGCTAGAGGGCACTGAGTGTCTTCACGCTTCTGCAATAAAATAAAAAAAAACAAAGGGGTGAGCGGAATGGGTGTCGATCGGTTTTTGGAATGTTTGTACTGTTTGTTTGGGACTTAAAAAGAGGGGTTCACTCAACCCCTCCTTTTTTGTAACATATCTTTTATATAACAACATGGTACTTAAACATAACTAGAAAAATGTTGGCGTGTGAGGTCGAGCCTATTGCCATCAACCGGGCACAAAACCAGACTCCAGGCTGTAACAAATTCAAGGTGGAAAACTGGTGGTAAACTTGAGTTCCTTCCTGATACCAATAACGTGATTGATTTAAGGCTCCCGCATACAAGCGCGACGCATTGGTGCCTCGCGATTCTAGTAAAACCATTTGAATTTTATAAAAATTGTTCTATAATTTTTTATAAAAGTTGCACCTGGCTGCGGAAGCCTTTACTGCAACAGTTTGTAAGGCAACCCTGAATTGGGTAGGTAATCTGGCTAAATTAGGTAAGTTCTTACAGTCGACTAGTCACAGACTTCATATCTAGCACCTTTTTCATTTCTCACATTCATTTCTTCTTATATAAAAGTTGTTCGCAAGGCATTAACATCGATTACATAGCACTTATTAACACGCTTTTATTAGTTTCATACGTTTGTTAGTATGTTTGTTACGGAAACTTTGAACTTGATTTTCGACCACTTCAAAACGTCGGATTAATTTAAAATTTTGCACACTTATCAAGGACCGATGACAATACAATGATTATTTTAATAAGATTGTCCCATTATCCTTACCAGGATCTTCAAGTTTATCTATTTTTTCCATATTCAGAGACACGGTAGTGATTTGTACCAAGCCCTATATAAAATGTACTCTGTGGTACCAAGTACTATGGCATACATGACACTTTGAGACAAGTATGTCACTATTGGCAGGATCAACTGGAGAGTTTTGCAAACTCGACAAAAAAAAGAAGTTTTTTTTTTTAAATACTAAAAAACCCGCTATAATAGAAAAGCAAACTAAAAAAGTAGAAAATAAATAATATATTACATACTTATTTAAAATTATTTTCTACTTTTTCTTTTAGTTTTCTAATTAAAGCGTGCTTTTTAGTTTTTTTAAACTATTATTTATTTTTATGTCAGTTTTATTCTAACCGCTAAAGAACAGGATATCTGGCAATTTTATAGCGTTATTTTCTAGGACACTAAAACAGTTCATCTGACTAGCCTTTTTAACCGACTTCTAAAAAAGAAGGAGGTTCTCAATTCGGATGTTTGTATTTTTTATTTTTTTTATGTTTGTTCGCGCATAACTCCGTCGCTTACCAACCGATTTCAAAAATTCTTTTTTTATTGGAAAGGGTATACTTTCCAAATGGTCCCATGACACATGGTCACATGTCCCATGTGAAAAATAAAAACTTTTTACAAAAAAAAACCCCCGACTTCCAAAAAAAAACACAACAAAGTGAAAAATAACTTTAATTTTGGAAGTCGGTGGCATAAAACTAAAATACAGATCCAAAGACACCGACTTCCCAAATTAAAGTTATTTTTCACTTTGTAGTGCTTTTTTGGAAGTCTGTTATTTTTTTTTTGTATAAAGTTATTATTCGTTATATGTTGGGGTCGGCTTCCTGTCTAACTAGATGCAGTTGAATACCACAGCCCAGTTACTGGGTATCACGATTCCCCTTGGTAAGACTGGTTGTCAGATAATCCGGCTTCTGACTACCCGTAGCTTCTGTCAAAGATCTACGTGCTTTCCGAGGCACGGAAGATGTCGATATGTAATGGACGGTCACCATGCACCGACCTCGCCTTCAACTGACCCGTGCGGCTGTTATTATTCAGCCACGAGCCCCTCACGCTAAAAACAGCTATAATACTAAATAGTGTTTCCGGAATCATGACAAGTATACGGTTTGGATAACGTAGTTTTCCACAAATAATAGGGTAAGGGTACACCTTAATAAGTAAATGTCTATTAAATGCTCCCAAATTACGATGTTTTTTTTTTTACATACTTCCTTGACATAATCTATTTTTATTTGACATTAGATACCTACAATTTTAATAATAATAATTGACGAATAACTACCGGAGACATTATGAGGGCCGGTCGCACCGGCCGGGTGAGTCCATCAGACATATTATCTCTGGCTGTTCTCGTCTTGCTAATGGCGAGTACTTGCACAGGCATAACCAAGTAGCCAGGATTATTCACCAGCAACTTGCTTTGAAATATAAACTTGTGGATTCTGAGGTACCGTATTACAAGTATGTGCCCGACCCAATTCTCGAAAATGACCATGTCACGTTGTACTGGGATCGGTCTATCATTACTGACAGGACTATTGTCGCCAATAAGCCCGACATAGTAGTGATAGATCGATTAGCGCGCCGCGCAAAGATTATTGATGTTACCATTCCGCATGACGAGAACCTCGTGAAAGCTGAGAAAGAGAAACAAATAAAATATCTTGACTTAGCACACGAGGTTGTTGACATGTGGAATGTGAGCTCGGCTATCATTGTGCCGATTGTCGTATCGGCCAATGGCTTGATGGCCAAAAGTCTCGAGCAACATCTTTCAAGGCTCTCGTTAGGTGGTTGGATCAAGGGCCTGATTCAGAAGGCAGTACTCGATACGGCTCGCATCGTGAGGAGGTTCCTATCTCTGCAGCCCTAGCCACCGGTAGCTTGGACCCTGCTCCCGATACCGGTGGACAACTATTTTTTATATTTTTAAATTTTTATATATATTTTTTATATTCTGATATTTAAAAATATAATTTGTATGTACCTAAATTAATAAAGGAAATAATAATAAAAAATATCGTTTTTTTTTTTAAATGTGTTGTTAATGTGAGAACGTTGTAGGCTTAATAGACTGTAGATTTGTAGACCATTTTCTATTTTGTTAAGTATCTGTTACTTTTGACGGGCCTACACTGTCCTCTCATGCCTATTAACGCTGTGGTTTGAAAACATTGTAAAAGCCAATTATTTTTAAAAGAGTAACCGTGGAGTTTCTTGCCGGCTCTTCTCCATAGGAAACAACCAATTGGGACCGTGCACCTAGCTTCTGACGATTCATAAGTACCCATGTAGGCTTAAATAAAATATTTTGATTTTGATTTCTTCCTTTACCCGTGTAATCACACGAAAAGGCAATACAAGATAAAAATTCAGAAAAAACTCTCAAGTCATTACTGACATCTATTTCTGTAACATTTCTGTACATTGTAAAGATACGAGTATAAGCCATACGGTGAGTTTTCACAATTCAAAGTTTCTTCATACATAATTAAACTCTCCAAATCCTGATTGTAATCATTGTAATGAAACATCCAACTTTTCAAAGGTTACCATAATTCTTTGTGGAGTTTATGTACCTATTTTTTCTTTTTGATACGTTTTTTGGCAACTCGTACAAATACGGGGAATTTCCCCTAATCATGTAGGAGCTGGGAGCAGTGGTGATCCAGTGGTAAGGCCCCGACTTACGAATTGTAGGTCGTGGATTTAAACCCAGGCAGGCGCTTTACTTTGTGTAAATAATTTCATCACCACTGGTCTCAAAACAGTGAAGGAAAACATCTTGAGGAAACCGGCATGTCGTAGAACCAAAAATTCGAAGACATGCGACGTCTACCAACCCGCACTGTGCCCGCGTGGTAGATTACAGCCTACTCTTTCTTGAAGAGAGGAGGCCCGTGTCCTAGCAGTGGGACCATTATGGGCTGATTATGATGATGTATTTTATGCCACAAAATATAATACCTATAATATATATTTAAATAAAATATTATTTAGAAAGTTCAAAAATATTTTACTTATATATCATGCAGGAAGTTTTCAAGATATTCTTCATAAGCTCTCAAAACTGTCCATATACATAATGGTTCAAAAGCTTTTTCAAAGGAACAATGTACATCGTTGGATGTCCTATGTTAATAGTTGGAGGTTCTATGTTAATAACACGCAAAGACTATAACGGTATAAAAACCTAAAATCTGTGCATTTATGGGCCAACGTCAAAAACATAACCGAAATAATTATCTGTACAAACGAAATAATATGAGACGATTTCCTTCGACGGTGACAAATGGAGGCAGTCTCTGGATGTTAGTAACATCGTAGATCAGAACACGAAGGTGACGTCATAATTCATTCCTTCCTGTGTTACCATACCTATCCATTTATCATGGTCACGGTATACGGGATCATTCATTTTCTTGCTGCCAATTCTTCGAATACTATGCGTAGGGTAAAAAAAGAAGTAAGTTTGATTACAGGTAAAACTGATTTAAGCTAGCTAACGTTGCTAAGAAATTGTTATTAGTCTAAGCTTTATTTTTAGTATTATTTTATTGGCTTAGCTTGATTTGCTATATTTTTAGGGTTCCGTACTTCAAAAGGAAAAAACGGATCCCTTTTCCCTTTGGTTTATAAAAATCTTGTTTCTATCTTTTTTTAAGTTCACTTTTTACGCAGTCGGGTTTTTGATTTTTTGGGTCATTGTTTGAAACAAGTCCGTGAAACCAATCAGCAGAATACTACCTGTTTGGTTTGTTCATTTTGTTTTTATAGAAACAATTTAAGTTAGGAAAACGCAATTTAATTTAGAGCATTTATTCCGGAAAGTGTATCATACACTAGCTTCTACCCGCGACTTTGTCCGCGTGTACATCCCATTAGTGAACGAATATTCGGAATCGGATCAGTATTTCAGAAGATTACCTAGATTGATTAGATTTTGATTAGATCGATTATGTTTTATTTTTCTGTTAATGTTACTTACTCGAGTTAATTATCTTTTTGTATGCACGTGTGTGTCTGTGACAAATACACTTATTTTTCTTTCTTTATTTTATCCCCACATACAAACTCACTACCTCTTTATAATAATGTTATGATGAAGTATAGATTGATATTTAACATAGATATAAAAAACGAGTCGAAAACAATAAATTTCACCTTTTTTGAAGTCGTTTACAAAGACATGCGTGCTGTCAACCGCAGACTTTCTTTTAGAAGAGAGCCGAGTTAGGGCGAGCGTATCATCAGGAGGGGTGTGAGTCGGGTCTCGTATTATTATTAAACCGTAGCTCATGTGTAGTTGTCAATGTTGAACTAGACCTTTGTAGTGAGGCAGTTATAAATTGAATTATAAACTTTAAAAAAGTACTATTCAAAAAATTGAAGTTAGTTAAGTAATTTTTCTCAAGGGAATAACGTAAAGCTGTTTATGTTTTTTTTTTTGAATAGTTTTCAGATTTTACTGTGTAGGTTTTTTTATTGTATAGTTTTCAGATTTTACTGTGTAGGTTTTTTTTTTGTAAAGTTTCCAGATTTTACTGTGTAGGTTTTTTTTTATTGTATAGTTTTCAGATTTTACTGTGTAGGTTTTTTTTTTGTAAAGTTTCCAGATTTTACTGTGTAGGTTTTTTTTTATTGTATAGTTTTCAGATTTTACTGTGTAGGTTTTTTTTTATTGTATAGTTTTCAGATTTTACTGTGTAGGTTTTTTTTATTGTATAGTTTTCAGATTTTACTGTGTAGGTTTTTTTTTTGTATAGTTTTCAGATTTTACTGTGTAGGTTTTTTTTATTGTATAGTTTTCAGATTTTACTGTGTAGTCAAATGCAGTAGGAAATCCAAAAAATATATTTAATTTCATCATCATCATCATCATTTCAGCCGAATGAAGTCTAATTCTGGACATAGGCCTCCCCCAAGAACCGCCACTTCGACCGGTTCTGTGCTTCCCGCATCCAGCGGATTCCTGCGACCTTCACAGATATTTAAAAGATCAGCACTTAATAAAAATGTTAAATTCATTAATTCTCTGACAGACAATGCCTAAACCGTTGGGTCGAGAAGCATGAAATTATGCACATGAGTTCCGTGTATGACGAAAGTGAGTAATATGGAAGGATTGTATTTTGCCGATGGGTGATCTCATCGGGCACACTAAGTTGTATTAAGTTTTATTCTAGCCAGCCAGTATGTCATTTTTTGCAATAGCATAATAGCTTAATCAGCCTGTAATGGTCCCATTGCTGGGACACAGGTCCTCTCTGTGAGAGGCAGTGGGCCATAATCCACCACGGTGGCCCATTGGGGGTTGGCGTATAACATGTCTTCGAATTTTTGGTTCTAGGACATGCAGACGACAGTCGGCAATAGCATACTTAATTGTATTTATAATAGAACAAAACTTTTTACAAAAAAATAAGAACCGACTACCAAAAATAACACTACAAAGTGAAAAATAAGTTTAATTTCGGAAGTCGGTGTCTTTGGATCTGTATTTGAGTTTTTTGCCACCGACTTCCGAAATTAAAGTTATTTTTCACTTTGTAGTGTTATTTTTGGTAGTCGGTTCTTATTTTTTTGTAAAAAGTTTTTTTTTTCACTTTTTATTGGGTCAGTTTTGAATTTATCTAAGTTACAATAGCTAGCTACCCACCCACACATATTGCACTAGAGTTTATTTTATTACGAAAGTGAGAACTAAGGATTTCTTATTGAAAATTCACCCCCTAAGTAGGTTTACCTCCTTAGGGGGTGAATTTATCAACTTCCGTTCAATGCGGGATGACAGTTTGAACGGAAGTTCGGCATTTTTGCTGATGTGAAATCCTATTGGGTACACGGCTTATCTTTTTAAAATTTACTACGTCATATTTATTTTTTTAATGATAACACCTGCCTAACCCTTCGGGGATTACTGGTGTGATGTTATATTTTGTTTTATATTACTATCACTTCTTGTATTTTACGAAAAGATTCCTATTGATGCCTTGTCCACAAGGTTTTTATATATTTATTTTATTTTATTATTAATGTACTCACATACAGATACGACATAATTATAAGTATTGAGTACAAAGGTACTTTTTATTAATTTGTGACAAAAGCGGTTAAAACAATTTGAAGAATATTAAAATTGTTTTAACCACTTTTGTCACAAATTCTCAACTCTTCACAGTTTCAACCCTGCAGCTTCATAATAAAACCCCATCCTGTACGGTGACCATTATTGTAAAAGTTAGACCGTCGAACTTCGAGTAATATTATGTCAAAAGTATTTTTCAAATAAAGGGAAGATGGGCGGGCAAACTGTACCAAGTATTTGAGGTCGCTTTCATATTAAATTCTATGGCGTAATTAAAATGTATGCCAATAAGACGACGTTCAAATCTTGCTACTAATGGGAATGTAAAATTTATTTCGTGGAATTATTATTGGAGTACGGAGAATTGGTCGTCTGAATATACTGACATAAGTTACATAGTTTACAGGAAGTTATTTTCATATTATGAAGAACCACTCTGAACTCTCCCTAAGTCAAATTGTCCAACAATTCAGTACGCCTGAATAGTATTAACAAAAACATTGTAACTATGGGTTAAAAAAAATCGACCGGTAGCTGCAGGAACACGGGAGCGTTTTACTCAGTAAAAGTCTGACACGCCTTCCCGCTCCGCCCAGAGCGGGAGAAGTTATTTGATAAATTCCCAAACAAGAAAAAAAAAGGCATCTCTCCCGTAGCTCGAAAAAAGGCCTGGTCTCGAACAAAGAGAGAAGAACCGTGTCCAATCAATGCTCGCTCCCTCTCAGTATGAAAAGAGGGAAGCCTTTGTCCAGCAGTAGGACAAAATATACAGGTTGATTTATTATTGTTATTTATCGTGGCTAAATAATGACTGCCGCACGCATGTATCGAAGGCTAAGCCACGCTTGCTGAAGTCCGCGGGTGGGTGACCATCAATTACATAGTAATAGTCCATTTATTTGTCATAATGAAAAAAAAATTATGTGTCATTACAGAGTTGTTACATAGTTTACATACATTAGCAGGGTTTTGGTTAGTTCTTTTGATATAACTTGAATTAAATAAATTAGGCTAACATTCAAATTGGAATTCAAATTAAGGATGGAAATGTCCAAAATATTAAATAAGTCAACGAGATAATAAGAAGAAAATATAATAAAAAAATATTAGTCGAATATTAGCATTTAGAGATAAATGAATAATATACATTTAAGTGTTCTAAAACTCTGGTAGTTCATTATAAATATTGGTCGCGATAAAAAAAAAAAAGGAAAATAGGTTATTATTTCATCGTCATCTCGAGCCCCATCCGTGTCTCGGAAAGCACGTTAAACCGTTGGTCCCGGCTGTCATTTTTAGATCTTTGACAGTCGTTACGGGTAATCAGTTAGTTTATTAGGGTTCCGTACCCAAAGGGTAAAACGGGAACCCTATTACTAAGGCTCCGCCGTCTGTCTGTCCGTCTGTCACCAGGCTGTATCTCATGAACCGTGATAGTTAGACAGTTGAAATTTTCACAGATGATGTATTTCTGTTGCCGCTATAACAACAAATACTAAAAAACAGAATAGAATAAATATTTAAGGGGGCTTCCATACAACAAACGTGATTTTTTTTAGACGCTTGAAATATTCACAGAATATTTAGTTATATATTCACTTTAAAAATAAATAATTAAATTAAAATAAAACAAATATTTAAGGGGGGCTCCCATACAAAAACGTGATTTGTTTGCCGTTTTTATAGATAATGGTACGGAACCCTTCGTGCGCGAGCCCGATTCGCACTTGGCCGGTTTTCATTTTTGACTTCGAGTTACAGCTACAGCTTTATGTAAGCGGGCATGCCCATTATGCCTGGAGGCTTTTATTTAGGTACGTTCTGTTTACGTTATTTCTGCTTGAGTATAGTTTTCGACGATTTTTATGTTTTTTTTTGGTGTAGTGGCGTGTGCTAGCTAACATAAGGCAAATAATTTAATTTAATGTTGTGTTGCGTAATGCAAATTCTTTTACATTTTATTTTATAGATTCAAGTTTTATATCTGAACAGACAACTGTGCTGCTGGGGAGTTTGTTGCGCCACTTCTTCTTCCCAGCTAAAGCACTAGGAAGTGGTGAAGGATGGGCGTTTTTGGGGGACTGTCTTATGTAATTTTTGACGTTCGAAAAGTGCTGATTCTCAGCCTAGTTTGAATAAATGACTTTTGATTTTGATTTTGATTCAGAAGCCTGAAAGTCTGATCATCAGTTTTTCCAAGTTGTATCGTATTACCCAGTAACTGGGTTGAGGAGGTCAGATAGGCAGTCACTCCATCAAAAAATTCTGGTACTCAGCTGAATCTGGTAAGACTGGAAGCCGACCCCAACATGTAGTTGGGAAAAAGCTAGGTAAATGATTGTTATTTATCAATTAATTCTCGAATCGAATTTTTCCAACAAAAATCATGTCAGTCCTGAATGCAATGTAGTCACTTAGTTATTTGGTAAGTAAGCTAGTTAACTCGTTGCTTCCTACTTACTATTTAAATTTGTACCTAATGTGTGTTTAAAATTTTAATTCAAATTAGCCCTTATCTTCCCAGTGATCCACGTTTGGAATGGTAACTGTTGGTTTATATAAAATATAACTAGTATGATGTTACTACATCCAACCCCAATAAGGATAGAGTATGCTAAACCTCTTCTACAACAATGTATATTTTATCTGTGGTCGCTCTCTATGTGAGCTTGCTGCGTGACAGTTGATCCATTCCGAATAAAAGTTCAAGTGAAACAACGCTCGTTTTTATTTCAAGTTTCAATAGGTTATGGGCCCAGAGCACCCCAGAGCATCCAATTAGTTATTCTTAGTGAATTATCTCGCGGAAGTAAAACAGTAGTTTTTATTCGCAGTAGGATAATAAGAAAACTAGTCAGGCTAGTAGATACATTTTTTTTGTTCTGCAAGATAACAATGGCGGCTAACTACATTGTAAATGTGCCGAAGCTGAGAGGAAGAGAAAACTATAGTGAATGGGTATTTGCGGCGGAAAACTTCCTAATTCTAGAAGGAATGACGAAATGCATCGAACAAGAAGATGTTAAGTCGTTTGCCGTGGAAGATGCAAAAACAAAAGCTAAGCTGATTCTCACGATTGACGCCACATTGTACGTGCACATAAGAAACGTTAAAACTACTAAGGAGCTATGGGACAAACTCAAGGCGCTGTTTGACGATTCTGGGTTTTCAAGGAGAATTAGCTTACTTCGACGTCTAATATCGATAAGGCTAGAAAATTGCAGTTCCATGCTCAACTACGTAACTCAAATCATAGAAACGGGACAAAAATTGTGTGGAACGGGATTCCAGATTAACGACGAGTGGACTGGTTCATTGATGCTAGCGGGGCTACCTGAAAAATATGCCCCCATGATAATGGCCATAGAACATTCGGGAATCCAGATAACAACCGACGCAATTAAAAGTAAGTTGCTAGATATGGAAACAGGAACCGGAAGTGAAATGAACGATGAACGAAATTGTGCATTGGCGAGTGGTTTTAAAGGCCGGCAACACTCATCGGCAAAGAAATCTATGGTTGCGAAAAACAACAATCATGGCGGCCAAAATGGATCCTCAATGTCAACAAAGAATAAGAAAGAAATTAAATGTTATAGATGCAAACAAATAGGTCACTATAGATCGCAATGTACGATGGATGTATCGGATAACAAAGGAAATGAACGTAAACAAACGAATGCGTTCAGTGTAGCATTTCTAAGTGGAAATTTCAATAACCAAGATTGGTATGTTGATTCCGGGGCCAGTGTGCATCTAACGCCGAATGAAGAATGGCTTCAGAATATTTCTTACGATAAAAAGGATCAGACTATTGTGGTTGCAGACAAGACAAAAGTGCCGATTTTGTGTTCGGGTGATGTCAAGATAACCACCATTGCTGGTGATTGCAGTTTTGATGTGGATATAAAAGATGTATTTTGTGTACCAAAATTGACGACCAATCTATTATCAGTAAGTCAGTTGATTCGCAAAGGGAATAAAGTTGAATTTACAAAGAATTCCTGTGACATTTATAACCAAAATGGTACACTGGTTGCCTATGCATCTTTAGAAAATGGAGTTTACAAGTTAAAAATTCAAGAAAACATATCTGCAGCAGCAATCTTATCTGGTGAAGTCTGGCATCGTAGGCTTGGACATATAAATAGTGACTGCCTGAATAAAATGCAAAATGCAGTCGACGGAATGACTTTGGAACACAAAGTGGACATCAATAAATCTACCTGTACTGTTTGTTGTGAAGGCAAGCAATCCCGGCTGCCATTCACACATGTTGGTAGTAGAAACACAGAGGTGTTGAACACTATTCACACAGACATCTGTGGTCCAATGGAATGCAACTCTATTGGGGGCTCAAGATACTTTGTTTTGTTTGTGGATGATTTCAGCAGAATGACAGCTATTTATTTTCTAAAAAACAAAAGTGATGCTTTGGAGAAATTTAAGGAGTATAAAGCAGTGGCTGAAAATCAAACAAATAGAAGGATAAAAATACTCAGAAGCGATAATGGAGGAGAATTCTGCAATGCTGAATTTAACATTTTTCTAAAGAAAATGGGTATTGTTCACCAGACAACATGCCCTTATACCCCTGAACAGAATGGATTATGTGAAAGAATGAACAGGACTATAATTGAGAAAGCAAGGTGCATGCTGTTTGATGCACAGTTAAGCAAAATGTTCTGGGCTGAAGCTACAAACACAGCTGTTTATTTACACAATCGCATCGCTTCATCAGTATTGCAAGGTAAAACTCCCTATGAATTATGGCATAATGCCAAACCAGATATTAACCATCTGAGGGTGTTTGGTAGTAAAGTAATGGTACACATACCCAAAGAGAAGCGGAGCAAATGGGATAAGAAGGCTCAAGAATGTATTTTAGTTGGCTATGCTGATGCAAGTAAAGGTTATCGAGTGTATGAGCCTAATAAGAAAGTAATAGCTACCAGTCGAGATGTGATAATTGTAGAAAAAGACAAGACAACCACGACTATAGCAGTGACAGAGAGTAAAAATGCAGTTGAAACTGTACCAGATCCACCTTCAGTGGGGGAAGCAGAGAAGATGTTGGATAGGTCACTATCTCATGAAGATTCCATAATTAATACGGATTCAGACTCGTCCTGTGTACCCAGTGAGTATGAAGGTGTGGAAGAGGATGTAGAAATTGTACCTACAAGACAAGGTAGAGTAAGAAGACAACCTGACGGATTCGGTTTCAGTAGTCAACAATATCTAAATGAGAAACTTCATGAAGCTGGAGAGATGACACTGCAGGAGGCACTAACTGGGTCTGAAAAGGAATTCTGGGAGAAGGCTGTAAAGGAGGAACTTCAGTGTTTCGCGGACAACCAAGCTTGGGAGCTTGTTGATGCACCGTCGAGTGGTTGTGTTGTTCAGTGTAAATGGGTATTAAAGAAAAAGCGTGATGTGAGGGATAAAGTTCTATATCGTGCGCGTTTAGTGGCTAAAGGTTTTACACAGAGACATGGACTAGACTACACCGAAACTTTCTCCCCAGTGGTAAGGTTCTCAACCTTAAGATTATTATTTGCTTTGACTGTAAAATTAGGTTTAGAGACAACACACTTAGATGTTAAAACAGCCTTTTTAAATGGACATCTTGAAGAAGATATTTTCATGCAAAAACCAGATTGTTTTGGAGACATAAATGATGGTAAAGTGTTAAAATTAAAGAAAGCCATTTATGGGTTGAAGCAGTCTTCAAGAATGTGGTATAAAAGGGTTGAGGATTGTCTAAGTAATATAGGGTATGTCAAGTCAAAATTTGAACCATGTTTGTTTGTCAAAGGTAACAGAAGTTGTAAAACTATAATTGCTCTGTATGTTGATGATTTTTTTATTTTTTCTAATAATTGTAAGGAAGTAGATTATTTGAAAAAGATTTTAGGAAGTAACTTCAAGATAAAAGATTTAGGTAAAATAAGGCAATGTTTGGGTATGAGAATTAAGTATAATGAAAATTCTGTACCATTAGACCAAGAGAATTACATAGATCAATTGTTAAGTAAATTTAACATGGTAGATTGTCACACATCAGATACACCCATGGAATGTAAATTGAATCTCAATGAATGTAACCAATGTGATAAAAGCATACCATACCAGCAGTTGATAGGTAGTTTGATGTATTTATCAGTTTTAAGTCGTCCTGATATATCGTTTTCTGTAAGTTATTTGAGCCAATTTAATAACTGTCATACCAAGGAACATTGGCAACATGCCAAACGTATTTTAAAATATTTAAAGAAAACCAAATGTTATGCCTTGAAATATGATTCAAAGGAAAATTCTGATATACTTGGTTATGTTGATGCTGATTGGGGTAATGACATTATTAGTAGAAGGTCATATACAGGTTTTGTTTTTAAATTATCAGGAGGCGCAATATCCTGGGAAAGCAGGAAACAAAGGGTTGTTGCACTTTCCAGCACCGAAGCTGAGTATATAGGAATTTCAGAAAGTTGTAAAGAAGCAATTTACCTAAGAAACCTGCAATGTGAAATTACAGACAGGTCATATACTATTGTAGTTTACAATGATAATCAAAGTGCTCAAAAATTATTACTTAACCCTGTTTTCCATAACAAATCTAAGCATATAGATATAAGATTTCATTTTTGTAAAGAAATAATTGCACAAAAGTTTGTAAATGTTGAGTATCTATGCACCACAAAAATGCCAGCAGATTTGTTGACCAAAAGTTTAACTTCAAGTAAACATCAAGCTTTTGTTACTGCAATCGGTTTACATAGTTAAAAATAAGTATGTATTTAAATTGTTATTTTATATAGTGGGGGTGTTGGTTTATATAAAATATAACTAGTATGATGTTACTACATCCAACCCCAATAAGGATAGAGTATGCTAAACCTCTTCTACAACAATGTATATTTTATCTGTGGTCGCTCTCTATGTGAGCTTGCTGCGTGACAGTTGATCCATTCCGAATAAAAGTTCAAGTGAAACAACGCTCGTTTTTATTTCAAGTTTCAATAGTAACATTGTTTTTTTTTTTAAATAATAATCGCAAATTCGTTTTCTTTTTTTTGCACAGGGAAATTTGTACTGAATTAATTGTCTGTCAAATTCGCGCTCCACAAAGTGCATGGCGCGCGCATTTTGATTATCAATTGTTGTTTTGTTGTGAGTCATTTTCACAAAAATGGCGTCGCAGTCGGTAAGTGAAATCTATTAATGTTTTTAGTAAAATTACGCATTTACTTGCAAATTATTATTGAATTTAGTGTTATTTTTTAATATACAATAGTAACATATATAGATATTTTGAGGATTTAGTGTATATGGCATGTTTTCCGACACCGTTCCATTTTCCAAACAATGGGAACATATTACACTGTTACCATTGAGAAAATGTATGAATACAATCGGCTTAGTTCTGCATGTTTTTTGTTCTAGGCTGACGGCAAATGACATAATTTCGTATTTAAAAGATGACGGTAATGTGCTGGAAGCTGACTGTATATAAATCCCCTCGAAAATTTTGATAAAAGCGACGAAGACAGTGACAATTTTGAATCTACTGATACAGAGACAAGCAGTTGATCTGCTTGTCTCGGCACCAGCTATTAGCAGAAGCAGAACTTCGGGCCAAGGTATCTGTAGAGTGATGGATAGATGATATACTACAGGAAGCATCTCAAGAGGAAGAGCTCATTCCAAGCACGTCACAAAACCCACCTCCTCAAAAGAAAAGTAAGCGTTTTTTTTAATAAACTTGCCTAAAATACTCTCTTTACAAGCTTTTATTTGGTCTCTTTTCCGTTAATCTCTACAAAGAAATTACATTAGCGTATGTTCCCACTGTTCCATTATTGGATCGGTATTGTAATTCAAAAGGTCATTGACCGATATTTTTTTAAATTGAATTTATATTATGTTACTTTGCCCAATAACATAATCATATAAAACATTAAAAAAAATCTGGTTGGAATTTATAGTGTTGGCAAGATAAGGGTTAGTATTGACTTGAATAAATTGTTCTTTTTGTTCGTAGATGTCTTAAGCTAAAACTCGAATTGAATACCTATTTTTTTATTAATTTGTGTATTATTGTTACTGTTTAATAGACTAACATCCATTAAATATTTGCATGCCATCAGTGTATGGCGTAATGTGTCTTTGCACTGAATTTAATATGATAACATCTTTTGTACTCACAACGTGTTATGCAAATAAACGATTTTGATTTTGATTTTCAAGTAAGTACATATTTGTGTGTATTTGACACACTAACGCAAACGGTAATGATCCCACAGCCAAAGTCAGTAGCGTTCACCAAAATTAATTACATAGCCAACGTAATTAATTGGTCCATTGTAACCGGACACGACCAGTTAAAACCGGTTATGACCGCCTGAAACTGGACAGTAATTGATTTATTATGGAACAGCGGTTTTGATATTTGGCGTCCGATTTTTAGAGGATTTAAGATATTGTGAGAAGAGTTTTGGGTATAAGATTAGGGGAAGATCAAAGAAACGATGAATGGACTGTGTGAAAGATGATATGGCTAGAAAGGGAGTGACTGTCGAGATGACTACTAATTGAGAAGTATGGAGGAGAAAGACATGTTGCCCCGACAATTTGAAATAATTTGGGATTAAGGCAGGAGAATGATGATGATGAAGATCGTGGAACGCTTTGGATACACATTACTGGAAACTGTTCAATATGCAATTTAAAATGGAGTATTTTTAGCTGATAGAAGAAACGTTTCAAAAGAGGAGTAGGTACAGTGTATTTTGTCTGTTATTCGGTCAGCACTGCCTTGTTTTTCAGCACCTGAATCGACAACCTGGAAATTCAATGTATGAAAGCCATTTTTGAAATTCTTTCAGGTTAATACTGGTGACAATCTAAACAATTTTTAGGGCTCCGTACTTCAAAGGCAAAAAACGGAACCCTTATAGGATCACTCGTGTGTCTATCTGTCTACGTCTGTCACAACCAGTTTGCTCCAAATCTACTGGACCGATTAAGTTGAAATTTGGTACACATATCAATTTCTGTGACCCAAACATGGACGTGAAATGTAAATATATTAATTTTGTGTATGGTAAGTATGGTTTTTGAGTATGGTAATTTTCGCTTTTGGGAATCAGAACACAACAAATATGTTTTTGCAAACTGTTACCGTATGACATATCAAATGAAAGGGCCTGTTGTAAGGATTTCAGGCATTTTTTTATAATTTTAAAATAAATACTTTAAAAATTATTTAGGACAATAGATGAAAATTTACCATTATTTCCTTATCTCCGAAACTAATGAACAGAAAATTTTGAAAAAATACAGAAAATATTTCTTCACTTATAGATTACAGGAAAACCTATAAGAAGTCTATGGTTCTCAAATAACATGGTAAATCTGTCAATATTGTGCGTACAAACTTACATTTTCAGTTGGAATGTATGAGGGAACATGTTTTTCAACTGCAATGTTAAGTTTGTTCTTAGAATAAATTCATCCCAACTACGGAACCCTTCATTGTGCGTGCTCCAACACGCACTTTGCCAGTATTTTTTTCACGATATCCATCATGCGAATGGCGATAATCACATGCTGATTTAAAACTCTCTAATAGAACACACATTTTCACCGTATCTCCATTTTGAATTCCTAATACAATAGAGCCGAACGTAGCATCGTTCTAAATCCCTATTGTACATGAAAATCGTAGTGTGCCTGTTATAGATTCAGGGTGGGTAACAAATAACCACATACGAAACGTTGTGTTTCGTATGTGGCATATTTGGTACCCACCCTGTGAAATATTGAAGAGCTGGGGTACAGAGTAGGTTATAAGGCCGGTTTCAAATAACGAGCGAAATCGTACGCCACCCATAGATACGCTTCACGTACGGAGAGTGTAAGCGCGCTTGCGACTGGCTTTTGTTTGAGATCACCGAAAATCACACGTGACAACTTAGGTGAGATGAGCTTAAAGTGAGCTGTCATTACTCTTTTCCCAACCAAAATTTATTGCTCAAACCTCAGTTGGTCTAGTAGAGTTTTTTTGATAGAAACAGGACCTATTGGCACAAACAATTTTTTGGGGAAAATTACCCATTTTCTTGCTGACTGTTTTTTTTTAAATCTATATATTCAAATCAAAATGTCTCGAAAAGTTAAAGGCAGTCTCCTAAGACCGATTTAGTGTAGCTACAATGGTTAAGGTACCTTTTTTTTTTTCGCCGTCGACCCGGGCCTGGTCCTTATCGGACGGCGAGCTACCCATCGCTCACCGTCCGCAGGCCCGCGCCTACGGTGGCCGGAAATCGGCTTGCGACTCCCGACGCCCGGGGCGTCTCCTGCGGCGACTAGGGGCGCGAGGGCGCGAACCTTGTCTCACCCTCACGCGTTCCGCCTCCTCCTTCGCTAGCATAACTGCTTCGCAGAAGGAGGTGACGGCCTCCCATGCACTCTCGCTCCGAACCATGGCCTGAACCAGGGCCGGACGCGAGAGATCGCCGCCGCCGATCGCCTCCGTGAGGACACGGCGGTGCTCCGCCCAAGCTGGGCAGACCTCCACCGTATGCTCCAGCGTGTCCTCCGGGCGATCCACACAGTGGTGACACCCGGGCGTTTCCTCCCGCTTAATCCTAAACAGGAACCTCCCGAAACATCCATGTCCAGTGAGGACCTGCGTCAGGCGGAAGGTGAGGACGCCGTGGCGCCTCTCTAGCCACTCCTCAAAGAGGGGACTTATCGCCACAATTGTGGCGTGCCCTTTCTTACTGCCCCATCTCAAAAATCCACCCTGTATAATGTCATGATGATTGACTCCATGGAGATATAGCGTGATAATAATCATTTAAAAGGTTAAAAAAAACAGTTAGAACACTGCAGATAGTTACAGATTTACTGTAACTATCTGCAGTGTTCTATCTGTTTAGTGAATACTCTTTGTGTGCTTACTTTGAGCAGACAAAGGAAAGAAAGAAATAATTTATTAACTTTATCCATTACTAGAATGTGCACGTGACTTCTTTCACGTACAATTTATTGTTTTAACATAAAATATATCATATGACACTCGGCATTACTGTAGCTTTCCATTAGTGAATGAATTTTCGGAATCGGATCAGCGTAGCTATTCACGAAGGTACGATAGGGTTTCGTGCCGTATCGAACGTCAGTGTTATCGACGAAGTTCTCCAAACGCTATTCACAAATCCGAAACCGTACAATTTCGACAGTTCAAATACCATATGAACACATCAATTCTTCCGACAGGTATGTGCTGTCGGAAGTGATATCGAACAATAAATATTGTTTTAAAAAACTTATTTACGCATTAACTGAAGTAAGTATACATAATGAAGGTGGGTATATAAAGTTTTCTTATTATTTTGACCGCTGCCTACATCCAAGATAAGTATAATTTGTAAAGATGTATATATACTTAAATTCATCCTAGACTTTGATTTAAATTATTTGGGTACATGGATGGAGTACGTGATTCTATTTTGACGACGTGATTCTATTTTTACGTGGTTTATTCTAGCAGATATTTTTTTGTACGGGCCGCTTCCGGTCTTGAGATATGGCCCTGGGCAAGGTCCTCATGCCCTTGCATGAATGCAATGAGCACCTGCCGCTGCTCTCCTGACAGTCTTGTCTGCAAATTGGACGGCACGGTTAGCACAGTGGTTAAGCGATTGACTGCTGCGCTGCGTGTCGCGGGTTCGATTTCCGCACGAAACAAATATTTGTATGACCTACAAGTAGTTGTTCCGGGTCTGGCTGTTTGTGTATGAATTACGTTCGGCTGCAGTCGAGGATGCAAAGAAAACCGATATGATTTGCTTAAAGAATTTAATTAATATAATTATTACAATTAAATCGGTAAAACCAAGATGCACGACAATTGTTCGATGTGAGAAACAAGAGTGATTCACCAATACACCAAATCAATATATGAATCACTGGCACTGCACAAACTTCGGTCCCACGCCATCGGATTGCTGAGAAGGCGAATCTCACGGTACAGAGCACAATGCGGTGTTAGTCATTGTCTTAGGAATTTTGGGTTCCGCAAGTGGCAACATAACATCTCCCTCCACGAGATCGGCAACTATTTGAAAACTCTAGTCGAAAATAGTGTCGATGACGAAGCTGATCTCGGTGTTGCAGGCCTCCTTATCCTTAGCCTTAGTATCGATTCCATCAGTAGCTTTCTGTAGGTGGTTCAGTCTCCGCCGACGAAGTATAATGAGGATAATGAGTACACATGCACCGGATAGTAGGATGTACACCGGTATAGTAGTGTGGTATATAGCTTCAATGTTCGATGACTGTAGCGTTACAGGTTCTTGTAGAGCGATTTCAGAGTTTCTTGAATGCAAACTGCTAAGGTCAATGATATCTAGTTTTATAGTTTTCATTGGTACGTTATACGAATTTTCTTTTGTAATTGGTAAATCCATAATTTTCAATATCTTTCCCTTAATTTGATCATGACGATTGCTTGCAGTAAACGCTGTAGTTCTTAGCATGCAGCCTTTAGGTATGATAGATAAGTAGCTCCCTTTCAGCATTCTATAGTTGTCTTCAGAACAAGTTAAACGAACTTTCGTAGGTTTAGGAAAGCTTACAATGAAGTGTTGATCGTCTAGTTGCTCCATAGCTTCAGAAGACAGGATGACTGATGTAAATTGACAGGACTCATTGATTTTCTGGTGTAGTATAAGCTGCTGGATACAATCCGATTGTTTGCCATGGTGGTGGCTTAAATTATCCTCGCAAAGGTGACCGTGGCTATCCTTCGGACATTCTGTCTCTATATACAATAGATCTTTTTCGTGAACCGCTATGAAGGGATAAGTTGGAATCAGGACCTTATTGTCATGATCAGGAGCTAGGGATAATTTATAAAGGATAAAGTTAGTAGGATAAACTATCGGAAATTTCATAACTATCACTATTTTATTCCCATTATAATAATATCCTAGTCTAATTATGTCAAAATATTCTCTAAAACTAATATCTAGAAATAGATCCTTATTATATAACATACCTAATCTATTCATCATGTCCTTAAACATAACATAGTTCAATACAGAATTATGAATACTTCCAACCCTAATAAATGCCAATAAATTTTGCAATTTGTCAAGTTCTTTAGACAAATTATCTATATTGTCTCCTAATATTATTAGTAACTGTGCTAAATGCGCATATTTAATGGTATCTGTGTCATATCTGCCATTGCTAGCTAAAATAGAACTGATAATTTTCTCGATTTTATCTTGGTTTTCTACTATTTTATCTGTAACGTTTGAGTTACGCGAAACCCACTGCTTACTTAAACTTATTTGGTGATTCATTTCAGCAACTAGATTATTTTCATTCTATTTTAAGATTGTAATGGCATTATCGTATTTTAATGCATCAGTATAATCTAAATTACCTGAAATGCTTTTTATAACTGAACCAAGACCATCTATGAGACCTCTTTTAACACGCTTTATCTCAAGTGTTTCTAACTGTTCCGATATTTCTTCTAATTTAGTACCTAGATATTTAACGTTGGGTTCGTAGAGAGAGCGCGACATATTTTTCAATTGTTGCGTAAGATTTTGCAATTGCTCGTTAACCGTCTCTAAACTATTTCGCATATCATTAAGATTTATAATTTGGAGAAAGGAGTGGAAATGTGTGATGTTTTGTGGATCCCAGGTTGAAGGGCAAAATACCTGGTCCATCGTTAAGACTGTCTAACGTTATCTCGTCCGCTCGGGCCAGGGCCAGGGTCAGGACTAGTAGTATTTTCAGTGTCCTGTAACAAACGAGCACTATCAGGCACCCATTTTAGGCGTGATTTAGGCACGGTACCTCTTTTCTTTTTGGTATAGATATGAATAGGCAAATTTGCTAGTACTGTGTCATGAGTATATCGAGCTGCTAACTTTTGCCTATGGCTTATAGGATTCCTTATAAAAACTTGTTGCTCTGGTTCGTAATCCTTTTCAGGTTCACGATTTTTTATTACAATTTTCAGTAATTTCTGTACGGTGATGAAGTGAAGTGTCGTTATGAATATCGTATACTTTGACCGTCGTCTACGGTGTTCCTGGATATATTGTTGTAATAGATGTTCTGATAAATTCATATCTAAAGGATCCCGGGGATCAAAATGACCAGTAACTATATCGATAGGCCTACATTTTGAGCTATTATATGCCAATATAGCATAAGATATAAGATTGGCAATTGATTCTCCTCGGTGTTCTAATTTTGATATATACGCAAATGTTCTAACAGTGTAAAATTTAGCCGTTTTCATTGGGTGTATTAGGACAGGTTTTATGATGTTGAACTTTGTGCAATCTAGTAAATTCAGAAAATATTTGATTGTTAAATTCCGGACCATTGTCTGTTACAATAGTTAAAAGCACTCCGTGATAAGTAAAAAGCTTTAGTAAAGCTTGAACGACACTAATTGCTGTAGCATCTTTCAATAAGTATGCTTGACCATACTTAGAGAATGCATCTATTATTATAAGATACTTATTCATTTCAATACTAAGCAGATCTAAATGTATTACCTCAAAAGGCTTTGTCGATGGAGGTACAATTTGTTACCTTGGTCTACCTGGATTGCGATCATATTTAGCTTGCCCACATATTTGACATTCATTGATATACTTCGTTACATGCTCTTTCATATTTGGCTAATAGTATTTACGCGATAATGCTAGATAACACTCTTTAATGCCGCTATGATTGGTTTTGCCTTCATGATATTTCTTTATAATTTCCTGTTGCTTGAAATAATTCTAAACATTTTCTACTTCGGTTTTGGTAAGTACTAATTTCATTGCAGAATTTTTAAAGTATTGTTGAATTATAGGTATTATAGAATACATTTCTAATGTAGGATTAATTAAAACACCTGTCTTTACTTTTGGATTAACGTATTCTTTAATTGCTCTAATAACGTCTTGTTCTAAACTGCATTTTGAAATTTGTATGACAGTTTTAGTATGTGTTTCAAATGGTTTAGGAACACTAGGCCTGCTTTTTATATCTCCTACAACATTAAGATATATTTGCTTATTAAACTTATTAAGGGGGTCGTCGGAAATAGGAATTTCTAATATGGGACTTTCTAAATCACTATGGGCGCTTAAAGGTCTAGAATCCGCGCTTTCAGTTCTAGAATCTGAGTCCGAAGGTGCACCTTGTGAGGTATTAACTACTATCGAACTAGCTTCTTCATGATGAATTTCTATTCGTGATAAAGCATCTGCATTAGTGTTATGTTTTCCTTGCTTATAGACAACTGTGAATTCAAATTCAGTTAACCGTAATCTCCAACGGGTTAAACGGGAATTCGACTCATTGATATTCATCACCCATTGCAAAGGGCGATGGTCCGTCACTATTTTAAATTTTCGTCCGAATAAATAAGGCCTGAAATACTTAGTTGCCCAGACTATAGCCAATAATTCCTTTTCAATAGTGCTATAGTTTATCTCACTAGAGTTAAGCGTACGCGAGGCATAAGCTATTGGTTTATCAGATCCAATAGACCCTTGTGAAAGTAATGCTCCAATTGCCAAATTTGAAGCGTCCGTAGTGAGTATAAATTCTTTTTTAAAGTCAGGGTATTGAAGAATTGGATCATTGACCAGAAGGGTCTTACATTTTTCAAAGCATTCGACATAATTTTGATCAAGTGTAATTTTAGAGCCTTTCTTTAAGCTTTGAATCAAAGGTTTGGTTGCCAATGCCTGCCGGGGTTGCGAGTTTGTCCGAAAGGGATATCGTGGCCCTGGCACACAGGCAACGGAAGGAACACGAGTGGGTTTTAGTCAGTAAAAGTCTGACACGCCCTCCCGCTCCGCCCAGAGCGGGAGAAGTTATTTGATAATTTCCCACCAAAAAAAAAAAAGGTTTGGTTATTTTAGAAAAATCAGGGATAAATTTTCTATAATAACCCAAAAGTCCTAAAAACCTCATAATTTCGGTAGAGGTTTTAGGTAAGGGGTACTTTTGTATTGCTGAGATTTCATCTGGGTTAGGCTTTATTCCATCTTTGCCTATAATATGTCCTGGATAAGCTGTTTCTAGTTTAAGGAACTCCGATTTGTCCATTTGAATCTTAAAGTAAGATTCACGTAATTTTTTAAAAACTTTTTCTAGGTTGACTATGTGCTCTTGCAATGATGTACTAAAACTATTATATCATCTAGGTATACTAGACAAATAGTATTCTGGAGTTCTCGCAGCACGTTGTGCATTCCATCCCTTTGAAAGGTAGATGGACTATTTTTAAGTCCCATGGGCATTCTTAGAAATTCGAAATGCCCATGTTCTACATTGAATGCTGTTTTCGTAATATCTTGCGGTTCCATTTTGACCTGATAGAATCCACTAGCTAGGTCTAGCGTAGTAAAATATTGGCAGTTACCTAGTTTGTCTAAGACATCAGCTATATTGGGGATAGGGTATTTGTCATCTATGGTTCTCATTAAGTTTCCTGAAATCTACTACAATACGCCACTTCGACTTTCCTGATGCGTCAGCTTTTTTAGCTACCACTCAAATAGGAGAACTCCAAGCAGAATTTGAAGGTCTAATTATACCTTGTTCTAACATTTTACCTATCTGTTCTTGTACTTCCTGTCTATGAACATATGGATATCTATAACTCTTTGTATAGACCGGAGCCTCATCTGTGGTTTTAATTGAATGTTTGATTTTATTTGTGAATGATAATTGTTCACGTTCAATATAAAACACGTCTGCATATTGTGAGCACAATGATTCTAGATTAATGAGTTCCTCTTCATTTAAATGGTCAGTACGAAGGCGCGATAGCACGTCTTTTACGCGTTGCTTTTGCTGTTTAGTGCACGTGCACTCGACATTATGAACTTCTGCAGGCATTGCACGATCCATTGAAAAGATTATAAATCATTTCTACTTGGATTCTGTACCTCTAATATACCCCTATTCTGGTTAACCGTAGTAAGGCATTCACGTATGATACAGTTTGAAATAGATTGTTCAGGAATATAAGCATCTCCATCGCGAACGTTAATCGCAATTTTTAGTAACTTAGATGTACCTGCTGGAATAATATTCTCATATAGATTAGTGTTACGTGATTCATAGGTTCTAATAGGGTTTGAAGCGAACTTAGTTGTAAATAATTTATTTTTATAATCTATTGTAGCTTCCCATTTTTTTAGCAGATCGGTACCAATAAGTCCATCAAAGTAATCGTGGAATTTATAGATATCAAATGAAACTGTACTTGAATCATTAAATTCATTAAAAATAGGTAAAGTAATTGAATAGTCGTTTCTAATTTTAGCATGAAAAGTGTTCATGCTAAAATTCGAATGGAGAATAATTTAATGGAAAATCACTAAAGTATTTTTCGACAGCATTAGGACATAGAAATAACCGTTCGCACCTGTATCTATTAAAAGCTTAAGAGGAAGTGACGCGATCTGAACATATGGAAGGTACCGTTGAGTTTGGAGATTGATTTCTATTTTAATTTCGCGGATTTCGGATCTTTCTGAAAATCCGGGTCGTTGGATTCTTTGGCGTTCTCTTTTATGCTACCCGAAGGCTGGGGATGTTCTAAACATTCCTGAAGGGATGGTTGATATTCATAGTACAAATCTGGGTACTCATAGTAACCGTAATAAGGTCCATCATAATCGGTAAAGTAATCATTGAACAAAGGATCATTATAACAATCACTAAAATGTACGAGTATCTCCCGAGTTTTGAAATAATTATTGGGTGGAGGATTGCCTGATTTGTTCCAATCATGCCTAGAAAAAGCGTTAGTAGGTGGTAATTGTCTGCTTATGAAATGGCTAACACCACTCATTGGGCGTGGTTCTGCTGATCCACTAGGCTGGTTAGAAGAATTCTGCTGAACTACTTGAAATGGGTTATTCTGGCGGTTGTGATTCGGTGGGGGTGCCCTGAACACCTGCTGAGTTTGGGTCGGACCAAACTGGCGAGGTTGGAAATAATTCTGTCTCCACTGCGGTGGTTGTTGAGCTGGAAATTGGAACCGTGAGGGTCCTGGCATGCTATAATTATTAGGCCTTAGATCAGGCATATTAAACGGCTGAGAGGGAATTTTAAAATGATTACCGGGTTGGTTATTACTATTAACTCTTTTATCAGGTAAACGGTCGTTACGATTTTGCAGATACATAGTATTAGTTTCCTCATGAACAAAATCCAGTGCTTGTTCTATACTCTGAGTTCATACAACGCACGCGTGACCCTACAGGATCTTTTAATCCGCGCACAAACGCCTGGAGCGTTAATTTTTAATATAAACCTTTTTAGCGTCTATAGTAGTTTTTAAGATATCGTGTAAGGAAACATACGTCATTATTGTACTAAAAAGATTCTGACAACGCTCATATAATTCTTGCGGAGTGTTAGAGCCCTGTGTTAAAAGAGATAAATCACTATAAAGAGCGGTTTCATCCCTTTGGTCAGCAAAATTATTTATTAATGCCCTACGAATGCCATTCCAATCACTTGCTTTACCATTCGAGTTGATTAAGCGAGCAGCAGACCCTACAATTTTATTTAATATACCATTAATGAGTGCAGAGTTAATTAATTCGGAACCACCTTGAACGTTTTAATATTCTTTTACTAAATGATCACACTATTGAATAAACCTAGTCAGCACATTCGGGTTCCCGTCAAACTCGGGTATCAACCGTAATGCTTTAAAAACGGTATCTAAATCCAAAGACATTTTCCCAGAAAATGATTTTGTGTCCTTGGTTATTGTATCTAAATTAATATCTCTTCTAGAATCTATCAATAATAATAATTCTCTACTACTTCTAACTACCCTAGTATTCCTGGATTTTCGTGGAAAGAAAATTTTGGAAAGTTCTATTAGTACAGGCTAGGGGAAAGCGGTCACTAGAAATTATCTAATGTACTTACATGAACATTATATCAGCCCCTTTGCGTAATCAATGTCTGGATTCCTCGATACAGCACGACGTGTAGATTCTGGATACTCTGAAGCGACTGGATAGCCGCACGGTCGGCTTTACGATTACGGAAATCTTCCTTATTACGCGAAACCGACCGCGAGTATCCTACCGGCTGAGCCAATTACGTTCGGCTGCAGTCGAGGATGCAAAGAAAACCGATATGATTTGCTTAAAGAATTTAGTTAATATAATTATTAAAATTAACTCGGTAAAACCAAGATGCGCGACAATTGTTCGATGTGAGAAACAAGAGTGATTCACCAATACACCAAATCAATATATGAATCACTGGCACTGCACAAAATTCGGTCCCACGCCATCGGATTGCTGAGAAGGCGAATCTCACGGTACAGAGCACAATGCGGTGTTAGTCATTGTCTTTTTTTATGATGGAATTTTGGGTTCCGCAAGTGGCAACATAACATATGTGAGTTTAAATGTTTGTAAAAACAACGTTTTTAAAAAAAAAGAAAGAAAGAAAAGCATTTTCAACTACGTTTTAGAACATAATAAAATCATTGTTTACTGTTTTTTTTTTTTGGTTAAAAGTTACTCAACGTATATTCTATAGTTGCACTCTTAATGAAATACACAATAAAAATCATTTATCAACTTTAAATTTTCTACCACAATTGTCTATTTACTACCGTTCTCCATAAACACACCTACAATCGGTTTTAAAAAATCCATTCCACACGGATCTGTGAATAGCGTTTTCCCAGTCCTTCGGTTCAGAAATCAGGTTATCGAACAAGTGCTGTTGTCGATACGGTAGCGAACCGTACCGTTGTGAATAGCTATGCAGTAGTTCCGAAGATTACCCCTTGGCTCGTCTTTTTACAACCTGCTGTAAACTATAGAGGAATACAAACATAATGCAATATTGCTCATCCCCCATAGCAAATAGCGTGATAATATATTATAGCCTACCAATTTACCAGACTTATAGGCAATATCTATGGAAATTTTGAACATAATCTATCTGATAGAATTTGCGTGATGCTGGAACGTAATTTAATTATATTCAGAAAAACAGACAAAAAATGTTAAAATTATATTTTCGGTATTAGTATCGATCCCAAACTTACTTTTTTTTTTAAATATCCAATGTACAAACAGCAATACACTTAACTGCCCATTAAAGACGCAACTGAGATAAATTATGACTGTTCGAATGGGATAGATATAATTATGAATTGTGAATTGTAAATTATGATAGTCATTTTCAATGTTAAAATTTCCAGGTAATGATTCTTAATTCGGTCGTATTGCAACTCTTATTTAACCTTATATTTAACACTCAAATTGACATTTACTCAAAGTTTATTCCATGTAAAAACTGCATGGATCAAGGAAACAATCTAAAATTTACTAAATCCTGTCTGTACTTGACAAAAGATAATGAAAAGTAATTTTCAAAATCTATAACAAATTCAATTCAGTTTAATATGTTACAATAATTTGATAAAATGCCTGCACGACTCACCGCTGCGGAATGAATCCGCATCGTAATTTTGAAAGTAATGGAGATGTGAGTTACTGAAATATTGCGACAACTAAATGTGCACGTAAGACTAATGTGCACCAAATTTTATTATTAGGTAGTGTTTTTCAGTGTTTGTCTAAGTAAGATTAGGTTTAGCTGAAGTTTTCTTAGCAGCACTAATTTCGTTTTAGAAACGGTCGATATAGACGTGGCTACGACGTCACGAGGAAGGCGGCAATGAAGCCCTACGCGACCGTCCTCGTGGTGCTCGAGGACGTGTCACAACGGAAGCTGAAGACACCGCCATAGTCGCTAGCCACTCGAAAGAGGGACCCTTCCTCCCCGCTCATGATACCTACTGATAAAATGATCTAACAGTCGGTATTGTTACTTCATTGAAAGTTATACTAAGTCTTAATGCTTGTTACAGATTTCAATTTAAACAGTGCGTCGTCGCCTTAATGAAGGGGGTCTGCAACGACCATGCAGCGACATAATCACTATAAAGGCGAAAGTTTGTGAGTGTGTGTGCGTGTGTATGTTTGTTACTTCTTCACGCTCAAACGGCTGGACCAATTTTGATAAAATTTTGTATGGAGGTAGCTGACACCCTGGATTAAGACATAGGCTACTTTTTATCCCAATATTCCTACGGGATCGAGACTTACGCGGGTGAAACTGCGGGGCGCAGCTAGTATTATAATTATAAACCCGAAAATGTTACTTACATAAGCGCACACAGATGACAGAATAGCTTTTTGCCTTCAATACTACAATTTTGACTGGGTTAATAATATGTGGGCCTCCAAACAAAAGGGGTATTCATATTCGTATTCATTTATTTATTCTTATTTGGAAATACATTGAGGGCGCTGGGTCCAGTAGTGGGGCATTGAGTTAAGGGTCATATAGTCACCGTTGACCGAGACCATACAAATGCGCGGCACGCTCACGCCACGCCACCATTAATTTTCATAGGGAATATTTATTTTTAGTAACGAAAATATGAATATTTAAATAAAATCACAGATAGAATTATAGATAACTAGCGGCCCGCCCCGGCTTCGCGCGGGTATTTAACAAAAATTTCAAAATTAAAAATTATAATACACACCCTTGTATTTGCGTCAGATTACTAAGAAAATAATATTATAAAGAAAGTTTGAATACTTATTGTTATTTTAATGAGCTTTTATTTTTATTTTAATGATTTTTTTTGTTATTATTTTTTATTTATTTTGTAATAAGTTTTTTTTTTAATTTTTGTGAAAAGATCATTTATACAAATCAAAAACCATTCAATTTATTGAGTCAGAGCTTCCCTGTAAACGATATTTGAGGTTGTTTTATTTTGTGGCAATAAAATAAATTGATTTTCAGGAGCTCCGACCCGCGAAACATTATTTTCGTAGGTCGATCCCTACTAATTCGAAGGTTTGGCCTTGGGACTTGTTAATGTTAAGGCCAAAGATGTTTTTACCGGAAACTAAAGTCGTTTAAATGGGATTGGCAAATCAGTTGGGATCATCGGTATCCTCGGTATATGAGCCAGTTGACCAGCTGCTGGACCGGTGATAATGGTCGCAACAATAAAATAATCCATCAACTCCTGCAACCGACCGCGCGAGTGAGCCGCGCGGCACTTCTTTTCTTGACATTGATTCCCCTGATCCCCTCCTGTACGGCCCGTACCTCAGTGATGCCTACATTGCATAAGGTGCTGCCTAGCTAGCCGAGCAGGGTGAGCGGCTACCACGCAACTTTTTTATAATACTTACATTTTTAAACTCGTGTTATCTTTCGAATGGAATGTCCCAATTGAATAATTCATAAAGTTATATAAGTCGGACTCGCGCACGAAGGGTTCCGTACCATTATCTATAAAAATGGCAAAAAAACCACGTTTGTTGTATGGCCTATTGGTTATGGCTATATGGTTATATACCCTTAAATATTTGTTTTATTTTAATTTAATTATTTATTTTTGAACTGAATATATAACTAAATATTCTTTGAATATTTCAAGCATTTACCTGTTGCCGTTATCAATATCGAGCAAAAACAAGCAAAAAAATCACGGTTGTTGTATTGGAGCCCCCTTAAATATTTATTTTATTCTGTTTTTTAGTATTTGTTGTTATAGCGGCAACAGAAATACATCATCTGTGAACATTTCAACTGTCTAACTATCACGGTTCATGAGATACAGCCTGGCGACAGACGGACAGACAGACAGACATACGGCGGAGCCTTAGTAATAGGGTTCCCGTTTTACCCTTTGGGTACGGAACCCTAATAAAGCACCTTTTGAGGAGCACAGTTAGGCAGTGTGCTCAATAGTAGGGACACTAGAAACTGCTAGAGATTGTAAGTATGCACATCTTTTGCAATAGGTACGTCCAATGCATGTCCGTTGTCCAATGGCTATCCATTTACTATTTACCAAATTATCCATGAAATCAATTGTTTCTAGGTGTCCTTTTTAGGGTTCCTCTCAAAACGGTGAAGGAAAACATCGTGAGGAAACTGGCATGTCCTAGAACCAAAAATTCGAAGACACGTGACATCTACCAGCCTGCGCTGGGCTCGCGTGGTGGATTACGGCCTACTCCCTCATGAAGAGAGGAGGCCTGTATCTCAGCAGTGGGAGAACATTATAGGCTGAATACGCTACCTATCTGAGCTCCACAACCAAGGGGTAACTGGGTAACACGATACTGCTTGGTAAAACTGGTTGTCAGACTTTTGGGCTTCTGACTTTAATGACTGTCAAAGATCTACGAATGACAGTCGTTCCGAGGCCTGGAAGGGTCTCGATATGTAATAGATGGTCACCCATCCATGAACCGACCACGGCAAGCGTAGCTTAACCTCGGATCGCGCCGCTATGATTATTTAGCCCCGAGTCCCTTCTTTACTTAATTATCCCTTACATTTATTGTTCTAGCTGTCCTTTTTTTACTACCACATTATGTGCCACCATATTTATTAAAACACTTCGCTATTGTTTTCCTTCTTCTGACTCATTTCACATTACTTTTTTGTCGATAAGTTTTCCCCAACAAATGCAGTCAAAGCTCGCATGCTCGACTTCTTTGACAGAACAAATGTACCCGATCGGATCGACATGACTGCACAGTATACGCAGTGCACACAACACAGTCGTTTTGAGTACAAATTGCACTTGCAGTCACACAGTGCAGTCAAACGCTTGCCGTCCCAGCAGCGTTCCCAAAAAGCTGAAAGTAACTGAATGAGCGTGTGTCAAATATCTCGACACTAAATAATTGAAAAGGAACTTTAGCTCTACGTATTTAAGGTGGGTTGTTTTATATGGATGTGTTTCCTCAACAGTTGGTGGAATATGGATGTGTAAAATTGTTTAAAATGTTCGTGTGTTGACGAAGCCCGGGAAGTGTAAATTTCTGCATTCGTTGAGATAACTTTTCAGCTCTTTTCGTGAATCGAAATGTAATGATGTTAACATGATAGTGTATTTTCTGTTAAGGTATTCAATTGTCACGTTTTATGTAATAAATAACACAACATCAGTTGTGTTACAGTCTGTACTCCCGAAGGGTTAGGCAGAGACCTACAGTAAACCCTCATTTCGCCAGTTATGTTTAAGTCCCATGTAATAGGGGGCGAGCTTATTGCCATTAACCAGGCAGAAATCCAGACTCCGGGCTGCTACTGAGAATTTCTAGATATTACTTACGGTGACCAAAATAGTCAACATCCTATAGGGTAATATTTTTTTAAATTATCATGCTTTAATTTAATAGCGAGCAGGCTCGTTCTATTTGTTTGGGATGTCTAACAGACGCCTAAATTAATTGAAAGTTTTATTCTAGCTATGTTGCTCCCATGTAATAGGCTCGTCCTATTACATGGGACTTTAACTTGCCTGGCGATATGTAGGTGCACCTCTGCTTAATCCTTCCTAACCTCTACCTAAGGCCATTAGAAATACATAACATGTTATATTCATGGATCAAACAAAATTGGAAGCAGCAGCTACAAATTTTTTTCATGAAAAGTTCCAATGGGGTAAGGTATAGAAATGAGAGAGAGCAGAGAAAGAGAGCAGTGGTGGCCCAGTGGTTAACAGCCTTGACTTACGAGTAGTTCGTAGGTTCGAACCCAGATAGGCGCTTTACTTTGTGTAAATTATTTCATCACCACTGCTCTCAAAACGGTGAAGGAAAACATCGTGAGGAAACCGGCATGCCCTAGAACTAAAAAAATCGCAGACATGTGACATCCACCAACCCGCACTGGTTCCGCGTGGTGGATTACGGCCCACTCCCTTTCACAGAAAGAGGAGGCCTGTGTCCCAGCTGTGGGAACATTATAGGCAGGTTATGTAAGTATAGAAATACTTACCCAATTGCAACTTTTTCAAAATAAAAGCGAAGCTCTGTTTACTATTTCGGTCCAAAACATGTTCTAATGCACTCGGTCAAAACAATTCAACCCTATTCACCCCACATCGTACAAAAGGCATGAAAATACGTAAATCGTTCGGGTCAATACAATGGATATGGGGCCTATAGCCGAAATAAAAAGTCATGTAATTGCCCCTGCGCAAGACATTTTCTGAAAACAAAAGACTACGACTTCGGGGTCTGCCTTCCAAATGTGCTGAAATACGTTCCATATAGTGGTTTGTACAAATACCCTAAATCAGAATTATTAAGTATAGTTCAGATTATTTAATTTCATTTTTAGGATTCCGTGCCTCAAAAGGAAAAAACGGAACCCTTATAGGATCACTCGTGTGTCTGTTTGTCCGTCTGTCACAGCTTATTTGCTCCAAACCTACTGGACCGATTAAGTTGAAATTTGGTACATATATGGAATTTTGTGACCCAAACACAAGTGTTACGTAAATAAATAAATTTTGAATATGGAGGTCATTTTTGAGGGGCAAATTAGAAGATTTAAAAAAAAGTTTTGCTAACTTTAACAAGGACTTGTTTTAAGGATTTCATATATATTTGTTTTATAATTTTAAAATAAATACTTTTCAAATTATTTAAGAAAATAGATGAAAAATTACCATTCCCCCCTGATCTCAGAAACTACTGAGCCTAAAATTAAAAAAAAATATATAGAAAATGGTTCTTTATCTATAGATTACAGGAAAATCTATAAGAAGTCTGTGATCTTAAAATAACATGGTAAATCACTCAATATTGTGCGTACAAACTTACATTTGCAGTTAGAATGTATGCAGGATCATGTATTTCAACTACAATGTTAAGTTTGTTCTTGGGATAAATTCATCCCAACTACGGAACCCTTAATTATGCGTGGTCCGACACGCACTTGACCGGTTTTGAATAACAATTTACATTGTGTCTGAATGTTTTACAAAGATACGTAAGCAAATAAGCGAAGAAATAACAAGTTGACACTGAATTAAATTAGTTAATTAGTTCTACACAATCTCATTACGGGACTTACTAGAGAATGGGCAGCAACGTTCTCTATGCATTTTAACACCATACTGCGATCGCCAACCCGCCTGCCAAGCGTGGCGAATATGGCAACCCCCCTTCCCCCCTTTTTTTTTTTTGGAGAGGGCTATGTCCAGCAGTGGACGTTTTTCGGCTGAAATGATGATGATGATGAATCTCATTACGTACAGTATGGCCGAAATATCATGGCAGTAACTTTTTTTAGGAACCAAATGGTGACATGAATTGAGTGAGAGTGAGAAAACATGCGTGAAAGTTCGTAGTGCCTATGTTCAGACTCCCCAAGATATTTCGGCCGTACTGTACCATACATTCATATTATTTACATTCAAAAAAGTTTAAAATATGAAACAAAGTCAACGAGAAAATAAATAAATACATGTCACTAATACCTACCTAATAATTTAATTAAATTTCCAATAATCACACCTGTTTAATAATAACACTTGTTTAAATAAGCAAATAACAGTTTAACTCCTTAACATTCCCATCCATTAGTTTTTGTTTATACAAATAGTTAGCGATCGGCCAATGACATCGACATGATACCAATGTTCAACTTATTGGAATAGATTTGGACCCTGTTGAGTTGACAGTTTTTTTGTCAATAATTATTGACGGTAAATTACAATGGGGCCCAACGGCCTAACATGGAAAAATTATCAGGAAGGATTAGTTCAGCCGCCTATGCTGTTAAACAAAATCGACGGATAACAACTGATGTAGATACAGCCAGAATTGTTTATTTTAGTTATTTTCATAGTCCTTTGTCATACAGGATTCTTCTAACCTGTGGCACAGAAAAGGGTTGTTCGAGCTATTTGCAACTTAGGTTCAAGAGATTCCCTTCGAGAAAAAATCCGTTCCGGTTCCGTTTTTTCCTTTTGAGGTACGGAACCCTAAAAACGAGTTGTAAACGCAATTTTCCATAAAAGTTTTCCAGTTTCAGACCTTTTAGAAAAGATACTACAATACGAATCAATTAAATGAGGAGCAGTCAATCAGCAAATCGTTACCATAATTAAAGCAAAGAGCTGTTTTTATTATCACTTTCAATTAACTGCTAAAGTGATCGCTTATAAGACTGAAAGAAAATGTTCAGAACTCCTCATTAAAACAGTCTACTAACTGCCAAGCACCCATTTACCTAAATTAATCTCTAAAATTGAGAAGACATGGTTGGAATTCATTTGGGACGTTTTCGCTGTAGGGTAAAAGAAACAGTAGTCGTCATTCGCAAGGAATTTGGAAAGGCTTGTCTCTCTCCAAGACGATTGTGTTCATTAGCCTCAAAATACAAGCTTTTTCGCTTCTCATTTTGATATTTCATATAAGAGGAAAGGGATGAATGTAAATGTGAAAAAGACGAATATCATGGTGTTTGAAAGAGAAGAGGATGTATCGGTGTGTGATGTGAAAATAAATGATAAGAGTGAGGAGCAAGTGAGTTTATATATTTGGGGAGTCAGTTTACAAGGGATGGAAAGATTGATGAAGATGTGGAAAGGAGCTATACATGCGATTGTGACCAATCAGTCGATGCCCAAAAAGGCTCGACTGGCTGTTCACAATGGTGTGCTGGTGTTTACGATTATGTATGGAAGCGAATGTTGGGTGTGGCAAAAGAAGCAAGTTCCTTGCGAAGCATGTCTGGCGTGACTATGAATGATAGGCTGTAACATGAGGTGATAAGGCAACGGTGCAGTTTAAAAGAAGATGTAGTAACAAAAATTGAAAAGAGTATGCTTAGATGGTTTGGTCATGTTGAGAGGATGAGTGAAAGGCGACTAACAATAGTAGATTGTTATACAAGGGGCTAAAATAACCCATTACACCACCCATTTACATCGACCCATTACATCCCTCGCTAAAGTTCGGGAGTAACTAGAAACCGAGTTATAATTGGTAATTTTAGCCCCTTGTTAAGATTAAGATTGCGAGAAAAAAAAAAAAAACCAATACCTTGACGGCAACAGATTAAAAATTATTTCGTTTCTTTTCTCTTCCATCTGCGAATACGGGTCTCCATTCTCACTAGACGAGGTCATTTTCACTATTGTAAAATAAATAACGGTCACCAATTCAATTTTTAATTAGAGAAAAAAATTCTAAACACTTCGCGCCAATGCCTTTTTTTATTTCTTCTGGAGGCGCAACCAAGGAACATACTCACCTTCGGCGAGGCCGCAACGCAATGCACGCACTCTACCGAAGAGACCGCCGCGCCGCTTTTAGTTCCGTTTTCAAAAATAAAATGTTCTTTTTTTATGAAACAGTAATATGTCAAGTCTTTATTTATGATTATTTTACTTAAGGTGAATCCGCAGCTGTAGCACGTGAAATACAATTTTTTTAACGTTTTTTTTCTATTTACAGGTCAGTGTCAGGTTGTATCTTAATCACAATATGATTCGCGATATGTATTTACATAATTATAATCATTAAAATCATTAATACAGCTACAGCTGCGGATTCACCTTAAGAATAATGACTTTTTCGTTTTTGTAGAGCCTACCTTTTTGTTGGCCGTTGGTAACAGACAAAAATTTAACAAATAATACTTTTTCCCCTAGAGGATGATAAGCTATTTAAGCCCCGCGCTGGCACGCTAAAATTACAGAATTTTGAGCAAGAGTAGTGAAAACGGTATTTATAAAGCAGAGGTGAGTGGAAACGCCGTGTAGGGACGCCCCAGGAGGACATATAGTGACCAAATTGGTGATGTTCTTCAGAAAGGTCAGGTGCGTAGTACTCGCAACCGGCGTGCGTGTATGACCAGATGTATGAACGTAGGCGAAGTTAAAGGAGTATGTAAGAAGCGTAGCAGGTGGTGTTCTATAGTTTCTACCTACCCCCATGGGAAGAAGGCGTGAGTTTATATATGTTGTAGAAGGCAATGGCTCTTATAAAGAGTACATGAAAGTCATAGCATAAACCAGGGCATTTAATAATAAAAAAATAAAACTTAATTAAATACCTATATGAAATCGCATTGCAATCGTCAAAATCCCTGAGATGTTTCATAAAAATAAGTTGGTAGTACCTACTTTTGTTTTTATTCTAATTTCTGATTAATAATCATATCCCTAACCGGTGCTCCTAACCATAAATTGACGATACATAATCATAACGGTAGAAAATGCAAAAAAATGAAGTTATAAAAGAACCCACTAAAATAAATATACATTTCATCGTTCCTTTGGTACGTACAAATCTTGAGCCTCCTCTAGCGCGTGAATAACTCGTTTATTAATCCTTGTTTTATTTTCCCACATCCGCGGAACAAATTTCATGAAACAATTTCAACAAGGGCAACGGTGCGGGCGGGACGATCCCGGGATCCCGGGAACGTCCCGCTGCAGCGTTGCCCGCCCCTAGTTCCTTATTTTTACGCCTATTTACTGTTTATTGATACATGTGGAGGGACTGTCAACTTTTTTGTCTCAATATAGGTATCTAATTTTTATTTTATTACCTTTGCATAATTTGGGCTTTTTCGCTTTCTAACTCCGAAGAAAGAGGGGATACTGGGTAAAAATGTTTTGATCCCAGGTTACTGTTCTTAAGTTTAGAATTGAGTTATGCATTCTGCTTTGAAAGCCAGAATGGAAATTATTCCTTTCTTTTTCGGGTTGAAAACTAACAAGTTTGATAGGTAATGTATTTCATGTTGGAGCATTATTCCGGTCGTAAATTACTTGCTTAATATATAGTTCCGGCCCCAGTAAATTCGGATCGGGCCATTTATTTATTAAATGAATTGAAAAGTCTTTTACTTCATCCGCTTACTTGAAAGTCCTTGTTATTGCGCTCATTAGCTCCGGTATACAAAAGTTGCAATTCTTTGACTTCTTTCATTCCTTGTACTTACTATATTTAACGATGCCCCGAGGTCTTGCTTCTGAGCTATAAATAATTTAATTTTGCCTTATTTGCTGTGTGGAACTCTCCAGCGGTCCACCAGATGTTGCAACTACTAAATACTAACACCGATATAATGGGCACCTAGAGGCATCTACACACGAACGAGCAACGAACACCGAACACTTCGTTCACATGTGCGTACCACTAATGAACATCGAACATTTTGTTCGCATGTGTATACATACCACTAACGAAAATCAAACACTGTGTTCGTCAAAAATGTTCGTGGCGATCCAATTTTGTTTTTCTGTATGGATGGTGTACGGTGTTCGTGTTCGCTTTGCAAATTTACGTCCACACTTACGAACCAAAAGTTCGGTGTTCGATGTTCGTGTTCACCATGTTTTGTTCGCTCGTGCGTACCGTACTCTTTTTGGTCCTCAAATTAATTGAATTTGGCTTCATGACGGTTTTCATTATGGTCGTAATGAAGCATTCAGCTGGTTTCGTTTTATTTTGAGGAGTAGATATGCAGTTTTATGTCGCCTATGCTCGTCTTGATGAGTAATTTAGGGTTTTGGATGAGGTCAAGAGGATCAGTTGACCTAATTTAGAACATAGGGTATAGAGTGATTGAAATGGTGATGTCTAAAGTCTATTGAGTGAATCGATTGCTTGTCATCATTGTACGAGTATGTGATTTCTCTGTTATTAAAATTGGCTTGTACATGATGCGTGAAACTAAAGTACATATATTATAAATGACGGCGCAGCATGTGGCGCCGTCTAGTTTTGTTACGAAGTTACTGGAATAACCGAAAAGGTCGGATATGAGTGACACTGGCTGCAGACAGTCACTCTAGCACAGCGTCGCATCGATGGTTGCGGTGGCAGTCAAAGACATTAAATTATTTACTTAACAACTTAAATCTCTTTGGTAGCGGCTAGTCGGCTGTCCTCTGACGACAGAAGAAGATGTCAGGGGAGCCGTTGTCGTACGTCCACGACGAATTGCTATATTCCGGCACAATCCAAATGATATTGAAGTTGCTGAACTACTAATATGATAATCACTTCTGGTAAAGGCTATCCTGCGCCGTTCTACATAAATGGCTAGCAAAGAGATTTAAGATAGATACTATCATGAAGATATAGATAAAAGTGGAGGCAACACTCTAAATTACCTAAGTGAAGACGACTGTGGGCCGACTCTCTCTTTCTGAATACATACATAAGAACGAGACAGTGATATGTGTTTTCTTTATCGTATGTATGTATTCAGAAAGAGAGAGTCGGCCCACAGTCGTCTTCACTTAGGTATTTAGAGTGTTGCCTCCACTTTTATACCTTCATGAATACTATAGAGAGGCCATCAGAAGGAAAGTTCATAGAAAAATTGTGATCCCATGCCTCAGTGACGCCATCTAGCGTAATATACCAAAACTCAATAACAGCTTTTTTTTTTTATGGGTGGGAGATTATCAAATACCTTCTCCCGCTCTGGGTGGAGCGGGAGGGAGTGTCAGGCTTTTACTGACTAAAACCCACCGTGTTCCTTCAGATGCCTGTGTGCCTGGGCCACGATATCCCTTTCGGACAGGCTCGTAACCCTGGCAGGCATTGGCCCTTTCGGACCTCGTCAATTGGTGCTGACGTCTCTTTGAGGCGCGCGTGGAGCGTCTCCTGCGGCGACTAGGGGCGCGAGGGCGTTGATTTTGCCTTACCCTCACGCGTTCCGCCTCCTCCTTCGCAAGCATCACTGTTTCGCAGAAGGAGGTGATGGCCTCCCATGCACTCTCGCTCCGAACCATGGCCTGAACCAGGGCCGGACGCGAGAGATCGCCGCCGCCGATCGCTGCCGTGAGGACACGGCGGTGCTCCGCCCAAGCTGGGCAGACCTCCACCGTATGCTCCAGCGTGTCCTCCGGGCGATCCACACAGTGGTGACACCCGGGCGTTTCCTCGTGGACACGAATGCGACTTGACATGCAGGCGTACTACACTAGACTGAGTGACTTTTGCCCACTAGCACGAACAAATGTATCGGATTACGATTATGTTCGCTATTTCCCGTCTATTATTATGTAAATAATTTAATGTCTTTGATGGCTAGCCTGTGCAATAGTGCAATTATTTAGGACGGGTTTTAGTCCAGCAATGGACATGCAGACCGCTGAGTTGATTAAACCAGTTATCGCCTGTTTTATGATGCTTCAAAATTGTTGGTTGTTTGTGGTTGATTGGACTGACTTTTTGACGATTCCATTTTTGATAAAAGTTAGAGAATTTGTTCCGTTTTGCACATTTCCGTACATAATACAAAAAATCCAGTCCTACAAACAATGCCATTGAAATAAGAGTTATTTAGAGCGTTTAATTAACCCGCAAATGGCATTCACGGAGGCTGAGAGCCGAACTTCTAAATAAAGTATTGTTCACGGAGGTTGGCTTTAAAAACTTTAACCCTAAATCATCTGTGAATGTCCAATGTTTGTTGTAAAGTATTCCCAGGCTTTAGTTTATGGTTTATTCTGTTTGGAAGGAGGAGTTCTGGCTACGGATTAATATTGGAATCTGAATAGTTTAGATATTGCTTTGACCCCAAAATTGGCCAATGATTTAACTTCTTTCGGTATTTTCTGGGTCATGATCGCCGAATTGAAATGTTAATCATCCGGAGGAAGTGTAGTATTTAAATAAATTACTTTAGGTTTTTTTCGATTATTCCAACATTGTTTTTTTCGGTGTACTTCGTTATTCGCGTAATGTTTAGAATAATAATAAAGTTATACTTAGTGTAACTGTGAAGGTACCTTTGTAAAATGAATACATTATAGCTGTTCTTAGTTTTCACTGAATACTCGTAGAATACGAAACGCAGATTTATTGAATTGTATTTGTTATTGTTATTTTTCATTGCTTAGTTTTTAATTCTTTTTACCCATTATGGTATAGTAATTTTATTCTAGGTGCATCGTCTTCACATATAATCATATAATTAATGTACTCAAACAAAATATTGTAAAACATTTTTAAAAGAGTAACAGTGGAGTTTGGTGCCCATTCTTCTCCATAAGAAACTACCTTTTGGAAGGGACAACTAGAATCAATTCTATTTTCTTGTAAATTTTGACGATCAAAAGTGCCTCATAAGTGCCCATTTGAAATAAATAATTTGCCTTTTTTTATTGTAATAAATAATACATTATTATTAAGTATATTTTATAACTCTTCAAACACATGAAATGCCAATGTGTCAAAAATTTTACAGGATGATATCAGCAATCTCTCTCCTTAATAATATGCCCCTTACAAAACAGGTAAATCGGTTCATAAATTCCGCAAACACCCTTGGAGCACAAGAATGAAGCCATAAATGGTAAAGGCGTTCTCAATAGGTGATTTTTTTTCTCCAATACTATTACGCGTCGCGTCGTCTGCAAGGTTAAAGTTTGATGCTCGGGAAGCTGCAGCTGTGTACCAGCTAACATAATGGATCGTAAAAATATGTGTATAATGTAACTAGACAATATTATCGTAAATGTTTAGAGTATTTATTAGAACCTACCTACTTTGCTACCAGCGACGTTAGTCTGTGGGCCTACCGCGAATGCGCGGAGTAATCTTGACGTAAATTCGAACGATGGAAAAAAAGAAAATACTCGTTTTGCAGATAATATTTACTTAGTTTTAAGACTATTTATAGCATGAGGTCTTGGGTTCGATTCCCAGGTCGGGCAAAGTGTTATTGGGAATTTCCATTGGGAGTTTCTCAGTATCAGCCCGGAATCTGGATTTGTGCCCGGTTGATGGCAATAGGCTCGCCCCTTATTACGTAGGACTTAAATATAACTGGCGAAGTGTGGGTGTTACTATAGGTACTCCTCTGCCTAACCCTTCGGAGAATGCTGGCGTGATATTATGTGATGATGATGTTATGTGGGAGATACTTATTGTGCTATAGGATTCAGTGGCGAAGGGTAATATTATAAAAGAGCCGGAGCAAAAAAAAAAATTTTGTATGCAACTTAAATTCATCATGACGTCGATTTTTGTATAGAAATATAACTCACGGTAAGCCGGACGTGACTGCGAGGTATTTTAGAGCAAAATGTTTTGTTGTTGGGATATAAAGTAATGGAGGCGTTTCGTAATGTTTTAATTTTATGGTGTGTTAAATACTTACAGTGTGATAATATTATATTTGGCATTATTAAACACTGCCATTGCTCAATAACGATAAAGTGGTTGTGTTCCGAAATTCTGAAGGGATCTTAGGAATCGTGTTATTCGATGCTTTCGCCACTGATAGGATTTCGACGCGCGTTACGAGTTAGGGTCTATGATTGATATCCATTGTATTTGTTTAATAGCTGCTGCTCTTTGTTTACTAGTTACTCATTATAACATCAGCTATCTGCCAGTGAAAGTCCCGTCAAAATCGGCCCAGCTGTGTTGGATTATAGCCGGAACAGACAGATAAAAAAAAATGTTATATGTACCGTATATACTTTCGTATCATCATCATTCATAATTTCAGCCGTAAGACGTCCACTGCTGGACATAGGCCTCCCCCAAAGGGGGGGGGGGGGGGGGGGTTGCACTAATCGCCACGCAAGCGTGCCAAGGCGTGTTGGCGATGGCAGTATGGTGTTACAATGCATATAGAGCACTAGTGCCCATTCTCTAGTAAGTCCCTTAGTCGCCTTTTACGACACCCACGGGAAGAAAGGGAAGAAATAGAGGTGCTATTCTTTACGTCCGGCACCACAAAGACTTTCGTATGCATTTAGTAAAAAGCTGTTATTTTGACATTACAAGTTTAACACGAGTTTATTATGTGTTTCTGTAATAAATAACGTTATTTTTCTTTCTTTACATAAACCTATTAGTTGTTGCCGTCGTCACCTGCGTGTATTTTGAATTTCATACATTTTTAATATAAATATCCGGGATGAAAGTCCTTCTCGAGGTTCCAGGCTACCTGTCTGTCGAATTTCGTAACGATCGGTTCAGTGGTTTAGGGATGTAACAGACAGATATACACAGCTGATTTCGCATTTATAATATTAGTATGGATATTCACAAATCTCCTACTTACAAACCAAACATAACATATCATAACAAAATAGTACGACAGGTCTCGGTTTCTCCGCTCGTCTATCGATAACTTAACGGCTCGAAACACAGTTTACAGCGTCAATATACCTTGCCAAATGACTTGGAAATCTTACGAACATGTTGCCATGGAATTTATGAGGTCACATACCAAGATATGGTTATGGTTCCACCGCAAAAGGGTAAAGAATAGTGGGGAGATTGAACAGGGAGGCTCTTGTTAATTGTTGGGGGTAAATACGTGGGAGGTAGGATTTGGTATAGTTGGTTACTAATCGCTCGTGGCTAAATAGTAATGTGGATCGATATTCGAGGTTAAGTACGTTAGCCGAGGTTGGGCACCCTTGCCTGTATTGCACAGGCCTCCACCAGAGCCGGACGGGAATAGCCAGGTGTTCTCGGCCATTCCCATAGCCCCCCATTAAGAATGAGGGGCACGCGGGGCCCGCCGGTGAGGCGGGCATGCGCCGAGAGGGTCATGGATGTAAAGGTTGAGCCGGTTTCCCATGGCCCTCCCACCACGGCGATGTGTGAACACCGCTGAGTTTTAGTGGGTATACTGTCACTACTGACAGGGGTCCCACATACGCTGCATCATGTTAAACCGGAAGCCGACCCTCACATTGTAGGGAAAGGCTAGGCAAATTATGTGTTAATCAGATATTAGAAATTGAATACAGCATACCTACATCTTTAAGTGGGTTTTGAGTTCGTTAACTTCTGTGGTAAGCGTTGCGAATTTAATCCTTAAGGAACCAATATTTGTATGGCTTACACCCTGTGTATTTACTTCGTGCATAGGTACCCACACCTAATAATTATTCCGGATTTGGGTGTTTGTTTATTGTGAGGCATGTGCTTGAAAACGTGCCCACAATTCAGCCGAGATCCTAGTGTGGATCCTCCTGTTTATAACATACTGGAGTCAGTATTCATGAATACTGAAGTAAAGCTATGGTAGTTTTTAAATACAGGGTCACTACTAGTCAATTTTGATGCAAGTGTTCAATGCTTGCCATTGCAGTTGAGGTGGGTATAAAACACGCGTGTTCGATACACTGCATTTAAGAACCTAAAACCGGTTCAATAAGAGCCACTTTTGCAAGTGCGTTGACAATATGTTTTGGTAACGAAGAAGAAACTTCGAATTTAATCATTTGTTCAGCTACATAGTTATGCATTTATGTACTAACTTTGTACCTTGCAAGACGTAAGACTAAGAGCGTCACGTTTCAGCGTTACGACAACCGTGTTGCAGCAACACGGCGCGTTGTACTCGACGTACGTAGTACGTGACTACGTAAGCTGCTCACAATATGGTGCGAGTACGTAATAATAAGAACTTTGTTTTAGAAAAGGTATGCTTGAAGATTCACAGAGGTAACAGTTGCACTCGACGCAGTACAAGCTTACGTAACATTAGTGTTAGGCCTTCTAATGCAGTAAAGGCTCCCGCAGACAGGCGCGACGCGACGGTGTGACGCGATTCTGGTAGAACAATTTTGATGAAGTTTTCATAGAAATTGTTCTTCTAGAGTCACGTCGCACTGTCACTTCGCGCTGTCGGATCGCACTGTCACTTCGCGCTGTCGCGTCGTGCCTGTCTGCGGGAGCCTTAAGAACTAAGCGTAAAATCTACAGCAAGAACTTCCAGGGAAGTTATCCTAATTCCTATTGGTTTAAATAAAAGCTATATAAGACCTAAAAAGTGGAACATAGTTTTCATAGGGACCTCCACTCTTGCAAAGTAAACACACCCTTACTCGTAAAAGCACTAAGCAATAAAGCCCACAGTATATTCATACCAGTAACAGTAGCATTATGCGTCGATTTCAATATTTCGATAAAAATATTTACGTTGCCTCGCTAGTAAAATCCTATTCAGACCGTATTCAATATTATCCTCTGTCGAAATACATCAATTTATGCTGCGAGTGCATTGTGTCTGCGATACACTATAATTTTGATATTACGAGTATATGTGTTTTAGGAAATGTGTTTATTTAAACGGCTTCGTATACTGAACGGGATAAACTGGAGTTTATTGTGAAATAAATCGATTCTGAGAAATTTTGTTTGTTGTTTACTTAGTGAGGAATACCCCCATTTCTTCCCGTGGGTGTCGTAAAAGGCGACTAAGGGACTTACTAGAGAATGGGCAGCAGCGTTCTCTATGCATTTTAACACCATACTGCGATCGCCAACCCGCCTTGCCAAGCGTGGAGATTATGGCAAACACCCCCCCTCATGGGGAGGCCTATGTCCAGCAGTGGATGTCTTTTGGCTGAAATGATGATGATGAATGAATGATAGTGAGGAAAGAAAAACATCAAAATCAAAAGCCATTTATTCAAACAAGGCTGAGAATCAGCACTTTTCGAACGTCAAAATTACACAAGACAGTTCCCCAAAACGCCCGCCCTTCACCACTTCCTAGTGCTTTAGCTGGGAGGAAGTGGCGCATCAAACTCCCCAGCAGCTGTTCAGTTAGAATAACTTGATTCTATACAATAGTATACAAAATAATTTTCACTCCTCTTGCTCAAAAAGTCTGTCATTGTAGTATACCAGAGCGGAGTTAAAATAGCATATTTTCCTCTAGGGGAAAAGTTTTTTTTTGCCTGTTACCAACGACCATACAAAAATGAAAAAGTCTTTATTCATAAGTAGAATAATCATTATATTAATAAAGACACGACTTATTACTGTTTCATGAAAAAAGAACATTTTATTTTTGAAAATGGCACTAAAAGCGGCGATCTCTTCGGTAGAATGCGAAATGAAATGAAATTTATTTATTTGCGAGAATGTAGGTCCTTACATAATAACGTGGTAAAATAATTTTAGCCTCACTATATTCGATTTATTAGCAGTGCAGATATTTGTAGTATGTCATAATAATATCATAAAATTACATCAATGTCATTAGTCATACACATCATTTATCATAATAAAATATTGCGTGCATTGCATTGCGGCTACAAAAGAAATTAAAACTATTCAATATTATTGTATTAAATTATTTTATTTTCTCGTCTTCGTAGTGAAAAGTAGTGTAACTCACGGCGCTAAAAACAAAAAATTATAACTCTGTTTAAAAGAAAAGAAGAAAGAAAGAAAATACGTTTATTTTGGTTTCTATTAGTTCCCTCGCTAACAATAATAATAATATCCGTAGAAGTACATACTTATACAGATGCGTCAGAAAAGGCGTACGGAGCTTGCATATACATTCGTTCTGTAGCTGGTAGCGGCAGCGTCCATACACATCTGCTCACGTCCAAAAGTAAAGTTGCACCGATCAAGTCGACCACAATCCCAAGACTAGAGCTTTGTGGTGCCTTATTAGGGACCAGGTTGTGTGAAAAGGTACTAGAATCATTGACACTTAAACCCGACAAAAGCATATTTTGGTGCGAGTCAATGATTGTCTTAGGTTGGGTGTCTGCTACACCGGGCACGCTTAAGCCGTTTGTCAGGAATCGAGTTTCGGAGATACGGGAAGATTTTGGTGCTAACACCTGGCGCTATGTGCCGTCCAAGGACAACCCTGCAGATCTTGTCTCCCGTGGTCTGAGCGCTGACCTCATAGGTCAATCTTCCATGTGGTGGTCGGGGCCTTCATTCTTACTTACAGCCCCAGCTCTCTGGCCTTCAATGCCAAACACAAATGTGAACACAACACTACCTTTTTTTTTTTTTGGGTGGGAAATTATCAAATAACTTCTCCCGCTATGGGCGGAGCGGGAGGGCGTGTCAGACTTTTACTGACCAAAACCCACCCGTGTTCCTTCCGTTGCCTGTGTGCCAGGGCCACGATATCCTTTTCGGACAAACTCGCAACACTGGCAGGCATTGGTCCTACTGGACCCCGTTAGTTGGTGGAACACAACGCGCCGTCGACCCGGGCCTGGTCCTTATCGGACGGCGAGCTACCCATCGCTCACCCGTCGCAGGCCCGCGCCTACAGTGGCCGGAAATCGGCTAGCGACTCCCGACGCCCGGGCGTCTCCTGCGGCGACTAGGGCGCGAGGGCGCGAATCTTGCCTCACCCTCACGCGTTCCGCCTCCTCCTTCGCGAGCATTACTGCTTCGCAGAAGGAGGTGACGGCCTCCCATGCACTCTCGCTCCGAACCATGGCCTGAACCAGGCCCGGACGCGAGAGATCGCCGCCGCCGATCGCCTTCGTGAGGACACGGCGGTGCTCCGCCCAAGCCGTGCAGACCTCCACCGTATGCTCCACCGTGTCCTCCGGGCGCTCCACACAGTGGTGACACCCGGGCGTTTCCTCCCGCTTTATCCTGAACAGGAACCTCCCGAAACAACCGTGTCCGGTGATGACCTGTGTCAGGCGGAAGGTGAGGACGCCGTGGTTCCTCTCTAGCCACTCCTCAAAGAGGGGAGTTATCGCCACAATTGTGGCGTGCCCAGCGCTGGGTTGCGACAATCGCGATCTCCATGTCGCCATGAGATCCCGCCGGAGCTCTGTCCGCTGTGCCGTGATTTCTCGCGGCAGCGGAGTTTCACCCCGGCGTTTCGCCTCACCGCGCCACTCCCAGATGTGCGCGAGGACTTTTGCCTCCAGATCTCATGGCGGCAGTCCGGCAAGGAGGCTCGCCGCCTCACGGGAGACCGTGCGGTAACCCCGTACCAGCCTGATGGCCATGACCCTTTGGGACGCGTTCAACCGCTGGGCTGGTCGCAGCCTTAAAGAACGCGCCCACACCGGTGCCCCGTAAAGGGCCATGGACCGCACGATCCCCGCGTAAACACAATACTACCTGAACTATTAAAATCACATTCTACTAACATTAATAATCAATCGTTACCAATCACTAATCCTAATATAAATATACACAATAATTCATTTCTAACTATAATTAATAATTCATCTAATTATTCACATTTACAACGTCTATTAGCATACGTATTTAGATTCATTAAACGTTCCAAAGGGGTACATAGTCATAGTCTTACTCTTACTAATTCAGAGTTCTCATACAGCGCTGATTTCATAATTAAAACGGTTCAGAGGTAATGTTTCCTGAAGAATAATAGCTACTTTCATCAGGTAAACCATTACCAAATAAACACCGCCTTAAGAAATTTTCACCTTTTATCGAGTCTGGTATTATACGAGTCGGAGGCAGATTAGATAATTCTTGCTACGATTATAATGTCATGCACCCTATAATTATTTGCAGCAAACATAACTTTACGCCTACCGCGGCGGCGGCGGTGCGCGGTGCCGTGTGTTAATGGCCTTAACCGTTTGTTTTTCCCTTGTGTAAATTTTGTAATACAGTCCACTATCATCGTTTAACGTGTTTTAGTCCTCGAACCACCTGGAGGATATGCCCATTTCTGTTTACAACTTAGGTTCATTGATCATTGTAATCATTTAATGTCAAAGTTTTTGTAACCGACATTTATTGATACTATACGAGTACTTATTACATTTAGGGTTCAGAACTTAGTTGGCTATAACTGGACATCTCAATATATCACGATTTGAACAGAAATACTTCGGTTGGCTATAACTTGACATCTCAATTTGTCAAATAAAAGAGAAAACTTATATGTGTATAAGTTGAGATATCAAATAACGAATAATATTTTGGTTACTGAGTATAAGTTGATATAACGAAATATCAATGTTCGTTCACAAAAACATGTGAATCGTTAATTTGACATGTTGTGTTGTCAGGCAAAACACGTAAAAAAGCGAGATGTCAAGATAATACCATAATCGATTGCTCTAAAATAATTATTTATATTTTGAGCTGTCATTTTTTTCATATAAATTCCTGATGGGTAGAACGTATTAAGCCAATAAAAAAAACATACAAGTCGAGATGTCAATGTATTCACGCCAGCCACGGATTTAATGTCAATAAAACATTTTTATTTTATTTTTTATTCAAAGTCAAACCATTTATTTCATTTCAAATAGGCACATAAGAGGCACTTTTGAACGTCAAAGTTTACAAAAATAATTTACAATGTTTGTTTTAAAAATGTTTTACAATATTTTGTTTGATTACATTAATTATATGTGAAGACGATGCACCTAGAATAAAATTACTATACCATAATAGGTAAAACGAATTAAAAACTAAGCAATGAAAAATAACTTTATTATTAGATAGATACATGATGCATATTTACAAACATCGTAAAAGTATGTTTTTCTAAATAACAAATAATAATAATAAGTCAGTGTGTGAGTATAGGTTACCACAGAATGTAAAATCAATATCATAAAAATAACAGATTTTACCATAAAAATAGCAACCAGTTTGATTTTGTCTAGACTCTAGATTGTCCTATGGAGCTGGACCAGCATGTTTCCAAGCATTTCTGTCCTGGATATAATCCTCTAACCTCTTCTATTATTTTAATATAGAATCTTATTTCAAATGGAGTATAATAATATGTTTTATAAAGTACCTCTATAAACTGGTACACACGGCTACACATCAAGCTACACATTTCCAGTATAAGCTGGCTTCTCATTGTAGGAAAATCCTATACAATGCGAGATCTGCCTAAACTGGATATGTATAGCTTGATGTGTAGCCGTGTGTACCTCTGTTTATAGAGGTACTATATAATAGATGTTAGCCGGTGTACTCTGATCAGTCGGCTACCAACTAGCTGAAAGGGTAGCAATTATAATTATTTACTTACCACTGAAGAAGTAAAGACGGTCAAAAATATTTGTTTAATAAACCTTGCGACGCATTGTGTACGCTACGCCTTAGCAATGAAATTGCCTGCTCGATCCACGTACTGAAATAAATTTCATTATGTCTGACATTTCTCAAATTCACGTTTTTATTGAAATAACTGCTTATGCGACAAAATTTTAGTTTAATAAAAATGGTAAAGTTTTATATAATATATTATTGTGATTGTAAGAGCATTCGAGATGTCGAAAACGGACTTACGTAGTTTTAAGACCTCAAATTCTCAAATATTTTGTTGGAAAAACTTCAGTCAAAATTAGGAAACTGCTTAGTAAACTTTGTATTCGATTCTTGTAAACTTCCAACACTTACGTTTGTTTATTTTTTTTTAATAAATAAGTTATTGGGAAAAGTTTGGGCGAAGTTTTTGGTGACCGAAGGTTGTGGCGAAGAGTCAAAAAGTACGTCAACATCAAACTCAAACTCAAACTCAAAGCATCTATTTCAAATAAACCAATTACAGGCACTTTTGAATTGTCAAGGGGTCGGTCAGTCATAAAGATGAAGCTAGTTACCCATTCCAAAGCTTAGTAGGTAGGTACCTATGGAGAAGAACGGGCAAGAAACTCCACGGACACTCTTTTAAATTGATATATGGTTATAAAATATTGGTTACATCATTTGTGTTGAAATTATACATGTGAGAACGATGCAAAACGTCAAAAGCGTCCGTAATAAAAATAATAAAAAAAAAAAAAAACAATTCTAAAATTAAAATAAGCCATGGCCGCTAAGAGATGACCAGTCCCTACTGATGGCGCCCGTTCACGAACATGACGCATGGATTAGCACCATTCAGCTCAACCATTTTGAAGGGAGCTACGAGTAAATGATCCAACACACCCGCCACCATCAGCGAGACATTACAGTGAGCATGACATACTCTCAGCCGCCAGGGCACATTCAAGTCAATGAAAGACGTACCAGTAAATGCTAGCTTTATAGTAAGTACATAGTACTCACACATGTGCTATGCAATTATATAATACTAAAAGATTGAATTTATACAATGCAAAGATAGTTTTTGAAATCTTCAGCAGCTCCAACAGTACCTATTTCCAAATGCTAATCAATTAAGTTTTTGCGCCCTTGTGGAGCAGGACCAGCATTGAGCCAAGCATTTTTATCAGCGATGTAATCCCCCAACTTATAATATGCCTGTCTGCATAGTGTGCGTTTTAAACATGATTTAAATTTTGTTTCATTCAGTTGAAGTATGTACAGAGATATTTTATTGTAACATTTTAAACAGTACCCCATGAAAGATGAGTTTACTTTAGCCAGCCTGAAACCTGGTTGAACTAATTGGTCCCTATTTCTAGTCCTATAATTGTGTCTTTCGCCTCTTTTACTAATCTCATTCATCTACCCATCATTCTTCTACCCATACTTATTTCAATTTATTTTGACATTGGTGCAGCAAGTCTCTTCTTCCATTTTTCTATTTTAGCCGTCATCTCAGTAACGTCTTTGAATAATTTTGGGTCTATATTCATTTATAACTTGAGGCATAGGTATTGCCCGAAGGCACGCAAACGTGTACATTCAGGGTCAGTTATATGGTGATATTCTTATATCACCATATAACATTCCGCATTATGTGGATATAATAAAAATAAATAAATAAAAAGCCTTATATTTCTTGCCAACCTTAAGTTAACATTAAAATAAAGGTAACGAAAAAATAAAAAACTTAAACTAGATGTTAGTAATTATATTCTAAGGTGTATATTAAAGTGTGTTTCTATTATTTAATTTCTAAGTACCCTATATTATATAATTTATTCTGCAAGAACCCCTATACAGGTGAAGGCATCCTCCAAAGATATCCAGTCTTCTCTAGACTGGGCTGTTTCCATCCAATTCATTCCAACTATCTTTTTAATGTCGTCTTCCTATCTGGCATAGGGTCTCCCCTTTTTGCGTGTTCCTTGGGGGCCCAGCCATGTCGTTACCTTTTTCGTCCACCTCTAGTCTTGTAGACGCACTACGAGCCCATTTCCATTTTAGTGTTAGGGCTTGTACTAGCCCATCCCTTTTTTTTGGGTGGGAAACACGCCCTCCCGCTCTGGACGGAGCGGGAGGGCGTGTCAGACTTTTACTGACTAAAACCCACCCGTGTTCTTTAATTTGCCTGTGTGCCAGGGCCACGATATCCCTTTCGGACAAACTCGCAACACTGGCAGGCATTGGCCCTAATGGACCCCGTCAATACGTGCTAACATCTCTTTGAGACGCACGTGAAACACAACGCGCCGTTGACCCGGGCCTGGTCCTTATCGGACGGCGAGCTACCCTTCGCTCACCGTCCGCAGGCCCGCGCCTACGGTGGCTGGGAATCGGCTTGCGACTCCCGACGCCCAGGGCGTCTCCTGCGGTGACTAGGGGCGTGAGGGCGCGAACCCTGCCTCTCCCTCATGCGTTCCGCCCCCTGGCCGTGACGGCCTCCCATGCACTCTCGTTCCAAACCATGACCTGAACCAGGGCTGGACGCGAGAGATCGCCGCCACCGATCGCCTCCGTGAGGACACGGCGGTGCCCAAGCTGGGCTCCACCGTATGCTCCACCGTGTCCTCGGCGCGATCCACACAGTGGTGACACCCGGGCGTTTCCTCCCACTTTATCCTGAACAGGAACTCCCGAAACATCCGTGTCCGGTGAGGACCTGTGTCAGGCGGAAGGTGAGGACGCCGTGGCGCCTCTCTAGCCACTCATCAAAGAGGGTTTAATTTTTGTCTTATCTTTGAATTTTCTTTACATTCAACATTACATACTGCGATTAATTCCTCGTTGGCATTTCATTGTCTTTTTATTTTTTTATTAAATTTCCATGTTTGGCATGCTTAAATTAAGCATGGCAGAAGACATGTGTTCAGGAGTTTTGTTTTAATGTTGATTTGGCATTATGATTTTAAATATTTCTTTTTAAACCCTAATATTTGTTCCAAATTAGCTGTACCCTGCGTTCTACTTCTAGGTCATTATTTATTCGATCGAAGGCAATTTGTTTCCCCAGGTAAACGTACTGTTATGTATAATATATTTAAGAGGCACACTGCCTGCTGCTATTTTCTGTTTCGTGCTGTTCGTCATTAACATTGTCTTAATATATTCATTTCTAACCCGACTCCCTTATTTGCTTCGTTTAGTGATTCAATCATAGATTGTAGTTCTTTGTGGATATAATTATGCATAGGCAATTAACTACTTGAGTTTTATAAAAACGATTACCTATTAAAAAGTCTGCAAGCGTTTCCTTCTAAACCAGAGACTTAATTAATCAGAATCCTGAACTTTCCTGGAATCTAGATACCAAACTGTGTTTCAACATTTCATAACCTCTATGTCGTCTGAAAAACTGCAGTTATGAAACGTGAAGCAAGATTTCCAGGTAAGCAAAAGCAATAAAATGGAACACATTTCCCTGAATCTGCATGTGCCGAAAAATTCATCTGAAAAGTTCCTATCTCACAAAATATGAACAAAATGCGTTGCAGTTGATGTAGTGATGAGCATTGTTCCTTCCTCGCATTTATTTTTCATGTAAAGTCGGCCGTCCACTGCTACACAGGATGTGCACGAAGAGGTTCCCTACGTTAGCTGCGCGGTTCATTTGTTTGCCAGCTAATCATCCGTGAGTAACGTGGTCTGTGTCGCAGTGGATGATCCCGCCTACATTTTCATAGCAAAGCTGTGACGTGCGTAAAATAACCATGGGCTGCTGTAAAGAGCTGCCTTTATTTCATTTAATACATTTTTGTTCAGTCCTCACAACTTTAAGCATTGTACTGCCAGTTATTAAATGAGTAAATTTAGAGTTTATGGCACTCATTTTTAGTTTTTTTTTTTACGTGTTAGCACTAGGGGAAGTTATCATCGCTCTCAATGACGTTATTTATTCATTCAAAACAGAATTAAACCAGTTTCTTTTTGAAGATCAAACTATAAAATATAGATTCGCAAACTCTTAGTCAGCTGTCTCCGACTACTACAGAAAAACATTATTGATTTTGTTGCTAGGTTTAAACCAAAATATACTATGTATTCTGACTAATTTCGCACCCACATTGTTATTACTTTCGAGGAAAGCTCAAACACATTCAAAAAGTTTCTAATTGCACTCGACGTTCCGCTTCGGTGTTACAAAGGTCACTTCAAGGCTGTGTTCGCACTTTCGTTCGCTTTACCCTGAAAACTACATTTTACACTAGAGAAAACCCTTTTTGGACAAACTAAAAGAACATTTCACCGAGAATTTCTGGAATTATTTGAAATTATTTTCTGTACTCGATAGCTTGAAGTTTGAATGGCTCGAAATAATACATGGTGTGCTCTCGGGCCAAAAGATACGTTTTCTCGGAATTTATGTTCTTCACTCGCTTAATACGCTGGAAAATCACTTATAAACCTTTACAGTGGCTTTTTGAGAGTTAAGAGCAAATATTTCTCTTTGAGTGTTTCTTCCGTGCTTGAAATGAAAGGGGAACTAATGAAATGGGGTTATTGTGTCCAATAAAGTTTAGTACATAAAAAGTGTTTTGCTTGCATAAAGATTCGATCGTAGCATTCAAAGCATACAGACGTGCTCATCAGTGTATATTAAAAGTAAAATAAATTAACGTTTGCATAAATAGTAACCTTGTTTTAGTGTAAAGCGTGTTATACAGAGACACATTTTAAGTGACAAGTTAAAATAATGAAATGATTCCATTACTTGATATAATATTCTGATATATGTAAGGCTTACTTACCTGGCATAGAGGATACCGTGATCAATAAGGCGGTTCCCCCAGGGCGAGGCCTTCCCATTGCACTGCGGTTGGGTTGACCCCTGCGATTATCCCTAATTTGGATAACTCGGATGCGTTATTTTTGGCAGTGGGGACTGGGTACGCGCCGTCCCCCTCTTCGCTTTTCTGCCAGGGCTGCGAGTTTGTCCGAAAGGGATAGGGAGGGGATATCGTGGCCCACACAGGCAACGGAAGGAACATAGATGGGTTTTAGTCAGTAAAAGTCTGACAAGTCTTCTCCCGCTCTGTCCAGAGCGGGAGAAGATATTTGATACTTTCCCACTAAAAAAAAGAAGCCCCTTTAATAGGAGTGCGAAGATACGACGCAGTCCTTCACCGACCCTGGGTCCGACTCTGGGACCGACCTGAGATCGACATCGCCCCAACAACCAAAGTCAGGACCAAGACGAGAAAATTGAAGTAGTGTTCGGAGTTCTAGAACTGCATGGGATCTATTGAGCAGTGCCTGAATGAGGTTTGTGCTATTGCTTCTGAGGCAAAGCTAAACGCTGACTATAAGCTAAAAATAAGCACTCTTTGCCGAAAAGTTGGACATGGAGTTTCGCAAATGGCTGTTCAATACCAGTCGCTTAAGCAAAAAGCCATACAAACCCATACTTCCCTTAAAACGATGACCGAAGCTCGAGACCTATCGAACTATAACGGAGATGAACCGGACGGTCCTGTACGCAGCAAGGTGCGGCTACTACGTCTTTTGTAGATATGTTACTTTTAGCTTCGTGGCGATTTATCCCTGTGATAACTCAAAGACCAGTGACGAAACCAAGAATATGGTCCAAAAAATCATATATATGTCTTGGAGAAATGAAGCTGAAAGTACGAGGCATACGAAAAATAGGAAAACGGGAATCATAATCATCACTGAGACGAAAGATGTCCTAGATAAGCTCAAGCAAATGGTTCAACCCGCTTCGTCAGGGCTTACCGTCCACAATTGTGGCAATAAGTCCCTCTTTGAGGAGTGGCTAGAGAGGCGCCACGGCGTCCTCACCTTCTGCCTGACGCGGGTCCTCACCGGACACGGTTGTTTCGGGAGGTTCCTGTTCAGGATAAAGCAGGAGGACGGGCCTGCGGATGGTGAGCGATGGGTAGCTCACCGTCCGATAAGGACTAGGCCCGGGTCGACGGCGCGTTGTGTTCCACGCGCGCCTCATTGCGATGTCAGCACAAATTGACGGGGTCCATTAGGGCCAATGCCTGCCAGGGTTGCGAGTTTGTAAATGTTGGAAAAACTCTTGCCGAACAGATTCCGAAATATTGTGACGAACCACCTTTCCAAAAATCAAGTAATGGCTGTAACCCGAAATCCTTTACTATGCTGGACACTGATGAAGATGAAATAACCCGAATCATTTCTGGGCTTAAAGATGACTGTGCAGTTGGATAGGATCATATAAGCAATAAAATCCTTAAACTCTTTAAGCGTATTTTGGTACCTCCTCTAACGCATATATTTCAAATCTGTCTTTCCGAAGGAATTTTACATAGTTGTCTCAAAAAAGAAGTTGTGATCTATCTGTAATCGGGAAATAATATGATCCCTATCTTTAAATCTATAAATAAAGACTAAGTTAATAATTATAGGCCAATATCCATACTCCCCTCGACATCAGAAATACTAGAGAAAATTATAACCAGTAGGCTAGCTAGCTACCTAGAAAAAAACAACTTCCTAGCCCCTGTGTAATTTGGTTACAGAGCCAAAGTATTGACAGCCGACGTGGTGCATGGCCTGACTGATTATATTTCAGAAGAACTCGACAAAGGAAACCAGACCCTGGGAGTCTTTTTTGATTTAGCCAAGGCATTCGACACGGTGTCTGTTTCGGTTCTTCTTAACAAATTAGAGACCATAGGAATAAGGGGAACGCCGCTGTAACTATTTGCTGACTGAACCAATGAGTTAGAGTAGATAATACTACGAGCGATGCGCATAAAAATACTAGTTTTGCTGTTCCGCAGGGGAGTATTCTGGGTACCACGCTATTCCTGATTTATATTAACGACTTGTGTTGTCTTAATATTCCAGACGGTAAAATTATATCTTATGCCGACGACACGGCGTAAATATTTACCGCTAAAACCAGTAGCAAACTGTTCGAAATTGCTCAACTAGGTTTTAATACTGTGACTAATTGGCTTCAAAGCAATTTACTAAGATTAAATGCTGACAAAAGAAAATATATTCAATTCTCCATGCGCAAGCCTCAACGTAACATTACTAATCCTCATCTATATGCTCATCAATGTGGAAACCGTACAGTCAACATGTGTAATTGTCTTTTTATCATCAGAACGAGCAACTTAAAATACCTCGGGGTAGAATAGACGACACAATCTTTTTTAGAAAACATATTGAAAGTCTATCGTGTGTAAACTAATATATGTTTTTAAAAAAATAAGCTCATTTGCAGGTTCAAAATTACACAAGTTTTTTTTGGCCCTATGTCAGTCTATAATTCAATAGGTACTGCATCACATCTTGGGGTGGCGCACCAAACATAAATTTACTTCCTCTTGAAAGAGCTCAGAGAGCATCTTCTTTCCCACAGATCTACTATATAAATCCTGCAGCGTATTGACGGTTCGCCAGCTTTTCATTATGCACTTAGTACTAAAATAGCACGTTAGTTAGAACCATACGTGGAGTACCCGTGTTTGGTTTAATTTCGCCTTGTTTCCATGCAAAACAAGAGCGTCTCCGTGATTAAGCTCATGCGGTGTTGTCATAAGGGGAATGTCATAATATGAGGCGTGCTGGAAAAGACATCTGATTGAGCTATAAATAGGGGTGTAATGAAGGCATTCTTAAAAGAATGGTAACTTTACCAACTTTCCTTTTATCATTTTTAATGTTTTATTTTAAAACAATCTTTGAGTTTCAAAAATCGCAAAGGGTGTGCGCAATGTGGATGGAGTTATGGAAATATGGAGAAGTGTCTTGACTCTGCGTGAGTGTGACTGATCCATCGCCGCCCGATCGATGTCCACCGCGCACAGGATGGATGGATAGCAGCACATGAAGTAATTTTTTGCTCCGTTGGTGAAATTGCTGTATGGCGTTCTAGTGGGATGATAAATAAATAGATCAGAATTTTGACGAGTTTGCAATTGTTTACAAATTTTAGGTAAAATGTTACTTTTAGTTACCTATGCAATTTCCCGTTTTCCTAATTATGGAAGATTGGGATACTGCCAAAAGCTTGTTTGAAAATCCTGTAATTTTATTATTAAAAGTTACGTTTTTTTTCCTTCCGTCTGGTAAATATTTTGTACGAAGCCTATAGAGATATCCTAAAGTTTACAGTTTATATGGAGCGAGTAATTTTTAGGCAAGGAGCTCTAGCCTATACTTTATAACAAGTGATTGCTCCAATGAAATTTGATGTAGATAATAGCTACGCACCTATATAATAATGTTCACATTTTTATTTAAAAGAAATTTTATTACAAGAGAAGCAATCACTCGATTTCACGGAGGATTGATTGATTCAAATTGAGTAGATAGATTCGTCTGGCGGAGTATTACCTATGTACCTATATGGAGGAATATAAATATTAGGATGATTTACATAATTGAAAGTACTTTGTCTTACACACTAATGAACTGCGTTATATTTAAGTTTATTTAGGATTTTAATGAATTTTCAGAAGAGGTTTAAAGTAATTCTGAAGAACACGTCGGTGGAAGGACTGATTCATCAATTAAAATATCTCAGATATCTATTTCCCATAGTCTACCCATAGCTATTCATTCTCTTTATTTTATCCATATGTAGTGTGTACGGTTCGTACACTTGCAGAGTTGTTGTTGTTAAGGTTGAAGCGCGTAGAGAAAAGATCACTTAGTTCCCGTTAGGTTTATTACGTATAAATAGTGTTTACAAGTAATATTGTTGACGATTCCTTTCTCTAATGTTAGTCACCGCGTAGCAGTAATCGCACTCGCTGATTTATTGTAATGTATGTATATTTATAGTAATAGAAATGACGCACGTCTGGTGCAAACCACCGCGTCAGCAAAACATGTACAGTGTAAGACTGTACATCTTGGCAACTCCAAAAGGAGAAACAAATGAGAAGAGAAAGGAAAAGCCATCACAAAGTTAATAAAGTAAATTAATCAATCAAATTGAAAGGCGATGTTCCTGTTCCCAGATTGAGGTCCCAGCTGCAAGTCCTTTGTTGTTTGTGCTGTGACTGTTTCTTGCCGGTACTCTGGTTTTCGTATAACTTGAAGTTCAATATCTTCAGGTGGTTGACGACTAGTTTTATTCTTAGCGTTGTTTGTGCAATATTGCGGACAACGATTCCTCCCAACCACAACAAGTACAACTATGATGGCGGCTGTCAGCAATGAGTAACAGATAGCATATTGATGAATATCGTGATTTGTTATTGTTGGTAGTGAAACTTCATTTTTCTTTTGAGTTACAATTTTCTGTTCAATTATTGCAATTTTTTGATTCGTTGCCTTTGACTGAAGGATGTTTCGGGCATAGCGATATGTTAAGTTCACTATCTTGTTAATGGATGTGTCAAATGTTGGAGCTGTGAGCTCATAATCCATCTTCATTTGACTGCTGTATTCGCGTTGAGCGTAGATGGTCATGTCGGTGGATTGTAATACGCATCCCTGAGATAATGTCACTATGCTTGATGACGAAATGGTTTGTGCTGTGACGTCATTGCTACAAATGATTCGCAACGAACACGTTTCGCAGCAAACCGCCAGCCAGCTGTTTTGTGTTCGTAACTCTATCCAAGTGTCCTTGTATGACGTGCGTTCGACGTCACAAGGTCCGCTGTTTTGATGTGATAGCAGTTTGGCCTCACACGGAGCGCTTTTGCCTTTGGTAGGTCAAATGATGGCAGGTTTTTCTTGCATAAGAAGTTCTGCGATTTTTGTTGCATGCAGTGTTTCAAGTCATCTTCAGATATAGACACGTACACGTTCTTCTTGAAATTGACAGCGATGTACTTGTTTGATAGCTGCACATAATATGTAGTTTCCTTATCAATGACCGGTAAAGGTATAGCTTTGTATATGTCGAAGTCTTCGTTAGCTACAAGTGGAATATGTGCTTCGAATAGAAAGTAATTTTCAGTAACTCGTGCTTTCACATTGATCAGCTTGTAAATATCTTTAATGTTTTCTTTGTAGTTTTCAACTGGTAGCGATAAAGATTTCGGAAGGCTTCCGGATATTTCCGTTAGTTTTTGCATCAGACGAACCGGAGTTATCAGATGAACGTCTACATGTCCTTGGTAGACGTTCGTTAGTGTATTGAACAGCATCTCCTGAAACGTCCTCAAGCTGTTGATCAGTAGGTACGTCGTTAACGAAGCAGAATTGATGTAGGTGGTGGCGGAAAGTATTTCCATTTCCGTTTCGATAGATGCTATGTTCATGTTGGTCTGATTGATGAAGTTATCAATGGAGTTGAGCTGACGTTGAATATTGTCTTCACTTTGTTTCAGTACTTGATTCTCAAGCTCCACGATAGTTGTTTGATTTTTGATTAACTCAAGTAAGTAGTTCTCGTTGGTTTGCAGAGATTGTATGTCGTTTTGGTATTTCTTAGCAAATTGTTGGTCTAATATTCCAAAAAGACTATTAGCTAAGTAGCCGACTCCGTCGACTAGACCCCGTTTCTTTCTGTTGCTCAGGTGTTTGTGGGGATTTATAAGTATGGAGTTATAGTAGTTTAGAAGTTCTATTTCATGACTTAATTGTTCCATAGTTGACCTGCAGTGTTGTAGATTCGTTTTATGGCATAAGTTCTTGATGTTCTCGAAGTAAGTTTGAGTACGACGAGTTCCTTCCCAATAGTTTGTTAGATTGTAGTACATCATTAGTATCCACTCATCATGCACTACTTGCATTTTGCCGACGGTGTCATAGTATATGGGCCGCCCGCGTTCCAAACTTGTAATCTGAGCGGTCGACGCCGGCGCTCCGCGCGTGCCATCAATGGCGCTATAAGATCCCGTTACAAATGTAAACAATGATAACATTGATATTAGTAGCGTTGAAATAGGATTCTTTGACCTCTTCCGCCGCTCAGTTTTCGGATTCTGTTGAGGCTTATGTTTCGTTTCGTTTTCCTCGGCATCCTCCATTTCAGAGTTCAATGGTAATGGCGATAGTTTTGTTATTGGGCGTTTTATTATTCCTGCTTGAGTTTTCACGGTAGTAACTCGAACATATCCATCAGATCCTGGATGAGTCTCCAGTATACGACCCAAGGCCCATTTTCCTGGCGGTAGATTGTTTTCTTTTACCAGTACTACATCGCCTTCTTTGACGTTTCTAGTAGGCTTGTTCCACTTACTACGTGTTTGTAGAGTAGTAAGGTAATCGTTTGACCAGTTTTTCCAATATTGTTGAAACATATGCTCGATAAGCTGCCACCTACGACGTAAATCGATGTTATTTACGTTATTTTAATCCGAGAGTGGCATGGACAATATTGGGCTTCCTGTTAGGAAGTGTCCAGGAGTGAGGCAGTTGTAAAACTCTTCTGGATCTTCAGTTAGCGGGCACAGCGGTCTTGAATTTAAGCAGGCTTCTATTTTTGCTAAAATCGTTATGAATTCCTCGTATGTCAGTTTTTGGTCCCCAAGTACTCGTCGCAGATGGTGCTTCATCGACTTGACGGCAGCTTCCCACAGACCGCCAGCAGTTGGCCAGGCGGGGGCATTGAAATGCCACTCCACCTCCAATTTGGCCAGTTCGTTGAAGAGATCTGGTTTCAGTAGTTGTTTGAACTCTTCGAATTCTTGACGAAGTACCTTTGCAGCGCCGATAAAGTTTGTACCACAGTCAGAGTACATGTGGCTGGGGGTGCCGCGCCTCGCACACAGTCTTTGGAAGGCTGCCATAAACGTTTCTGTGCTAAGGTCTGACACGAGTTCAATATGAACGGCTTTCGTCACCATACATATAAATATGGCTATGTATCCCTTTGAAGTTTTTATGCCTCTACCCTTGTTGTGTTTAACATCCACATGACCGGTAAAGTCTACTCCTGTGTGCGTGAAAGGTCGGCACGGAGTGATCCTTTGTTGTGGTAGGTCGCCCATCAGTTGATAGCCATCTGTCTTGTTGAAGCGGTGACAGCGTACACATCTTCGAAGTTGTTCCTTGACGGCACGGTTACCGCCAACGATCCAGTACCGCTGTCTTATATAAGTCAACGTCAGCCGAGCTCCTCCATGTAACGTGGATGAATGAGCTTGTTCTATGAGAAGTTGTGTAAATCGTCCTCTATGTGGTATGATGATTGGATTCTTCATCTCCCCGGGTAGGCTTGAGTGCTTAAGACGACCTCCGACACAAATAATTCCCGTTTTGTTTATATAAGGATTCAATTTGCAAATTGCGCTTTTCTTCGGTACTGTTTCGTTATTAGCAAGTTGTGTAAATTCGGAATTGAACTGCAGTCGCTGCGCGTGAATTATGATACTTTTACGCGCTGCGCTTAGTTCACTTGTTGTTAGGTACGTAGTTTCCGATTTCGTCTTATTGCGCATATTTTTAATGAAGCGTAATATCCATGCGATGACCCTGTTTACTTGTGTCAATGAGCTGCATTTGTTCAATAATTTTGTGATTATGTTATGTTCGTTATTCCCTTGTGAAGGGTTTTCGATTTAAACGTGATTTATGCAGCCAAAATTCGTTTGGAAAGCGCAAGGAATATCTTCCGATACATCTTGTTTTGTTAAAAGTTCGGGGCCTTGCCACCATAGGTTGAACTTCATCAGTTTGCTTGGCAAAAGATCTCTTGATGCGCAGTCTGCGGGATTCTGCTCTGACTTGACGTAGCACCACTGAGCTGCAGGAATGACGCTTTTGATCTTTGTAACTCTGTTGGCTACGTACGTCTCCCATCTTGATGTTTCGCCTTGAATCCACGCCAGGACAACTTGTGAATCCGACCAGGCCCGTATTGATACGTTATATCCACAGAATGTTTGCTTGGTTTTCTTCATCAAGTCAGCCAGTAGTTGAGCGCCACACAGTTCCAGTCTAGGTAATGTGGTTTTCTGTGTCAGTGGAGCCACCCTTGTTCGAGCAGCTAGTAGAGTTACGATGGGTTGGCCATGTTCGTTGAACACTTTGCTGTAAATAACACAAGCGTAAGCCTTTTCACTTGCGTCACAGAAGCCTAATAACTCGACACATTTTTGTGTATCGCCAATCCATCTGTTTATCGTTATTTTGTTGACGCATGGCAGTTCTGTTTTTAGGTTCAGCCACTCAGATTCGATGTTGCTGGGCAGTACGTCATCCCAGCTAAGTTTACTCATCCAGAGTTTCTGGAATAGTAGTTTGGCTTTGACCGTCACTGGGGAGAGCCAACCCAGTGGATCGTAAAATCTCGATATGGCTGAGAGTAAGGATCTCTTTGTTAGCTGTTTTGAGTTTTCCACAGGCCAGTTGAAGTGGAAGGAGTCGCTGTTTGGATTCCAACCGAGTCCTAATGTTTTGGTTGATTCTTCACCTTTAAAATCAAACATGTTTTGAGTTGAAATTTGATCCTCGCGTAAGTCTTCCAGTATAGCTCGGTCATTGGCTGTCCACTTTCGTAAATTCATGCCTCCTCCTCTTAATAGTTGGATCAAGGATTGTTGCAGTTTTTTCGCTTCTGTGAGATTGTTATGGCCGCTAATGACGTCATCCACGTAGCATTCTTCTATGAGTATCTTGGCCGCTTCCGGATGTTTGTGACCATCGTCAATGGCCAGTTGCTTTAGTGTTCGCATAGCTAGCCATGGTGCGCATTTAGTCCCGTAGGTTACGGTGCAGAGTTGGTACTCGCGAAGATGTTGATCTCGTGAGTCCCGCCATACAATTCTCTGTAGATGTTGTTGTTCTTTTGAAATCCAAATGCAGCGGTACATTTTTTCAATGTCAGCAGTGAATGCGTATTTATAAGTTCGCCATTTAAGTATAAGAGCTTGAATATCTTTTTGTAAATTGGCGCCCTTTTCCATGACATTGTTCAGACTGAAGCCACTAGTAGTTTGTTGAGATGCGTTAAATACGACCCTCAGCTTTGTTGTTGTGGAGTTTTCTCTCAAGACACCGTGATGCGGCAGAAAGTAGATGCCAGTAGGTATCTGAGGTGCACGTTTCATGTGACCCAGATCTGCATACTCTTCCATGAATTGTTTGTACATGAAATGAAAGTCTTGCTTTCTTCTCTAGCCGTTTTTCCAACTGTAAAAACTGTGAAACAGCAATTGTTCTAGATTTGCCTAGTTTCTCTTCGTAGTCTGAAACGAGAGGCATTTTGACGATGTACTTTCCATCAGATGATCTTCTCACAGTTTCTTTATAAAATTGTTCGCACTGGTCGTCCTTGGGGATATCTGTCGTATTTTGAATTTCTTCATTCTCCCAAAATTTTGTGAGATCCTCTAAGTTTAATAATGTAGCGTGGCAGTCAAACGTTTGCTTCATCTTTCCGCATAGAATCCACCCAATTTGCGTGTGTTGTGCAACTGGGGAGCTGTTATTGCCTTTCAATACACCTTCTAGGATAATTTCGGAGTATACGTCGGCTCCTAGTAATAGGTCGATTTGCCGAGATACGTTGAAGTCAGGATCTGCAAGTTTCAAGTTTTCTAAATGCGTCCATGCGCCTTTCTCGAACGTTTTCGTAGGTAAGTTGTTTGTTAGCTTCGTCATGATAAGTGCTTGAGTTTCAAAACTGTAATCGGAGTAAATCGATTGGCAGGTAAATTTTAGTTTTCCCCTGCATTCTCTAGAAACAGAGCCGATTCCCGATACCGATGCGTTGATCCCGTTCCGAGGAAGACGTAACATTTGTGCTGCGTTTTCTGTTATCAAGTTTACTTGTGAGCCTTGATCGAGTAGCGCACGCAGTGTTACATAAGTCCCATCCACGGATTTGACTTTCAGTTGGACCGTAGTTAGTAGAACTTCCATGTTGTCTTTAAACAAATGGTTAGATGTTGGTTGTTGAGTTGATGATGAAGAGCGTTGCTCAATGTTGTTTTTTTCTGTTTGTTGACGTTATGTTTTGTTTGTCCGAATTGTGCAATAGTTTGTGGTGTTTCAAGTTACATTCTTGGCACGTTTTAGTTGATTTGCACTCGTTGTTTCCATGACTGAACAAACAGTTTTTGCAGAGCTGCAATTTTGAAACTGTGTCATTTCGTTTGCCGAAGTCCATTTGAAGGAATTTGTCACATTGGCGTAGTACGTGACTACCGTTGCAGAATGGGCATTTTCCATGTAAAGTGTGATAGTTGTTTGTTTTATTTTGATTGACGCTATAGTTATGTTTCTTCATCTGGGTTTGCTTGTTGAATGTTTTCCAGTTGGATGATTTTTCTGGAGCTGTAGGATTCGCTTTCTTAGCCGACTTCATGGTTTCGTATGCCATGAACTGTGTTTCGAGGAAATACAAAAAGTCGTGCAGTTTTTGTAGTTCTCTATGATCTTGGAGTTCCTTCATGTAGTCACTCAAAGTACTGGAGTCCAGTTTTTGTGACATGATATGCACAATGATCGGGTCCCAGGTTGATGTGTCAATACCGATGTTAGAGATACCGTTTAGGCATTCGGTAATGACGTCATGCATCTTCTTCAAGTTGAATGAATCTGCATGTTGTATGATTGGCAGATTTAGCATGTTGTTCATAAATGAAGTAAACTGCAGGCGACGATTGTCGTAGCGCTGATTTAATATATCCCAACATGAGTTATAGTTTTCAGTGCTAATGGTCAGATGCTGCACTAAGCGTTCTGCTTCTCCTCGCAGCTTGGTCTTTAGATGTTGCATTTTCTGCGCGTTGTTAATCATTGGATTTTTATGTATTGCTTCCAGAAACAGGTCTTTGAAGGAGATCCACTGGCTGTAGGTGCCTGAGAACTCAGGGATTTCGATCTTAGGTGTCGATTTCTGGTAGTGGACGGTGGACCAGATTTTGGCATTAATTTTCCTCTTCAGCTCATCGTATTTCTGTTCGATGTCCGTGAACATTTGGTAGTAATGCTCGTTGGATCCTTTCAGTTGGAAGTCTATTTCCCAGTGAAGTTTATCGATAGGTTCCCATTTCGATTTCAACGTCTTGAGGTGGTCTTCCAGTTCCCATCTTTCCGTGATAGTTAGTACGTCAATTTTTGAGATAATACGGTATATTGCGTTGAAGTTGCATTCTTGCTTGTTAAGCAAGAGTTGTATGTTATTACCGTCGTCATCTTCTGAAGTCCCACCTAGGTCGAACTTCACGTTTTGCTTGCCCCAAGTTGCCAGTTTGTTAGTTATGTCCGTTTTAGTTGATAAGAACATTTCTTTAGTTTTCCCGTAGATGTCATCCTTGAAGTATGCTATATTCTTATCTTCTAGTTCTAACAACAGTTGGGCATGCCTGCTTTCGAAGTCTTGCCATTGGTTTTCTAGCGACAACAAGCGTTTCTTCAAGTATTCCACAGTTTTTCGTGATGAAGAATCCTTGCGATAGTTAGCACATAATGTCTTGATGTTCTCGAAGCACGTTGACTGCAATTCCAGTTTATCCATATTGATGCTTCTTGTTGTTACCGTTGCTTTGTTAGATGGCTCAAGAGACCTGGCACGTCGTTGACGGTGACAGGAGAGCGTTGTGTTGTGTTGTGAAGGCTACTGCGTTGCTTGTAGTCTTCTCCGTTTCAAATCTTGAAATCGTTATCTTCCTTGATTTGAAATGGTCAGTGGAACTCAGCACCCATGCGCCTCGGTTGCGATATTATGCGATTTCTCAATCTAACTGGGGCGACCCGCTTCTGGGAGACCAGCTAAACCGATTCGCTACCGTAAAGAGACACAACAGCACCAAATATCCGGCTCGAAGGACCATAAAATGTACGGTTCGTACACTTGCAGAGTTGTTGTTGTTAAGGTTGAAGCGCGTAGAGAAAAGATCACTTAGTTCCCGTTAGGTTTATTACGTATAAATAGTGTTTACAAGTAATATTGTTGACGATTCCTTTCTCTAATGTTAGTCACCGCGTAGCAGTAATCGCACTCGCTGATTTATTGTAATGTATGTATATTTATAGTAATAGAAATGACGCACGTCTGGTGCAAACCACCGCGTCAGCAAAACATGTACAGTGTAAGACTGTACATAGTGTGATAGGTTATGTTCAGGTCATTAAAAATGCAAGACAAAATCTTCGGATATATAATTAATGAAAATCTTAAATTCACTGGTAGACAACGCACAACCTAAACCGCTGGGTCTATTAAGCATTAAATTTTACTCAAAAGTTCCTTATATAAGGGAGGTCAGCACTGAGGGCGGGTTTATGCAAAATTCATCCCCTAAATTGGTTAATTAAAGGATGAAAGTTCAGATGGAAGTTTGGCAATTTTGTCGATGGGAAATCCCACACGGTTTGTCACTATAATAAAACAACACACCATCTTCTGGACTACTAAAACATGCAATTAGTTGCAGTGCAATAATACTACGGAATTTTATCACACGAAGCGATGTGTGCTCTATTTGTGGTAACTAAGTGTACAAACACGCTGTAAATGTGTGCGTGAAGACAAGTAGCGTCAGCACATAACACACTCACGCACACATACACAGATACTTCCGACTTCACCTTCGTCTCGGACGGCACCGAGAGCACAGATTACAGGTAATCTGGTTGATACACCAATCAGTGTTAATTCTAGAAAATACTTCACTCCTACCCCTAAAACTGATCATCATCATTCATCATTTCAGCCGAAAGGCGTCCACTGCTGGACATAGGCCTCCCCCAAGCACCGCCACTTTGACCGGTTCTGTGCTACCCGCATCCAGCGGATACCTGCAGCCTTCACAACGTCATCAGTCCACCTTGTAGGACGCCTTCCGACGCTACGTCTTCCGGTACGCGGTCATCACTCCAGAACCTTTCGGCCCCATCGGCCTTCAGTTCTGCGAGTAATGTGCCCTGCCCACTGCGACTTAAGCTTGGCAATTCTTCGGGCTATGTCGGCTACCTTGGTTCGCCTGCGGATCTTTTCATTTCTCATTCGATCACGTAGGGAAACTCCAAGCATAGCCCTCTCCATTGCCCTTTGGGTGACTATTAGCCTTCTGATAAGGCCCATTGTGAGACTAGAACTGATATTGATAGTGAAATAAAGATTATAGGAGACTAAGAGTAAACTGAATTTTTATAGTAGACCGTCTACTGCCGTATCTACTGATACTTTAGATGGTCAAGTAATACATATACTGAAGATAATATAGATGTACATAACACTTTCAATGTTATTAGATTTGATTCTAGAATATCAAGCTCGTTAGATCTGGATAGAGAAGTTTGGAAGATATTCGAGAAAGATTCAAAGAGACGTAGATTTGTTTCTCATGTTATGGAGATACATTTAGATGAAAATGGAAGCACAGTTTCTCGTGCTGCCTTCGGAGATCCTATAAAGCACATAATATATAGATTACAGGTAATCTTTGCCGAGAGCTCCTGCGCTTAGACACACATTCACAGCGTGTTTGTACACTTGATATCTACAAGTAAAACGCACGTCGCTTCGTGAGATAAAATATTATACACCACCTAATGGCTAATGGCTACCATTAGATGGGTACCATACACGTTACTATATGCTTGCGGAAGTTTAGACTTGCACAAATCTGCGTGACAGCGAATGACTCGGATACTTCTGCTAATTCATCCCACACACGTATTGCTACTGCAAATCCAATTTTGCGCAAGTATATCGTATCGTGTGTGGTCGGCATGAGACAAGATAAGCAACGGTAGGAGATGGTACACGTAACTTGAAATTAAACCGAACACAGGTACGTCACGTATGGTTCTAACTAACGTTTGTACAGATAATATTGAAACTCCTAGTAATAACAAGTGGATATTAACAGAGAACTGTGTCTTGTGTAGTCCACGTGGTAATTGCTCTAGAACCTGGTTCAATGTCACTTAAACGTCATAAAACAACAAGGTCTATGGTTCAATGTCACTTGCACGTCATAAAAAACCAAGGTCTATGGTTCAATGTCACTTGCACGTCATTAAACAACAAGGTCTATTTAATTATGCTGCTGTGACAGTTATATAGTTTTGACCGATGGAATTAGTATGTACCATAATGGTGGTGGTGGTGGTAGTTTCAATTTAGTGGGGGATTGTTGTCAAAAGTGATAAAACCATTACGAGGTTGACTATAGAATAGAATACAATACTTTAATTTTTAGACATAGATTATATTAGTAACAAACTACCTATTTAAAAAAAATATGTACCGATGGTGTATTAATTTTAGATACTATTATTTTATTATAATAGTTATGTGACAAGAAAACGAAACCAATGTTGTAGTACGCATAAAACATGGCACTACACATCAATCTTGCTATAGTTATGTGACATAACCAAAAGCTCGCCAAATAATTTCCTAACTACTGTAACCTAAGATGTAAAGTGGGGCCACCAAAAAAGCGCAGAGACAATGAAGGTCGATGAGTCGTGGATTTAAAAAAGTCCAATGTTGGCCCAGGGAGCAAACAACTATTTTAAAGGCGAGAGTGTTTCATTGAATCCAGCGAGGAGCGAAGGATTCTAAAGTACCTCACTTGAGCTTAAAATAGTGTTGCTCCCTAGGTGGACACTCTACTTTTTATCACCCTCTATGAGAAAATAAGTAAAAGTAAAGTGCTACCTTATGAATAAGGATATAATTTAATTTTTTCTCATTTTTTTTTAAATTTGGCTCGCGCTTCATTAACCTACTTTATCATATAACCTGTTGCTTGTTCATACAATGATCGCGACTGGAAATTTTACTAACAATATCCACATTCCAAATTCAAATCACTTTTAGCCCTAGGGATTAAAGAACTATTTTAGTCCTTGTTAACGAAGAATAAACTAGCTCTTTTTGAATATATGTGATAATGGTATTTTACATGGAGCGACTGCTTATCTCACCTCCACAACCTAGTTACTGGGTAATGCGATACTCCTTGGTAAGACTGGTTGTCAGACTTTCGGGCATCTGACGACCCGTAATGACTGTCAAAATTCACTGACAAATGACAGCCGGGACCAACGGTTCAACGTGTTTTCCGAGGCACGGAGGGGTACTTGGTATGTAAAGATGGTCACCCATCCACGGACTAACCACGAAGAGCAAGGACGTTACTCTTAATAACTTGTTAAACATTCAAATAATTTAAACTTTACCACCTGTATGACCTTTTCAAAACCCACCTCAATCTTGTTAATCGCTGAGGCGGCTAAGATAAAATGCCTCACTGACAAGTGTCTGTCTACACCTCGACAACCTAATACCAGCGTCATTATGTCACTTGAGAAAGTTCAAGGCTCAAGGGGGCTAGGGTGCTAGGAGGCTAAATTGCTAAATATAGACGCTAAAGATGGGGAAGGTAAAAGTCTTAGCTTGTTGTAGCTGAACAGACAATTTTGTGGTATAATGAGGTAAGCTTGAGGACTTTTTGTTGAGTAAGGGGTTGGATTTTTGTAAAGATTTCTGTTGTTAAGTGAGTTGGAAATGTTTCTGAGATTGTGTAAGGCCTGTGTTGCCAATTATCTATACATATAATAAAATCGTAGCGAAGTCAAAATTGTACATTGAATATTTTTGAAAAAAAGTAAATGATACGAGTACTAGGTCTGGGATCGATTCTAATGCTGAAAATATAATTTTTATTTTTGTCTTTGTCTGAATGTATGTTAGAGCATCGCGCAAATTCTACCAGATAGATTCTGTTCATATTTTGCATAGATATTCCCTATAAGTCTGCTCAGTCGGTAGGTTATATATTATTACGCTATTTCCTATGGGGGATGAGCATTATTACATTAAGTTTGGATTCCTCTATAGTTTACAGCAAATTGCAAAAAGACGAGTCAAACGGTTAGAACATTGCAGATAGTTACAGATTTAATCATCACGCTATATATTTATGGGGCTATATACAGAGTGGATTTTTGAGATGGGGCGGTAACCCTACTTTAACCAATGCAGCTACACAAAATCGGTTGGAGAAGACTGTCCTTAACTGTTTGAGACATTTTAATTTGCATACACAGCATTAAAAAATAAATTACTGTTAGCCAGAAAATGGGTAATTTTAACAAGACATATTTTTGATGTCATTAGGTCCTCTTTCTTATGAGGATCAACAAACTTTATAGACCAACTGATGTGTCAGTACTAGAAGAGTCAGAAATCGCAAGAACCCTTTTCCCATACATTTCGTGGGAAATGAGACTACAACTTGCTTTTTAAGGTTCCGAACCTCAAAAGAAAAAAAATCGGAACCCTTATAAGATCACTTCATTGTCCGTCCGTCCATCCGTCCGTCTGTCTCTCTGTCAGTCCGTCAGTCAAACAATACCCTTTTTCTCAGGAAAGCGTGGAGGTATCGAGATAAATTTATACTAAATACGAATACTGTCGCTTGGAGTTCTAAAAACTCAAGCTTCTAAGTTAACGCAATAAAAAATACTGCCATTTATGCGACATTATTGTGATACTCGCAAATAAATCAAAACCTTACTATTGATTCCCGTTGACCTAGAATCATAAAATATGACAAGAAGCAAAGTCTCACAGCACAAGCAAAGAAAAAAGTCAGAAAATCGTTAGTTTGTAGTTTTATCACAACACTAGCTTTTGCCCGCGACTTCGCCCGCGTGGATTTCGGAAAAAATGTCACGAGAACGTACTACCGGAATAAAAGTACACTGTGTTAATGCAGATTATAAACTATAAACTATGTTACCAAATTTCATCTTAATCCGTTCAGCCATTTTTGCGCTAATCCGAAACATAAAATCATCCCCTTTATAATTGACTACCCCTTTCCACCCCGTAAGGGGTAGATTTTTGACAACCCTGATACACCTTTTCCTTTATTTCCGATCTTAAATATAAATACTGAGCTTCAAGTTAATCGAACCGAGCGATATATCTTTTCATACAATTATTTTCCCCCACAAAATTCAACACCCCCTTTAAAAGGTTGTTTTCGAAATTGTATGTTTATGGTCGTTTTATTTATTAAGAAAACATACGGGTCAATTTTCAAGTTTATTGATCAAACGAAACATAATTTTGATATAAACTGTGTCCCCCTTTTCACCCCAAAAGGAGTATATTTTTGAAAAATATTCAATCACGTGGTATTCAATTACTTTGGAGTTTATCAAGACGCACAGTAAAGTCCTTCCCTAAAACTTAAAAACCCCCTTTTGCCCCGTAAGGGTTACATTTGAATAGACCCAAAAACATGTAAACGTTATATTCTGTGAGCATTAGGTATATATGAAATACCGAGTTTCGAGTGAATCGGACCGCGCGGTAAAATTCTTCCATACAAACTTTATCATCCCCCAATAAACCTTTTAAAAAAAACAAAAAATTACTAACTTTATAATTTACTTAGGTTAGTATTCGTGCCAAGTTTCAGATTTATTAACTCAAGGAATAAGATTTTTCATACAAACGAAATCCCCCCTTTTCACCCCTTTAAAGGTCAAATTCCCAAAAACCCCTTCTTAGCAGATGCCTACGTCATAATTTAGAGTTAATCAAGCCACGCAGTAAAATCCTCCCTTGTAAAATTGACAACCCCTTTTCATCCCGTTAGGGAACGATTAATAAAAAAGCTGATATATTTTATTCTTTATTTTTGGTTTTTACTACTCGCGGCTCACACGTATCCCCCGTGAGAGCGCGGATGCCGCGTCGCGGGCCGCACGGTCTGTGAAATACTGAGTTTCAAGTTATCGGACCGCGCATTAAAATGTTTCTATACAAACTTTGGCACCCCCCAATCCTCCTTTAGGGGGCAGTTAAACTTTATAATTTACTTTGGTAAGTATTCGTGCCAAGTTTCAGGTTTATTAATACAAGGAATAAGTTTTTTCATAAAATCAAAATCCCCCCATTCACCCCCTTAAAGGTTGAATTACCAAACACTCCTTCTTAGTGGATGCCTATGTCATAATAAGTATCTATGTACCAAATTTCAACCCAATCCATTCAGTGGTTTGAGCTGTGTGTTACCAGTCAGTCATGGTTTCCTTTTTGAGTACCCCTTTTCACCCCGTCAGCAGTAGATTTTTGAAAAACCCTGATACACGTTATTCTATATTTTTGTTTTTAAGTATAAATACTGAGTTTCGAGTTAATCAGACTGCGAGTTAAAATTCTTCTATACAAACTTTGACATCCCCCAATCCCCCTACCCCCGTAGGGGGATTGGGAACTTTGAAAAAACTAAAAATGGAAAACTTTATGATTTACTTAGGTAAGTATTCGTGCCAAGTTTCAAGTTTATCAACTTTATTATTTTTACTTGAATACAAAGTTTTGCGAATAGACAACTTCAATAAAAAACTTTATCCCCGTTTTCACCCCCTTGTGGGTTGAAATTAAAAAAAAACAACGATTTACGTTGTATCAGCGAACCATAAGCCGAACTATTAGTGAATTTAACTTAAAAAATAAAGAACTTTACTTAATTAAAAACAAAATGTCATCCCTTAAGGGTTCAATTATAACCACACCGTTGCGTTAGCTTCCGACCATAAGCATAGATGATAAATATTCCTTGTCTACATTATAAAGAGAACCTCTGTACAAAATTTCAGCTTTCTAGGTCCAAGGGTTTGGGCTGGGCGTCAGTCAGTCAGTCAGTCTGGACTTGTCTTTTTAGTTATAAAGATCATCATTTCAGCCCAAAGACATCCACTGTTGGACATAGGCGTCCCCGAAGCACCGCTACTTCGACCGGTTGTGTGCTGCTCGAATCCAGCGGATTCCTGCAGCCTTCACAAAGTCATCGGTCCACCTTGTGGGAGCCCTTCCAACGCTACGTCTCTCGGTACACGGTCGCCACTCCAGAACCTTTCGGCCCCATCGACTTTAATAATATAACAGTAGATTATGCAGAACAGTAGTATTAACAGTAACATCAGCATTCTTAAAAAGTATTACCTAGACTTATTATCTGAATTAACTAATATTTAAACCAATAATAAATGGTACCTACTAGTAACGGTATTTATGAGGTGTATGGGTTCATAATCAAAAATAGACGGCTATTAACTACCTTGTGTTTAATATAAGTTGTTTTAAATTTAACTCTAACTGGTACCTGTTTAGTTTCAACCTGATGTTAAAACTAATAATAGGTACCTATTCTTTATCAACAGCAAAAGTTATTCATTACTTGCAATTCAATCATTAGAGATTTTAAAAAGTGGTTCTTATGTATGGAATAGCCAAAACACACAATAACAAACAATATTTATTATAGCTCAAGTATGGAACAAACTAAGGACACGGTTATTTTACATGCCTAAGTCACTAAATATATACAACCTAAAACGTACTATTATCGGGATAATATGATTTATTGCCATCAAACATAACAATAAGTAATTCAGTCAATCAGGAAAACTTTATAGATTTAGTATTAATAGCTGGTAGTTATATTATAATGAAGTAGTGGTACTACTTCATTATAATTTTACATAAGACAATTTAGCAAGGTACGTAGAAAATAAAACTTATTCAATTCAAATACATTAGCATTTGTGGTATAATATGGATGAGAATTAATTCTAACACACACATTATAGAACAACAGTTAAACAAATTAAATATGGTGTCAATGTACTTAACTTAGTCCGATTTCCGGTCACCAATTGCTCCAAACCACCAATTTGATATTATTATAATTTTATACTTGATCCACCACCTGGTTTAATTGAGGTCCGCACTATCCAACCGCCGAATCAAAAGTGTCCCCTCTCTTTTTTTCTTTTTTTTTTGTATGGCATCACGCAGTTGACCTTGAGAGGCCGTAACTGCTTAACCGGTCTTTCCTGTGGCTGCCCTAAGGTGTGAGCTTAAAGCCTCCAGCCAGGAGCGTAAATATAATTATTACAAACTAAACGACAGCGCTCTAAGGGCACCCCCTGTGGGGTACGAACCTCGGCTTAGGACGTCGTTGGGGAAAAACAGCAAGTTGGGGACGGGCTGGATCGAAAGTTTAAATTCATGATTATTAACTGGGATTACTATTAAATGCTACGGCTCACTCAGCCTCGGGGCTGGCGGTTCGACGTGCAAGGGACGGGGGGAACAATTTATTCTTGAACTTCGCGTGGTGCCTCGGCGGCGACGACGGAATGACGGTTTGTATTTGTGCACTGTCCTTGTGGCCCTATTGCTTTCCTGAAGGAGAGTTATGGGGTCATCCGGATCTGAGAGAGTATGCCTAGGTCGGCGAGTCTGACTAATCTGAGAAGGCCTATAGCTAGCTGCCTGCACAACCAAGGGGTTGCGATGTCTATCTGCGGACTCGAAGAACCGCTTTGTCGCGCGTTTCAAAAACTGCTTGATGGTGGGGATTCTAAGATCTACGTGTAGGGTTTCGTTCCGAACGAACCATGGAGCGTCCGTAATTTTACGGAGAAATCGGTTTTGAAGTGCCTGCATTCTGTGAATGAGATGGGGACGGGCGTGTGCGAAAGCGGCACACGCGTACGTCATAATCGGCCGGATGTACGCTGTGTAAATACGCAATTTGCCCTTAAGGGACAACTTGCTGCGTGAGTTCAGAACGCAATGAAGCCTACCGAGAGCGAAAGCAGCGCGCGAACGCACTTGCTTTATGTGCTCAGCGAATGAAATGTGGTGATCTAAGATCACACCGAGATATTTGGCTCGCTTCTCCCAAGGGATAGGCTTGCCGAACATCTTGATCTGTCGTGGTAGGTCCGGTGTACGCCGGGGCCTAGAAAAGAGGACCACTTGGCTCTTATCAGGATTGACCTCGATCCTCCACTTCCTGAACCAGTCACCGAGTCTGTTGACTTCGGTCTGTAGGATGCGGGAGATCTGGTCTTGACTGCGGCCGGTGTAGTAGATCGCCGTGTCCTCTGCGAACAGAGCTAACTGCGCCTCCTACATTTCGGGATGTCACTGGTGAACAGCGTGAAAATGAGCGGAGCCAGCACAGACCCCTGAGGGACGCCTGCGCGGATCGGGTGAGAGGAAGAGAGCGCACCCTCGATGCGATAGCGGAAGGTGCGGTCCGACAAAAAGTCCCGTAAGATGAGCACGAGACGATCTGGCACACCGAATTTGTATAGCTTATACAATAAGCCGTTGTGCCAGACTTTGTCGACCGCTTTCGCGATATCGAAGAACACAGCACCCATCATGAACCCGCGCTGGAAACCTGCGCTTATGTGTTCTATGATACGGTGGACCTGTTTTACGCAAGAATGTTGGGTTCTAAAACCGAACTGTTCGTTGGGGATGAGGCCCTTCGTTTCGGCGTAGTCTCTGAGACGCTTATTAATAAGCCTCTCATAGACCTTGCCGAAAACGTCGAGCAAACTGATGGGACGGTAAGTGGAAGGCTCGGTCTTAGGCTTGCCGGGCTTCGGGATACCGATGACGGTGGCATTTTTCCACGATTGAGGAAAAATGTTATTACTAAGAGCATAATCAGGTGGGCTGGGAACATCTGGACCACCCTATTGGTGATACCGTCTGATCCGGGGGCTTTACGGGGTTTCAGACTCTTGATTACATCGTGCACCTCGTCCGGGGAGACGGGGTCTAGAGGACAATCAGTTCGACTTCGGCAATCACCTTGGCGAGGTGACCCTGGTCTACTGGTTGAGAGCTGGGCGAGCACTGGGTCTCGAGGCTGTCAGCTAGGCATTCAGCCCTGTCGATGTCGTCGAATGCTATCGTCCTGTCGGGTCGTGTCAGGGGAGGCATAGAGACTACTTGCTGGGACTTGAGTTTCCTCTGAAGTTCCCAGAATGCCAGATGAGTGGGCTCTAGCTCGCTCAACATCTTGTCCCAGTTACCGTCACGCAGCTCGGCCAAGCGTGTCTTTACAGATCTCTGCAAATAGCGCATGTGAGCTTTGTTGGCGTCACAGGGAAAGACGTCGTAGGCACGAGTAGCCGCGTTCTTCTCAGTCAGCAGTTCACGCACATCGTCCGGCAGCCTCAAGCGATGTTCGTCCATCGCCGGAGCTTGCCTTGAACAATCGTTCAGGACCGATTGTACGTGTTCCGTGAGTGAGCCGATCGCGGTCGTCGTGTCAGCGATTGAGGTAAACTGATCTGGTATAGAGTCTAGTAGAGGGGAAGTGGTGGATTTCAAGCGATCACTTACTTTCCTCCAGTCCATGACTATTTTGTTACGAGAGGGTTCGTCCAGGTCAGGGAGTCCGTCGCGAGGGACCATTCTCATGACAACTGGTCGGTGGTCGGAAGTCAGTTCGTCCATCGCCTCTATCGAATCCAACCGGAGGTTGATATACTTTAGGAGCGCTATGTCCAATACGTCAGGGGTATGGTTGGGGTCGTGAGGGTAGTGGGTCAAAGTTTAGGACGGGGCAGAGGTCAAACAAGTGTCTGCCTCGGAACGTGGTACTGGTACTATTCCAGGCCGGATGTTTGGCGTTGAAGTCACCCGCTATGATAACGGATTCGCTCAGGCAAAAAAGAATTGAAAGATCGTCAGAGAGCAGTTTGAGACCGTCTACTGACGAGGTCGCGGTGGGCGGCATGTAAGCCGAAACTATCGTAATCGGTCTATGACCTGACATGCCTAGTCTACATGCAGACACTTCAAGACACGAGAGAGTTGGAGGATCGAGAGGGATACAGTATAGAGGGGTTCTATAATAGGTCAAGGTGCCGCCCCTGTGGCATCGAGACCTGTCATTGCGAACTATGCGATAGTTCGCAACTGACGGGTTTCGATGACTCGGCTTGAGGAAGGTTTCCTGTACTAGGAGAATATCTAACATAATCCCCTCTCCGAATCGACACCCCTTTTATAACGTCGGTTCTTGTAAACAAGGTGGCATGATCAAGCGACATCGTGACACACAGATTTGAAATAACGGCTCAACATTTTGATTTTTAAAACAATTCTTAAATTAGGTAATTTATAATCATTTTACTTAATTATTAATTAAAAATATATTATTCTAAATGCTACATAACAATATTATGTTGTTACATTTAAAATTTGCGGTAAATAACGAATCTTATCAGATTTTAAGCTCCTAATAATATATAACTAAGTATGTATCAACATATATAGTTGAAATGTTCGGTTAAACCGAAATGCATCCAAATAATTATCAAAAATGGTAATTCATTTATAAAATAATCTATCAAATGCATCAGTTTTGTCACATTTAGTATATACGTTAACGCAGGCGTTCATTAATTCACTAGACCAAAAGCTTTGCAAGCAATGAAAAATTGCTACTGAAGACTGCGGACTCGACCGCAGGACTAACTGCTTTTCACACGGACGTTCGTCGCTTGCTCCCACGTCACCAGTCCTGTGCTTCTGTTTATTTTGACTGCTGCGACTATTACTGCTAACGTAGTATATAGGGAAGTTTTATAAAGAACTGCGTAAATAAAGTGTATGGTCACATACATGCAACTGTGACCAAAAAGTTGATGCCCAAAAAGGCTCGACTGGCTGTTCACAATGGTGTGCTTCGTGCCTACGCTTATATAAGGAAGACGGAATGTTGGGTGTGGCAAAAGAACCATGAAATAAGAATAAATGCTGTGGAAATGTATTCCTTGGGAAGCGTGTGTGGCGTGACTATAAATGATAGGCTAAATAATTGTGTGTTAAGGCAACGGTGCGATTTAAAAGAAGATGTAGTGACAAAAATTTAAAAGAGTATGCTTTGATGAGTCATGTTGAGAGGATGATTGAAAGGTGACTAACAAAAGGTATTTACAGATGCGAGTGGAAATAGTGAGGACTTATAGTGACCTAATTGATGATGTTCTTCAGAAAGGTCACGTGCGTAGTACTCACAACCGGCGTGAGTGTGTGACCAGATGTACGAACGTTAACGAAGTAAAAGGAGTATCTAAGGAGTGTAGCAGGTGGCGTTCTACTGTTTCTGCCTACCCCCATAGGAAGAAGGCATGAGTGGATAGGTAAAGCTGTACCTATTCATAGTAAACCCACATGAAATTACGCCAGTTATGCTTAGGTTCCATGTAATAGGGGCCGAGCCTTTTGCCATCAACCGGGCGCAAATCCAGACTCTGGACTGTTACTGAGAAATTCGAGATAGAAAACCCAATAACACTTTGCCTGACCCGGGAATCGAACCCAGGACCTCATGCTCGATAGTAGCCGTTGCGACCACGAGACCAATGAGGCAGTTTTTTTAATAAAAATGTGGCTGTTATTTTTGTATATTGTGGTGTCTTACGACCACGTGGACGAAGTCGCGGGCAGAAGCTAATTCTCAATACTCGTATAAGGTCTAAAAGCAGAATAATAATATTTTAGAATACTGTATTTTAATACTTATGCCACTGTTTCGTTGGTCTAGTATACTCAACAGTAGTGCGTGCGACCACGCACTACTGTTGAGTATGAGATCCTTGATTCCATTACCAGGTCGAGCAAACTGGATTTGTGCCCGGATGAAGTCCCATGTAATAGGGGGCGAGCCTATTGCTACGCCCCCTATTACATGGGACTTACTTAAACACAACTGGTGAAATGTGGGTGTACTATAGGTATACCTCTGCCTAACCCTTCGGGAAATACTGGCGTAATGTGATGTGAGGTTATTTTATGTTAATACTTATGTATGAGAGCAATGTTATTGATTGTAAGGAAAAAAGAAATCAATTGATTTCTTACTGGCTATAGGTCATGAAGTAGAATTCTATATCAACCGTTTTAAATAGGTAATATGAATACCTACCCGGATACTCGTAGATACAACCATACACCTATAGATGCAACCATACGAGGGTAACTTATTTTATAGAACGAATATCCGCATTTGCCTCCTGTAACTCGTAATCAATCATTCATTGGTACTTCCCTGCTTACCCCAAACACGGAACACCTTCATGATATTCATCTGTCAAAATCTATATCAATTCGAACTGATAATATTATTCGGGGTAGGTTAAATGAAAGAAATCAGTAATAGATTCCATTTGTACGTATCGTATATAATTTTCGTTGAGATTTCTCTGAATTCTGATTACTGGAGTTAGCTTGATTGAGAGCATTCATGATGTATTACTTATTAAGGTGATATGAGGAATATGAGACCTTTTCAAGTGCTCTGTGGTCTTGGTTTAGATATAATCATTTATTCTATTAGTTGCTAGCTAGAATTAGCGTAAGTTACTCCTTATAACATCAGCTATTTACTAGTATCTACCAGTGAAAGTCCCGTCAAGATCGTTCCAGCCGTTTCGGAGATCAGCCAGAACAAACAGACAGACAAACGGACAAAAAAATTAAAAGTAGTTTATTTTTGTTAAAAGTACCGTTTACATACTTTAATTTATGCATTTAGTAAAAAAAGCTGTTATTTTGACATTACAAACAGACACTTCAATTTAATTTGTTTGTATATACATATTTCTTTTACAAATTCTACAAATGCATTAATACTACAAGTGGGGACAAAATAAATGGTCTATTATTGTCAACTTTCATGAAGTAAAATCGTTTTATTTCATGTTCTTTTTCATTAGAAGACTATCTGTTGCCCGGGACTTTCTCTGTCTGTAATTTGTATTTATAAATTCTTACAATAATCCAGATCCAGCAGCCAGGTTTTTTAGTTTTTTTTTTAGCATTTCCTTTTCCAGGACCCAGGCTAGCTACCTATCTTTCATGACGATCGGTTCAGTAGTTAAAGCGTGAAACGGGAACAAGACAGATAGAGTTATATTTGAATTTATTAATATTAATATGAATCCTGGCTTAAATCAGTAAACTTCATAGCAGGCAGGATGCATGCTCGATTCTTTTGAAAAAATGTGCCTGGAAGGACCAAACTCTGATAAGTGTCAAAATACTCTTCTTTTCTTAAGGTCTTTGGTTTAAATTTGAAAGCTTACCCGTTATATAATGAAAAGTGCGTGTGCCCGGGGCTCCTGAGGGCGGCAAGTATTTAAATTAATTTTTGATTAATTTGTAAAATTATTATGGACCGAATATGTCTGAAATAAAAAGTTTTTTTTTATATATCCGATTCAGCCTGCCAGTGTCCCTTGCTGCCCAGCGACGCCCTAAGCTGAGGTCCGTACCCCAAAGGGGGTGCTCTTAGTCGTGTAGTCGCTTAGTTTTTAAGTTTTATACCCTCACTGGAGGCCTTTATTTATTGAGGAAAGAAGGGATAAGTAGCCGATAACCTAGGTTGACCTGCGATATGACATTTATATTTAAAAAAAAACATACCCGTTCAAACATTGCATTGTAACTACTTTTACACAACAAATAAGTACGTAGTTATTTGTACATAACAGTTCCATCAATATCTAACAAGTGGCAGCAATACCAAACAAGCAGTATTTGCAACACAGCATTATTACCATTCGCCATAGTTTTGCTCCCAAATTGGAATATTTTCTGCATCCAATATCGTTGGCAGGGTAATGTGCTTGTATGCAGGAAATGGAATTTATTATTTATTGTTAGTTCACGGCTCGTTTATTTGTGTTCTAGTTCGTATAAACAAGGTGATTGTGAATATGTTCCAAGTCTATTAAAGAAACGAATTCGTGAGTTTATGTATTATTTTGTAATTTGTAGTCAAAAACAGGCTTCAAAAGGGGTAAACCCCGGCTATTGAAACCAGTTTTGGACCCAAAACTTGACAGTTGGTAAATATTGCAACATGCCATAGTAGTAGTACATACTTGTGATCTTTAAAGTTTTGAATAAATATAAACTAAAAACAATGAAAACTATATTGTGCCTTATGCCCGTCCTACCTACCGACTTTTAATAATGACGCTGGTGACTACTTACTAATAATATTCGATTAACATACGGTGGCCTCTTTTTACCCGACTACAGCAAAACCAAATGAGGGTTGGGTTACAGACTATGTATGTACGTATGCTCATCTGTTCCCTTACAACTCCTAAACTGTTAATCGTATCTCCTATTACTCGTATACTAGGTCTTGTTTATATCTATTTGTTGGCGCTTTTTTTTTGGTGTAGTTGGGTTTAGTTTTTAACTTTCTTTTTTTCACCCCCAGTGTTGGCCCCTATATATCCCCATATGTCTTTCGCTACTTTCTGCATCACATTTTACAAAAAAAACTCCCTCCAAAATAGTAAAATCAATTTCTGAACAGCACGTACGAAGCAGGCTGTTCATGCGAGCGCCATTTTAAATAAAATAAGAGGCAATAGTGTTAATACGAGTCGCATGTGCGCAGAAGTAATTAAACCTCCGGATCTCGTTAGCGACGCGTGGAGGTGGCGCGGGTCCATTAATATACGGCATTATTTAAAGTTAACTGAAGAAAATCAAGTAGAAACCAAAGGAAATCTTCTCGAATACTGGTGTGATGTATTTGTATAACCCGTTGATGGCAAGCTATAAAAAAATTCTTTAATTTTCTTTTAATAGGAACGCTACGATCCTCGTAAACCCGCTGGAACCAATAGGCACGGTGGCAGTTTAATTATTAAAGAGCATAGTGCACAATGCATGGAACGTAATAAACTATTATGTATTTTCTTCGCAAAACTATCATCACTTTCTGTTTTTATTTTTTACTTTGTTTTATTTTTGTTCTTTATGTTTCTATGAGTGTGTTTTAGTTTAATTTGTGATCTGTGCGAGTCCCAATAAATGCTTTTTCTTTCTTTCTTTCTTTATATCACCCGTTATCCTTTTCTCAACTATATTGGCGTCGGCTTCCAGTCTTACCAGATGCAGCTGAAGACCAGTATTTCACAAAATCTATAACATTTTTATAATCATACATAAGCTGCTTAGGTACTGAAGTCATTGAGACTATTGGAACAAAGTTGGTAAATAAAATAAAATCGTAAACGAAAACAGGCTGATGCACAGACAATACACATCTCTGCTTGAGGCTCGATTTGAGTCTCGATTCAGCTGAGTATATATTAATTACCGTTCTGGAATATGACCAATCAAGTACCTACTGATTCTATACATAAACAGTAATAGACTGATTGACGATCAAACTGAACTTGAGGAACGTTCTGTAATACGGACCTAAAAGTAAATAATTGAATGTCAATATCTTGATTTGTTTCAAGATATTGGCATTCAATTATTTACTTTTGATATTACTTGCTCCAAGTAGTGAACTATTCAAGTTAATGTAAATTAAATGAAAATACACAGTTTTTCAACAACTTAAGTCTATTGGTTTGACTGTGGGCACGTTTTCTAAGAACGGTTATTATGTTTGTGGCAATAACTCGACGTCGTAAGATCAATACAGACTTACTTCAAATATACCGAAAGGCCCATGTTTTCGAACAATTTCTATTATTATTTTACAGCTTGAGTTGTCCTTCTGTAGAGCAAATGTGTAATCATTTCCACACGTTTATTTTCGCTGTTAATGTAAATTATTTATGAAATAACTAAATTAGAGATATCACTATCACTCATTTAGTTTACTCGTAAATGCTACTCATATTTGTGATTTTAATATGAGAAGTTTTAATAGCTTTAACGCAATTTTGCGCATAAAACGAAGAAGGTTCCCATAAAATCACGCCTTTTAAAAAACTTTATTCAAAAATAGTACGACAGTGGAAATGCTCGCTGGGAGTCACACGTCTCAGGGTGTAAGTTAAAATCCAATTATGTTTTCTCAAAATGCTCTTATGTTATAAACCAACAAACTTGTGTTTTGCCCTGTTGCCCTTTGACTCAAATTAGTATCAAGCTAATTTGCGAAAAAGTTTGTTTATCTCATCTTTGTCGTTTACAAAATAAAAGGAAATAAAGTTTAGCGTCGCTGTCGTTTAGAACTTTAACGTAAATGGATCTATTTTCTCTTTAGGATATTATATTACGAATATATTATTTTTCATGTTTAACACATTAGGTATTCATAATTATTCTCTGCTGATTATGAGTTTTGATTACTGTCCATTGCATTTAGCTTTACTGCACGCCTAACACGAACGCGAGGACTAAACGTAACGTAAATTCGAACGATTTTAAAATACTCGTTCCGCACTATATATAACCGCGGGGCGCAGCTAGTTGTTTTATAATATGAAAGTATTATAAAACAACTAGCTGCGCCCCGCGGTTTCACCCGCGTAAGTCTGGATCCCGTAGGAATATCGGGATAAAAAGTAGTCTATGTCTTAATCCAGGGTGTCAGCTACCTCCATATTTGTTTTAATCAAGATTGGTCCAGCCGTTTGAGCGTGAAGAAGTAACAAACATACACACACACTCACTCACAAACTTTCGCCTTTATAATATTAGTGTGAAGTCCCCCACCGCGTCTGTCTGTCTGAACGCGATAAACTCAAAACCTACCAAATGGACTTTCAAACGGTTTTCACCAATGGACGAAGTGATTCATAAGGAAGGTTTAGATGTACAATTCTTTAAGATTTTGTGTAAATTGGCTGTAATAAGACGATGATCTTTGAAGATGTCGGAAAATTAATGCCGACTGGAAGCTTTACTGAGCCCCGTAAACCGTAAGAGATACATAAAATTTATGTTCTAAGGGATTGTAAATCTTAATAAGTTCTACAAAAAAGTAATGTAATGATAAAGGATAGTATATGTGTTTCTTCTAAGGATCACACAGTAACCATTTTTATCTATCAGAATTTGATAAAAAGTTCATTGTAATTTCCGAAGCTATTTTGACCGGTATATTATTGATTCTTATCCAATTAAATATGTTATTTAAATTGGGCATTTAATTTAAAAGATATCACAGTTTCAAAATTACGCGTAACAAAATAATTATGGTTGATTGCCAAGATAGAAAAAAACTGGCCAAGTGCGAGTCGGACTCGCGCACGAAGGGTTCCGTACCATTATCTATAAAAACGGCAAAAAAATCACGTTTGTTGTATGGGAGCCCCCCTTAAATATTTGTTTTATTTTAATTTAATTATTTATTTTCAAAGTGAATATATAACTAAATATTATGTAAATATTTCAAGCGTCTACCTGTTGCCGTTATCAATATCGAGCAAAAACGAGCAAAAAAATCATGTTTGTAGTATGGGAGCCCCCTTAAATATTTATTTTATTCTGTTTTTTAGTATTTGTTGTTATAGCGGCAATAGCAATACATCATCTGTGAAAATTTCAACTGTCTAACTATCACGGTTCATGAGATACAGCCTGGTGACAGACGGACAGACAGACAGACAGACGGCGGAGCCTCAGTAATAGGGTTCCCGTTTTACCCTTTGGGTACGGAACCCTAAAAACGGCTGAACGGAATTGAATGAAATTTGGCACACAGATAGTTAATAACCTGGATTAACACAGGATAAAATAATATTGGTAGTACGTTTCCGTGAGATAATTTCCAACCTCCACGCTGGCAAAGCCGCGGGCAAAAGCTAGTTTTATAATATTTGTCGCATCATGGGTGTCCGAGATGCAAAACATCGGGTCTTCTTCATGATCCGACATAGTTTAGGTAGGTGTGGGCACTGTAGTGGGTACTCGAACGAAAAGATAATTTGAATTAAAATAACTTTAACAAACTGGCGAATGAAACAAAAACTTGCGTTGGTACTGGTGTTTGTCAAGACTGTCCGAGCTTGACTTTCGAAGTATCGACTGTAGGAATACCTGCCAGGGTTGCGAGTTTGTCCGAAAGGGATATCGTGGCCGTGGCACACGGGCATCTGAAGGAACACGGGTGGGTTTTAGTCAGTAACACTCTGACACGCCACCCTCCAAGTTATTTGGTAGTTTCACACCCAAAAAAAAGCTCCGCCAGTCCTCGATGCATCCCCTCCATCGACGATCGTGTCCAAGGGGTAAGGCTGCTTGCATTTAAAATTATTAGATGCGCTGTCCGCTGTACTGTGACGCCATACACCCACGACATATTCATATTATCTACAGGTAATACTAATTGTGTATTGTCTCATAAATCAAAATCAAAATCAAAAGTCATTTATTCAAACTAGGCTGAGAATCAACACTTTTCGAACGTCAAAATTACATAAGACAGTCCCCCAAAAACGCCCACCGTTCACCACTTCCTAGTGCTTTAGCTGGGATGAAAAAGTGGCGCAAAAAACTCCCCAGCAGCACAGCTGTCTTTTCAGATATAAAACTTGAATTGAATCTATACAATAAAATGTAAAATAATTTGCATTACGCAACACAGAACATTAAAGATATTTATATTATTTGCCTTATGATAGCCAGCACACGCCACTATACAAAAAAAAAAAACATAAAAATCGTCAAAAAACTGTACTCAAGCAGAAATAACGTAAACAGAACGTACTTAAATATAAAGCCTCCAGGCATAATGGGCGTGCCCGCTTACATAAAGCTATAGCTGTAACTCGAAGTCACAAATGATAAACTAGCACCATCGAAGTAAAATAAAAAACAGTTAATCATTAATAACAATAACAAAACCATGGTCAGCAAGACGACCAGTCACCACAAGCAGCACCCGTTCACGAGCATAACGCAAAGATCAGCCATCACCCCCCCCCCTCGCCATATTTGAGGGAAGGAGGCAACCCGACCCCCGACGCTACCGCAAGCAGTGACATCTAAGGGAGCACGACGAACTTGCTGCCGGTTGCTCAGGCAAGAATAATATAATCAATTGTCGAGGTCGCTAGCTAACCAATTATTGCAATACAACTCATAAAAAAACATTTTCATGAGTATATTATGTCACTAATAATAAATAAAAAAAAAAAAAAAATGACTGACAAAGTCAATAAAATAAACAATTATGAACTCATATAACCTGTCAGTAGGTACGCTAATTCTGGAGAAAGAACACGAACATTGTCTTGAGTTAATCACAGCGACTAACTATTTATGTTTTATCTATTTCGTTTATGTAGTCATTGATAGAATAGTTAACCTAGTAGTTGTATTTATGATTCAGAAATCGTTCACGTTACGTTTACATCGCACGTTCGTGCTAGGACCTCTGGTTCACAAAACAAATATGTAAATCAACCGTCTTCGCTACCTCACCAAATAATAGAAGAAAATACAATCAATATACAGGGAGTTTAGAAGTGCAAAGCCAATTCTTGAACACTGCACCTAGAAATGTATACCAAATATTGGTCTTAATTATGGCTTAGAAGTCTTTTGCAAGCATTGCAATTTCAGCATCAATTCTTTAGCAAAAGAATTTATGATGATACTGATATTGCAATTTTATTGAAACATTTTTGTAATTTTTTGTAACATGCAAAAATATTAAGATTCATCTTTTGGTGGGGTCAAACTGCTATCTCGACGCCATTCAAGATCCAGCGAAGCTGGACCAGAATGCAACCTGGCGGCGACGCGCGACGTCATTAAAAGAAAAATATAACCCGTCTCTCCACTATTCCAATGCTTACTCAAGGATGCATATCCGGTACGGTTCGATAAATCTTTGCATATCTTAAGGGCACGATCTACTCTTTGATATGCAATGGTCTCTGTAGCTCCATGAAACATGAGGCTCCAGGGGCTAGTGCAAATTTTTGGGTTCATTCGATTAATCAAGTCTGGTCAAACCACGCTGAGGTCAGAGCATTTCTTTCATACATACATTCAGTCTTTCATGTTGGTATATTACCAACATGCAAAAAAATTACAAAATTATTGTACCTCTCGAGACTAGCGGCTCCTATAACAGAGAGGATTTTGGATTAAAACTACTCCACTTGACCCGGAAAATCTTTGCTATAAAGATTGCCATTCTTATCAAACACCCTGTATACACATGCATCTACGTTTATACAGCGTGGATACAGATTTGTATGGAGATCTGTGGCTGTTTCAGCTCTCAGTGTAAGAGATTCCCAGTTCTCCCGGGATTGTGGGCTGCTTTTAAACATTTGACGTGATTTGGATATCTACGCTCTATGTAATTTGGTTGTCTCGTTTACTTAAAATTGTGTTGTCAGACAGAGCAGTGGTGGCTTTGTGGTAACGGCCTCAATTTATGAGTTATAAGCCGTAGGTTCGAACCCAGGCGGGCGCTTTACTTTGTGTAAATTATTTAATAATTTTGTTCTCAAAATGGTGAAGGAAAAACATCGTGAGGAAACCGGCATGTCCAGAATAAAAAATTCGAAGACATGTGACATCTACCAACCCGCACTGGGCCCGCGTGGTAGATTACGGCCCACTCGTTCTCACAGATAGGAGGCCTGTGTCCCAGCAGTGGAAACATTATAGGCTGATTATGTATGTGTTGTCAGGAGAATACTCTTGCTTTAGCTAGAAACTATTGGCGAGAGATTATTTCTGTTTCAGTTAGAATTTGCAAAGTATGTATTTATGTAAGTGTGAACAGACGGGTATTACTACTACGGTACTGGACTGTAGTACCTATGATAATTTTACTATGCGACTACTGTGTGGCTCACTCATTTTTTTTAGGAATCTGTTGCAACAATCACTGCCTTTATGCAAAGAAAAACGTATTATAAAGGCATGAGGAACAGGGTGTAAAGTCCACTCATCCTCCGTAGAAAGGGCGGATCCAACAACCGAACGGGTGTTGTGTCTGGTGGACAACTGCCCGACGATTGATGTCGGCACGTTGTATATATTCTAGTCGCGCGGTAAACTCTGCTTCCGCGATGCAGGATTTTGCGTGACGTCACTGTGATGTGTAGTTCGCATATGGCGATATAATTACCACCACAGTATAGAACAATTATTTTGATATCATAAATAAAATTATAACATACTTTTCGTTGGTGATGTTCAAATTAGGAAAATTATATTTTTTTCTGAAATATTGCCTCATTTTCGAACTAATTTATTTGAGTCGTCCTTGAATACTCAAGAAATTTCACCGAAACCTCAATAAAATCTGCGCTATTTCATATCCCATCCAATTATAATTACCAAATATTAATTTTCTTGGAAATAAGTTTGCTATACGTAAACATGGCAGTTTTCTTGTGTGTCTGCGATCTACTAAATTAATCTAGCTTCGTAGAATCAGGAGGATGCTGTGAGGCTCCAAGGAGATTAGATTCTCTTAAAACAATATCGGAGATATTATCATTATAATGTTTCTTAGTAATTTCAGGTGGGATCAATTGCAAATTATAATTTTACAGTTTGATAAATACTAAACTTTGTAAATGATTTCTCACAGATTGGTAATCGCAGTTAAAAAAATCAAAAGTCATTTATTCAAACTCGGCTGAGAATCAGCACCTTTCGAACGTCAAAATTACATAAGACAGTCCCCTAAAACGCCCGCCCTTCACTGCTTCCTAGTGCTTTCACCATCATCATCATTTCAGCCGAAAGACGTCCACTGCTGGACATAGGCCTCCCCAACAGGGGAGGTTTGCCATAATCGCCACGCTTGGCAGGCGGGTTGGCGATTGCAGTATGGTGTGAGAACGCTGCTGCCCATTCTCTAGTAAGTCCCTTAGTCGCTTTTCACGACACCCACGGGAAGAAATAAGATATTGTTATTCTTTACGTCCGGCACCACATAGACAAGTGTCTAAGACCTAGTGCTTTAGCTGGGAACAAGTGGCGCAACAAACTCCCCAGAGTTATGTTATGTAAGGGAAATGAACTTGAGTACCAACTTAAATGGTCCTATATTCAAATCACAGCTGTAATTTTTTGACAGTTACAACTGTCTATAACACGGCATGAAAATAGTTATAACACGGCATGCAAATTGACGTGGGGTATCAATTTGCTTAATAATTAATTTCCCTGAATAAATCTACTTGGAACTGTATTTCTTTTGCATTACTCATCATTTAGGTTTACATGTTTGCAATAACATGAAAGAGCTAGGTATGAAAAAAAAATCATTGTTATTTTCAGGTTTAGAACCCATACCCTGTAGCTTAGAAAAACCGGCAAAGTGCGTGTCAGACCACGCACACTGAAGGGTTTCGTAGTTGGGATGAATTTATCCCAAGAATAAACTTAATATTGTAAACAACATATTCTACCATACATTCCAACTGCAAATGTAATTTGGTCGACTAACTTTAAAGTCTACTTAGCTGTATAGTATTCTTTTTAACTAGGTTATACACCGTGGCATTTTAATCGTCTTACAACGTCAGCCCACTTCATGTATCCAATGACTACTAATAATTCATGAAAAAAAAAAACAATCATTGGAATATTTTTTAAGCATTTTTCTTTTAACCATTGCGTATAATTTATGTTTAACCATAGGATATATTGTTTTATTTAAAAACACGTTTCACGCGGATGAAGTCGCGGGCAGAAGCTAGTATCTTTTAAAAGTGATACAAAATGACTTGATACATTGCTTTTCAACATTTCACGTGTATGCTACGAGTATTAATCGACTATTATTGCTGACTGCACTACCAACCTTCCCGGTGTATATGTTTCTATTAAACGGCCATCACTAAGCTGACCAGTAGTACACTCGGTGCACAATATCACATTCAGTAGCCGATCCATGTTCGTAGAGCTGACAGATATTAGGAGGTGTTGCCGCGTTGACCGGCGAACGGAAGAAAAACAGGTCCCATTCTACTGTATGTAACATGGATTTATTTTTATGTATTATATATTATGTACTGTTTTGCGTATAGGGAGAATGATAAATCAAAGCTGGTTTCCAGAAAACATATCATTTTGTTACTTAGGAAAAGCAAATTTGAAGAATAAAACATAACATCACGCCTGTAGCCGCCAAAGGGTTAGGCAGACGTGTTCCTTAGTAGACTCACATTTCGCCAGTTATGTTTAAGTCTCATGTAATAGGGGGCGAGCCTATCGTCATCAACCGGGCACAAATCCAGACTCCGGGCTGCTACTGTGAATTTTCTAATCGAAAATCCAATAACACTTTGCCCGACATGGAATCGAACTCTGGACTTCATGCTCAGCATTAGTGCTTGTGAACACTAGCCCAACGAAACAGTCCCTCTATACTGACGCTACTTATGTACGTCCAGGACATTCATTAGCAATGGGAGACTAGCCAGTCAACCTTGCTAAATGGTGAAGTAAAACTTATAGACACACAAACCGCGAAAAAATAGAAGACATGTGACATCCACCAACCCGTACTGGGCCTGCGCTGCGTGTTGGATGTCATCTTATATGCCACTCCCTCTTACAGAGAGGAGGCCTATGTTCTAGTAGTGGGATCATTGCTTGCTAAATGGTTTTTAAAGCTCGTACAGACACAAGACAAGGAGAAGCATAGTACCTATGTCCGGCATCCTCTGGCCTGTCAGTTAGTTAAGTTACGAAATTGATTGGACAATCTTGTCACCACAGTCAAGAGCTATTTATAACCTAGTTTGTGTCTACATAATAATTATCTTCTACAATTCAAAACCTAAAGCTTGTAAGTGCAAAGCATTTTTGCATACTTTGAGAGTTTCCAAATATGGAGTTCAGGCTCGGAGCCTGGGTCTATAGAAGCATGCAAACATGGTGGGCATTCCCAATATATGTATTACTGAGCTGGCAAGTGGGATGATTTTGTGGTTGTCATGTTTTTAGGGTTCCGTAATGAGGTAAGAAAATGGATTCCTTATCGGATCACTCGTTTGTCCGTCTCTCACAGCCGATTTGCTCCGAATCTACTGGACCGATTAAGTTGAAATTTGGTTATGAATTTTTGTGACCCAAATACGGATGTGTCGTAAATAAATGAATTTTGAATGTGGTCACTTTTGGGGGCTAAATCAGAAAATAAAAAGTTTTACAAACTGTACCCTGTGACATATCAAATGAAAGAGCTTATTGTAAAGCTTTCAGTTTTTTTTTTATAATTTTTAAATAAAAACTTCTAAAGTTATTTAAGAAAATAGACAATTGAAAGATGAAAATACACCATAAAATTTTGAATATAGTTCTTAACTTATATTTTACAGGAAAACCTATAAGAACTCTATGGTCTTAAAACAACATGATAAATCTCTCAATATTGTGCGTAAAAACTTACATTTACACTTAAAATGTATGAGGGAACATGTTTTTCAACTACAATGTTAAGTTTGTTCTTGGGATACATTCACCCTAACTACGGAACCCTTTATTGCTATAATGGGCGTGCTCTTGACCTCGATCTCGCCTGATGGTAAGCGATGGATGAGTTCTACGATGGAACGAGCGTGCCTGTATTTATATCCGGTATACACGTCCCGTGTGGTGCCGGACGTAAAGAATAGCACCATCCTGTTTCTTACCGTGGGTGTTGTAAAAGGCGACTAAGGGACTTACTAGAGAATGGGCAGCAGCGTTCTCTATGCATTTTAACACCATACTGCGATCGCCAACCCGCCTACCAAGCGTGGCGATTATGGCCACCTACCCCCCCCCCCCCCCCCCTTTTAATACCATGGCCATTTTAACACATGTAATTTTAATACCGTGGCCATAATCCAGCAGTGGACGACTTTCGGCTGAAATGATGATGTTGATGCACGTACAGTTCACCAAATAATTCAGCCACATTCATTCTGAGTGCAACCATTATGTTGTAATTGGTCTCTTTATCGAAATATTCGTATAATTTTCCGTTCATTTTCACGCAGCTATTCAGTTCACAATCAGTGCTACATATTATGTAATAAATAGCAGACCTTTATACTCTAGGATGTGTGTATGTGTGTTTGGGATTCTAGACTTTATTAATATTTACCTAAACGGCACATGGTATAAACTAGGACGAGTTAAATAAATAAAGATCGTTCGCATGGTTGTGTGTTTTTGTATAGAAATGAGAGAGCAAAATAATTGTTTATTTAGATACAAACGACATAGAGATTACTATAATACGTATGAAACTATATTATTATTATTATGTTCGTTTCATGTGTTAATAGTATTTGGCGGAGAGCCAGTTTGGTTTCCGCAAGGGGCGCTCTACGGTGGATGCCATCATGCGCGTTCTAGCCCTCACGACGGGGGATGCTGTTGCCCGGGGTGGGGTTGTCTTGGCGGTGTCTCTTGACATCGCCAATGCCTTTAATACCCTGCCCTGGAGTTGCATTAGGGAGGCACTTCGGTATCACCAGATGCCGACCTACCTCTGTCGCGTGGTCGAGGCCTATTTGACGGACAGGGCCGTCATCTACCCCGGTCACCACGGAGATTGGAACCGGCGAGAGATGTCGTGCGGTGTCCCACAGGGTCCTGGGGCCGCATCTGTGGGACATCGGGTACGACTGGGTGCTGCGTGCCGACCTCCCTAGCGGCGTCAGCGTAGTCTGCTACGCTGACGACACGCTGGTCCTAGCGCAGGGGAGGTCGCATCAGGCGGCGGCCGAATTGGCGGCACGTGGGGTTGCGACAATCGTCGATAGGATTCGGCAATTGGGGCTCGAGGTGGCTTTGCACAAGTCCGAGGCCATGTGTTTTTATGGTCTTCGGAACGCGCCACTGTCGGGTTCCCAGATAACGGCGGGAGGGGTTCACATCGGCGTCGAGTCGACGATGAAGTACCTGGGACTCGTCCTCGACAGCCGGTGGAACTTCGTGGAGCATTTTTGACGTTTGGCTCCCAGACTGGAGCGGGCCGGGGCTGCTTTGAAGCGGCTCCTGCCCAATCTAGGGGGTCCAAACGCCTCCTGCCGGAGGCTCTACGCGGGGATCGTGCGGTCCATGGCCCTTTACGGGGCACCGGTGTGGGCGCGTTCTTTAAGGCTGCGACCAGCCCAGCGGTTGAACGCGTCCCAAAGGGTCATGGCCATCAGGCTGGTACGGGGTTACCGCACGGTCTCCCGTGAGGCGGCGAGCCTCCTTGCCGGACTGCCGCCATGGGATCTGGAGGCAAAAGTCCTCGCGCACATCTGGGAGTGGCGCGAGGAGGCGAAACGCCGGGGTGAAACTCCGCTGCCGCGAGAAATCATGGCACAGCGGACAGAGCTCCGGCGGGATCTCATGGCGACATGGAGAGTGCGATTGTCGCAACCCAGCGCTGGGCACGCCACAATTGTGGCGATAAGTCCCCTCTTTGAGGAGTGGCTGGAGAGGCGCCACGGCGTCCTCACCTTCCGCTTGACGCAGGTCCTCACCGGATACGGTTGTTTCGGGAGGTTCCTGTTCAGGATAAAGCGGGAGGAAACGCCCGGGTGTCACCACTGCGTGGATCGCCCGGAGGACACGGTGGAGCATACGGTGGAGGTCTACCCAGATTGGGCGGAGCACCGCCGTGTCCTCACGAAGGCGATCGGCGGCGGCGATCTCTCGCGTCCGGCCCTGGTTCAGGCCATGGTTCGGAGCGACACTGCATGGGAGGCCGTCACCTCCTTCTGCGAAGCAGTAATGCTCGCGAAGGAGGAGGCGGAGCGCGTCAGGGAGAGGCAGGGTTCGCGCCCTCACACCCCTAGTCGCCGCAGGAGACGCCCTGGGCTTCGGGAGTCGCAAGCCGATTTCCGGCCACCGTAGGCGCGGGCTTGTGGACGGTGAGCGATGGGTAGCTCACCGTCCGATAAGGACCAGGCCCGGGTCGACGGCGCATCGTGTTCCACGCGCGCCTCAAAGAGACGTCAGCATGAATTGACGGGGTCGTTGCCGGGGGGGTTGCAAGTTTGTCCGAAAGGGATATCGTGGCCCTGGCACACAGGCAAATGAAGGAACACGGGTGGGTTTTAGTCAGTAAAAGTCTGACACGCCCTCCCGCTCAGAGCGGGAGAAGTTATTTGATAATTTCCCACGCAAAAAAAAAAAAAAATGTGTTTAATAGTAATCTTTAGAACATAAACATTGTCTTAAAAAAAAAAAAAAAAAATTATGTCTACTTGCCACAAATTAAACCAAGCCATCGCACTTCGCACAATTTCAAGATATATTTTTAAAATTCTAGTTCAAACCAAGTACAAAATAAATATTATGTTCATGTATTTTTAGAGTGTCTCATAAAAGTCTCGTTTAAGTGCGTAAAGCCGCGATCAACAGTGCAGTAACACGCGCTCGTTACTTACCCACGTCAGAGACAAGTGCGATGTTTTATGCAAACCACGCCATTTGTGAACTAAATGGCTGTACGGAACCATTAGCTGTAATGCCGGGTTCGGGTAATCAGAGCAATTTTGAGGATTCGAGGTTTTAACTCAGGTTAATAAAAAACGGCAAAAAAACACGTTTGTTGTATGGGAGCCCCCCTGAAATATTTTTTTTTTAAAGTGAATATATAACTAAATATTCTGAAAATATTTCAAGCGTCTACCTGTTGCCGTCATCAATATCGAGCAAAAAAATCACGTTTGTTGTAGGGGAGCCCCCTTAAATATTTATTTTATTCTGTTTTTTAGTACTTGTTGTTATAGCGGCAACAGAAATACATCATCTGTGAAAATTTCAACTGTCTAACTATCACGGTTCGTCGGAAGTCCGAAAGTCTGACAACCAGTCTTACGAGGGCTGCACTAAAAGTATCGGGAATGGAATATTTCCACTGTTCCTGTCATATTAAAATCTTTTTAATTGAAAACTCCTTGGTTTTAAAAATCGAATACCATTTATTTATTTAAAAAAAGATTCTCGGTCTTGTCACTATGTTTTGTCAAACTTGTTTAGTCGTTGAGAAAATGGAATTGACTCGAGAAAATTCAAGAGCGATAATTTATTATGACTTTCGAAGTGGTTTAACACAAAAACAGTGTGTTGACCGGATGATTTCTGCATTTGGTGATGAAGCCCCATCCAAAACCACAATTTATCGCTGGTTTGCTGAATTTCAACGTGGACGTGTCAAGCTCAGTGATGATCCCCGTCAAGGTCGTCCAAAAACTGCAGTCACCCAAGAAAACGTTGATGCTGTGCGTAAGCTGATTGAGGAAGATCGACATGTGACATACCGCGAAATTCAGGCAACTTTAGACATTGGCATGAGTTAAATACAAATAATCTTGCATGAACAATTAGGTGTAAAAAAGTTGTTTTCCCGATGGATACCGCATTCGCTCTGTGATGAGCAAAAAGCGGCTCGCGTTACTTGGTGCGTCAGAACTCTCGAAAGATTCCACGCAGGATCCTCAAATGCTGTATACAACATTGTATCAGGTGACGAATCCTGGATCTACGCGTACGAACCCGAAACAAAAAACCAGTCACGAGTTTGGGTGTTCGAAAATGAGTTAAAGCCAACAAAAATTGTTTGTTCACGGAGTGTTGCAAAAAAAATGGTGGCCACGTTTGTCTCCAAAACCGGCCATGTTAAGACTATTCCTCTTGAGGGACAAAGAACGGTTAATGCAGAATGGTATGCTAGCATTTGTTTGCCACAGGTCGTTTCTGAACTCCGTAAAGAGAACTGCAACCGCCGCATCATCCTCCATCACGACAATGCGAGTTCTCACACCGCGCACAGAACAAAAGAGTTTTTAGAGCAAGAAAACATAGAATTATTAGACCATCCGCCGTACAGCCCCGACCTAAGCCCTAATGATTTCTATACTTTCCCTAAAATAAAGAATAAATTGCGTGGACAGAGATTTTCATCACCTGAAGAAGCTGTGGACGCCTACAAAACGGCCATTTTGGAGACCCCAACTTCCGAATGAAATGGTTGCTTCAATGATTGGTCCCATCGTATGGAAAAATATGTCAAATTTCGCGGAGAATACTTCGAAAAGCAATAAACACATTTTTAAATAGTAATGTTGTGTCACTTCCTTGATTCCCGAAATTTTCAGTGCCGCCCTCGTACCAAGGGGTATCGTACTCAATACAATACTCAATACTTTATTGCATTCCATAATGTGTACATAATATAACAGTTGGTATGTTAAACATAGAATCAATTATGGACCCTGGCGGGCACAGCAAAGTTAATTTTTAATAGGAGAGAGGATGAGAGAACTTAAGAACTTGGAACTCAGGAACAGGACACTTATGCAACATCAGAAGCTAGGTGCACGGTTCAAATTGGTAATTCCTATGGAGAAGAGCCGGAAAGAAACTCCACGGTTACTCTTTTGAAACGCGCATTTTGTTAGCAATACATGCCTTTATGACTTGCGTTGTTAGCAATACATGCCTTTATGTTTTGCGTTGTTAGCAATACAGGCCTTTATGACTTGCAACCTGCTTAAGAAACATGGCAATTCCTACAATGCCACTTTGCGACCTTACTAATGTTTTTTTTAACGTGAAACGTCTTTAAAAACACACTGAAACAAAAGTCGACCGTAACGAAAAGGTCTAATATCGTCTTACCTTAATAATTACAAAACGATTAGTCTTAGAAACATAAATCTAGTGTCATTATTTAGCATATAATAGTCAGCTCGCTGTTATGACCTTGAGTTTCCGTCGGGGCGGGCGGGGTGTGGGAGAGTCAAGAAATTAAAACAAGGTGGTTAGCGCCCTTTGCTCTCTGCGCTGGCGTATGTGCAATAACTTTATAAGTGACCGCTGCGGAGAGAGATGATCATATTAACGCAGATTGAAAACGAATCGAATGCAGTATTGAGAAGACGGTCCAGTTTGTCGTGGAGATCTGCATTCAGGTCATAGTAGCACACATCACCATAATCGAATTTCTGCAGCCGGAGGAACTTACAGAGATCCACGAGCTGCAGCGAAATCATCGGCAATACTATTAGGACATGCGGAAATTCCGTTTTGAGAAAACATAATGTCGGTGACATATGCCTAGTGCACGTGAAAGTCGAACATCGTACTCTGTTTGTCCTCGGTACCGTATATATTATTAATAGCTGCGCCCCGCGGTTTCACCCGCGTAAGTCTCGATCCCGTGGGAATATCGGGATAAAAAGTAGTATATTTCTTAATCCAGGGTGGCAGCTACCTCTGTACAAAATTTTATTAAAATTGGTTCAGCCGTTTGAGCGTAAAGAAGTAACACACACACACACACACTCACAAACTTTCACCTTTTTAATATTAGTGTGATGAAGTGTGATGTGTCACCGTAATATTGTGAGCACCGTTAGTTTATAATCTATCTAGCGCGATTGTATAAACTATCAAATATTGTGTACCACTATGGTACAGGTTTACCAGAAATATTAATGTTGTCAATAATAATTATGTCTTATCTTTTGTTTTTCCTTGTTATATGTATGTTTAATATCAGGCTGCGTCCATTGATATATAAAAAAAAAAAACTCGCTATGTCCTATTTAAAGCGATCGTCGCGCAAATGATCGCGTATTCGCTCGATGTCAAAATGTGTGTCCTAATATAAGCGATCGTCCAGGATGAATGGTCACATCACGTTAGAAACGCGCAGTTTTTGTTATCGGGCAATATACCTTGGTGAGCTAAAGAGTCTCTGTAACGTTCGCGCGAATGTCAGTTGTCACTGTTTGGTAGCAGTATTTTTGATCGCGCAATCGTACCAAAAACGTTCGCGCGGACTTGCTATGGTCGCGTAGTCGCTTTCTATTAGGATGCGGGGTCATTGTATTATACACAATATAAAAATGTATGTACATACATTTAAATACAATTTTCAATCTAAAACTAAAATATTTATATTATGTACAAGTAGAGGTACATGGAGGAAAAAAAAGGGGTATGGCTCATTGGGCATCAAAAATTCGTCCGGCTGGCAGCATTGCCACGTTGGATGGCAGATCTTTGGCCTAAAAATAGGCCAGCCCTCTGGTCACTTGAAAAGTCCAATGTTTTTGTTTCTTATTTCTCATATTACGGACTACAAAAAATAGACGACAAAATTGTTGTCGAATATTAATCGAAATAAGTTTTTATGTACTCAATCTCTATATTTATTCAGTGTCAGTATTGTATTAATATATTTAGAACGAAGTCAATCTTGTTTTCGTTGAATAGAATTGTATAGAATACTTTTTATTATGTACACCATAAAAATTACACATATAAATGTTGGAATTTTACATAGGGTGACACAATCAATCAATCAATCTTTAACACTGAAAGCGACTCGCTGTCATTATTATAATTGTATATTTGCTATTCATCATCATCATTTCAATCGAAAGACGTCCACTGCTGGACAAAGGTTGCCATAATCGCCACTCTTGGCAGGCGGGTTGGCGATCGCAGTATGGTGTTAAAATGCATAAAGAACGCTGCTGCCCATTCTCTAGTAAGTCCCTTAGTCGGTTTTTACGACACCCACGGGAAGAAATAGGATGCTGCTATTCTTATTATTCGTTATTCAATACTTTGTATTTCAGAATTTACTGATTAACTGATTTGAGCCCTGTTCCAAATTAAATAATACTATAAGCTGAACTTATTGTTGGTAGTGGGGGTACTCGCCGATTCTTATAAAAGCGAGCGCTCGATCGAGTGCGGGCCTCTCTTAGATTCGGATGACCCCAATACTATCCTTCAGGAAAGCAATAGGGCCACAAGTACAGTGCACAAATACAAACCGTCATTCCGTCCTCGCCGCCGAGGTACCACGCGAAGTTCAAGAATTAATTGTTCCCCCCGTCCCTTGCACGTCGAACCACCAGCCCCGAGGCTGAGTGAGCCGTAGCATTTAATAGTAATCCCCGTTAATAATCATGAATTTAAACTTTCGTTCCAGCCCGTCCCCAACTTGCTGTTTTTCCCCAACGACGCCCTAAGCCGAGGTTCGTACCCCACAGGGGGTGCCGTTTAGTTTGTAATACTTATATTTACGCTCCTGGCTGGAGGCTTTAAGCTCACACCTTAGGGCAGCCACAGGAAAGACCGGTTAAGCAGTCACGGCCTGTCAAGGTCAACTGCGAGATGCCATTTCTAAAAAAAACAAAAAAAAAACGAGTGCGGGCCATTCGTTGCTCAGTCGTCAAACGGTAAGAATGTCTGTACCTAAGCTACTTTGCAGTGAGTTCGTTCCATATTTAATTTTTAGTGGTTTCCGTTATTGTTTGAATAATTTTTGTTTTGAATATTAACGGCTGTTTGTGATTGCTCGAATTTTGGTGATTAATTGAAGTATTGTTGAAATTAAGTGTATTTTGAATTAAATTAGTTTTATGTTGTTTGAAATTGTCTTTTTTTCTTGTTTTGTTTTCCCTTCTGATTGCTAAAAATACATTTACCTTAATAATTAAGAATAGAACGTGTTAATGAACTTTCTTCGAATCTAGTTGCATAGATTTACCCATTAGCTTCTCTGACAATCTCTGAAAACCAGACAGTTTCCCCTTGGTTTGGAAAATCTGCCACACAAAGGACACATTCCTTCATGACCCTGCCAACCACCGGTTATTACCGCAGCCGAGATAAAAGGTAAAACATCTTTTGTTTTGTTTCCCCCACCACTCAAAGGATTTGGCTGAAAGTTACAGGCTTATGCAGCCGAGCGCAAATCCCTTAAGGTTCAAAGTGAAAACGCATGAAAGTTGCGCATAAAATGTATGTAATGCCTGTGTTTTTGATTTGTTGAACTTTGATGGATGAGACTTGGATAGAGCTGGGGGAATTCGGGTACTTAGAATGTTGTGAATCCGTATAATATTCGTAGTGGAACGAAGGTTTATGGGATATTTTTAAACACAAAGTTACGAGCTCAAAATTAGGTTTCATATTTTGGTTTTGTTGTCAACCGGTGGTATTCCTTCGTAAACTGCTGCAAAGCATGATTGTGCATCCCCACAATCGCTCATCTTGACAAATGGAATGGTGATCATCATCATAATCATTACACCCCAAAGCCGTCCACTGCTGTACATAGGTTTTGCCCAAACATCGTCACATCGACCGATCCTGTGCTTTTCGCATTCAGTGGATTTCCGCAACCTTCATCAGACATCGGTCCACCTTGCGAGGGGCGGACAGCTGGTTTACATAATAGAGAGTATTATATTCTACCCGCGCCGGTGATTGTGTTGCAAAATTTTTACATTTGTTGCTTCCTGGTATTTTATAACAGCTCCAAACCACATACAGCTTTCGGCTCATATTTTTTTAGTTTGCAGGCCTCTTTACTCATATTTGTGCTAAAATAATTCGCGTCCTAATATCCTGCCAGGGTTGCGAGTTTGTCCGAAAGGGATATCGTGGTCCTGGCACACAGACAACGGAAGGAACACGGGTGGGTTTTAGTCAGTAAAAGTCTGACATGCCCTCCCGCTCCGCCCAGAGCTGGAGAAGTTATTTGATAATTTCCCTCCCAAAAAAAAAAAAAAGGCGTCGTAATATGTGCACGAGTAAGTACCGGAGCGCTGCTAAAAGCCGTGTACAGTACCTAGCAATAACGTATTCAAACGGTTCCCGATAGTTTTCCAGTGGGAGATTGCTAGAGTCTAGACAAAATCAAACTGGTTGCTATTTTAGTTATATAATTTGTTATTTTTATGATATTGATTTTACATTCTGTGATTACCTATACTCACACACTGACTTATTATTTTAACTTTTTTAGGAAAACATATACTTTTACGATGTGTGTAAATATGTGAGCACCATGTATCTATCTCTTAATTAAGTTATTTTTCATTGCTTAGTTTTTAATTCTTTTTACCTATTATGGTATAGTAATTTTATTCTAGGTGCATCGTCTTCAATCATATAATTAATGTACTCAAACAAAATGTTGTAAAACATTTTTAAAAGAGTAACGGTGGAGTTTCTTGCCCATCACCAATTTGGTCACTATATGTCCTGCTAGGGCGTCCCCTCCCGGCGTTTTCACTCACCTCTGCTTTATAAATACCTTTTGTTAGTCGTGTTCCACTCATCCTCTCAACATGACCAAACCATCTAAGCATACTCTTTTCAATTTTTGTTACTACATCTTCTTTTAAAACAGAATAAAATAAATATTTAAGGGGGCTCACATACAAGAAACGTGTTTTTTTTGCTCGTTTTTGCTCGATATTGATAACGGCAACAGGTAGACGCTTGAAATATTCACAGAATATTTATTTATATATTCACTTTAAAATAAATAATTTAATTAAAATAAAACAAATATTGAAGGCCAACAAACGTGATTTTTTTGCATTTTTTATAGATATTGGTACGGAACCCTTCGTGCGCGAGTCCGACTCGCACTTGGCCGGTTTTTTCTTCTTCTAATCCATCAATTTTTTTTCTTCTAATCAATCGATTTTTTTTTCTGTCGCATTTCATTAACGTCACCAAAAAATGTTGTAAAACAAAACACCTTATGTCATTCCTACCCCGTCATAGATGACACGCCCGATGTATTTATAGATAGCTCAATTTAATTGATCAACTAATCTTGCATGCAAAACGTTGGTTGGGGCAATACTGTACAAAACAAGATCAAGGAAAGCTCATAATGTCACCGTTAAAGCTCTTGGCATTTTGCAACTCAAACTATGATGCGTGTTTCGCGGTAAGCATTTATTAAGCTACTTGCTAAAGGCTCTTACAGACTCACGCGATATCGCGGGCGCGACTGGCAGCGACATAGAAATTGTGCTACTAGTGTCACGTCACGCCCGCGATATCGCACCAGTCTGTACGAGCCTTAATGTAAATGTAATTATGGTGACGGCAGGTGTAGCACCTTCTTCAAATTCAAATATCTTTATTGCAATCCATAATTTATACATACATAACATCACGCCTGTAATCCCCGAAGGGTTAGGCAGAGGTGTACCTGTAGTACACCCAGAAACAATTATTATGGACCCTTTCGGGCACTGCAACATTTTAAATAAGTAGGAGAGAGGAAGCGCGCTATAATGATTTTCCGTGTAACTAAATAAGTATTATATTAATTCCTATTTGGTTTTTACAATCGTATTAATTATTTTAAAATATCACTTAATTTATTTATATTATATTTATATTATCTAAATAATTATAATTATTATAATATTGTGTCGGTCAATCAATTTATTTATTTTTGCATTAGATTTTATGATATTATTGCTTATTTAATTATTCACTTAAATATGTTATTATGCTTAATATCAATAGAATAGAATACTCTTTATTATGTACACCATAAAAGTTACAGATATAAATGTTGTTGTTGTTGGTGTTGTGTAATAAACTATGTTCACTATTTAAAAGCGGTTTAGGAATATTTTCCTTTGCCCGTTCATGTAATATTACGTTGGAATTGAATAAAGGGGTCTCTTTGAAAGTGATTGTGTGCTCTCTGATGCTTATCATGTTATATTCATTTACAGTTTAGAAGGGGCCGCGCGGTGGATTACGGCCTCCTTCCTCCCACAGAGAGGAGGCTTGTGGCCCAGTGGGAAGGTTACAGGCTGACTATGAACAGCACCCTAATTATGTAACACGCTATCACAATCTGAATGCTTTTGAAGTTTATTGCTAAGTAATTGTTTCATATGTTGGAAAAATTTGTCTGCAACAACGTATATAATGCAATGAATGTGATGTGTGTGTTGAGCTGTCAAAATGAAACCTATTGGTACTGATAGTGTGTGTTACGCAATTTTTCCTCAGGATAGAAGGTCAGATGCCAATGAACTGGAAGGCAACTGCCTAGGCTCTAGAAGATTTTATGCTAACAATGCCGTCTTAAAGTACTTACATACAAGCCCATCCAACGGCTTTTTTTAACTGCATCAGGTCTCATAACAACCAGTCCATAATTTTACTTTAAGAGGAGGCTCCCTATTTTTATGTTAATTTGCATAAATACTCTGAAACAGTCACACATAAAAGCAAAATGAAACTTTTGTATTTGATTTATTGGATCTTTTTCTTTCCTGTTGAAGACAGTTTCGTAATTGTACCTAATATTTTCTCTAGATACATTTTTATTCGAAAATCATGTCTTTTTTAAGCATAATTAAAAAAGACAAATAAGATTGTTTGGCTTTTATGTCTAAAATAAATATTCACAGGAAGAAAATATAGTTTCTAAAGAAAAAATGAAATGTAGTTATCCAGCCACCAGATATTTTTTCTCTAGATTAATTATTACTTTAGTTATAAACGAAATAAGAATTGACGTTATTTAGTTTCGTGCTCGAACACGATCATAGAGCGCACGCGATATTCAACTTTATTACTGATGTGTTAGCGGCTAGCACATAACGGAGTGGCGGGGGTGCAAGGGGCGGAGTTTGCGTGGAAATTTGATTTAGACTGCCTGGTCCTAAAGAGAAAATGTTCATGGCAAACTAGTTATCCTGAACGTAATTTTATCACAGATGTCAATTTTAAAGTTCAATCGATAACTTTCAAATATTAACATTGTTGCGTTATACAGCTGGCTGAGCATGGGAGCTCGTAAAATTCGTTGCAATAAGCGTTTATTACGAGGGTTACAAATTGTAGAGGCAGTTCATATTTCGTGTAATATTGTTCGGTAGCTGCTGCGATCGATAGGTTAAGCAAAGGATTTTCGTAGTGATAATGGATGGGGTTTTTCAGAATCAGAATCAGAATTATTTATTTGTCAAACATAGGTTCAAGGTCAAGGTCTTATAAACTAATCATATTCTCATATTCTATTTTGTTAAATATTTTTATGTGTAAGTAAAATTAAGAGAACTGATTAAGTCCTAGTTCCGAGCATAAGTGACCATAACAAATTACACTAATATTTAAAAGGCGAAAGTTTGTGAGTGTGTGTGTATGTTTGTTACTTTTCACGCTCTAACGGCTGGACCAATTTTGATAAAATTTTGTATGGAGGTAGCTAACACCCTGGATTAAGACATAGGCTACTTTTTATCCCGATATTCTCATGGGATCGAGACTTACGCGGGTGAAACCGCGGGGTGCAGTTAGTAAAATAATAAATAAAACGAGCGAGCCTTACAGTAGTCGTTTAAGATGTGTAACATCTGACATCTCACCTAGGTGATATGCAACTGAGCAGCGACAGAAACCTCATAAAAAAGCTAAATACTGAAATATGTATTCGAATAATTTTCATTATTAGTGGTCGCCCACTGGTCGAAATTGGACCCACTCCACTATTAATCTATATAGTACTTACTAATTCCATGCTTAAGCTGTCAGTTACTGTTACATATTTCCATCCCTTTTCACGAAATCACTCCCACAGAAAGGTCATGGAATGATGTTACTCATCAAAAATATAATGTATAATAAACACCGGAAAAAGTAAGAGAGTATTGGTGCTTCATTTTGATCCTGTAAAGTAACTCTTAGGCCCATTTGCCACGACGCCACTCAAGAGTGACTTGTTACACGTTTACTCAAATCACCAAAGAGTAGCCAGAACGTCACAGCACCAGTACTTCAACAGTGGTCCGTATGAATGGTTGCGTCGTTCAAGAAATCATTCTTTTTATGAAACTCTAGTAGCAATTCCATACATTATTTAGAGCTCGGCGATCTCTCGCATCCGGCCCTGGGGGTCTACTCCCTAAGTCCGTTAACGAAGCAACGGGCCCGTCCGACAGTAGTCCGATACGTCGCAGTGAACCCTACTCCCTAATGATTTCGGATTCATCAGTTTCCAACGGAATCATAGACAATCTTCGTGAACGAATGACGCATGACTATAGAGTTGCGCAATTTTACCAGTCGATTACGGGTTCACTTATTTTGTAGTTTTCAGGTTTAAATAATCAAAAATTAATATTTTTCTCGTTAGAAACGACCGCATTTTTAACAATATACTTCTTATTATGTCTAAATATAAAATTGAATTATTTTTGACATTTTTGTTCCGAAACCGGCATTATCCTGTTGATATGCCTATTTTTGACGGCAATGTTCAAATGAAATGTCAGTCAGAGTTCGTACTAGGCGGGAAGGATTACTTATTTTATTTTAATTTCAAATATATATGTTGTAAAATAAAATCACTGCAGCAAAAAGTGTGGAAAACAAGTGTCAAGTTGATCTTTTCGGATGGGCAAAAACGCATCGGGAGTAGGGCAACTGTCAAATCGTGTTGTCTTCTTCGTTCGGGCCCGGAACGAATCATCCGTCCGAAGGTGATAAGGAGTAGGAAACGCCCGTATTGAAGGCCGACACAACGGACTTCGTGCTTAGGGAGTAGACCCCCTGGTTCAGGCCATACTTCCGAGTGAAGCAGTAATGCTCGCGAAGGAGGAGGCGGAACACGTGAGGGAAAGGCAAAATTCGCGCCCTCACGCCCCTTGTCGTCGCTATAGACGTCCCGGGTGTCGGGAGTCGCTGGCCGATTGCTGGCCACCGCAGGCGCGGGCTTGCCGACGGTAAATGATGGGTAGCTCGCCGTCCGATAAGGACCAGACTAGAGGGTCTACTCCGAACATCAATCCAAAGTATCGGCCGAATGTTCGGTCGTTTCTTTACTACGGCTAACGACAGCTGACTACGGCGAAAAAAAAAAGACAGTCGAAGAGATAAGCCAAAGTCAAAACTGTGACTTGGAGTGGGGTAAGGACTCAAAGTCAAAAAAGGAAACTATGGAAGTTATAAAACGGCCGAATATTCGGCCGATACTTCGGTTTAGCGCTTCGGAGTAGACCCCCTAGACCAAGTCGACGGCGCATTGTTTTCCACGCGTGCCTCAAAGAGATGTCAGTACCAACTGACGGGGTCCGGTAGGGCCAATGCCTGCCAGGGTAGCGAGTTTGTCCAAAAGGGATATCGTGGCTCTGGCACACAGGCATCTGAAGGAACACGGGTGGGTTTTAATCAATAAAGTTGACAAAGCCCTCCCGCTTCGCCCAGAGCGGGAGAAGTTATTAGATAATTTCCCACCCAAAAAAAAATACATTATTTAAAGCTACATTTTTTTCATGTAATGAGTATGACCTATCTCAATAGAAGTATTTACTGTGTTGGAAGGAATCTTTAAAATAAAAATCTCAATGTATTTAAATTAAATAATTAGTTGTGTGTGGGTTACATTGTGTTGTGTGTTATAAGTTATTTGTTGTAGTTATGGATAGATATGGAGAGGATGTTTCAAACAGATAGCACTACCCTTGAAACTTTCACCCAAGTTGACAAACTACCCAAAAACTTTTTCTCAAGAATATTGTCGCTGACGGAATGCGTTCCCTTTGTCCTTCGAGCTAGAGATTCATATAAACAACTTAAGAGTTAAGGACTCGAACCCAAACTTGTCCGCATTACGGGTGGATTACTACTCTTTGATTTACTGTGCCCAACTTCGACATTGGGATATTAACTAAGTAGTTTGAACCTGGTTTATGAGATAACTGTAACTAACTGGGAATGTATAATCTTGATCTTTAAGTTCTCTTGTCAGGGTCAGATTTATTAGAATGGCTGGAGGGAGGGTCTTCCTAGTCAAATTACCCATTTGTTTGAGGTTAAAATATATAACGGCGCCTAGAAGTGATCATCTTATTCGTGGTTCGGCAGCTTCAATATCATCAGGATTGTGCTAGAATATAGCAGTTCGTCGTGGATGCGGTGCGACAGCAGCCGTTAGGGGTAATAGTGTTCTGAGGACAGCAGCACTACAGATAACTATAATTACTAGTCAGCATGAAGGTATAGATCAGAGACCCCTGAAATCTTCTTCTGTCATCAGAAGAAAGCCGCCACGCAACCAGCGATACGGCATTCTGCTAGAGTGGCAGCAATCGGTGCCAACGTTTTCGGTGATTCCTAGTAACTTCATAACAAAACGGGGCGGCGCCACTTGTTACGCCGTCCATACAACCTTTAACTTAACTGTAATGCGAATTGTCGAATTTGCTGCAAGTCCCGGGTGTATACGGTTGTTTTGACCTTTTATTTTTGTTCACGGGTTGGAAAATGCTCATGGATGTCCTCTCTCGGGGTCTGTCAGACTCGTACTGACTAAAAACCACCCTAGTGTCTCCCTTCCCATACTTGCACCGGGGACCATGGGATCAAATGCGACTTCCGCGATCCCCGGCTAGTCCACCTCTGCGGGCCACCTCAAGTCTGGGGGCGTGCGGTGTTTGACCCCGCCCGTGACGTCTCAAAGAGGCGCGCGTGGAACCCATCTCGGGTCCAGTATGATAGGGGCGGCGGACGTCCACGAGTCCGCCGTCTCTGGACCCATTTACGGAGGCCGGAGGAGGGCATTGTCTGCCCTCTGCTATACTATGCATACTGAAATAACCTAAGAATTCACTCACCAACCTTTCACAGCCGACGAAAAACAACAAACACAGTGACAGCACAGACCACAGTACAGGCACAGACTGACACAAATAAATTTATTTTTTAAAACATAGACAATTTCCTTCTAGTAGTGTCATGCAACAAAATGTGCGCAATTTAGTAAGGAACCATACTAAATCTACGGAATTAGAATGTACTTCCTAATACTGCCGCATCAAAAAATATCTTAGATCACGCCAAAACTTTTCCGTAAAGTGCAGACTGGGAACCAGAGTTCCCAACTGCACTTTACGGTCTTTTTTAGGGTTCCGTACCCAAAGGGTAAAACGAGAACCCCATTACTAAGGCTCCGCTGTCTGTCTGTCTGTCTGTCTGTCCGTCTGTCACCAGGCTGTATCTCATGAACCGTGATAGTTAGACTGTTGAAATTTTCACAGATGATGTATTTTTGTTGCCGCTATAACAACAAATACTAAAAAAACAGAATAAAATAAATATTTAAGGGGGCTCCCATACAACAAACGTGATTTTTTTTGCTCGATATTGATAACGGCAACAGGTAGACGCTTGAAATATTCACAGAATATTTAGTTATATATTCATTTTAAAAATAAATAATTATTTTAAAATAAAACAAATATTTAAGGGGGGCTCCCATACAACAAACGTGATTTTTTTTGCCATTTTTATAGATAATGGTACGGAACCCTTCGTGCGCGAGTCCGACTCGCATTTGGCCGGTTTTTTGGGCACTGTGATTCCCACTTGCACTTTAGCGGGATAATTGCTGGATTCATTTGATACTTGAGCAAAATATTGAAGTTGGCTTCAGTCATTCGTAAGAAAGTTCTCAATTGCACGGGATCTTTGCTTTGGAGTTCTCTTAATAATTGGTTTTGAAGACCTAAATCATCATGTAACACTCAATATCCAATCTCTATCCAAAATGAATTTTGAATATGGGGTCCCATATTCCACGATCATTTATTTCCGTTACACGTCCGTGTTTGGGTCACAGAAATTCATACGTTTAATTTTCTAAGTTGCCCCCAAAAGTAGTCACTTTTGGGGGCAACTTAGAAAATTAAAACAAAACAGTTTTGCAAACTATACCGTGTGACATATCAAATGAAAGAGCTTATTGTAAGAATTTCAGATAATAATATGTTTTTTTTAATCATTTTAAAATAAATACTATTAAAGTTATAAAAAAAATACATGAAAATTTACCATTCCCCCCCTATCTACCTAACTACTGACCCTAACATTTTCACAGGAAAACCTATAAGAAATCTGTGATCAAAACAACATGGTAAATCTTTCAATATTGAGCGTACAAACTTACATTTGCATTTGGAATGCATCTGTTTATACCTGTATTAGGCAAATAAATAAAATGATTTGAGGGGACGTGTTTTTCAACTACAATGTTCAGTGTTCTTGGGATAACTATTCATCCCAACTATGGAACCCTTCATTGAACGTAATCCGATACGCACTTGGCCTTAACAACAACATAATAGACGCAGCTGGTATTTTTTTGTCCTATCTAAAGTACCTGAATAAAATGTAAACGAGTGGATCAAAAACGTACCCGTTGATGCCAATTTGAAGCCATTTGTAGTTCCATTTAAAAATTGATTGCTTTAATTAATTTAACTACATAAATCTGAAATTCTAAGAATAAGTCATCGTAATGCTTGCTTATAATTTGAAAATTATTGAGGTTAATTTTATAACTCAAAGAACAATGCCCACTTCCACATTTGACAACCTGATAATGAAAGTTTATGTATAGTTAGAAAGTATAGTAGAAAGACTACATGTAAGTTTAGAAAATAATGTTTTATACTCATTTTTACGATTTAAACGCTACGAAGTCCAAAAAATATTAATATTACTTTTTAGGTTAGGAATTGCCGATACCAAATACGAGTATAAAGAAATAAATGTGCTAGAACTAATTATTAACGCTTGAAATTCAGTCTAATATAGGAATACTTGGTCAGTGGGTCGTCTTAGGGGTACCTACTTACCTAGATATGGTCTAAAACGTCTTTTTTACTTTGTTAGTTCCTTGAAACCCTCGTCACTGCTTAGACTCTCGATGATTGTCAATATAAATTGAGTGTCGAGCATTAACTGTTATTTCTCCAGCACACTTATGTACTTACTAACTACATTTTTAGTATAATAAACGATAGTTAGATAGTTTCTATACCTCTAAAATGTCTAACTTAGTTCTTGTATTGTCAAAAGTGATCACTTATCATTTCATTGGCCTACGGTACATACATACATACCTGATGAACAAACGGGAAAAACAAATAAAACACTATGTTAAAATGGAATGTTTAATTAATTATCATCATTTTCCTCTAAATCTCTTATAACTACGTCATCCAGAAATGCTGCTGGAACATATAAATTTCCATGGAAATAGCCCATAAGCCCACCCAAGGTACCACACTAATGTCATAACGTGAGCGCACCATCCAATGGTTCGATATCAAGGTCCAGGGGCGGTAAATAGGGTCGTAAAAAGTAGTAACACACACAAAATGGCACAGTTTACAACGAGACGCAAACGCAACTATGAAGGACTTAGGGGCGTGGCGTATTTATCGTAACAGATAGAAATAACAGATATTTAAAAATAACAAATAACAATTGTTCCTACCAATATAAATTATCTGTTACTTAAAATAACAGTCCGTGAGCGTCTGGTATTCAGCTGCATCCGGTTAGACTGGAAGCCGACCCCAACATAGTTAGGAAGAGGCTAGGCAGATGATGGTCTTACAAGAACAAACATTTTCGAAAAAGTGACTCCTCGATTAGGTCATGTTACCTGTTACTGTGACCAGTGACCAATATAAAAACAACTTAATAAATACGTATTTATCGTCCGTACATAAATAACAGACTGTTATTTAATTACTGATTTTTGAATCTGTTATTTTTGTAAAACAGTAACAGTGATAACAGATATCGTGTTTAACCTGTTACAACCCGTTTCTCAGTACTGCGCCAATGCCAATCGCAGAACTGAACAGAAAAAAAAAAATCAGTCTTGCAAACTCAATAACATACTGCATGATAAATTTTTTAAATTATTATGTTATTTTTATTTAATCTGTAGGTATTATACAAAGACTAATAAAGAAATAATATCTGATTAAATAAAACGTAAAATAATGTATAAAACTCAGAAACGAGGGTTGAATAAAGTCAAGTAGCAGTGTCTAAAATGGAACGTGGTAAAAAAAGGGTAGTTGAGATGCGTTCTGAACATGGTAATACGTTTACCCTTGACGTAGAATGAATAAAGAAATATTAAAAAATATATTTTTCCTGCGTTTTCTTTACCATTGTGATAAGCGTAATTAACATACAATTCAATTAGCTGAATTTTAAGATTTATTTCATGTCTATACATAGTCAGGTGAAAACTGAACATTCTTCTTTCATCGTGATTTTTCAATTACAATTTAATAATGTTATTCAAACAATAATTGGTAGTAATAAAATGGCGACAATAGCTGGAGAACGTTGGCTTGAAAATCAGCAGAAGCAAAACCGAATATTTTGTGTTCTGCGATTTAGGCGGTCTCTCCAGTTCTGGGGCCATAGCGCTTACTGGCGCGCTTCACCCGGTTTGCTCCGACTTTCGGTATCTCGGTTCACTCGTCCAATCATGCAAAGCAATGGCGAAGTAGATCAGACTGTTTAGCACAGAATTAACACTGGATGGATGAAATGGCGGCAGGTCACGGGAGCAATCTGTGACTCCCCCATTCCCCTTAAACTTAAGGTAAAGATTTATAAAACAATGGTTAGACCTGCTGTCTTGTACGGATCAGAATGTTGGGCCACGAAAGAAATGAATGAAAGGTAATTGCATGCATCTGAGATGAGAATAAGGTATGTGTGGTGTTACCCAAATGGATAGAATAAATGAGTACCTATATAAGAAGAAGTCTAAAAGTGACACCGGTGATTGAAAAGTTGTGTGGAAAAAGGTTGTCATAGTATGGGCATGTGATGCGGAGGGATGAGGGAAATGTCGCCAGGAAAGTTTTGAGTATTCAAATGGGAATGGCTATACGACTAGGGGAAGACCAACGAAATGATGGATGGACTGTGTGAAAGATGTTAAGGCTAGAAAGGGAGTGACTACCGAGATGACGACTAATAGAGAAGTATGGAAGAAAGGGACATGTTGCGCCGACCCCAAATAAATTGGGTTAAGGGTAGGAGAATGATGATTCAAACAATAATTGTTGAAAAAGTGTTGAGATATAAAGGGAATTAGTAACACGGATTAAGATTCACGATTACGTAAGAAATTAACCTGAACAGGGTTTGTTTACACTTTTGGAACAGACCAAATGTGGCATTGCTATTTTCCAGATGGAAGGTCATGGTTGCCTCTGAAATTAGCAGCATATATTTCAACTCAAAGATTGGCAATGTGTAGTGGATTACAATCCTTATCGCGTTGCTCAAGTTAAGTTTCACACGGAACGGTTTCAATTGAATAAATGACGTTAACTCATTTAGTTTTATTTAATCAAACGCTGAGTCTGTTAACGCTGCAATTAATCACGCCAATTGTTCAACACGAGTAAAATTTAGTCAAGTGCTGTTAATGGTTAGACAAAACTTGTTACACACTACACATTAGATAATTAGAGCGGCTTTTCGACTCTGTAACCGGTTTTGGCTGGTTCAGAGCTGGTTTTATCCGGATTAATCGGGGTCGGCAGCAAAGTTTGGCAAGCCAGGCTGGCAGCTCGCTAATCTTGCTCGGATTATTCTGGCCATTGCGGTTTGGCTTTTCGAGTTGATTTTGACTTTAATAATTTTATGCCGTGAGAATGGGGAGATTTTTAGGTGAGGTGACAAGGGGCTTTAGTGTGTGTATTTTTTTTGGGAAGGTGGCTAACGATTCTTGTGTATAATGTGCGGATGATGCAAACAGGTAGTGATGCTTCATCATCATCATCATTCTCCTGCCCTTATCCCAATATATTTGGGGTCGGCGCAACATGTCCCTTTCTTCCATACTTCTTTATTAGTCGTCATCTCGGTAGTCACTCCCTTTCCAGCCATATCATCTTTCACACAGTCCATCCATCGTTTCTTTGGTCTTACCCTACTCTTATAGCTATCGACATTCATACTCAAGTGGTGATGCTTCATTGGATGATATTAAAATTAATCCAATGAATGAACTGAATGAAGTTAGTTCTCTAAATAGTTTCTTGTTTGGTTATAATAATAATGTGCGCTAAGACTCAGAATATCACCAATATAGACTTTTTATATATTTTTATTTCATATGCAGTGCAGGCAATTAAAAAAAAATGTCAAGGAAATGCCTTTTTGAGTATAGCTTAACTTTTTGTTAAACCAAAAGTATAAATCATAAGTCTGTATCTATTTACATGGTTATTTATAATTTTAAACCTGAAACCTTAGGTCATCATTATGCGTAAACAGATCCCTTCTAATTGGTGTAGTTACCATGAATTTAGTATTCCAGCTCTTAGTTTAAGCTGAGTTATGTACAGCTGGTTTAATATTCAAATCATGGCTTTGATCCGTGACGGGGCAAAAGGGACTCAAGATTAATGTCAATGGCACCAATTGAAATTATGTCAGGTATTAGGGAAAGGATAGGGAGAGATTATTTGGATACATTGAATCTATGTAGTTCATAGCCTAGCTCAGGAATATATTTAATAAAACCGACAGCCTGAAGGTACAGGCGACAGTCCGACAATTCGACGATTCAACAATTTAAAAGTTTTTTTTTTATCTACTCTCATATCGTAAAATTCGAATTAGAAACTTCAAAACGAGTTTTGACATACTTTATTTTTAACATATCGAATCATACTGTAACACTTCTCTAACAAAATAATGTTTAAATGAAACAATTTTTTTATCAATACGATACAGGGAGAAATCGAAGAAGTTAATATAACCAAGGAGTTTCCAATATTTTTTTTTCTAATGGAACGCATAATTGCAGGGCGTGCGCGGTGATGTGCTGGGTTTTGGTGCCATTCATACGTTTTATTGCACTGAATTTCGTGGGATTTTATTTATTCTTGCTTAAAAATGTCTTATAACTTATATTCGTGGGACTTTGATTTATTAATTTGTAGTTTAAATCCCAATGTATGAGAGTAGATAAAGCAGTGAATGAAACTGTACATAACTAGTTATTAAAACTCTCGTGTGATACACAAACACACACTCGTGTTTTAATACCCCTCATTATGCAACAGTTTCATAAACTACTATTTTCGTGATTTTAGTGTTACTTTATACACAGCACATTTCATGAAAATGTGTCAATTTAGTAATGTTTTGAGAAATAAGTCGCCTTGTCAGTTATATAAAGACCCCAGCTCACTTATAATGTCCACCGTAGAAACAGAAGGAACGTAAGACAAAATTACGAAAAATCTTACTACGGTGCGATGTCAAAAATGATGTAAATAATAGTACATTACTGCCGCGGTCTATAATGACTACTTTGCTGGTCGCGCTGATGATGGCTGACAGCGCAGCGTAGCGCAGCTCCAGGCCGACACAGCGCGGTCAGCGTGCAGCACTTTATGGACGAGCTGAGATAAAGGCCGAGGCCGTAGGTCGAGGCCTTTACAGCGAGGACAGCAAGGGCTGCAATGATGGCCAAGCTGGAAGGCCTAGAGCGTAGCTAGGCTAGCTCGAGGCAATCATAGCGTGACCAGCGAAGCAGTCATAGTGGGCCAAGGCTTGTATAGTGCTTTACTCAAAAATGCAAGTACCTAATCTAAATAAAACCAGCAAGTAATTTCAATAAAATATATATTAATTAACTAGAAATTTAATTAAAATGACAATTATGAAAAGTACAGTTACAAATATTCAACACCGACTTTCCCGGTTTGATATTACTATTAGTTTGCGATAATTTTAATGCGGTGTTTGACTGCTGTATTATTTCTTCATTTATTACTTCATTTATTTCATCATTTTTTTCTTCATGTTCTTGATCTGATGTTGAAACTGTCGTTTTAGCATACTCGTTAAATTGTAGTAATTTTTAATGTTCAAATTGTGCTTTATCAGAACCATGCATTTTAACATTGAATAGGTATTCCAGAGAGACGAAGGCTTGATTTTGTTGGAAAGACCATTGAAATACGCAAGAAAAACATTTTCGGATAAAGATTTAGATTTCCTACTGATTTTCCACTGCACAAACTTTTCATATGCAAGCTTATATTTTTCCTTTGAGTTTCGCGGTATTAAATTTTCAACCACTAATTTAGCTTCATCTTTAATGTCTGGCGGTGTTAAACACATTGAATCGGAAGAATTTTCGCTTTGAGAGCTCATTTTTAGCAAAAAGTCACTAAATAAAAATAAAATTTTCGCTGAACCGCGCTTTTGTTACTTCGTTGTTTTTTTTTTAACAATGGTAGTTGGAACTATACAGCCAAATATGGAATACAATCTTTTTGTACCTATCTCTATAAATACAAACAGCTGTGTTTTAAATAAAATCTTTTTGCATTTGATTTTTTAAAACGTTGAAACGTCAAAATAGCGGCCGGCAATGTTTTGCCGGCCTGTTAGAGCGACCAGCAAAACTTTGCCGGCCGCTCCTTGAAACAGAACGGCAAGGTCGACTTTGCTCAAACAAGGTTGTTAAAATAATGACCACATTACATGCATTTTTGAGTAAATGTCAATTTGTTCTTCGTAGAGTAGAGAAGAGACAAGGTAGTCATGGTATCGAGGATTTCAAAACTGCAATGGTGAGGTTTACAATACCAAAATATATACCTACAATATTATTCTGTTCAAAAATGGATTTGATCTTAATATTTAAATGCATTTTTCTATCTAGACCGGAATTCTATTCACAAGACAATTCTTGCGAAGAACATGTTAAACACGGCTTACCTGATGAAAGAAGCAAGCATTTGGGGAGTTAAACAACATCATAACAATCAATATTTGTCTTTCGCGGTCTGCCTCATTGCCCTCTTCGCTTTGTTGGTGCTCAATACTGTGGTAATTCAGGCCACAAATAAATCCTTAAATTTAGCAGTTTTTCAAAAGCATTAGTTGCTTAAATAAGTAAGTATGTAAATCATTTATTTGCGTAAAACATGGTATACATTGGTGTTAATATCATTGCATGCTCGGAGTTTCTTTGAAGGATAAGATCAGGAATGAAGTTATCCGGAAGAGAACCGGAGTTACCGACATAGCCTGCAGAGTAAGCAAGCTGAAGTTGCAGTGGGCTGGCCATGTCTGTCGAAGGACCGATGGCCGGTGGAGCAGACGAGTCCTGGAGTGGAGACCGCGTATCGGCAAGCGTAGTGTGGGGCGCCTCCCAGCTAGATGGACCGACGTCCCGACGACCTTAAAAAAGGTGGCTGGGACAGACTGGATGCGGAAAGCGGAGGACAGGGTGTTGTGGCGCAGCCTGGGAGAGGCCTATGTCCAGCAGTGGACTGCTATAGGCTGAGTTGATTGATTGAATATCATTAGAGTAGATCAACATGTTTCGCTAAGATAAAAAATAGCATTCAAAAATTTCTGTTTTGACAAAATGAGCAAGGACATCTTACATCCACAAAATCTTTTAAACTGTAAAAATAACATTCATTACGCCATTTGTGTAATTAAATCTTTAATTTCCTCGAGTTTAATACCTTAAAGCAACTTGGCATTTTGTTATAAATGCGTACGTACAATTGACTTGCCAAATACAACAAAAACTGCCTAGCAATGTACATTGCTAGGCAGTTTTTGTTGTATTTGGCAAGTCTTGGTAGATCATTTAATACCAGTTTACAAGGATCTCGTCTGTTTCTAGGGTTAATATCGTTTGCTGACTTAAATAAATCTTTATTCTTAGCTAGAAATACACATACCTCATATAATATTATGTACAGACACGGTAGCGGTAGCAGACCTAACCTCTTGAACATTGGTTGACATGAGTCATCAGGTTGAAGTCCACAGTCATATTGCTCTGATGCACTTTTTTTGTGCGATAAATGCCCTATCCGTATTGGTACCATTGCCCCACATTACGAGACCATATCGAAGTAGTGATTCAACATAGGCGTAGTATGACATAATGGCAGTTTTTATGTTAGTTATATTTTTAACTTGCTTCATACATATATACGCGTATACAAATTTATTCATTATATTGCTTACACTATCTACATGTCCTTCCCAGTTAATCTTTATCCCAATCTTTATCTAATCGCCTAAAACCTTGTATGGGTTACCTCTTTTATTTTATTTATATTAAGTTTGATATTGTTATTTGATTGATTAAAACTGAATGTAAACCGATTTATCTAAATTTATTTTTAAATTATTCATGTCAAGCCAAAACAGTAATGTCTCTATTGTATTATTAATGTCAATCTCATGATCTGTCTTGTTTTTTTTTTAACTGATGTAACTATGATAGATAATATACCGTCGGCAAATAATAAGAATTTATGCATGGTTATTTTTATGATATCATTAATACATAAATAAAAGAAACAATATTGGACCTAGCACGCTTCCTTGCAGGACGCCATATTTATTTTGCTTATATTCTGACGAGTACGGTATCATATCTTTATTATTGTTCATTTTATTAATAATGACACGCTGCCGTCTATTATCGAAATAGGATGAAATCCACTGGAGTGTAGATCCTCTAATCCCAATAGTCTCTAGTCTAACCAACATAACATAATTGAATTTTGCACAAACAAAACCATTACTGACATAGCACAGGGTTTATATCATGCTACCGCATGATTATGATCATGATACGGGTTGAACATTCTAATAAAATGTAACAGTCAACAAAATATTAGTCTGCCCTTTTGATTTGCCCAAAAGAAAGTCTATTTCCACTTAAACAGCACGAAAAAAGTAAATTTTGACAGATTGCCGTAAAAAAATTCAGTCGTAACACAATTATTTCAGCCTTCAACAAATTGGCTATATGACGATCAATATTTCCAAAATTATTCTTCTTCAAAAGAAAGATCTTTAAGAAACGGAGGTAAGTGCTAAGAAAACGCGATAATGGTAACTTCGGACAGGAAATGACACTCACGGGGAAAATTAGATATTATCATTGTAAAAAACACAATGGAGACAAGGACCAGTAGGACCAGTCTCAAGAAAAGTCACAAAAAATCTTAGTAACTATTAGTTTAGGTTAATAAAACGGAATTACCCGAAACAATTGCAGTTGCAAATCTACGCGCTTCTGCAATTAGAATGGATCATTAGGCCCATCATGACCAGGCAAGTGAGTTTTAAGGTCCCTGACAGGAGTGTTTTATTAATAAAAGTTAGAGTTAATACCTACTTTGCATAGAGAGTTCCAGACTTTACCGTATCGGAGGACCATAAGGCGAACTATTAATTCATACTTGTTACAGCTGTAATCAAGCAATCATTACATTTGGTTTAAATAGGTTTTTATTTTTATTATTTTCTACAGATTCTTTTATATTTTGTGAATATGGAATCGTTGTAGGCTTAATAGACTGTAGATTTGTAGGCCATTTTCTTAAGTACTTGGTATCTACTTGTTGACAGTCCTACACTGTCCTCCTATACCTATAAATAAACACTGTAATTTGAAAACATTGTAAAAGCCCACTTTTTTTAAAAGAGTAACCGTGGAGTTTCTTGCCGGCTCTTCTCCATAGGAAACGACCAATTAGAACCGTGCACCTAGCTTCTGACGTTTCATATGTGCCCATGTAGGTTTATGTGAAATAAAATATTTGATTTTGAGTTTGAAACGTAAAATTACATTTCAATGTCATGAGTTTTAAGGTCCCTGACAGAAGTGTTTTATTAATAAAAGTTAGAGTTAATACCTACTTTGCATAGAGAGTTCCAGACTTTACCTATCTATTTCACAGCATAAGTACCCAAATACATATGAATTTTTGGAATTGTAAGGACTTGTCGCTTCACTCTGTATACTATGGTCCATTGGTACGCACCAACATTGTCAAACAAACTTGATAATGAGTCCCATAACGTTGGTACCTGTGTTCTGATCACGCCCGTGGGAGCCAGCTATTCACAAATTTTATGGCTCTTTCATATTGTTGGAGCAAAAATGTTGGTACTCAATGGGGAAAGCGATTACTTACAATGAATACTAAAATATAGTCTCAGGGGAATTAAAGACCCCACCGAGTGTGTCTCCACGTTGTCGTCGTGGTGGGGCTTGCGTGTCTCAATGATCTTGGGGGCTTTGCCGGTAGAGCCACTCATGCCGGAAGGCCTCAAGTGAGAGACCTGACTAAGAGAGACATGGGGCGGAGTCAATGTCATCTGACTTCCGCGAGGGGCGCGCCGTCTGAGGACTTCAACAGTTGTTGGTGTTCTGGACGGCGCGCGTTTCTCTCCTCATCGTTGGAGAGTGGGAAGAGTGGTTCACCTCTAGTACGTGTCTGCTCATCAGACATGACTGAGGTGAAGGAGTGGTCTGGGGACCCCACCCCATAAAAAAGGCAAAGCTGTGTTCAGCAAAAATATGGAAGCGAGTCATAAAAACAAACTACCCCAGGAGGGTACCTGCTGCTCCGCAGTAGGAGAATCCCTCACCGAGCAGAGCTCGGTCAGTCCCTCGTATTCTGGGGGGGACAATGAACGCCCAATATCCAATTCGGATTTTTACCCGTCCTTCAGGGACGCATTGAGCCAGGGTGGCTCACCTACCGGTGTTGAGGAGTCGCTGGGTTCTATTCCCAGTACGTCCTCGGCACCGAAACAAAACGCACAAAGAGTGCCAAAGGCGCGAGCACAATTTGTGCGCCCGGCTACTCCGGTTGCCGTAGAGGAAGGGAGTGATGCAGGGTCGGAGTCCGACGATGCATCTGGCGCGAAGGGCTCTTTTAAGAGCCCGGAGCTCGTGGAGGTGGGGGCTGCAAAGTTCCTCAAAAAGAAGCGCTCCAAGCCAGGGGACGGCCAGGGGTCGTCCTCTGATGGTGGCCTGAACTCGGGCCGGAGGAAAATTGGCCGGCGGGGTGGGGTCCAAGGACGGGGTGGGGGCAGAGGGCTCACCACCCAGGATGCCAGCCAGCGAGCCAGCGAGCCCAGGCGAGCTAGCCCAGCCGAGCCGGCCCAGGGAGCCGAGAGGCTGCCAATGGAGGGGCCCTCTGACACCTCAGGTGGTGAGCCGGACAGCTTTGAGCAGGTCGTGGTAGCAGCGATCAGGGGTGTGGCCTTGAAGAGGATACAAGCCTCCAAAGACAAGGTCGTACCCGCTGCTACTGCCTCCATTATGGCGGCAGCGAGGGCCCTTCAGGCCGGGCTTACGTCGGACGAAATGTCCGAGATGCGGGCGGAGGTCGGCCGCCTGACAGCCGCTATGGAGCTTCTCCGAAAGGAGAACGAGGAGCTCCGAGCGGACCTGGCCCGGCTTCGAAAAGCTGGCCCTCCGGAGGTGCCGCATGGAGCGGTGCAGCAAGGGCAGGGTGTGCCCTTGCCGGCGGAGGACCGGGTTTTGTCCCTGGTGCGGCAGGAGCTGGCTGCCTTCAACAGCCGGTTCTCCGTACTTGAGGGCATTGTCTTGCGCCCCCCGCTAGCGGCGAGCAGACCGGCCACCTTTGCGGCCACCGTGGCTGCCGCGGCCAAGCCTGCGGCCAAGCCTGCGGCTAAGCCTGCGGCCAAGCCTGCAGCCAAGCCCACGCCTCTGGCCAAATCGGCCAGATTGGCGCAGCCTAAGCCCAAGAAGGACGGGATGGCTGCACAGGTGGCTACTCAGAAGGCAAGGGCCCCAGCCACTGCGGCAGGACGGTCGCCCCCCCCCCAGCCTTCTAATTCCTCTCCGGCCGACGCCGAATGGCAAGTAGCCGGGGAGAAAAAAAAGGCGGCTAAGGCCAAAAGGGCGGCCAATAAAAAGGAGAGGCGGCAACGGCGCAAGAAGCGAAGCGCCGCGGCTAGGCTCCGCGCCCCAAAGTCCGCAGCTGTAGTGATCACACTACAGCCGGAAGCGGAGAAGAAGGGCGTGACCTACCGTGAGGTGCTCGCTAAGGCGTGGGCGGCAGTGAACCTGGAGGAGATCGGCGTCGCCGATGGCTTCCGAATGAAGGTCACTGCGACGGGGGCCCGGATGCTGGAGATCCCCGGGGTGGCCAGCGGCCCTACCGCTGACGCCCTTGCCGAAAGGCTCAGGGCGTCCTTAAACGCGGAAGAGGCCCGGGTGTCCAGGCCTACTAAGTGCGCTGACATGCGCATTTTGGGCCTGGATGACTGCGTGACGGCGGAAGAAGTTGTGGCCGCCGTGGCTAGGACTGGAGGGTGCTCTGCCGAGCAGGTGAGGGCGGGCACCATCCGTCCTGATAACACGGGTATGCAAACCGTTACGGTGAGCTGCCCCGTGTCGGCGGCCCAAAAGATAGCCGGGGAGGGCCGAAGGCTCCGGCTGGGCTGGGTATCCGCGCAGGTTAAACTGCTGGAGCCCAGACCTCTGAGGTGCTTCCGCTGCCGGGTGGGTAACCACGTGGGAGCATGTTGCACCTCGGAGGTGGACCGCAGCGATCACTGTTTCCGCTGTGGTCAGCCCGGTCACAAGGCCGGATCTTGTAATGCCACGCCGCACTGTTTTGCTTGTGCGGCGGCTGGCAAGCCGGCCGATCACCGGGCTGGGGGCAAGGCCTGCGCTCCCCCCCCCAAACCCAGGGGCAGAGGCAAGCCCTCCGCCACCGCCGTCACCGCCGCAGCCGCCACTATCGCCGCCGCCGTTGCCGCCACCACCGTCGTCGCTGCCGCCGCTACCACCGCGGCAGGGCCTTCACAGGGGGCCCAGGAGGGGGCTGAAATGGAGTGCCAATAAATGGCCCCATTACGCCTCCTCCAGGCGAACATCAACCACTGCGCCGCCGCTCAGGATCTCTTGCTCCAGAGCATGGCGCAGTGGACGATTAACATCGCCGTGGTCGCTGAGCCGTACTTTGTCCCGCCCAGGGATGACTGGGTGGAGGACCTGAGCGGCTCAGTGACCATTATTTCATCGGCCGCCGCCGGTACCCCGTCCCTTGAGGCCGTCAAGAGGGGAGGGGGTTGCGTGGCAGCACGGTTCGGGGAGATTGTCGTGGTGGGAGTATACTTCTCCCCGAACCGAACTCTCGCCGAGTTCCACAACTCCCTTGGGGAGTTAAGAATCGTCGTCGTCGGCTACCATCCCCTCCCAGTGATCGTCCTCGGGGACTTCAATGCCAAGAACGTGGCTTGGGGTTCCCGGTATACGGACACACGGGGCAGGATGGTGGAGGACTGGGCTCTGGAGACAGGCCTGGTCGTCCTAAACCGGGGTTCTGTCCCCACGTGTGTGCGGATGCGGGGTGAATCAGTGGTGGACATCTCGTTCGCCAGCCCCGCTCTGTCACCGCGTGTCATCGACTGGCGCGTCATGGAGGGGGTGGAGACCTATTCCGATCACCGGTACATCCGGTTTGACGTCTCCGCCCAGACCTCGGGCGCGCCGGTCCGACAGACCCCGAGTGGTCCGCGGTGGGCGCTGAAGCAGCTGGACCGGGAGCTTCTCCTGGAAGCCACGATCGTGCAGGCCTGGGTGTCATCACCGGACAGGCCTGCCGACATCAATGACGAGGCGGAGTGGTTCCGGGAGGCCATGTCCGAAATATGTGACGTGGCAATGCCCCGGGTCCAGCCCGGACGTGCCCGGCGCCAGGTGTACTGGTGGTCGCGTGAGCTGACCGCTTTACGCGAGGCGTGCGTTGCTGCGCGCCACCGGTACTCCAGGCACCGCAGGCTCCGTGTCCGCCCTCCGGATACGGAAGCCATTCAGGCGGAGCTATACGAGGGGTACAGAGCAGCGAAGACTGCCCTCCGAGCAGAGATCCAGCGGGCCAGAGGACTGGCCCGCGAGGAGACGCTGGAGACTCTCAACAGAGACCCGTGGGGACGCCCCTACAAATGGGTGCGAGATAAACTCCGCCCATGGGCTCCCCCGCTGACGCAGAGTCTCCGGCCCCAGCTCGTGGAGGACGTGGTGAGCGCTCTGTTCCCTTCGCGAGGGGAACATACTCCCCCGCCCATGGCTCCGCCTCCTGCGGTGCCAGATGCGGACCACACCGACGACGACGATGCTCCAGAGGTGACCGAGGTAGATCTGAGAGTGGCGGTACGTAGGCTGAATGCCAAGAATACCGCCCCAGGACCCGATGGCTTGCCTGGAAAAGCCTGGGTTCTGGCTTTAGAGGCTCTCGGGCCTCGACTAAGGGGGCTCCTAAGCGCATGCTTGGAGAGGGGCCAGTTTCCACTTCGTTGGAAGACGGGGAAACTGGTCCTCATAAAGAAACCAGGGCGCCCGGCGGACTCTCCGTCCGCTTACCGGCCCATCGTGCTGCTCGACGAGGTGGGCAAGCTCTTTGAAAGAGTAATTGCAGACCGCCTTGTCGGGCGGCTGGTGCGGGTGGGGCCGGATTTGGCGGAGACCCAGTTTGGTTTCCGTAAGGGGCGCTCTACGGTGGATGCCATCATGCGCGTTCGAGCCCTCACGACGGGGGATGCTGTTGCCCGGGGTGGGGTCGTCTTGGCGGTGTCTCTTGACATCGCCAATGCCTTCAATACCCTGCCCTGGAGTTGCATTAGGGAGGCACTTCGGTATCACCGGATGCCGACCTACCTCTGTCGTGTGGTCGAGGCCTATTTGACGGACAGGGCCGTCATTTACCCCGGTCACCACGGAGAGTGGAACCGGCGAGAGATGTCGTGCGGTGTTCCACAGGGATCGGTCCTGGGGCCGCATCTGTGGGACATCGGGTACGACTGGGTGCTGCGCGCCGACCTCCCTAGTGGCGTCAGCGTAGTCTGCTACGCTGACGACACGCTAGTCCTGGCACAAGGGAGTTCGCATCAGGCGGCGGCCGAACTGGCGGCACGTGGGGTTGCGACAATCGTCGATAGGATCCGGCAATTGGGACTCGAGGTGGCATTGCACAAGTCCGAGGCCATGTGTTTTTATGGTCCTCGGAACGCGCCACTGTCGGGTTCCCAGATAACGGCGGGAGGGGTTCACATCGGCGTCGAGTCGACGATGAAGTACCTGGGACTCGTCCTCGACAGCCGGTGGAACTTCGTGGAGCATTTTCGACGTTTGGCTCCCAGACTGGAGCGGGCCGGGGCTGCTTTGAAGCGGCTCCTGCCCAATCTAGGGGGTCCAAACGCCTCCTGCCGGAGGCTCTACGCGGGGATCGTGCGGTCCATGGCCCTTTACGGGGCACCGGTGTGGGCGCGTTCTCTGAGGCTGCGACCAGCGCAGCGGTTGAACGCGTCCCAAAGGGTCATGGCCATCAGGATGGTACGGGGATACCGCACGGTCTCCCGTGAGGCGGCGAGCCTCCTTGCCGGATTGCCGCCATGGGATCTGGAGGCGAAAGTCCTCGCGCACATTTGGGTGTGGCGCGAAGAGGCGAAACTCCGGGGCATAACTCCGCTGCCGCAAGAAATTGCGGCACAGCGGACGGAGCTCCGGAGGGATCTCATGGCGACATGGAGAGTGCGATTGTCGCAACCCACCGCTGGGCACGCCACAATTGTGGCGATAAGTCCCCTCTTTGAGGAGTGGCTGGAGAGGCGCCACGGCGTCCTTACCTTCCGCCTGACGCAGGTCCTCACCGGACATGGATGTTTCGGGAGGTTCCTGTTTAGGATTAAGCGGGAGGAAACGCCCGGGTGTCACCACTGTGTGGATCGCCCGGAGGACACGGTGGAGCATACGGTGGAGGTCTGCCCAGCTTGGGCGGAGCACCGCCGTGTCCTCACGGAGGCGATCGGCGGCGGCGATCTCTCGCGTCCGGCCCTGGTTCAGGCCATGGTTCGGAGCGAGAGTGCATGGGAGGCCGTCACCTCCTTCTGCGAAGCAGTTATGCTAGCGAAGGAGGAGGCGGAACGCGTGAGGGTGAGACAAGGTTCGCGCCCTCATGCCCCTAGTCGCCGCAGGAGACGCCCCGGGCGTCGGGAGTCGCAAGCCGATTTCCGGCCACCGTAGGCGCGGGCCTGCGGACGGTGAGCGATGGGTAGCTCGCCATCCGATAAGGACCAGGCCCGGGTCGACGGCGCGTTGTGTTCCACGCGCGCCTCAAAGAGATGTCAGCACAAACTGACGGGGTCCGTCAGGACCAATGCCTGCCGGGGTTGCGAGTTTGTCCGAAAGGGATATCGTGGCCCTGGCACACAGGCAACGGAAGGAACACGGGTGGGTTTTAGTCAGTAAAAGTCTGACACGCCCTCCCGCTCCGCCCAGAGCGGGAGAAGTTATTTGATGATTTCCCACCCAAAAAAAAAAAAAAAAAAAAAAGGGGAATTAAAGAAGGACGGTTCCGATAGTTGATTAATGATTTTCGTGCACAAGACAACAACGTTTTTTCATGATACCTTAAGACCAAATTTAATATAGAAGGAATAATTTACTCCTTATTGTGACAGTTTGACAAATAGGCTGGTCAAGCGATTTGCCTGCACATAGTCAAGTCACACCTTGAGATATAGTCAGGGAAACTAATTGTTAAGATAATTAACACCCTGACGTAGGATTCAGAGAACTGTCAAAGAATCAAAGTTGTGATTTGAACATACGCACAATTTAAGTTGGAAAATAATTTGCATAATAATTAATTTCATTGAGTTTACCTAGGTCAAGTTAAAATATGGTATCTAATGAGCGTGTAAATTCTTCGGAACCTATACCGAATTAATAAGTTTGATTTTAAGCCACGCATATTTAAAGGTAAATTTGTGTGTCTTCCCTAGTTGTCACAAAAGGTAACTGTAACCCTTTATTTCAGAAACAATTTATCTTTGTTTTAGCAGAAATGGTAGCGGGATTATTAAATCCATGATTAATATCTTACTGCGGTCAATCCCAGGCTCAAAACTAGAATTTAATTGTATATTGTAGTGTAATCCTTTGAAATATTAAACAGTGGATAGCTATTGCTTCTATATTTATCTTTACAATCTCCATTCATATTAGGATTGCTAAAATGGCTGTTTATTCCATTGTCTGGCTGGTGCATTTCCAAGGTTTAACTACGCAATGGATTTTGATGTTTGGTGGTTTGATTTCCAGAAAAGTAATTATAGTTGTCAAAAAATAATAGCCCGTTTTGACAATTAACTTGAATCGATTTATCGTGAGTATCTAGGTCCGAGTCGTCTACGACGCCCGGAGGTTTATCGACGCACGGAGTCATTATGTTACCTTATATGTAGGTGTGTCAAAACGGGCCTTTTATTTTTTGTCACTTTAATTATCAAATCTTTTTGTATTTTTTTTATTTTTATTATCATATCAAATAAAATCAAAAGTTCATTTATATAAACTAGGCTGAGAATCAGCACTTTTTGAACGAAATCACGGATACTTCACTAGAAATCGCAATAAACTCGAACTCGGTCTGAGTTCGAGTTTATTGCCAGTTTATACCCAGAACCAATTACGGGAAGAAATAGTAGATTGTTATACAAGGGGCCAAAATGACCCATTATATACGAGGTAGTTTTACTTCCTCGCTTTAGCGAGGAAGTAAATTGAAACCGAGTTATAATGGGTTTTTAGCGCCGTGTGTTACACTATACTTTTCACTACGATTGCAAGAAAATATAATAATACAAGACGGCCACAGATTGAAAATTATTTATTTTCCTTTCTCTTCCATCTGCAAATACGGGTATCCATTCTCACTAGATGATGACATTTTAACTGTTGTAAAATAAATTATGGTCATTAATTCAATTTGTAATTAGAGATTTTCTCTAATTACAAATTAAATTCTAAAGAATTCGCGCCAATGTCTTTTTTATTATTTCTTCTGTAGCCACAATCAAGGAACATTTACTCATCTACGATGTGACCACAACGCAATGCACGCATTGTACCGAAGATACCGCCGCTTTAGGTTCCATTTTCAAAATAAAAATGTTCTTTTTGTATGAAACAGTAATAAGTCGAGTCTTTATTCATGATTATTTTATTTAATGTAAATCCGCAGCTTTAACCCGCAAAATTCGCGATTCGCGACTATAACAGATATATGTATTTACATAATTAAAATCATTAATACGGCATTTACATACATATTATAAATAAAAGTCGCTTTTCACGTCAGTCTGTGTGACTGCATTGTTCTACTAAACTCCACAACGGATTTTGAGGCGGTTTTCACCATCACTTAGTGAATGTATTTCGGAAGATTTATGTATATCTAAAATTCATTAATATTAACATAAATAATAAAGAAACGATGTACTGTCAAGTCGTTAAAACCGGGCGGGTCACTAGTTAAAAATAATAATGAAACAGACGCGCATCTGTTTCCCAGATGTGACCACACTTCAAGCGGGTATAAAACTGCCACAGTAATGGAAAAACTTTATCTTACGGGTAGTTTGATAGCTACTATAGCTAGTATTAGATGCAGTGAGGAATAGAGCTGTTTTTAAAGTGAAACTTTTACAGTAAGACAGGAAAGATAGCCGTTTACCTCTTAACAAGCGAGGCCTACCAATAATAAATTGGAGCAAGTTTTTGCGGGGTTGAAATTGGCAGATAGGTGCATTTGAAGGAAATAAAATACAGCTTCGGTTTTTTGAGCAGTTATAGATAATTTTTTATAGTTCCATACCTCAAAAGTAAATTGTTGTCAGGTATTTTTTTTTCATAATTTTAAAATTAATACTTTTAAAGTTATTAAATAGATGAAAATTGACCATTGGCCTTATCTCCGAAACTACTGAGCCTAAAGTTTTGAAAAAAATACAGAACATAGTTCTTTACTTATAGATTACAGGAAAACTCTAAAGAAGTCTATGATCTTAAAATAACGTGGTGAATCTCTCAATATTGTGCGTACTAACTTACATTTGCAGTTGGAATGTATGAGGGAACATGTTTATCAACTACAATGTTAAGTTTGGTTTCGGTTTTTTTATAGTTTAAGAGGATTTTATTTGGCTGCCTTAAAATGTGCTATTGGGTTTTTCCTTCTTTTGGAGATCTTATCCACTCGCGACGAATGTTAACTTTTTACCTCCAAAAACCAGCTATTGTTCTTTTAATCATAAATTATGTATACAGTTTTCTGTAAAAAAAAAAAAACTTAATATAAAAATACAAAAAAAAAAATCTCAGAAAGTTAAGGACAGTCTCCTAAGACATTTTTTAGTGTTAAGAAAATAGTGAGTCATCAGTGCAATTGCAGGGTAAAGATGTTTTAATTTGTTGCGACTGGATTGGTCGAGGGGCTAGGCAAATTCAAATCAAATTCTTTTATTAAACTTACACATAGTTCACAAATATACGATTATGCATGAAATTTTACCAACAGAAAAATTATATATTATTAATTGCCCAAACTAGGCACAGCCTGTATCTTGGTGACCCAAATACCACACAAAGTTAATAATTTAAATTAGTTCTGCCAGCGCAAGATTGTTAGTGATAATACTGGTAACTTAATAAAATAAATTAATAAAATTTACAAAAAGTGAGTAATAAAAAGAAGCTAATTTACAAACAATAATCACAAAAACAGTTAATTTGAGTAAATGTGGTGTGTAAGTGTGTGTGTAGTTGTGTCAGAGAGTGTGATGGGTACTAATACTAACTTAAGCTACAAAGTAAACTTTCAGTTTCCTCATAAGTTCTTTAAGTTTAGTTTTGATCTCGGAGTAGTTTTTCGGTATAGTAAAAGTTTTGCTTATAGAATTGAACACTCGTATGGGTAAAAACGACGAAAACCGGGTAGCGAAAAGGGTTTTTGTTTTTGGAAGTGGGATTCTTTCAGCTATTTTCCTACCCCCCTTGCTGCAGCTAGACCGATTTCTCTTGTTTTTTAATAGGTTTAACAATGACTCAAGGATGAACAGTTGACGTACGCGTAAAACCCCAGATTCCCTATACAATTCGTCCGTAGAGAAACGCCGCGGCCTTCCCAGAAGTACCTTGAGGACGGCCCGTTATTCCCGTTCCAACTCCAGCATGCAAGTCTTGGCGGCGCTGCCCCAGACACTTACACAGTATTGCAGGACAGATTGGCATAGGGCAATGTACACCTGTATACATATATTTTTGGGAGCACTGACTCGTAAGAGTTTCGCAACGTAAACGAATTTGCGAGTCTTTTTTGCGAGTGTTTGAATTTGTGCTTTGAGACAGGTTCTGATCAATTATGACGCCTAGATATTTTGTCTTCTCTACTCTGTCAATGGCATTATAGTTGCAATCGGTAGCGGAGACGGCTGCTGCTGTCAAGACATTGCATTTGCTGTTGTGTATTTTTAAGGAATCAATGTTTGGTCTGCTAGGTCGAGTGGCGTGAAAGGTCAAGAAATTTGTTTTTTTAAGGTTTAGTGTTAACAGATTTTGTTCAAGCTATTTTGTGATGTTACTCATTCCTTTTTCAGCTGCATCCAAAGCCTCTTTCCAAGTGGCTCCATGAAAAATTACAGCAGTATCATCAGCGTAGCAGATGACTTCCGACTGTTCAATATTAAGCCTCATAATGTCATCCATGTACAAGATGAAGAGGGTGGGTCCCAAAATACTTCCCTGCGGCACCCCGAAGGCAACCGGAAGACTCTCGCTGACACTATCCTCAATTTTAACAAGCTGATGTCGACCAGACAAGTAACTCGTGAACCAATCTAAGGACAGGCCTCTGACACCAAAGGATTCGAGTTTTTTTAGTAGTGTAGGAATTGAGACGTGTCAAAGGCCTTGGCAAGGTCTAGGAAAACACCAGCTGTACGGTGACCCTTGTCGATGTTTAAAGAGATAATGCCAGTCAGCAGCTTGTTCAGTAGATATCCCTCGCCGGAAGCCAAACTGCCGCTCTGAGAGTAGAGAATTTTTCTCTAGAAAGCTGACGAGGCGCTTGTTTATGAGTTTTTCCAGGATTTTTGAAGTTACACAAAGCAATGAAATTGGCCTGTAGTTATCAGGGGCATTCTTCAAACCACTTTCGTGAATGGGCGTGACAACTGCAGTTTTCCAGCAAGTAGGAACGGCCCCAGTTTCCATGCTCAGATTGCATATGTACTTTAGGGGTTCCAATATGTATCTCTTTATGTGTTTTAGGAGCAAAGGCCGAAATTCGTCGAGACGTGGAGCGCTGTCGTATTTGAGACCGTCTATGATGCTACTAATTTCTTGGTTGTCTGTAGGGAGTAGAAACAGCGAGTCTTTGGGTGGGTTATTGCCTTCAACACCGAGGCATTGTGCGTTCCCCGTTATCGGCCGCCCATTTATGATGTTGGTTACAAGGTTCTGACCAACTGAGACAAAGTACTCGTTGCACTTATCAATGGAGTTATTGATGTTTCCTTTATGTTTCAGCAATTCTTGGTTGTCGTTGGTTCGCTTATGAACATGGCATATTTCTTTTATAGTCCGCCAGAGCTTTCTTGGTTCTTTGCTGTTTTTTTCTAATTCTTTCCTGTCGTAATCAGTTTTGCGCTGACGCAGAATGTCGTTGCAGTAGTTTCTGTATCTTGTGTAGACGATTTTTAGGGCATCGTTTTTGGGTTGCTGGTTTGTTTGAGCGTGAAGAATGTCTCGATGACGGATGCATCTAAGGAGGCCCGGCGTAATCCAGGGCTTTAAGTTAAATTTAGAACGACTGATTTTAGTTTTGGAGGTGTGTTTATTAATGATGTCCGTCAGGGTCTTATTGAAAAGAAGAACTGCATCATCAATACTTGTTGCTGAGGTAACATCGGCCCAGTTGAGCTGGCTTACTTCTTCAATCAACATGCAGTAGTCGGTTTTGAGTTTGAATCGGTTTTTTAGTTTGGATTTTGGATTAGAGTGGTTGATTCCAAGCAGCACTAGGTGATGCTCTGTTACCGAAGACTCACAGATGATTCCCTGTGCAGTAGTGCCTTTAAGTTTAATGAAGCCATGGTCTAGACAAGCTTTTCCCCGAGTTGGCTGAGTGACAGCTGGCAAAAACCCGTGTTCAGCCATCAAACATTGATATGGCGCATGAACGGCATTCGGTGAGTCATTTAGTAGGTCAATGTTGATGTCACCAGTCACAATGACACAAGATTCGTTTTTCAGTTTGTCTAAGGAATCGTCTAGAGAGTCCAAAAAGCGAGCGGTGTTAGTGAAAGAAGGTGAGCGGTATATACCAAGGACTGTAATTTTATTGTGAAGCTTAATCTGTAGCAATTAGCATCGTCAAATTCTGGTTCAGAGACTGACACGGTCCAGAGATCCTTAACGTAAACAGTAACCCCTCCACTCTTGTTAATTTTTTTGGTCGTATGGTAGCTTTTGTATCCGGGCAATTGGAATATGACGGAGTTTTCATTCAACCAGCATTCTGTGAGGACAATTACATCACGTTGAAAGTCGAGACGGCACAACGATACTTGGAGGCTGAGAAAGTTTTTTCGCAAGCTCCTAATGTTTGAAGTCAGTACCCTAAAGTTATGTTCCTGAAGTAAGTTCCTGCACAACTCAAGTTTGTCGACGGTGCGGCAAGATATGCTCAGCATTTCGTCTATTTCAGTTAACAGGTCAGTTTTATCCATTATCAAAAATAGTTTTGAGAGTAAGTGCTGACATGGGAGTAATTAAAGCCGCAATTTTGCTTGGAGGTGTTTGCGTGAAGTGCAGAGAGTAATGGAGTCCAAAAACGATTCTTAATTTGATGTAAATTCGAAGAGTACATGTGTATGTGATACGTGTTTTAATTTGATTGTGCAGTGACAAAAGGTATTTTTGACACGAAAGTTTGTGTTGAGGCGGTGTGAATGTAATAACTGTTATTTTGCATAAGTTATAGACAATAAAGTTACAAGAATACATAATTAACAAGAAAAGTAGGAATACATTTTTAGTTTGAGGTATCCGGTATGAGAATTGAGTCAGTTTGCGTACCAAGAAAAAGATCGAGTTCCTTAATACTCTTGACTGCAATGGCTGCTTGCCCCTCGACCTTACGGATAAGTATAAGCCCGTTGTTTGTCCAGCAGTATTTGTGACCCGTGCTTTGTGCACGGGCGCGTGCTTCACGAAACAAGATGCGGTCATCCTTTGTTAGATGCTCGTTAACAAAGATCTTACAGACAGGTCCTTGGATGTCAATGTCCTTGGAAGAGAGATTGCGCCTGGTTTTGGATGCCTTTATTAACTCATCCCATTTTGCTCTTCTTAGTAATCTGACGATGATTGGCCTAGGAAACTTCGTAATTGAGTCGGTCACGGGGGTTTTCTTTAGGCCTGCCCGAGCAGTCCAGTCGACGTCTTCCACAGTTAACGTTACACCAAGCTTAGACGAGGTTAACACGACGATGTGTTGAAGGTTTTCGGAGGGATTTTCTTCAATGCCCATAATCTCAATCTCATTACGCATTGTTGACTGCAATTGATGGTTTAATTGATCTTTTAAATTGCAAATTGTTTCGTTTAAAATAACAACTTGTGAGTTACTTTGTTCGAGGGATTTAATTCTCACTTCATAACTATCTAGACGGGCGTTGCATTTTTTAACACCGTCGAGCAATGAATTCAGTGATGTTTTAACACCATCCATGTCCGATCGCATAAGCCGAATTTCAGAGACAAGCTCAGCAAAAGACACCGAGTTCTCAGCGACATCGGGTGATCCAATGCCATGCGCTTGTGGCCGCGAGATTGGATATTAATGTCCGCGACGTCGAAGTCGGCGCTCGTAGTCGCTGGACGAGCGGGAGTGTTGTTGTTATCAGTGCGAGGTGTCTTAGCGCGACAGGAAGGACATAGCCATAAATCGATTTGCTTGTTAGTGTCGACTAAGGTTGCATTAACACAAATTTTGTGATAGTTAGCGTCGCAGTTGGAACATTTAATTAGTCTATCGGTCGTTATGTCCTGCTTACAAGCTTCACACAGCGTATTCATTGTGCCGTTTGTTTTAAGTTTTATAAAACGTAGATACGGTTTGCATGCGAGCGCGTGCGTGGTGAGCGCGTGATGTGCGTGTGAGCAGGGTAGCAGCAGCCCGTATAGCAGTGGAGTGAGTGCGACAAATATAGCGTGATGTGGTGTGCGGCGCGCGCGCGCTCGGTGACTCACCCGTACCGGTCAGCTGTTCAATGTTTATGTTTTGCACTAAATTTAAAACTGTTGAATCTTCCGTAATCAAAGTTAGAATAGGGACACACTGGCACTGTTTTATAGAACCGGAGTTCAGCTTTACACTGGTATAACTTTTAGGTATAGTGATGCACTTTTTACTAGGTTTGGCAATTAAAAACTGAGAGCGTGAAAATAAACATGCGCTAGCAAACGGCCTCCAAAGGCCTAGGATAATTAAGACTTACTAATTCCTTAATGTGAAGGGACTATAGCTACAGCAGTTAAGTTACCTGCTCTTACTGCCTGTCTCAAAAATTCACCCAGTTTTAGGAGTGGTAACTCAATAAAACAAATAGGTTACTTATTCAATTCACGTGTATTCACTAAGAGTTGACACATCCACACACTGGAGTGATCGCGTACGAGCGGCCACCTATCTTGTGCGCCTTACATTATAAAGTATTGTCTTACATACTAGATAGGTACCTATGTATACACTGTCGCTATGGCGTCCCTACAATATTCCTCCCCTTTTTGAAAAAAAGAAATATAAAAATATGTTTTACAACTTTGTTTTTTTTATACAACGAAAACAGGTATGCTATGTTGACAATAATGACACTGATTCATTGTCTCGAGTGTAATAATAACAGTAGGATCGTCTTACAATGTTTGCACGCGGCAGGCCAAAACTGCTTACGCGTCTTACAATACTTACATGACATGTAACTTAAACCATATTTATTATAAAATTATTAAAACACGATGTTATTATTAGTTATTAACCTACCCAATGTTTAAAACTAAAACTTATTTATACGTTACACTGTCACTGAAATACTGGATGCACATTTTACAAGTTTTTTTTTTTTTTTTTTTTTTTTTACATTATTCGTATTGGACTGTCGCTGGTTGCTGACCAGCTTTGGTGATCGGAGTCGATGATATAACCGATATCAGTTCTTTCCTAGCCCACTTTTTTATACCTTTGTTGCACCTCTTCACCATGAAACAGGCTCCTATCATTAGCAAAATGATCAACATTATGGCGATAAGGATGCCATACATTTCCATCTTCTGTTCTAGGGAAGTATTACTTGCGTCGTTAGCGCCGTTTTGGGCTATAATAATTTCTTCTTGCTTGCTATATGACTTTCCCATTTTTGGTACAAACGGAATGGTTAGACAAAGTAAAAGGTAAAATATGTAGAACGTTAGCACGGGATTGATATTACTTAAATGTTTTTTTTATAAGTTGGTAGGTACCTATTTATAACGATAATTTGCTTATTACTATTCTTATCAACCTACTTAATATGTATATAACACCATTGTTGTAGAGCTAAGCGATGCGATACTACATTACTATTTCTCATATATTATACCTTGACGAAAATCGATACTGTTTGGTGATCGCGTCGCTTAGCTTGACATTCGCTGACATTGGATTACGAGCTATAATAAAAACCTTACTGGCTGTTTTACAACTCGGCCAGAGCGTGTAGTGCGACTAATGCTAGGAATTGGAATACCAGTGGGTTCGATTCCCGTTTCGTCTTTACTTATTTGTCTATGTGAACTTTCTGTACTAGCATTACCATCTGATGTTGTATCGCTCAAAACGTAAGCTGGCTTTAGTCTGTCTATAGATACACTAGCTTTCCTACCTGGCAACTGGATTACATAAACCTTAGACCTTCTTTGTAAAACGCGGTATGGTCCATCATAAGGAGGCTTCAAAGGTTTATGTACTGTGTCGTCTCTGACAAATACGTAATCGACTTTGGTTAACTGTGGATGTACAAAACATGAGCGTGTGTTTCCGTGCGATTCGGGTACGGGCCTAAGAGATTTTATATTTTCCTGTATCTGCTCTACCAAACTGTATGGCTCTTGCAGACCTATTTTAGTGTTATCATAGAAATCTCCGGGAAGACGTAATGTGCGACCAAATGTTAATTCTGCGGCTGATATCCCACTGTCGCTTCGACATGCTGCGCGGAGACCTAACATAACTGTTGGCAATTCGTCAACCCATGACTTTTCGTTTAATCGCGCCATAAGGGCGGCTTTTAGTGTTCTATGCCAGCGCTCTACAACTCCATTAGCTTGTGGGTGGTAAGCCGTGGTACGTATCCTATTAATACCTAAAATTTTCAAAAGTTGTTGGAAAAGTGTACTTTCAAATTGGCGGCCTTGGTCGCTTGTTAATTTTACTGGGCAACCGTATCGGCAGATCCAATCTCTGTATAAAATGCCCGCGACCTTCTCGGCGGTTATATCCTGCATGGGGAAAGCTTCAGGCCATCGTGTACACCGATCTATTACCGTTAAGCAATACTTGAAACCATTTTGCGAAATCGGGAGTGGACCGATTATATCTATATGTATGTGCTGAAATCTATCTACTTTAGGAAACTGACCTATATCTGAAATAGTATGGCGATCAATTTTTGATCGTTGACACTCTATGCATGTTTTAGACCATTCGTTAATGTTATTGTTCATGTTTGGCCAGAAAAACTTTTTGCTGATTAATTTCCGGGTAGCCCTAACACCGGGATGGCTGAGATTATGTATACTTTCGAACGCGACTCGCCTTACTTCTTGTGGTATGTACGGTCGTGCACATTCAGTGGATACGTCACAGTATATTGGTTTATTACATGTAGGTAAATATAACCTCTTTAAAGTGATGCGGCTGCTATTGTTTGCATTGCATGCTATCACGTAGTCGTCGGTTTCTTGCAACTCAGCTATCCGGTTGTAGTCTATACTCGTGGGACAGAAAACTGTCTCTACACGCGATAAGGTATCGGCTACTGTGTTGCTATGCCCACTTATGTGTCTTATATCGGTTGTGAACTCGCTGATATATGATAAATGCCTAATTCTACGAGCTGTTTCATCGGATGTTTTTCCTAATTTTGAAAAGGCGTAACTTAGAGGTTTATGGTCTGTATACACGGTGATCTGACGACCTTCGAATATTTTTCGAAGATGCTTTATTGCCATGTAAATAGCCAATAATTCCCGGTCGTAAGCGGAGTATTTCTGTTGGGCCGACGTCAACTTTTTTGAAAAATAAGCCAAAGGTTCCCAACTTTGATTAACTTCCTGCTGCAAAACTGCACCTACACAAAACTCAGAAGCGTCGGTCATCAACGCAAGCGTCGTATCATTCCTTGGATGAGACAATGTAGCGGCCGTTCTAAGACCGGTCTTACATTGTTCAAAGGCCTCACTAGCTTCCTCGGTCCATTGTATTCTACTTTTATCTCTCTTTTTCGTGTTTCCGAGATACTTGTTGAAAGCAGACTGATACGATGCTGCGTTGGGCAAATGAGCGCGATAAAAATTAACCATACCTGTGAAACGCCGTAACTCCTCAATTGTCTCTGGTTTTGGGTAGTCAATGATGGCCTTGACCTTTTCCTCTGTTGGACGAATACCGTGTGGTGACACGTGGTAGCCTAAAAATTCTAAATTAGTTTGTCCAAAAGCGCATTTATCTAAATTTACCGTTATACCGTGTTTGTCTAACCGCTGAAAAATTATGCCTAAATGTTCGAGGTGCTGAGTTTTATTTTCGCTCATAATCAGTGCATCATCTATATAATTAAAAACAAAATCAAGGCCGTGGAAAACTGAGTCCATGAAACGCTGGAAGGTCTGCGCGGCATTACGCAATCCGAATGTCATTCGAGGAAACTCATATAGACCGAAAGGTGTTATTATCGCGGTTTTCTCGACGTCCTCCGGCGCGGTCTCAATATAATGATAGGCCCTATTGACATCGATTTTTGAAAAAATATTCTTACCGGCCATGTTATTCGTGAAATCTTGTAATCGCGGAATTGGGTATCTGTCTGGTTTCGTGATTGCATTTAGTCGGCGGTAATCCCCACATGGCCTAATGTCGCCATTCTTTTTCTCAACTACGTGTAAAGGGCTTGCCCAAGGGCTCTTTGAAGGTCGACAAATACCTAATTCTTGCATTTTGTTGAATTCGGCTTTTACACGTTGGTATCGGGCGGGTGCTAATGGCCGTGCTCGTGCATAGACCGGTGGTCCGGTTGTTTCAATACTATGCTGTACAGAACTCGGTTTAGTTTCCGCGAATGACACTGGTTTAGTTATGCTTGAAAATTGCAATAAGAGGTCATGATAAGGATGATCGATGCTAACAGAAAGTACAGAAGGTTCACTCATGCTTACTATTGATGCTATGACATTTAAATCAGTTACCTGGTCGATGAGTTTTCGAGCACTGACGTCTACCAGAAGTTTATGATGGCTTAAAAAATCTGCTCCCAATATTGGTTGTTTTACGTCAGCGATTACGAAATCCCATCGGTAAGGCCTGCGTAACTTAAAATTTAAAACTAATGATTTTACCCCATAAGTTTTGATCTCTGTCCCGTTGGCTGCAAATAATTTGTATTCACTGCACTCGCGAGTCCTAGGTTTTTTGTCGACCGGTAGCACTGACACGTTTGCTCCTGTATCCACTAAGAAATATAGTCCACTGTTATTGTCCATGATCCTGAGGCGGCGACTCGGTGAGATGGCGCAGAGCTCCGCCGTTGCCTGCGCCTTACTTAGTTTTCCGGTTGAGTTTTCCACGCACAAGGTTGTTCGCACTTCTTTGCCCTGGTGCGAAAACGATAATGATAGTAACAAAGCCAATCTGGGCTCTCAGGCGTCCGTCGTTGAGTAGAGGGATCACGGCTGCGATTCCGAGATGCAGAACGTGATCTATTATAATTATCGCTACTATTCCAGCGCCTTTGATATCTTGGTCTTGATCTTTCCATTTCAGCGACCTTGCAGCTCAGTTTCGCTATTTCGGCCATGATTAACTCCGTATCCTTTGAAGTCGAGGGCTGCTGCTGTTGTTGCTGCGTCACTTCGTTTACGCCGTTTGTAGTCCGCGTAGTTTCATAAACATTGTCCGCTATTGTTGCTAAACTGTCCAAAGATTTAGAGTCCGACACTGTCAGAACTGCCCGGATCGTACCCGGCAAGTGGCCCTGCCATAAAATCAGCAGTGTATCATCTGGTATTTTATCTTTGGCCAGCTCCCGCATACGTCGGAGAAGCTGCGACGGCTTTTGGTCCCCCAGTTCCATTTCACTTATTAGCTTTTGTAACTGCCTATTTTTAGACTCTTCGTATACTGTTAATAAGCGAGTTTTCAGCGCGTCGTATTTCTTTACAACTGGCGGCTCCATCAATATATCCGTTACTTGTTCAACTACATCTTTGCTCAACTTTGAGACAACTAAGTCGAATCTAGCTTCATCTGATAGTTTTTGTGGAGCCAACGTTGCTTCGGCTCTAACAAACCAAACCCTCGGTTGATCTGTCCAAAAATCCGGTATTTTTGAGGTAAGAGAGATCGCGGCCAATTCAGCTACCGGTACAGGTGTAGTTGCCATTTTTATTGTCTTTCACAGAATTATACACTCACGCGGAAAGTTCAGTTTTTCTTGTCGGGGTCACCACTTTAGGAGTGGTAACTCAATAAAACAAATAGGTTACTTATTCAATTCACGTGTATTCACTAAGAGTTGACACATCCACACACTGGAGTGATCGCGTACGAGCGGCCACCTATCTTGTGCGCCTTACATTATAAAGTATTGTCTTACATACTAGATAGGTACCTATGTATACACTGTCGCTATGGCGTCCCTACACAGTATACCTCAAAACTTCTGTCTCAAAAACACTTCCAAACTTTAGCACAATCACGTTTGATATTCACCGCACTAATTACTTACTATTTCAAAGCAGCGTAACCAATTTAGTCTGTCTATTCGAATACACCCTATGAATGTGTTTTAAACAGCTAACCTAATTAGACTAAAATATCCTCAGAGTCTATTCAGTGCTAAGTCACAAAACAGATAGGTACAGAAGGTAAGGTTCCAGTAGCGAAGTTATAACTTCCAATTGAGGGAAGTCGAATGTAAAGTATTCATAAACACAAGTTATCATCTAAATTTATAGATAATATTTTTTTTTTAAATTAATTAATTTGCTGTAAAAAAAAATTACAGCAATAAAACTATAATAGGTATCTATTATCGATTATGATGGATGAACTGTGTGAAAGATGATATGGCTAGAAAGAGTGTGACTACCGAGGTGACGATTAATAGAGAAGTATGGAACAAGAGACACGTTGCGCCTACCCTAAATAAATTGGGAGGCAGGAGAATGATGATGAGGTACTCGTATTATCAATTATAGTTTTATTTCTGAAAAATTGTCTATTACAATTATGTTCTAAAGCTATGTTAGAACGAATAAAATGCAAGGAACAGGTAAAAACAAAACACACGTGAATTTATATGTCAAAAAATCAACTCAACAAATCTACGAAATAAAATATTACTAATTGTATCTGGCTCTCTATTCAAATCAAAATGACAACGTTTTAAACACAAACTCACGTAAATCAAAATATTATCACTGAACGGCACAACACACGCCAAAACAATTTTCGGCTGTAATAGGTACCTACTATAGATTTTATAATTATGTTGAGAATGTAACTAACTAATCAAATGCAAAAGAAAACAAAATAAAAGTAAATTTATCTGTCATTGTCAACCATTCGACTCAATAAAATGTTTGCAAATCTACGAAATTCAACAACACCTCATTCTATCTCGTTCTCGCCTACGCATTTTCTCTTTCGTTCCCGGTAATAACTCGCTCGAGAACGGCTTACCTCGCAACGTAACTAGCGGTGTTTGGGAACCCCCGATTGCTACCGAAGTGTGCCCGAAGTAACGTGGTCAGAACTACGATTAGTACTGTATTCTGACACACCACGTGCGGCTTATTGGCGCTAGTGTCGGAATCCTTTAAGATAAAAAATGTAAACTATGCGTTCGCGATTTAAGATAGACTATAGTTACGCGTTGTTGTAATGTTTTTTATCTTATGATGTATTAAATACTTGTAATGTGACTATGTATGTACCATACTATTTGGTAATAGTAAACTCGAGTCGTTGTTCCGAAGGGAAGCCGGTAGGAATGGGGTTGTATGAAGCCGTCGCCCTTGTAAGTTCATGCAAGGAGCGAAAACAGGCGATTTATCGCCTTGACATCGAGTCCCGCCACGTCGAGTCGTCTCTCGCTTTTATTCCCGCCTCGTCGAATAGTTGATCAACTCTCTTTTATTACCACTACGCCTACTTAACCATTTTTATTTGTACATTCGTAAAAAAAATACTCATAGTTGGTTATTTGGAATAAATAGATAGGATACATAATCACATCACACTAATATTATAAAGGCGAAAGTTTGTGAGTGTGTGTGTGTGTATGTGTGTTACTTCTTCACGCTCAAACAGCTGGACCAATTTTGATAAAATTTTGTATGGACGTAGCTGACACCCTAGATAAGGACATAGGCTACTTTTTATCCCGACATTCCCACGGGATGGAGACTTACGCGGGTGAAACCGCGGGGCGCAGCTAGTGGAAAGATACATCACATCATCTGATACATTTTCATTCTCACTCACTTTTTGTACATTACGGCTACTGGCCAATTGAACCAAATATAGATATACCTACGTTATAACTATATAATTATTCTATCTGCGACGTTATTTTGTGAGGATACAACGGGTGAAACCGCAATATCGAAGTTTGGCACTAAAAAGTACGCAGTATTTTCTTTATTTAACTATGGACTATAAAGTCATCGTATATTTTTCTGTTAATATATCCAGATATATTATATAATTATGTATCCTATCTAATCAACTATGAATATGCTTTTTATGACTGTTCAAATAAAATGGTTAAGTAAATGTGGCGGTAATAAAAGAGAGTTTTTCAACGATTCGACGAGGCGGGATAAAAGCGGGAGTTTTGGTAGTAGACGTGGCGGGACTCGACTTCAAGGCAATAAATCAACAGGCGCATGCACACATAGACGCGTACGTACGGCGATCGCAAACAAATGACAGTCGTGAGTGCACTTGCACTCGCTGTACGTGTAGCGTGTCTTAGTGTGCGTGCGTTTTCGCTCGTTGTATGGAGTAAATTTAAATAAATTCATAATAAATTAATTCTTCTTCTTCTTTAATTCTTCTGTAAATTTCTATTCTGTGTATTGTATAGAAAGGATGTTCAATGGAGTGAAATCAGTGTAAATTGTTTTGAAACTAAATGAGCTGAAAAGGACAAATAGGTTAGTTTAGTATTATAGTATTATGGTAGCATTATTATTTGAATAGCTGGGTTTAAGTGGAAATCAAAATTCTACGAATCATACTGGATTCGTAAAATTGGGAGTCAGTTTGAGTGTCGGATCCGTTTATCAAGTGCCAAAATGGTCTTTTAATTTGTAACTCTGTCAATTGTTCATCTTGTTAATATCCCTACACCTACAATCAATCAATTTGAACAACAGACAGGATATTGTCGTTGTGTATTGTTAAGTGAGTATTAAATAGGTTTATTTTTTTCATTTAAAATCTACGAGTTTGTATCTTAGCAAACATAACTTTAATTTAATTTCACAAAAGTTTAATAATATATTTTTTTACTTCATTTTGTTCTAGAAAAGTTGGATAAAAATGCACTATTCTATTTTGACTTTAATATTAATTAAATATACTTTTCAGTGCCAACTTTGTCAAAGAGTTACACCCACAGTTATACTGAAAGGCTATAGCGAAAATAGCTCTTAAACAAAGGAATATATTAATTATATTCCTATGTCTTTGAGCTATTTCGCCACACGTAATTTGGACCATAAATCAATGGAAAACTACTCAATGATTTTATTTTACACAATAGCAAACTGTACTTGCAAAGTTTACAAAAAAATCACCACCACTAATCACGAACGTTGCTACGCTAAGCACCAAGCTACGCGCTACGCTACGCCGTAGCAAAAACTGTGCTACGATCGCGTGTTCCTTCACGGCTACGGACCGGATTAGGTAGCTCTCAATCATAAATATATCACACTGTTTTTGCGGCATGTAAATCGACTCAATCGATTGTTTTCCTATACATGTACAAATCTATAATATTTTCTAGTACCGCGGGACCTTTAAATACTTTACCAAGCTTTATATGGATATAACTGACTTAATATAGAGGCTTTAAAGCCCAAGGGCCTTAAATCTGTTCCGTTTAGCGTGTCGTGGACTGGGTCAGTCCCTCGAGAGTGGCCGGATTGCCACTTCCATGCACGCGGGCTACTTTTGCGTAGTGGGCTAGGAAAATGGCGGATGAAAGAACTTTAACTTTTTGTCAATTTTATAACTTTGTAGAAATCAAAATTACAAAAATATTTATTTCAGGTACCTACTACATGCACCGTACTTAAAAACCTCTTGAAATTTAATTATAAACACAAAATCACACATAAATAAGTACAAACTAATAAACACAATATAAATTCAACATCAACACACAAATTACATAATCAGTTTCAAATTCATATTCAATCATAGCTCGTATTGATTACTGTAGTCTCTTACGTGCGACACTATATGTAACTTGTCTGTCACAGCAGTGTCCCCAACCTTTTTGCTATCATATTCAGACCGATATTGGAGCTGGCCCGCACTCTGGGCACAAGAGCCGCGCAGCGCTTCCGCATGGTCGCATGAAAGCAGTCTGTGCGCGCTCATGCGAGCATACCCGAAGCGCTGCAGTAGCGAGGCAGACCCAACGTTGCTCTGAAAGCGTTATTAAATTGAAGGTGGAGGGTGCTGTAACTTTTCTGCGTGTAATTAGCCCATAGGCTGCAGGTGTACATGGACGTGCAATATTCACGAAAAAGAGTTATTCTCGCGCCATAATACCAGCTTATTAGTGTCCCACGGCAGGGAAAGGCCTCATTATAGCGAAGGCATGAGCATTGATCAGATGAGCGTGAAGAAGTAACAAACACACACTCACAAACTTTCGCCTTTATAATACATATTACTGTGATAAGTCCAGGTTTTCTCACGATTTTTACCTTCACGGAAAAATCAGTGATGTCCAATTGTGTGTCAATATTATAATTTAAAATAGTGTCCGTGGAGTTTCTTACCGGTTCTTTTCCATAGGAACCTACTACGCTTTGGAATGGGCAATTACTACATATTTATAACTGACCGACTCCTTGACAATTCAAAAGTGCCTGTATTTGAAAAGACAAATAAAAAGAAAGAAAAAGAAAGTAATCAGTTTTCAATTACTACTAAGGAAAAAAAAAACAGTTGTTCCCTAAATTTTGACGAGTTGTTGTCGTACATATAATTATAGTCGAACATAAATACAGGGACGGGGGGGGGGGGGGTAGGGAACTGCAGAATTAAAAAAAAAAAAAAATGTTTATTTCAATTACAAAGGACATATAGAATGTGTTGTTGGAGATCACCTTTAAAGATTTCAGGTTTGTTCCGATAGTAAAAAAAGTTCATAATAATGAGTACAATGACCTCTTGAAAGGTTGTGCGTTAATTCCGGGACATGTTGTATAATTATGCGTGTTTGAGTGTGTGTTCTTTAATTATGTTTTCAGTTTGCTATTTATTACAATTTAATTTAATACAATCTTATTTAATTTAATTCAAGTTGATTTTAAGTATAAAACATTATTGATATTAGTTATAATTACATTGTTATCCATCTTTATATTAATTATTATTGTATAATGAAATCTTAATTAAATGCTGTGCTTACCTATGTATAATTTAGATGCATGCAATGCTACTGTATTTGTAAATGATATGTACTTTGAATGTTTTGTGTGTATTTAGTTGGTTTGCCTTAATAAATAAATAAATATATTTTCTTTCTGCTCCAATTTAAACCTAAATCAGCGTGGAAATCAGCATGTTACCATATAAAACAATAACACATCGTTTCTGCTCTAATCTTGTTCATTGAATGGTGATTTCAGGAGTTTAGGTCAAAAATTTCAGGAGTTTATGTAATTCACATTTTCTAATTATATTTTCCTTGTGATGTAAATGATTAAGTTAGAAAGTGCAACATTATATTATACTTAGTAAATTATTGGTAGTATCTTAATCTCTAGGATAAAATCTTTATACTCCTAAGTACAGTTAGGTACTGACTATTTTACAGGTGACTGTTTTTGAAATATTCCTTCTAACTAATGTAATTAGTAACTAAGCAAATATTCAAAATTTTCCCTTATTTATCATTCGAATCAATACTGACACGCGCAAAAGTGTTTTTAACCGACTTCCAAAAAGGCTGCGGCTGTATTTTTTTTTTTTGTTTTTGATTACAAAAAATCCAAATCTAAAATCGCTGTTCTCCTGACCCCAAGAGTAATGTCTGAATCAACCCAAAAAGACGTTTGGGTTTTATTTAGTGTGAAATATATAAAGTTGTCGGAGGCAGTCCGTATGGTGGGCCCACGGATATGGAGGCCTGGCTCTAACTAGCTGGGATCAAGATATTATTATAAGATCCAATAAGTTGGTGAAAATATTTGAAAGGCAACGATTTTTATATTCGACTATGAGAAGAAGTGGATTTTGAATATGCTGATGTAAGTAAAATACTTTTAAGGAAACTATTAAATCTAACGTTTTGCTACTGCGCAGTGAAAAGTGGATATAGTAGTTGTCGTGGTGGTCCTCTGTGTGATGTATGTTTTGACGAGAACTTGGTAATAACTAACTCAGTTCTACTTTATAAAGGATATTTTCTTGACGTATGGTAACATATTTTGGAACGAAGTTCTTTCGTGGTTTGCAGTGGGAGTTGACTGGTAGAAATCGTCAAAAAAGGAAAAAGCTTTATGCCCCTTCATGCGACTTTCCCTCTCATAACTTCCTTTTTAGGGTTCCGTACCCAAAGAGTGAAACGGAATCCTATTACTAAGGCTCCACCATCTGTCTGTCTGTCTGTCCGTCTGTCACCAGGCTGTATCTCATGAACCGTGATAGTTAGACAGTTGAAATTTTCACAGATGATGTATTTCTGTTGCCGCTATAATAATAAATACTAAAAAACTGAATAAAATAAATATTCAAGGGGCTCCCATACAATAAACGTGTTTTTTTTAGGCTCGTTTTTATTTGATATTGATAACGGCAACAGGTATGCGCTTGAAATATTCCCAGAATATTTAGCTATATATTCACTTTAAAAATTAATAATTAAATTAAAATATAACAAATATTTAAGGGATCTCTTAGGGGCTCCCATACAACAAACATGATTTTTTTGCCATTTTTATAGATAATGGTACGGAAACCTTCGTGCGCGAGTCCGACTCGCACTTGTCCGGTTTTTTACTTTCTTTCTTTTTCATTATAAAAACAAAGAGAACTAAAAAGTGTAAATTTAATACGCCTTTTTATTACAGAGTCATCTAGTATTAGTTTTAAGAAGCTCTCATAACATTAGTGTGGGTGGGTAAAACAGTCTATGCGAGCTAAAAGAAACTTCGAAAAAAATAGTTAGTTTCTAGGTACAAGTGTCAAAAGATTTTGTTTTAAATCGTATGAGAGAAGGAAATTCGTTCATGACGGGGTTTTCAGAAAAATGTTACACATCAATCGATTAGAGGAAAATGTTTCACATCAAATACACGTGTGTACGTGTTTTTGATGTGTAACATTTCCTCTAGCTTTATGTGGGAGTGATTTCGTGAAAAGGGACGGAAGTTTGTAATAGGAAGTGACAGCTTGAGCATGGAATTGGGTCTCTTGTAGTCAGATATGCTGATTGATTCGCCCTGTCCAAGTTTGAAAGATATAAGGACAGAAAGGTCATTTCTATTCTCGATCTTTCCTCGGTCTGGCCTCGTTTCTAGCTGATGGGCACAGTGTAAAAGCAAATGAAGAAAACAAAACTATTGCAGTTGTAATGAGTCAAGTTAGACCAACTTTAATGCCCGTTCCGTCACCAACAAAAACAAAAGAAACTTAGATAATATTATGTTACATCAAAACTTTCCAAATAAAGCTAAGTGGTCCCGTAACGTATGATACTGCTTATAATTCTGCCCACACCATGCCGAAAAGCTAGCGTTTAATTTCAGTGACGTGGAAGTGGAAGAAGGGTACGGATAATAATTCCTTCTCACGTTTTCATTCAACGTTTGGGCCTATTTTCTTTCGTATAATGAATGTCCTCGTCTTTTTTGGATATCTTATTTGTCAAAACTCAAGAGAGCGTGCCTAGTACCTTGCTAGTGATATTCTTAAAAATGACAGAGCTTATAACTGCCACGGATGAATTAATAAAAGGTGCATGAATAATAAGAAAAAGTATGAAAAATAATATAAATCAATTTTAGATGTACAGTCGAACAAGGTATTTGATTTATAGGCAAAAATATTCATCTTTCCACTACACAGCAAATATTTTTTATTATGGTCTGCGTAACAACTTTTTAAGCTTAAGGTATACTTAAGAGAGGGAGGAGCTCCCGCCTAAGTAATGCCCGCCGCACGGGTCGATCCATAAGGTTAAGCTACTCTTACCGGGGTTGGTCCGTGGATGGGTGACTATCTTAACATACCGAGACTCCTCCGTGCCTCGAAAAGCACGTAAAGCCGTTGGTCCTGGCTGTCATTCGTGGATCTTTGACAGTCATTATGGGTCGTCAGAGGCCCGAAAGTCTGACAATCAGTCTTACCAAGTGGTATCTTATTACTCAGGTACTGGGTTGTGGAGGTCTAATATACTCTATGTAAAATACTGGTATTCAGCTACATCCGGTTAGACTGGAAGCCGACCCCAACATAGTTGGGAAAAGGCTAGGCAGATTGTCAGATTGGTACCTATACTTAAGAGTTGGAGGCCTTTTCGTAACCATTTATTTCACTATTACAGCATGGATTTAATTTTTGGATATATGTTTATTGACTTCTTGATTAATACTCTGACTAAAGGAAAACGCAATTGGGTTAAATATCCTAGATAGAATTTAATTCATTCGGAATTAAAAGACCTCTACCTTTTATATTTTTTTCTGTAACTCTAAAACCCTAAGTACTTTCATTGCAAAATGTGCGTATTAGGTAATTGAAAACTCTGGCTGAAAAAACTTTTGATACATAGCTTAATTTATTTTTAAACAATTTTTATTTGGCTTGGCGCTCTTACGTTGTGTTGTGTGTTGTGTGTGTGTTTTACTTTGGTTCCGGCGCATTGTTGCGCTCTCTTTTTTCGAATGTGGAATTAATTGATTCTGTCACTTTCTAATGCCTGCCCGGTTTGCTATAATTTATTTTTTACGTATCACCTTAAGCAACATAGTTTATAATTAGTTGTAAGTTAGCTGTCTGTACACCAAATAGTTTGTTCAACTGTACGTCGCATTGTGTAGTTTATCACAAGAAGACAATAAGTAAAATTGCTAACAGATTTTGGTAAATGGTCAGCATTATTGTAATTCTGAAAGGTTCTAGCTCATCAATAACAAGACCCTATAGGGCTGTGTTTAGTGTGCAAAAAGGCAGACGGACAAAAAACAGTGACCCAATGTCCAGAGATCCGCCTCCCAGCACCTTCAACAATGAAGACGAAATGATCTCTTAAGCTCAGTCCACAAGCAAACACAAAGTAAATTACAGTGGAATTATAATAAACTAGCTGCGCCCCGCGTTTTCACCCGCGTAAGTCTCGATCCCGTGGGAATATCGGGATAAAAAGTATTATAATAATCCCTACTATATGTTAATCCAGGGTGTTATTTTGTGTACAACTTAACTTTAAATTGAGCCTCTTCTGAAGGACTTAAACAGTCCTTGGCCGGCAGGAATGTTTGTGTAATTTAGTTCCTCGCGGCTCGATAGATGGCGTTGCTCGATTAAAAAGCGAGCTATCGTTAGCTTCCCTCAACTCACATACCTGTTTACGAATATTATTTCTTAAATATAGTTCTTCCACAAGTACAGTGTCGTTTCATTAAACACTTGGTCCTTCGAAGTCGGGTAAAAAGTAAAGTGCTTAAAGTTCAGTGCGTAATAAATATTACTTACCTCATCACGCCGTCTTGAAGGAGTCCAGCACTAGCACGAAGCTACGCGTCGTCTTCGATGGTAGCGCCAAACCTGGAACAGGAACGTCCTTGAATGATGAACTGATGATTGGTCCGCCCTTGCAACAAGATATAAGGGATTTAGTAACAAGATGGAGAACACATAAAATTTGTTTAGTAGCGGACATTCAACAAATGTATAGGCAGATACTAATTCATCCTGATGATGCGGATTATCAACGAATCGTGTGGCGAGAAAATTCAGATGAAGCAGTAAGAGAATACAGGTTACTTACCGTTACTTATGGAACATCCTGTGCACCTTACCTTGCAATTAGAAAGTTGCACCAGCTGTCTAATGATGAGAAGGAAGAGTTTCCTATTGCAGCGCCGCTACTGCAAACATATTTTTATATGGATGACTTGATGTCAGGGACATCCAATGAAGATGACACAATTAGTCTGCAAAAACAAATAACTGAATTGTTACAAAGAGGTGGATTTTTGTTACACAAATGGTCGTCAAGTAGTCCAAATATATTGGCACAGATTGAAAATGCCGATAAATGTGACCAAACTGTAGTGAACATAAAAATGCACGACGCCATTAAAGCTTTGGGTATTAATTGGAATCCGCACAATGATAATTTTGAATTAAAAATGTCGATAGATCCGCTTGTGGATACTATCACTAAAAGAACAGTGTTGTACATTATCGCTAAAACATTCGACCCGCTAGGTTGGTCAGCAACTGTAGTCATTGTGTTAAAAATATTAATGCAAAAGCTGTGGTTGGCTGGCCTGGACTGGGACGATGTTTTACCTGATAACTTACGACTTGAATGGTGTACTATTCACAACAACATAAAACACATGAATACTATACAGCTACCTCGATGGCTTGGTTTGTTACCTGCTAAATTGAATGTGGAAATTCATGGGTTTTGTGATGCTTCTTGTGCTGCTTATGCATGTGTTGTTTACCTTAGAGTTCTGGACGACAGTGCTATCACAATGCGTCTTATCGCTGCAAAATCAAAGGTTGCTCCAGTCAAACAAGTGTCACTTCCTCGTTTAGAACTCTGCGGTGCAGTACTTTTGGCCAAAATGTTATTTGATATTAAAACTAGTATACCAATTGATCAAAGTCATATTTACGCGTGGACTGACTCCACTATAGTGCTGGCTTGGTTGCGTAAAAATCCTAATTCGTGGACTACTTTTGTAACAAACCGTACCACTGAGATTTTAAACGCCACTAATAGTAGTCAATGGCATCATGTCAGCTCGCCTGATAACCCAGCGGACTTAGCTTCGCGGGGTATGAACCCAAACGACCTGACAGAGTCAACACTGTGGTGGGAAGGGCCGCAATTTTTAAGAATCTCATCTGAAGTTATGTATTCAGAGGATGAGCTACCAGATACTGTGTTAGAATCTAAGTGTAAAATTACTTCACATGTTACTGTTAACAATCAAATAGATGATTTACACTCGCATTTGAATTGCTATTCTAGTCTAACAAAATTGTTACGAGTTACAGCTTATTGTTTTAGATTTGTGCGACGGTGTAAAGAAAAGAATTCTAAAAATGCTACAAACTGGACAAGTTTTTTTTTTTTAAATGCGAGCGAATTATTAAACGCACGCAATGTATGTATCCGTTTGTCACAATGTGTGTTTCAAACTGAAATTGATTTATTATTAGCTAGTAAGTCTATTCCTAAATCTAGTAAATTGTTTTTCCTTAACCCTTATATTGATGACCAAAATATATTAAGAGTTGGTGGTCGACTCGCTAACGTTCAAGCAAATTTAGATTTTAAGTCACCAGTTATCCTCTCAAGTCAATGCCACGTCACTAAACTACTTGTCACAGATGCTCACCACCGAACGTTGCATGGTGGATGTCAATTAACTCTTAATATATTAAACTTGAATTATTGTATTATTGGTGCTAAGAGAATAGTTAAGAGTGTTATCCGAAAATGTATTCCGTGTTTTAAACAAAGGGCCGCGCCAAGACCTCCTTTCATGGGAAATTTGCCTGCATATAGGGTTAAACCAGCACGTCCATTTCTATCCTGTGGAGTGGACTTCGCGTATTCTGGTGGATGTACTCGCACCAGTAAAGCTTACATTAGTCTATTTGTATGCACAGTCACAAAGGCTATTCACCTGGAGTTGGTCGAAGCTTTGAGAACTATGGCCTTTATGGCAGCTTTCAAGCGCTTCTTTGCGCGTCGCGGTCACTGTAAAGATATGTATAGTGACTGTGGAACGAACTTTCAAGGTGCCTCAAGAGAAATGGCATTCCCATTTAAAAACGCTCAAGTTGATTTGGTTCACAAGATAGCGGAAATACTCGCTAACGATCACACTACCTGGCATTTCATTCCTCCTGGAACTCCACACTTCGGAGGACTATGGGAGGCCGGCGTAAAATCAGTAAAGGGTCACCTTAAACGTATTATTGGTCAAAGTTGTCTCACTTTCAATGAGTTTTATACTCTCCTCACACAGGTAGAAGAATGCGTAAATTCACGTCCTTTTACCTTAATGGATTCATCTTTAAGTGAACCTCCATTAACTCCTGGTCACTTTCTCATAGGGGAAACCCCGGTTGTAGTTCCTGACGAAAGATTGCGAAATACTCCCGCTACTCACCTTAATCGATGGCAACTTGTCCAGTGTATGCTACAAACACTCTGGCGACGTTGGCAAGCTGAGTATTTGACTAGTTTGCAACATAGATATAAATGGAACAAACAACAGGCAGATATTGAGATAGGAACCATTGTGTTGGTCAAAGACGAACGATTACCTCCAGGTAAATGGCTGCTGGGTCGTATTATTGAAAAACATCCAGGTAAAGATGGGGTGACTCGTGTTGTCTCTTTGAAAATCAAAGATCATATCACTAAGCGACCAATCACCAAACTGTGTGCATTACCTTAAGTCAATCATACTGTATACTTTGTTGTGTTTTACCTTATAGTTTAGTCATATTGTTTTATTTTGTGTACAACTTAACTTTAAATTGAGCCTCTTCTGAAGGACTTACACAGTCCTTGGCCGGCAGGAATGTTTGTGTAATTTAGTTCCTCGCGGCTCAATAGATGGCGTTGCTCGATTAAAAAGCAAGCTATCGTTAGCTTCCCTCAACTCACATACCTGTTTACGTATATTATTTCTTTAATGCCACCGTCATCGGTATCCCGAAGCCCGGCAAGCCTAAGACCGAGCCTTCCAGTTACCGTCCCATCAGTTTGCTCGACGTTTTCGGCAAGGTCTATGAGAGGCTTATTTATAAGCATCTCAGAGACTACGCCGAGACGAAGGGGCTCATCCCCACCGAACAGTTCGGTTTTAGAACCCAACATTCTTGCGTACAACAGGTCCACCGTATCATAGAACACATAAACGCCGGTTTCCAGCGCGGGTTCATGACGGGTGCTGTGTTCTTCGATATCGCGAAAGCGTTCGACAAAGTCTGGCACAACGGCTTATTGTATAAGCTATACAAATTCGGTGTGCCAGATCGTCTCGTGCTCATCTTACGGGACTATTTGTTGAACCGCACCTTCCGCTATCGCATCGAGGGTGCGCTCTCTTCCCCTCATCCGATCCGCGCAGGCGTCCCTCAGGGGTCTGTGCTGGCTCCGCTCATTTTTACGCTGTTCTCCAGTGACATCCCGAAAAGTAGAAAGGCGCAGTTAGCTCTGTTCGCAGACGACACGGCCATCTACTACACCGGCCGCAGTCAAGACCAGATCTCCCGCATCCTACAGACCGAAGTCAACAGACTCGGTGACTGGTTCAGGAAGTGGAGGACCGAGGTCAATCCTGATAAGAGCCAAGCGGTCCTCTTTTCTAGGCCCCGGCGTAGACCGGACCTACCACGACAGATCAAGATGTTCGGCAAGCCTATCCCTTGGGAGAAGCGAGCCAAATATCTCGGTGTGATCTTAGATCACCACATTTCGTTCGCTGAGCACATAAAGCAAGTGCGTTCGCGCGCTGCTTTCGCTCTCGGTAGGCTTCATTGCGTTCTGAACTCACGCAGCAAGTTGTCCCTTAAGGGCAAATTGCGTATTTACACAGCGTGCATCCGGCCGATTATGACGTACGCGTGTGCCGCTTTCGCACACGCCCGTCCCCATCTCATTCACAGAATGCAGGCACTTCAAAACCGATTTCTCCGTAAAATTACGGACGCTCCATGGCGAACCATGGAGCGTCCGTAATTTTACGGAGAAATTCGGAACGAAACCCTACACGTAGATCTTAGAATCCCCACCATCAAGCAGTTTTTGAAACGCGCGACAAAGCGGTTCTTCGAGTCCGCAGATAGACATCGCAACCCCTTGGTTGTGCAGGCAGCTAGCTATAGGCCTTCTCAGATTAGTTAGACTCGCTGACCTAGGCATACTCTCTTAGACCCGGATGACCCCATTACTCTCCTTCAGGAAAGCAATAGGGCCACAAGTACAGTGCACAAACACAAACCGTCATTCCGTCCTCGCCGCCGAGGTACCACGCGAAGTTCAAGAATAAATTGTTCCCCCCGTCCCTTGCGCGTCGAACCGCCAGCCCCGAGGCTGAGTGAGCCGTAGCATTTAATAGTAATCCCCGTTAATAATCATGAATTTAAACTTTCGATCCAGCCCGTCCCCAATTTGCTTTGTTTTTCCCCAACGACGCCCTAAGCCGAGGTTCGTACCCCACAGGGGGTGCCCTTAGAGCGCTGTCGTTTAGTTTTTAATACTTATATTTACGCTCCTGGCTGGAGGCTTTAAGCTAATACCTTAGGGCAGCCACAGGAAAGACCGGTTAAGCAGTCACGGCCTCTCAAGGTCAACTGCGAGATGCCATACCTAAAAAAAAAAAAAAAAAATTTCTTTAATATAGTTCTTCCACAAGTACAGTGTCGTTTCATTAAACGCAGGGTTTCAGCTACCTCCGTACAAAGTTTATAATATATTAGTGTGATTATTTTAAAACTATGATATCTCCTAAGATATTCATTGAAATCATATGCTGTCTGATGAATAACGTATTTATTTGGATAAGGATTAATATCATGTTTATAAAAACACCTTCGCAAATAATGCTTTATCTTAGAACAAAGATTACCATAAAAAAGGTTATAGTGAGTCAACCTTAAAAGATAGACATGATTTTTGAACTATTAAAGGGAAACGATTCCGTCATACATGATTTTTGAACTATTAAAGGGAAACGATTCCGTCATACATGATTTTTGCGTAACTTTAATTGTTTTGCGCAGCTTACGCAACGGAAACTCTCGAAAGGATTTTTTTTCCTGTTTTTGCAACATTTTTGTGCAACACTTGGTTGTAGCGTGATGTTATATCGCTTAGAACCTTCCTCGATAAATGGACTATACAACACAAAAAGATTTTTTCAGTTCGAACCAGTAGTTCCTGAGATTAGCGCCTTCAACTAAACAAACTCTTCAGGTTGATAATATTAGTGATCCGAAAGATGACGACTTGGGATGTTCGGACCACTAGGGCTGGTGAAGACCAAAAAAAAATAAAAAAATAAAAAAAACCTAGAATCATGAAACTTGTCAAGAAGCAAGGTCTCACAGCACATGTTAAGTAAACATTCCGAAAATAGTTATTTTGTAGTTAATCACATAAAAAGAGCGATTACAAACCTACATTTACAATTGGAGAATTGACCGTGGCGTTTATCGATATATGGGAGAACATTTGTTTTTCAAATACAATGATAAGTTTGTTTTTGTTAACCCTTCATTCTCCGTGGCCCGACACTCACTTGGCCGGTTTTTATTTATCAGATTTAATTATTTTACCTAACACAGTGTTTTTGTGTGGCTGATTGGCAAAAGTTCTCACCTCCAACATCATTTACCCGGGAAACCCAGCTTTGCCAGCTGTAGTCCCCTGGTCGAGATTCGCGAGGGCGGGAAAGTCCGCCATTACTCAAATTGGGACGTAATAGTTCAGTCCCGGGGAGATTATATGACAATAGATTATGTTAGTTTTTCCGCCTTTCACAGTTTATGGAGTAAGCTGTCTATCGTCTAATTATAATTATGCGCTGGACTTGTCGAGGGTATGTTTTGATGCCGTTTCCACGCATGGTAAGGAAATCTTGTGGGCAAGGTTGCACTCAAGTGGGGGAATAATTTGATGATAACAAGGTGGGATAATAATATGTTTTGTTTTTGTTTTGGTTGAAATTTATGATGAATTAACCGTAAATTTTAACGGTTAGACGCCTAGCAGTGGTGACCACTGTAGCACCTACGCTTAAACACTACATTGTTTTTAGAGAATGTATTCTCGTAATAAAATAATTAGCCATTTGAATATTGAATTCATACTTCAGCAAAAAAACTCAATACTTGACTATTTAATTTCTTAACTAATTTATATAATAAAAAAAATGGAACCGAAAAATAAATATTCGCAAAGGCAATTCTCTCCAAAAATATTTCAGTTTTTCTCGTAGGTACCTTACAAACATAATATCAAAGGTAAAAATATTTTTTGAGTTGTTAAATTCTTTTTGCTGACGAAACATTTTACAGTGACTGAAATAACTGGAAGCAACTGTATAAATAACCAAATGGGCACTGGGAAAAAACATAAAAGTTTTTGCTACCTGTACCTGTTACCTGTAAAGGATTTAAAATTGGTTGTGTATTTATTTTATTCAGACTGGAAAAATCAGCAGATGTAGTTAGTTAGTGGCAGCTTTTACGATGCAGGTAATTGAAAAATGAATAGATGGCTATCTCGTTGCGATTGTATGAAGCTTGGTCACTCTACATCTAATCGCACTGAGTGTTTGCAGCCTGTGTAATGAATTAGCTAAATTTGGGTACAGTTGAAATTAAGCTGCAACTTTTGTAAAATAATAACATTAATGCCCGCTTTGACTAACACTAGGTGACACTTAACGAATGCCTATCTTATTTACTAGTTATGTTCTTAAAAATGTCAGCGCTTGTAACTGCCATGGAGGAATTAGGTAAGAAAGGTGCATGAATATTAAGAACAAGGAATGAAAAATAATGTCACCTAATGAATTCCTCAACAAAGGCTAGCTGTTAGATTTTCAACTTACGATGCTAAGCCGTCGTTCAAAATCTAACAGCATTCGTTTAGGTGCCGCCTATTGTAAGTGAAAACAGGCATAAGCCAGCGAGACAAAAACGTTTCGAAATATAATACATTGTAACGTCAATTTTTATTTTATTTTTTTATTCTTGTAAAGTGTTTCTTGTTTGTGCAGAATACACAATTTTTCTTTCTTTCTTTCTTTTTTGTAACAAACAACATCAACAAGTTAATCTCTGCAGTAGTTTAAAAACAAAACCAGCCTTAAATTCGCATCCCAATAACGGACTAATAAAAAAACCAGCCAAGTTTGTGTCGGACGACGCACAATGAAGGGTTCCGTAGTTGGCATGAATTTATCCCAAAAACAAACTTAACGTTAGTTGAAAAATATGTCCTCCCATACATCGATATACGTCACGGTCAATTCTCCAACTGCGGAGTATTACTCGTTAACTTGTAAAACCGACTTAGCTTAGATAGTTTTCTTTTAATTTTGTTATATTTATAATCTACTCACATGATGTTTTTCACATATCCAAAAAAAACCATTTAGCAGGCAAGGGGTGGGGGGGTTGGGTATTGACTTTAAAAAATATTGCACTTTAAGAGGTGGCTTCCTATTTTTATGTTAATTTGCATGAATATTCTGAAACAGTCACACATACAAGCAAAATGAAACTTTAGTATATGATTTATTGGATCTTTTTCTTTCCATGTTGAAGACGTAATTGTAATATTTTCTCTTAATAAATTTATTCGAAAATCATGTCTTTTTAAAGGATAATTCTAAAAAAACAAACAAGATTTTTTAGCTTTTATGTCTAAAATAAATATTATCGTGACACAAGCTATTTTTCTCTAGATCAATTATTACTTTAGTTATAAACGAAATAGGAATTGAGACTTACGCTATTTAGTTTCGTGCTCGAACACAATCAAAGAGCGAATGCAATACTCATCTTTATTACTGATGTATTAGCGTTTAGCACATAACGGAGTGGCGGGAAGCGAGGGGCGGAGCTTGCGTTCGAAATTTGATTTAGACTGCCTGCTCTTAAAGCTTAATATTATTCAAACTTATTTCTGAATCGAAAAACGGTTATCATAGACCCGCAATATTTTTAGAAGGGTCTATCCAACGATGGCATAGACGAGAAAAAAAAAACATCCCCACTTTACGTGGTGCAAATTACAGCTTTCTAGTACTAAGAGTCTCTGAGTTAAGCTGGGACCGACAGACAGACAGACGGACACGGTGAAACTATAAGGGTTCCTTGTTGACTACGTAACCATAAAAAAACTTTCTAAATGCGTCTGAAAGTTAAAAACTTTTGCATAATGCACTCGGTCGTTAGTAGCCAGGAAAATGGAAAATAACTGAAGAAATAAATGTTACTGTTTAGTGTGTAATGCACGGGTGGTTTTACACGTCTCATAAAAAGTTTCAAACTTAAATAAAATTTTACGTTCGCCTCTGGCTGTGGGTGGGTTCATGGGTGTGAAGGTTGGAAAGCTGATTTGATTGTTTAGCGAGTGACTGAAGAGAGCTTAGAAAATTAGTTTTATCAATTTATAATGGTTTTGTTTTGTTTCCAGTAACAGTACCGTGGGAATATTCGCCATTCCCTTGAATTCAAAGAGAAACATTTGATTGAGAGTAGGTATGCAATAACGGTCATGTGGTGCACAACGCCATAATATGCGAACTAAGCGTCACACTGACGTCTCTCAAAATCCTGCATCGCGCAAGATAGTATACCGCGCGACTGGAATATATACAACGTCCTGATATCAACCGTCGGGCAGTAGTCAACCAGATACAACACCCATCTAGTCGCAGGATTCTCCTTTTTCTATAGAGGATACTTTACTACATTAATTTTCAATAGGTAAAATTTATAACCCCTCATGCTTCTACAGTCACATCAGGGCTCAGGGGCTTATTTAAATAAACTCGACTCGCAACAGTTGACAGGCAAGTATCATTCACAGTTTTCTGCTTTATTTAACAACACCTGTAGTAAAAATGTGGCAATTTTATAATTACCATAATATTGTTGGTAACGGAAAGGTGAGGTGACATCATAAAGAAGTCAGGCAATCAGCTGTCAACCGGTGGAAAGTTATAAAAGGAGGCGCGCGCGGCGGCAACGGTTATCGCTCCTTCCGCTATCGCATCGAGGGTGCGCAATCCTACCCCCATCTGATCCGCGCAGGCGACCCTCAGGGGTCTGTGCTGGCTCCGCTCATTTTTACGATATTCACTAGTGATATCCCCAAATGTAGAAAGGCGCAGTTAGCTCTGTTCGCAGACGACACGGCCATCTACTACACCGGCCTCAGGCAAAACCAGATTTCCCGCACCCTCCAGACCGAAGTCGACAGACTCGGTGCCTGGTTTAGGAAATGGAGAATCGATGTCTACCCTGATAAGAGCCAAGCGGTCCTATTTTCTAGACCCCGTAAACACGCACATCCCCGACTTATCACCGTCAACAACTGATGTTGTTCGGTAAGCCTATCCCTTGGGAAAAGCGAGCCAAATATCTAGGTGTGATCCTTGGTCTTCACTTTTCGTTTTCAGAGCACACAAAGCAGGCGCGTTCACGTGCCGCTTTCGCTCTTAGTAGGCTTCATTCCGTACTCAACTCACGCAGCAAGTTGTCCCTTAAGTGCAAATTGCGTATTTACACGGCGTGCATCCGCCCGTTCATGACTTAAGGCTCTTACAGACTCACGCGATATCGCGGGCGCGACGCGACACTAGTTGGACAATTTCTTTGTCGGTGCCTGTCGCGCCCGCGATATCGCGTGAGTCTTCTGTAAGATGTTCATTTATGCCTGTGCAGTCTTTGCACACGCCAAGCCCCATCTCATCCATATGATGCAGGCACTTCAAAACCGATTTCACCGTAAAATTACGGATACTCCTTGGTTTTTTCGGAACGAAACCCTGCACCTAGATTTTAAAATGCCCACCAGTTCATGAAGCACATTACAAAGCGTTACTTCGATTCCGCGGATAGTCCTCGCAACCCTCTGGTTGTGCAGATTGCAATCATGATTTAAATTTTGATCCAGCCTGTCTCCAACTTGCTGTTCCCCGACGACGCCCTAAGCTGAGGTCCGTACCCCACAGGGGGTGCCCTTAGTGCGCAGTCGTTTAGTTATAATGTATATTTTTTCGCCCCTGGCTGGAGGCTTTAAGCTCAACCTTAAGGCAACAGGAAAGACCGGTTAAGTAGTCACGGCCTCTCATGGCCAACTACGAGATGCCAAAAAAAAAGCTGCAACGGTTTCTTTTTGCTTGGACGGCACTCGGAACGGACGTGCTACCAGACCATTAGTGTACTTTGTTAATAAAAGAATTACAATATTTTTATTAATAATTACTATTAAATTAAAGAATTTTTATTTTTTTAAACTTATTTCACTTCTGATTCCTAACAATATTATTATAACATCACTCCTGTATTCCCCCGAAGGGCTAAGCAGAAGTGTAGGTATAGTTAGTACACTCAAATTTCACCAGTTATGTTTAAGTCTCATGTAATGGGGCCCGAAGTTGGGCCCGGTTGATGGCACCAATCAAAACTCCGGGCTGCTATTGAGAAATTCCTGATGAAAAAATCCAATTACACATTGCCTGACCTGGAAATGACCTGGAAGGACCTCATACTCAGCAGTATCAGTAGCGACCACTGGACCAACGAGGCAGTAAATTTTATAATTTTTATGTATTTTAAGTATGGGCCGTAATTGACAATGCGACATATACTAAATAAAAGAAAAATAAATAAAATAAAAATAAATAAAACAGATTAAATAAAATCTGTACCATATTTTTATAAAAGCGTCAAAAGCGAGTTAACTTTATACTTCATGTTACAGCATCAGCTAAGCATAAGATCATCAATAAAATAAATACACCATAACCTTTGTCATCAACAGGCTCCGTTTTTCCATTTCGATTTTGTTCGCGAGGAGCGAACAAAGTCGAAATGGAAAAACGGAGCCTACAAGATATACGAGATCAATTTACTTGAAGCTCTTGTCGTGTAATTACGTCACGCCTCCGGGAAGTCGCTAGATGTGCGCGTTTTCCATTAGCCGCGTTATCTGCGTCGTGTACAAATGCGTTTAGCGACTCATTTCTGTTTATCACGAGGATAACAGGATAAATTACGTCATCTGGGCTTCTATAAAAGGACACATTTTGTTGTTTTTGGTTGGTGAGTTTTGTAGTGGCTCCTTTTTACACGTAGGTGGAGTTATTGAGAATGTGTGCCTGATTTTTAACAGATATTTCTTCTTTGTGGTATAGTGGGGAAGGTAACTGTCAAAATGGCGCTGTCGTAGCTAGTTCCCAAAACAAGCTAATAATACAAGGTGAGTGGTTTATTTTGCTTGTTGTGTTCCTAAATGCTTCGAAATACCAGTCCAAAATTTTCTGAAAGACTCTAAAATTAGAGGATTGAGCCTTAGAGCTATTGATAGACAAAAATTTGTAACTAAACAGAGTTCGAGGTTATATTTATGATAGTTTAAATAAATATATATTAATACTCATATATAATAATCACTGAAAATAACGAAATAGTGAAGTAAAACCAAACTCATGAATGAAAGGCATTGAATGAACGAAATGCCAAATTTAGTATAGGCCGGAGGGACCTAGCTATGGTCACGCCATCTACAAATAGTTTTGACCGGCCTTCACCATTGAGAAAGTGTTTGCTTCCTTCTGCAGATTTAGACTACATAATATAATCCAAGAACCAAGCAATTCAGGGATAAATAAGTATTTGTTACAATTTTTTATGCTTGATGTACATTTTATAAAACAAAAGTAAAAAACCCTTTATTATTATTAACGTAAACAATATAGACTCTGTCTCCGTGTCGGACTCTTCTACTTGTGACTTAGATAACTGCATCCCACCCAACCTTAATCCTAATCTCTCACTCAAAATTCTGAACCAAAACATTAGGAGTATAACTAAAAATATAACAGGTTTACATACCATACTCGCCAGAACAAAAATCGAGTGGGACATTATAACGCTGACCGAATGTTGGCTTCCTAATACACACTACATTCCAGACCTACAAAACTACAATTGTTTTAATACCGCCAACAACTTCACACAAAATGAGGGTGTAGTCGCCTATGTTCATAAAAACATATCAGTTTCTGTGGAAGAACCTTCAATCTTGGAAGCCAACAGTCTACTAATAAAAATCGACGGCTATACCATTCTCATAGCAATATATCGTCCACCGGGGTATAAAGACATTAATAAATTTCTTAACTCACTCAATTTGCTCCTGACAAATCACAAAAACTATAAAAATATTATTATCACCGGTGACATAAACATAAACATTCACGATCAATGTCTCGACTCAGCCTCACGTAATTACCTAAATTTACTAGCTTCACACGGTCTTCTGCCTGCCCACACACTGCCTACGCGTCTCCAAGCTTGCCTTGACCATCTGATGTTAAAATCTACTCTGCCAGCTTTCACTTTTGTGGCCCACTCTGCACTAACCGATCATGAAACGGTACTGTTTTTCCTAGTGAAAAAACTCCCTAAAACTATTCTTAAAAAAACAGCCACCCGCATTAACCATGATCAGCTCCACTCAGAGCTAAAACAACTTAATTTTGATCAAGTTTATGGCACACAAAACCCTCATGAGGCAGCAGAGATAATGGTCAATCTCATTACACAGGCAATTGAGTCAAGTTCCAAAACCGTTAAAATACCTAACCGGAAAAAAATTATTAAACCATGGCTCACTCCGGGTCTTCTTCGATGCGTCCGACATAGAGATAATCTGCACAAACAATTTAAAAAGACACCCGACAATGAAATTTTAAAAACATCCTATACTAGATACAGAAACTACTGCAACAAACTATTAAAAAAAACAAAAAAAGACTATGAGAAGAAGGAAATCAGTGAAGCTGGTAATAATGCCAAAAAACTTTGGGAAGCCATAAACTCAATCTCAAACAGAACTAAAAAGAAAGACAACGCATCAGATCTGCTGAACATGCATGCTACTCCCCAGGCATCAGTTAACCTAGTCAATAAATTCTTCGCAGAAGTCGGCAAAAATCTAGCCGAAAAGATACCTAATAGGTCATGTAATCACGCGCGTAATACCGTTAATCATGAGGTCACGCAATCAATGGTTCTTTTACCCACTGACGAAACAGAAGTTGCCAAATTGATAATGTCCCTACATAGCGACACTGCCGCGGGCTGGGACAGAATATCCAGCGGGCTCATAAAGAAACACTTAGACATTATTGTGCCACCGCTCACGTGTATCTGCAACCTTGCGCTCTCATCCGGTCAATTTCCAAAATACTTCAAAAAAGCCATAATACACCCGATCTTTAAGAGTGGGGATAGAAGCCGTGTCAACAATTATAGACCCATAGCAGTACTTCCTACTCTATCTAAAATTCTTGAGCGAATCATGAACAATAGGCTTGTGGATTACTTAGAAAAGTTTAACATCCTCTCACCGTCACAATATGGTTTTCGGGCTGGCAAATCCACGGCCGATGCAGTTCATGATCTGACTAATTATGTCATCACAAACCTGGATGCTGGTCAGAAGGTTTTAGGCATTTTCCTAGATCTTGCCAAAGCGTTTGACACGGTGTCTGGTCCCGACTCTGATTCGTAAGATGGAAACCATAGGAATCAGGGATGTTCAGCTCAAACTCTTTGAGGATTACCTGAGTGAGCGTACCCAGTGCGTTAGGATAGATGATGCCATTAGTCAAGAACGCACTGTCACCTACGGCGTGCCTCAGGGCAGCGTAATCGCCCCTACACTCTTCCTCATATACATTAACGAGCTGGGTATGCTTACTCTTCCTAAAGGTAAGATAATAACCTTCGCAGACGACACTGCCCTTCTCTTTAGTGGTAATACATGGCCTGAAGTATATATGAAAGCTCAGTCTGGTTTCGGAGTCGTGACGGAGTGGCTGCGCATTAATGTTCTCACTTTGAACGCGGAAAAAACCATTTACATGCCTTTCTTTCTAAAAAACAATACGCAAACCACACACATGAACTCATTATATACTATAATAGCCCATACATGTATAAATCATAATTTAAGTAACTGCACCTGCACCACGACCATTAAGAAAACAGATAGTGCAAAGTACCTAGGGGTAATATTAGATAGCACCTGCTTCAAAAAGCATATTAATACCCTCAGCAGTAGGTTACGCAAACTTATATTTGTCTTCAAGACACTAAGACATGTGGCAGACGTAAAGCTTAAAAAAATGGTTTACCTGGCACGTGCCCAGTCCTTACTAACCTACTGCATAACATCCTGGGGTGGCGCTGCAACGAATACAATGTTGGAACTTGAACGAGTTCAGAGAGCCATTCTGAAAGTATCTTTGTTCCTACCCTTCCGATATCCAACAGTTCTGTTATATAAGGAAGCAAAGGTACTAACTGTTCGGCAGCTGTTCATATTGCAAACAGTTCTAAAACAACATGGCCTCACTACCTTCAACCCCTCACTATCCCACAATATTAGACGATTTGATCCCATTGTCCGATATCACACCCGGCTTTCGACTGTTTCCTCCAATCGCTTCTTTTGCTACCTTGGTCGCTTTCTTTATAATAATATAAATAGAACAATCCCAATTTATAACCTCACCAAAGCCAAATGCAAAATCAAACTTAGCAGTTGGCTCCGGGAGTTAAATTATGATGAAACCGAAAAACTACTTGCTGTCCCATCTTAACCATTTTATCTCATTCACACACTCACACACACACCCCCCACTCACTCACAGATACACATTCACACAAACACCTACTAACCATACTAACACCTTGCATAAATGAAAATAGGTTTTTTGTTAATTCCAGCACTTCTTATTGTACTAGTACATAACCGTAAAATGTAAGTAATACCCAAGGGGTGGAGGCCTGGTGTCCTGAAATACAGACTCACGTCTAGTTTAGGCACCAGTCTCCCACAGTATATTATATAAGCCTTTATGTATTGATACTTTTCTACTGTACCTATATTGTGGCGAGAAAATAAATCATTATCTTATCTTATCTTTGCTTGTCTGTCTGACCACGTTGGTCTTCTAAACTAGGCAACGGATTTGATGCAGTTTTCAAAAAAAAATATCTGAAAGCTTTTACATAATTATGAGAAGAAGGTGGAGGACGGTGGAGGTGGCGGGGAATGGTGAATAAGGTTGGAGATGGATACACATCACAAGGGCAATCCCATTTTGATCCGCCTTCCAAAACGGAGGAGGTTATAATATGTTCGTTTGTATTTTTTTTTGTTTTGTATTTTCACTGATTTCTCAGTCAACTGATGAACGAATATTTTTTTTTTTTCCTTTGAAAGGGTATACTCTCGAGGTGGTCCCATTGTCACCAAGTTAGAATCTGATCCCATCGAAATCGAGGGAAATTCCTCTTTTAGTATTAAGGTATTTTTTATAGTTGGTAACTCGTGCATTTGCTCTCGGAAAGCACCATTTAGTGAAGTGGAACTGATTATGAAGATCACAGACCTGAACTACTTAATAGTAAGTATCTCATGGGTTGCGATTCAATGAGATACTTTAATATGGTTGCTAAGCAATTTATGCTCGTCACAATGCGTATGGAGCTGATGGTTCTTACCAGAAGAATTCATCAAAAATTAACGTGTTTCAAATTTAAAATTTCCTCTATCGGGAAAAGCAATATTTTGTAAAAAGTGATGAGCAGTTGACATTAGGCTATTGTAACTTAGATAAATTACAAACTGACCGACTACAAAGTGAAAAAATAAAAAACTTTTTACAAAAAATAAACAATACAAAGTGAAAAATAACTTTAGTTTCGGAAGTCGGTGATAAAAAACTAAAATACAGATCCAAAGACACCGACTGCCAAAATTACAGTTATTTTTCACTTTGTAGTGTTTTTTTTTGGAAGTCGGTTGTTTTTTTTGTATAAAAGTTTTTATATCCAGGCATTCACTGTCCATTCCAAGGACGCCTGAAAGAGATCGCAGAATGCGATATGGCCGTTCACCATGCATGTTTTGTAGAGCATAGTTCTTTTTTTTGTAATGTATTTTTATGGTGTAGGTACATGAATAAATAAATAAATAAGAGCACCAGGTAGGTTCTACAAGAAGTCTAGACGTTTATTTTGAGTCAATGTGAGATTCTGAGACAGTTTCTTGAAATGCATTGCAACAAGAACATCTCCCGCTTGCACTACACCACTACGTAGTACGTGCGCCAAAAGACGAGGTACACGCCGAGGGTGCAGTTACTGGAACCGCACTGGAACGCCAACTTCAAGGCGTTCGTCGTGCGTGTGCCGAACTGTTTTCTGCTCCTTGTCATGGAAGAAGACTATTAGCCGCAGAAGTGGTGTTCCGCCGCTTCCGCGGACAAATTCCACAGGACAGCACAAAGTCAAGCTAGTACAAAATGAAGTACTACTAACTTAGTCGAGACAATAACACAAGTTTTGTTTATATTAAAATATATATGTTTAGGTTAGGGTATTTTTCTATGGGCCAGTGTCGCCTGAAATAAATGATACCTACTATTGTTATTATTAATTAATTACAATTGCATTGCAGCAATTTTGTTAGAAATAAGATATAGAAGTAAAATGTTTGACTGATGAATAACTCAAAAACTTAAGAATGGAAAGAACGTAAAAATCTCACCGTGAAAACTTACGTGAAGTGACCTGTCATTCCCTACGCTAGGGATTGACAGCTTACTTCAAAATCTTCTCACGTTAGTTTTCACGGTGAGATTTTCACAGAATAGATCGGTTATGTTGACATATCCGCTAAGTAAGTTAATCAGTTCTTTTGTTGGCACACACGCTCGCCATCCTCCCCAGCCGTATAACCAGTAAAAACTTAGCGGTAATCGCATTATTACTCCAATGTTTTAGATTTTAGCTCCACCATCTTCTGACGTAAGCTTATTGGCTGGAACTGTAAACGTGGCCTGAAGTCGTGTCCGAGGCTTTTAGCCTGATGCCTTTGTTTGTTGTTATTATTATTGTTATTCTTGTTTTGTTTTTAAAAGCTCTGTTAGGAGCTTAATGTTGTGTATGCATTAGGTGATTTAGGGTTTGGTTCTATTGTTGTTTAAATGTCACTGTATTATTATAAACATCGTTAGTTTATAATGTTTCTAGCGAGATTTTAAACTATCAAAAAATTTTGAACTGCAACAAACCATTTATAATTTAGCGCATTATTTTTCGATAGTTTATTATCTATCCATGGAAAACCGACAAATTGTGAACTGGTATCAAACTTGCATCCGACGAACGCATCTTGCGCTAATATTAAATAGCCAAGTATCTGCGACAAACTCTGATAAAGCACTCGTTGGCCCTACCGCGGCATGAAATTTAGCACAATGGGTAGACCTGGATTAGTAAATAGGCTACTTCTCGATATTCCCACGGGATCGAGACTTATGCGGGTGACACCGCGGAGCCCAACTAGTTAGGTATAAAAATATGAGGTTTGCATTACGTAGTTGAAGTAAGAGAAATATCGATACCTAATTCATTGAATGTTTTAGGAGTTCATTTGTTGGAAAACTTTCTTATGACACTTGCTAAATCATGGAAAAAGAAAACTTTATAGATGAACTAGCTTTTGCCCGCGGCTTCGCCCGTGTGGATGTCGGACACTATCCCACGGGAACGTACAGTGTAACTACCGGCATTTAAAAATAAACGAAGAGCTCGCATTGCGCCCGCCGCGCGCCGCCATCAACCATAATTACTGTGATATCTTTTAAAGTATTCATTTACATGCTATGATGTAATTGTTTTTATAATTTTAAATAAAAATACTTTTAAAGTTTTTAATTAAGAAAATTTACCACACCCATCTCCGGAACTACTGAGCCTAAAATTTTGATAAAATACAGTAAGTAGTTCTTTACATATGGATTACAGGAAAACCTATAAGAAATCTATGGTCGTAAAATAACGTGGTAAATCTCTCAATATTGTGCGTACAAACTTACATTCGCAGTTGGAATGTGTGAGGGACCATGTTTTTCAACTACATTGTTAAGTTTGTTCTTGGCATAAATTCATCCCAACTATGAAACCCTTCATTGTGCGTGGTCCGACACGCACTTGGCCAATTTTTATTTCGAATTGTCCTTTTCAGGCTCTTATAAAAGTTGAATAAAGGTTACATATTTCTCTTTCAGGAAAACAGATACCTGCACGATCTGTGGAGTTTTTTGCCGGCTCTTCTCCATAGGAAACGACCAATTGGAACCGTGCATCTAGCTTCTGACGTTTCATAAGTGCCCATGTAAGTTTATGTGAAATAAAATATTTTGATTTTTCGATTTTTGACCAACCCGGCCATGGCACACTCGCTAAACATGCACTTCGAAGTCCTGGCTAACTTCAAGAGCATGCGAATATGGGTTAAAAAATGTTCTTTTTTTTTAATAATATTTTGGTGGCAATATTTTATCTAGACTTTGAGTATGGACAGTCCTGGACGATTTTTTTAACTACAGAAATAGACGGTGTTTCAAACACGTCAACCAGAGTCCGGCCACTGAGTATATTTTCGTCTGTACTGTCCGTCTCCTGCGTTAGATAACGCAAAACAAATAATGAAAAAATATGCCATATTAATCTAAATTAAATTCCCAATTTCAATAACATATTTTATTGGATAATAAATATACCAGTCAATATAGCTTCGGAAATAACAGTTATTTTTAATTAAATTCTGAAAGATAAAAATGTTTACTGTGGGTCATTCTTTGAAGAAAGACATTTATGCTCTCGTGGACTTTTTATGATATACAATCCAGTAGAACATACATTTCGCCGCCCCCGCAGAATAAACGCGTAAGTGCTATTGCGGCGGTTTTGATGTTAATCCATATTCGTAATGTATAGGTCAAAATACATCACCTCAATTTTTTCCAGATTTTAATATCCAGTATTTACGAAGTTACGAAAAGTTATTACTTTATTCTTTATTTAAAACCAAAATCAAAAAATCTGCAATATATATATGCGTACCATAATTAAAGCCTTACATTGTGTAATGCATATTACTATACTTATCAGGTGCAACTGAGACATCACTTTAACGGCGTTGTCCATTGCGCGTTTGTTCTGGTGCAGATTATGATGCTATAATTCCGCAACGTGCAATCGCAGAAAACTTCAAGAACTTAATAGTACGGTAATATCCTTTACATTTCGTTTCCATCTTAATTGTTATTGTAAACGTACTTGTCAACCAAATAATCGTATTTTAAACTACTCGTCCTGCACTAAACAATGCAAATAGTAAAAATGGTACGCCGAGACAAGCTGTAAGTGTGAATGTAGAAACTATGGAGTCCCCAAAAATGTTTTTAGACTTAAATACACAAGAAACATCCACGTTGCAACCTGTTTACGATTTAGGTGCATGTAACGTCGCTAATTTTGAAACACCATTATATTCCGACAATTTAATTAGTGTAGATACTCAATTAAACACAACGCAATTGAATTCCAATGGGACACCTAAAACACTTACAAGAAAAAGAAAATGCAATACAAACGATTGGCAGGATGGGAACAATAAGAAATTAAAGAACACAGGAAAAGCTTACGTTTCTATTCGCTCGAAAGTACCCCGGCCTGCTAAAACAATTCGCGAAGTATGCTCAGGTAAGAAAAAATGTTATGAGGCATTTACAGAGGAAGAAAGAGTGGCTGTTTTTAATCAATTCTGGAATAATGGAGACCATGAACGCCAATGGCTTTATATTTTACGATATGTGGAATCCAAGGATATCAAAAGAATGTCTCTAACTAGACGCAACAACCGCACACAAATACTTTCATACAGATTGCCTCTTAATGGAGAGCTTGTTGTGGTTTGCAAAAAGTTTTTTTCTAAATACTTTAAGTATTGGTGACACATTTGTATATACTGCTCTTGAAAAAGGGAAGGCACACTCAGATATCACAGACAATAGAGGTATTCATAACAATCGGCCACGTAAAATGAAGGAAGACACTGAACAGAGTATAATAACGCACATCAGTCTATTTCCCGTAAAGGAGTCGCACTATGTGAGAAAAGAGACTAAGAGGCTATATTTACACGAAAACGTTAAAAGTATAAGGAATTTGTAACGTCTATACAAAAAATTGTTCATAGAATTTAGCAAAGAACATCCGGAAGTAAATGAGGCTACAAGAAGGCAATACGAGACTATATTTAACACCCGATTTAATTATTCAATTTTTAAGCCAAAAAAATATGTATGTGTTCGACCTGTGCACTATTTAATGAAGCTGATGAAGCAAGAAAAATAGTCACTTTTCTTGCTTCATCAGCTTCAGCTAGAAGAAAATTATAAGGCACACACATTAATAAAAGAATATACAGGGTGGAATTTTGTAATGCCACCTGGAGGGAAAGTACTCTTAATACTGCAGATAGAAAATTTTACTCAAAGGAAACATTCCTTTATTTTTGAATAGAAAGCAAACTGATGAAATCCAGGTATTAAAATGGTTATTAATGTAGGCAGTAGTGATTCTGCTGTTATGTGCTGGAGCACCATCTTGCTGTAGAATTATTTGGTTTCGCTCTTCCTCGGGGAAACCATTTAACTCGTTTCTTCGAGATCCAGTATGACAGTGTTTAAATGACCTTCGTACACGTGGACTAACACTACATTATTTCTCATAATTCCGCACCAAACGTTGAAAGAAAATCTTACTTGATTGTTAGTTTCATGACCACGAACAGGATTCACTCGAGACCAATGATGGTTATTGCGGCGATTGTACATGCCATTATTGCTGAAGTTGGTTTCGTCAAACCATACAATGTTACTCAAAAAATTAGGGTTTCGGCCAATTTCTCCAAGCATGTTTTCACAAAATTGTAATCGTCTGTCACGATCCCCAATATGCAATTTTTGCACCAACCGACCTTCACGATACCATTTATACTTATACTTTTTCAGCACTTTAAGTACGCGAGTGTGGGTTGTTCCTAATTCATCGGCAGCATCTCTACTTGAAGCCTTTGGAAATGATTCAAAGTATGTTAAAACATCTAGTTCAAAATCGAAATAGTTTTGCTGAATAGTTTACCGTCTCTTCTTGAACCACCCGTATTCTTTAAATTGTCTACCATTCTTTTCAATACGAACAGAGTTGGTGCCTGTCGGTCTTGATATCTCTCTCCATACCACCGCAGAGCTAGATTCACGTTTTTGTTATTTAAAAAATAAGCTTCCATTAAATCAAACTGTTCTTGATAAGCCATTTTCACCGTGAGACAAAATGTGAAATGAGTTGTAAAAACAATCAAATGTGAATAACAACTATGACAATCTAATTTTCAAATTTTAATCTAACATTCCATATTTAAATTACCTCATACACGCAGCTACGAGTATGTCGCAAAGGAGTCTGCATTACAAAAGATGGATGTTAGTTAAAGAGCTTTAACTTGACTCATTGAATTTGTAACTTCAGATTCCCTGGTTTTCCTTTCATTTAATTTATCATGTTTGTTAGAGAGATTTCATCCTTATAATTGACCTTAACGATCGATGCAATAAAAGTACAGGGTATAATTTTTTCAGATTTTAGCCGGTTCGATTCCCGGGTGTGGGAGAAGAGAATTTTCGAAAATCTTTGAATGCAGTTTGCTTTCTATTCAAAAATAAAGGAATGTTTCCTTTGAGTAAAATGTTCTATCTGCAGTATTAAGAGTACTTTCCCTCCAGGTGGCATTACAAAATTCCACCCTGTATACGTAATATTAAGAAATCAGAGAAAGAACAATCAAATCCCACGACTATAACAGTAGCATCATTCGATCTTGAAAAAGTGCTGAACATTCCTCAATCTAACGTTGGTGTCTTCCATTATAAACGAAAATACCCAGTGTATGACTTCACAGTCCATAATAGTCTAACAAAAAAATATTACTGTTACGAATGGCATTTGCAAATAGCTAAACGAGGTGCCAATGAAATCGCTAGTTGCCTTCTAAATTTTATTCAGCAGGAACATAACAGAGGCATCAATTTATTTTCTTTTTATTCCGATAGCTGCCCCGGCCAAAATAAAAATAGATTTATTTTTGCCCTCTATCTGTACCTTTCAAAAACAAAAAATATAAATATTACTCATCGATTTTTGGAGTGGGGCATAGCCAGTCCGAAGTAGACTCGATGCATTCATGTATAGAGCGAGCCAAAAATGACATAATTATATACACACCTGATCAAATGTACGGCATCATAATGAACACTAATGTCTTAGCGTTCATTAGGAGGGACAAAAGTATGATTTGAAAGAGATGCAACAGGCGGACTTCTTTGATATCAAACTGTTAGTGGACGGCAAGAATTGGGATCGTGACAATACTAACGAGAAAGTTAAATGGTCCCAAATAAAAGAGGTTAGATTAGTATCAAGCACAACACCAGACCAGCTCAAGTTCAAATACGATTTTACTGAAAACTATCGCACGGTCAACACCGAGATAGCTACTAGACGCTCAAGAGGCAGCGCAAGATTACCCCGAGGAAGAATAGCTGCAACTAATACAGGCAGCAGTTCAGCTTTGAGTTCAAACACCGAAGCTACTGGTATCTTGCACAATTTAAAACCAGCTTATAGCCAGCTCTTTCCAGTGCCAAAGGCCCTCTATAATGATTTAATGAGTTTGTGTCGTACTGAGGCTATTCCTCGACACTATCAAGTATTTTATAAATCTTTAAATTGTGATATTAATACTGAAGAGGCTGATTCTGATGAAGAAGAGAGTTCAAATCTAGTCATTAGCGCAAATCATTCAATTGCGAGAGTTAAAGACTTTAATCATAGTAGAGTATTTTAATCATCTGTAATAAGTTAATTAAAAAAGTGCCTGCTACAGAAATTATAATCGTTTTAGAATTAAAACAAAAAGCTCCTTTCATATTATCGTAACATATTGATCTCATATAATAAAATTGATGTACCAATAAAGAACCAAAGTATCATGTTTATTATGTTTTTATGTAGGTTTTATATTAAGTACCTTAATTGGTAAAGTTATTCGCTTTGTCATAAATAAGCTGTACATGCAGAATAACTAGTTGAACTGAATATTAAGGTATACAGATAAAGAAAGCCAAAAATTAGTAAGAAAAAATGATTGTTAAAGTTTATTTTTTATAATTATAGAGTTTTCTGAAGGCTGATTAATTAAGTGTTAGAAATGTTTATGTTTGACTTTCCAAAATTATTAAAGTAAAGATTTCTTTTTTTACGGATTTTTATTACTTTATTCATTTATAAGTTATATTCCTGCCGATATACATAACATAACATAATGTTATAGTGACGACCTTGTTGATATATTATCCGGAACAAAAACATAATCTATTACATTATCAGAAGCTTTCCGACTGCACCAGAATAAGCGCGTAATAGTCCATTAATGGTATCACTGTACTGCGAAAAACGCAAAGAAAATAAAAGTTATATTGCATTGCAAAACGAATAAAAAACAATAGGGACAAGAAAAAAAACTCAAAGTTACATTACCGATAAAAAAAAATTACAATGTTTCTGTAAAATGTTTTTTTATCAATAACTCAAAAACGGTACCTGTTTAACACTTAATATTAATTAGACTATCTACAAAAAAAAATCTTTTATACGACATAAAAAACAAACTTATATTCGGTGTAGTCATAAAGTTATGGATCAATTTAGGTTATTTATTTTTCCTGTAAAATTGACTTTTTACACTTGCGCGTTTATTCTGCGGGGCGGCGATTTTATGTATCGCTTGCGGTTGCCGCGGCCCATGCCATTAATGCCAGTCGGCATGATGTTTTCCAAAAATAATCGTCATATTTCAGCTAATTTACACAAAATATTCATGAATATAATAAATATAGTAATAAATATTCACTTAAACTTTTCTCATAAATTACTCCGTCCATTAGTGAACACCGTTTGAAAATCCGTTCAGTAGTTTTTGAGTTTATTGCGTTCAGACAGACAGACAGAAGTGGCGGGGGACTTTGTTTTATAATATGTAAGTATGGTAAATAGTCTCATGTTAGGTATACGGGCTGGTGTCCGCAACTCCACATCAAAGCGCGTATTTTTGTACGCGAAATCTAATGTCTCTTTAATTTAAACACTACACTTCATACCTACGAAATCTGCCTCGCCGACATCCTTCAATAAATAGTTTACTCAAAATCAAAATCAAAAATCATTTATTCAAACTAGGCTGAGAATCAGCACTTTTCGAACGTCAAAAATTACATAAGACAGTCCCCCAAAAACGTCCCTCACCACTTCCTAGTGCTTTAGCTGGGAAGAAGAAGTGACGCAACAAACTCCCCAGCAGCACAGCTGTCTGTTCAGATATAAAACTTGAATCTATACAATAAAATGTAAAAGAATTTGCATTACGCAACACAACATTAAATTAAATTATTTGCCTTATGTTAGCTGGCACACGCCACTATACCAAAAAAAACATAACTACATCCTATCCATCATACCCATCATTCATACAACTATACTTGTCTACCAGAGAGTCATGAGACGTACACATGAACATAACATCACGCCTGCTTTCCCAAAGGGTAAGGTAGAGGTTGAGTAGTTTGAGTACACCTACATTTCGCTAGTTATGTTAGTCCCATGTAATAGGGGGGAACCTATTGCCATCACCCGAGCACAAACTCCAGGCTGCTACTGACGCTTGGGCGTAGCACCGTGTCCGTGTCCTCACGGAGGCGACCGGCGGCGGCGATCTCTCGCGCCCAGGCCTGGTCCAGGCCATGGTTCGGAGCGAGAGTGCATGGGAGGCTGGCACCGCCTTCTGCGAAACAGTAATGCTCGCGAAGGAGGAGGCGGAACGTGTAAGGAAGAGGCAAGGACCGCGCCCTCGCGCCCCGGGCGTCGGGAGTTGTAGGCCGATTTCTGGTCACCGTAGGCGCGGGCCTGTGGACGATGAGCGATGGGTAGCCTGCTGTCCGATAAGGACCAGGGGGTCTACTCCCTAAGTCCGTTAACGAAGCAACGGGCCCGTCTGACAGTAGTCCGATACGTCGCAGTGAACCCTACTCCCTAATGATTTCGGATTCATCAGTTTCCGACGGAATCATAGACAATCTTCGTGAACGAATGACGCGTGGTTATAGAGTTGCGCAATTTTACCGGTCGACTACCGGTTTACTTATTTTGTGGTTTTCAGGGATAAATAATCAAAAATTAATATTTTTCTCGTTAGAAACGACCGCATTTTTAACAATATACTTTTTATTATGTCTAAATATAGAATTGAATTATTTTTGCCATTTTTGTTCCGAAACCGGCATTATCCTGTTGATACCTTTGCCTATTTTGTTTTTTTTAATGTCGTATCAACTGACATAACGAGCCGTCAAAACAAGTGTCAAGTTAAACTTTTCGGACGGGCAAAAACGCATCGGGAGTAGGGACAACTGTCAAATCGTGTTGTCATTCATTCTTCGTTCGGGCCCGGAACTACTAACGGACCTACTCCTTATCACCTTCGGACGGATGATTCGTCCGAAGGTGATAAGGAGTAGGAAACGCCCGTAACGAAGGCCGACACAACGGACTTCGTGCTTAGGGAGTAGACCCCCAGTCCAGGGTAGACGGCGCGTTGTGTTCCACGCGCGGCCAAAGAGATGTTAGCACCAACTGACGGGTCCGTTAGGGCCAATGCCTGCCAGGGTTGCGAGTTTGTCCGAAAGGGATATCGTGGCCATGGCACACAGGCAACGGAAGGAACGCGGGTGGGTTTTAGTCAGTAAAAGTCTGACACGCGCGAGAAGTTATTTGATAATTGCCTACCCAAAAAAATAAAGGCTGCTACTGAAAAATTCCTGGAAGAAAAATACAATTACATTTTGCTCGACCTGGGAATCGAACCCAGGACTTGCTATATGCTCAGCAGTAGAGCTTGCGATCAACGAGACAGGCATTATGGTTTATCATCTATGATAACTACAACTATTAGAAGTTAGTGCAAAGCACAAACAGCGTGCATCCACAGAACTTGTCGGTACTACTAACACAAATAGAATATTCAATATAGCGGCACAATTTGGTACCGTTAACAGAACAGATGTAGAAATATAATTATTATTTCATTACTAGCATGAAAATAATTATTTTTGGAAATATAGGGATTCCACGAATGTCGACGTCTTGAATAAGTGGAGAAGATCACTTGTAGCAGATTTTGCTTTGTAATGTTACTCAGCGTTTAAAACTTTCTCACCAGCTCTAAAGTGAGTACCCTGACTGACAGTTTCAGACTTATGAAATTAGTTTAAAGTTCTGGTTAATTACTCCAAGCAACTCTCTTGTTACCACGATTTATTCTGGTAGTCATCATTACCGGTGTCACCAAACATCAAGAAATTATAATTAGTCAATCAATATGTACCTAATATTAATCTTCGCAACCTTTCATATTGACTTAGTAGGTACCTACTATACTAGCTGGATATCGGATTTGTCCCCGGTTGCTCGCAATAGGCTCGCCCCCTATTAAATAGAACTTTAACATAACTGGCGAAATGTGGGTGTACCTACTATAGGCACACCACCTAACCCTTCAGGGAGGACACACGTGATGTAATTTTATAATCTTACTAAAATTGTTTTACAAACTAAGCACAGTGTTTTTCTGCTGACCCTACAACAGTACACAACGCAATATGAACGACGAGCTCTGAAATTATTCGAGAAAGTTTGGGCGCTGTTTAAATACCACTCAAACGGTTGGATCAAAGGTTCATACAAACTGTACGTGTATGTACAATACAATGTACGGGTTCCATAGTTTTGAACCCGATCTCAATGGTTTTGTGTCGCAAATGCTTTAGCTTTGTGATTTGCACTGGGATTTGTGATGTGTTGTATTTTGCACTACTTTCCTAAAGGTTCGTGCAGACGGCGCAAAATCGCGGGCGCGACAGGCAGCGCTACACTTTCAAATTAAGTTTTCATAGAAATTGTGGTACTAGTGTCGCATCGCGCCTGTCTGCGGGAGCCTAACATGTAAATGTAATTTTTTTTTAATTGTCAAAATAGTATGGTCAAAATAATAGTTCCATGTAGGAACTATTATTTTTGTATTAGCAGGCAGATGTTTGTTTCCTATTAAAAATAATCAGTGGCGAAGGGCCTGTATAATTTGATCCATTCCAGCTTCTCGTAATAAATTACTATAAATAATTGCTATTTAAGTAGGTAGTTCATTTCTATGAAAAATTTCGTTACAAATGATTGAAATGGCTTCTCACATGAATGCATTTAGTTTTTGACATAGGATTATAATTGTCATAGATAGTAAATGTTATTTTATACAATAAGATTATAATCACAAGATTATAAGATTATAATATCATGTTCGAATAAATATTAAATACCGTTACGCAAATGTCCTGGAGAATGATAATATCCCCGCGTTCTAACCAAAAGCGATCGTTTTGTTGACTTGATTGGTCGTGCGACTATGTCCATACTTTTCTCTAACTAGAGCGCGACGATCGCGTTCTCGCGCGTCGATAACTTTTAGTGGGACGCTACCTTAAGCGATTCTTGTTTCAGATTTTCTCTCCTAACAGACAGTTAAGCAAAGTAAACGCACGTTATGCGGGTGTGCTGTCTGAACTTACCCTAACATATTTTACAAATATTTTTGATGAAGTTCAAAACAAGGGTAGTTAGAGTACCTACTCCGCTTGAAGTTTTTACGCATATAAGTAATAAAACACATTTGCACATACATTTAGCTTAGAGGTACTTTAAGTACTTTTTGAATAAGTAAGTACCTATTTGTGAAGGTGAATAAAATATTATGTTGACGAGTTGTTTTTGTATATTTTAAGGCTTATTCCATTTTGTTGTGTTCATAACCCGTCCATTTACAATTTTGATAATCGGGTTTGAGTCACCTTGCCTCACTCGAAAAAAATCGAGATTTTTTTATTAATTAATTAATTTATTTGGGAAAATAAACAGTTACACATTACAATAATACATAAAATTTGAGTAAATGTATAACCCACGACATTTACTTTTCTTGTAACAAAGCTTTGAATCAGCACTTAGATTTTTAGGGTACAAACGTAGTTTTTGTGCATGAAGGGTTTGCTCATGCACAAAAACTGAAACCTGAATAAAATCTGATGTTAATCATAATTATACATAATATGATTGCGGAAAATAATACACGACCCAACAGCAGTAATTTAAATTAACGAAAACACCACTATTCAAAACATATTAATCTACGTCTCTATGTGTCAAGACTAACCGTGAACACAAAGACTTGCGCTTTCAGAGATAAGCATAAAATAACTTTCCTTTTTACACCACAGTGGGCTAAAAACCTTTGATATAATGATAGCATAATACCGTCGCACAGTGGTCCTTGCTCCGCCACCCCAGTGTTTCAAAATCATAAATCATTCAGACAAAACTCAACGAACTTAATTTTCCTCTCATTTGCCTCCGAAACAGTCAAGGCATTAAAAAAAGTTCCGTAATCGCAACAATTTTTAAAAGTCATGACCAGTTTAAGGAAATATTAAGTTACTAAGTATCTTCACGGTTTTATTCCGTTTTTATCTTGAAAAGAGATGCTGATATTACTTTTTTTGTTGTTGAATTTTATTTATTAAACACTCTATTGTACCACATTTAACAAAACGGACAAACATATTATATACAATATTAGTTTTAGTACATGCGAAACCCGAAATACGTGTCTAGTATTTTTATGTAAAGAATCTATCTACAAAATTTCAAAACTGTATCATAAAAAATCACAAAGTTATAAGGTTGTAATGTTAGCGGGTTGTCCGTACAAAAACATGCTAACGGCGCACGGTGGATCGAAAATCGGTTGTAGAAGACATAGGATCTCGATTTCTTAAATGTTATTTTTTTTGCTGGAAATGACTTCTGCTGATCATTACTGTTCTATAAAATGTCATATGAAGTAATTGTGTGCACAAATGGAAGAGTTATAATTTTTATTAGAAAAAAATGTATGAAGCTAGTATGAAAAATCGAATTATCTCCTAAACGGCATGTTTAACCGTACTATCCTTGGAAGTGGTCATAGTGCTAATTATTTATGATTTTTTTGTTGCCGATTTGACGAAAAATTTAATGCCGTTTTTTTTAAAAAAAAAATCGTCAAATTATTTTTATTTATTTTTACATGTAAAACGATCCCCTTTAGTGTCCAAGTTAAAAAGTTCGATATGTTATTAACCCAAATATTAAGAACACACAAAACAAGAAAAATTAAATAAAAAAAGATTATCAAACTCTTATTTAAGTAACATATAAAGTTATATTATATACAAAATAATTTAATTTAAGGAATTAATACTAAGCATTTGTAAAATAAAGTAAAATAAATAAAAAAAAGACAAAATATCATTAAATATTACAAAAAAAAAAACCCAAACACACTCAAATACAAATTTACAAATATGTACATATATAATTTTTTTACAAATTTTCCTTATCACTCTCGTTGTCAGACTCCAATTCTGAGTCAGCATCCAGATTGGATATATCCAAAAACTCGAACTCAGTTTCCTGAAATTGAATTAAGTCGAGAGTTTCAGCAAAAAAGCTCTGCTTTTTCTTGGCATCTAACTTAGGCCTTTGTGCACTTAGCAAAGGATCCGAAGAAACAACAAGCATATTTAAAATGTCTTGATTGGAATCCTGCCTGCTTCTTTTCCGCGAATGATGTTCTCGAAACCTCCTAAAATCTTTGTTTCGAGACTCTGAGGCTTCTTCCGAGAGAGTCCCAATCGGCACAATATTATTTTTCTCGATTATGTCAGCCCCATGGATTAATAATTTATGAACGGTTGACGACATGTAGTACCAGTCGTATAATAATACGTACTTTTCTGCTGTTTTGCGGGCATAATCTCTAAATTTTATTATATCGACCTGCTCTCCAGATGTAATTGCTTGTAAAATTACAGCAAATCTTTTGATGAGGTCTTCATCCAAACCGGTTATAGCTGCAGTTTTATTAGGAAACTCAAAGAATTTTCTTGCAGTATTCCCGTCATTGGTGGTTCCCGAGCCTTGTTTTACTATATCAATCAACAGATTGAGCTCATCTTTGAATTTATTTTGAATCATTTTCTTCCTTGTCTGTAGCATTTCTTTGTGCTCATCACTTCTCGCTGCCCACCGTTTTAAGTCGAGCCTGTATGCAATGTGTAACAGACATTCCATACAATTTATACGGGCGTGTAGGGATGACAAGCCAAATTTATACAGGTCAGAACACACAATTTTTGATGTTACAGCATCTAAGCGGTTCATTTCTATAGGCAGGCTTTAAGCACAGGTAGCACGATGCATTTGATCTAGCTTCAGAAAGGTAAGTGCAAACTTTAGCGTCGATCATCGTCATCATTAGTTCATGAGTCACCCTATTATTATTATTGCACTCTGTGGGGATAAGGGCCTCAATTTCTTCATCCATTTGTTTTTTCAGCTCAAGGACAACTGCTTCACTCTCCTTTACAAAAGTAAACTGAACTGGACGACAATACAAAACTGAGCATGGTTTTGGGTTCGTACATAAGATGTTGTCTCCATCTGTCAGTTTAAGTGGCACCAAGAAGGTCATGAAAATGCTCGAGTCATCTTCCTCACCCTCCATTTTCTACTTGTATCGGCTTTGGTTAGAAGCACCATCAAATCCCCACTTGGATATCAGCTTCAACTGCTTGTTATACTCTTCCTTAGAAAGGCTTTGAAGGATTCTTGTAACTGTGATATCAAGTAAAGCTTGAAGTGTAATCCTAGCCGATGAATCAGTAACTGTCACTGATTGCTTCGGAGGGTAGCAATCAAGCTTAGTTTGTTGCACTTTATAGTAAGATGGATAAATATCCTTAGCACCTTCCCGAATGGCAGCCTCTCACAACGTAATATATTGCCACTTTGAGAGTTTTAGCGAAAGAAGCAAACCAGCGGAAACAATCATATTTACGTCAGAAAAGGCGCTTGGATTGCTTCTTTCGCTAAAACTCTCAACTCTCTCAGTTTTGTATTGTCGTCCAGTTCAGTTTACTTTTGTAAAGGAGAGTGAAGCAGTTGTCCTTGAGCTGAAAAAACAAATGGATGAAGAAATTGAGGCCCTTATCCCCACAGAGTGCAATAATAATAATAGGGTGACTCATGAACTAATGATGACGATGATCGACGCTAAAGTTTGCACTTACCTTTCTGAAGCTAGATCAAATGCATCGTGCTACCTGTGCTTAAAGCCTGCCTATAGAAATGAACCGCTTAGATGCTGTAACATCAAAAATTGTGTATTCTGACCTGTATAAATTTGGCTTGTCATCCCTACACGCCCGTATAAATTGTATGGAATGTCTGTTACACATTGCATACAGGCTCGACTTAAAACGGTGGGCAGCGAGAAGTGATGAGCACAAAGAAATGCTACAGACAAGGAAGAAAATGATTCAAAATAAATTCAAAGATGAGCTCAATCTGTTGATTGATATAGTAAAACAAGGCTCGGGAACCACCAATGACGGGAATACTGCAAGAAAATTCTTTGAGTTTCCTAATAAAACTGCAGCTATAACCGGTTTGGATGAAGACCTCATCAAAAGATTTGCTGTAATTTTACAAGCAATTACATCTGGAGAGCAGGTCGATATAATAAAATTTAGAGATTATGCCCGCAAAACAGCAGAAAAGTACGTATTATTATACGACTGGTACTACATGTCGTCAACCGTTCATAAATTATTAATCCATGGGGCTGACATAATCGAGAAAAATAATATTGTGCCGATTGGGACTCTCTCGGAAGAAGCCTCAGAGTCTCGAAACAAAGATTTTAGGAGGTTTCGAGAACATCATTCGCGGAAAAGAAGCAGGCAGGATTCCAATCAAGACATTTTAAATATGCTTGTTGTTTCTTCGCATCCTTTGCTAAGTTCACAAAGGCCTAAGTTAGATGCCAAGAAAAAGCAGAGCTTTTTTGCTGAAACTCTCGACTTAATTCAATTTCAGGAAACTGAGTTCGAGTTTTTGGATATATCCAATCTGGATGCTGACTCAGAATTGGAGTCTGACAACGAGAGTGATAAGGAAAATTTGTAAAAAAATTATATATGTACATATTTGTAAATTTGTATTTGAGTGTGTTTGGGTTTTTTTTTTGTAATATTTAATGATATTTTGTCTTTTTTTTATTTATTTTACTTTATTTTACAAATGCTTAGTATTAATTCCTTAAATTAAATTATTTTGTATATAATATAACTTTATATGTTACTTAAATAAGAGTTTGATAATCTTTTTTTATTTAATTTTTCTTGTTTTGTGTGTTCTTAATATTTGGGTTAATCACATATCGAACTTTTTGACTTGGACACTAAAAGGGATCGTTTTACATGTAAAAATAAATAAAAATATTTTGACGAATTAAAAAAAAAAAACGGCATTCAATTTTTCGTCAAATCGGCAACCAAAAAATCATAAATAATTAGCACTATGACCACCTCCAAGGATAGTACGGTTAAACATGCCGTTTAGGAGATAATTTGATTTTACTAGCTTAATACATTTTTTTCTTATAAAAATTATAACTCTTCCATTTGTGCACACAATTACTTCATATGACATTTTATAGAACAGTAATGATCGGCAGAAGTCATTTCCAGCAAAAAAAAAAATAACATTTAAGAAATCGAGATCCTATGTCTTCTACAGCCGATTTTCGATCCACCGTGCGGCGCCCCCGCGCCTTCAGGGTCGTCTTGCGCATTGTATTGTAAGTAATTAAACGGTGTTAACATTTTCCATCACACTTAAATATTTTTGGGACAAAACATAACATGGTGTAGAAATTATTGAAATCGATTCAGTTCCTTATTCTGAACAAACTATACAGGTTTCGCATAAACTAAAAATAATGTTGTATAACTACATAGTATAAAATGGGCGAGCTTATCGCAGAAGGCGGTCTCTGCCGTCTCTTTGGTCACTTTTCTGCATTCCTAAATTAAATGGTATAAATATATGTTATGTCAAAGGCACGTTGAATGCAAAAAGCTTTTTTTTAAATAAAAGAATAATCTCATAACTATGCAGCGTTTTCAATGATCAGTCTTCTGATAAGAAACTGCATGCCATAAGTGTGTGATTATTGGAGAACGATGGAGACTGACCTACTGTGATACAGTTTTTACTAGTACGGAGGTCAGTGTGAATTACTCTATAACAACCATTTAACTACGCACGACATGAGATCTTATTTTTTGTTTTGTATTTTTTATTCTTTTCTATAGGTATTAGTTTATATTGTTATTCTTAAGATTGTTATTGCGTTGCTGGAATTAAATGTTTTTTTTTTTCTACGGGCTTAAAAAAGGAGTTTATATTTTCGTGATTTTTTAAAAATCTTTGTTCTGTTTCGCCGATTAATCCGTCAATTGTGGACCAATTTTGAAAATTCTTTAGTTCATTTTTGTTTGAAAGGGTGTGCTCTCGAGGTGGTCATTGTCACCAAGTCAGAATCTGATGAGAGAATCCCATGGAAATCGAGGGAAGTCCTCAAATTTTATAGGCAAACCTATTGCGATTTGTTTATTTTTTATAGTAACTCGTGCATTTGCTCTCGGAAATGGTGTTTACCATTCGGTCAAAAAAAAAAAAAATCTTTGCTAGAATATGGTACATAGGGTGTTACAGTAAATTTAATTAAAGTAAGTTATGCTTGTCACAATGCATATGATGAAGTGGAGCTTGCTGATGCTGACTTCAACATCAGCTCTAGTTCTCCTAGTCTTACCAGGATAACTTCTCAACAATTAACGTCCCTGCATCGGGCAAAGCAATATTTTGTAAAAGGTGATGAGCAGTTGACATTAGGCTGTAGCTGCATCATTTCACACAGCCGCGTGCCGCGCGCTGTGTGAACTACGACTAATACGTGCTGTGCAGTGATTGGTTATTTTGATGGTAATGTTTTTAAGTTGCCCGCCATTGATTTTTAATTGTAAGATTCTGTACTAGTACCTAAGATTTTCTACAATATTGTTCACGCAGCACACGACGGGCGCGCCACCATCGCGGTGGCGGCAGCAGAGCACTAGGCCTCCGCGGTCGGTCACTCTGCCGGCCGGTGCGCGCGGCACGCGGCTGTGTGGAATGATGCAGCTACAAGGCTATTGTAACTTAGATAAATTACAAACTGACCCATTAATAAGTCAAAATTAAAAAAACTTTCTCCAAAAAAACACTAAAAAGTGAAAAATAACTTAATAATCGGAAGTCGGTGGCAAAGAACTAAAATACAGATCCAAAGACACTGACTTCAGAAATTTAAGTTATTTTTTTTGGAGGTCCGTTGTTTTTTTAGTAAAAAGTATTTTTTACCATTTTCTTTAAATATTCCCGTCGCCAAGAAGCATTATTGTATTCTGATTTAAATAGTTCAAAAGCTGGTGAAGTTACAGCCACATGAGATATGTTACTTTTCTTTTAAGGATGGAAATGCAGTGTAGTACCTAGTTACTACATTACAAACATGCGCCGTCTGTCAGCCATCTACTCGTACTTAATAAAAATATTACATTCATTTACTCACTGACATTCAACGCACTGCTTGGTCCAGAAACATGAACTTCTGTACAAAAGTTCCATATCTAACGAAAGGATGCACTAAGGAACGATTTTGAAAATGCATCCCCCTAAAACGGTTAAATGTGGGATAGAAGTTTGTATAGAATTCATAATTTTTGAGAAACGTGGAAGTTTTTACTTTAGACTTCTGTTTGTAAGTATAAGATAGTGCTATCGTCGTTTTTTGGAAACTCATCTCCTATGGCCCGGAGTCTGGATTTTGTGCCCGGTTGATGGCAATAGGCTCGCCCCCTATTACATTGGACTTAAACTTAATATAATAACTGGCGAAACGTGGGTGTACTATAGGTACACTTCTGTCTAACCCATCGGGGATTACAGGCGTGATGTTATTTATGTATGTATGTATCCCCTATGGCTCCAAAGAAGCTGCCGATGGGAAATCCCATCGCATACGGCATATTACTAAAGAAGAAACTTAAACGTATTTTAAAACCTTAGGTGTGTAAACAACAAGACACACACTTACACATACTCACATACACTCACTCACACACACCATCCATCACTCGCAATTGTACCAAGTTGACAACCTTTACTATGTGATATAATGGGGTACCAGAAGTTACCGGTTCCACAGTAGCGACTGGTACGTACCTTCTGCCTCCACTCGCACGAGCGGCACCAGGTCGCCCGGCGCCGGCACCAGGCCCACGCGGCACTGGCGCTCGGGCCTGGCGCGGTCCCACAGCAGCAACTGGTACGTACCTTCTGCCTCCACTCGCACGAGCGGCACCAGGTCACCCGGCGCCGGCGCCAGGCCCGCACGGCGCTGGCGCACAAGCCTGGCGTGGTTCCACAGCAGCGACTGGTACCAGTTAGTTCTAAAATACAGGCCTAGTTTAGACTCCAGATCTCCCCCACAAATGACAAAATGTTGTCAAAATACCTGTCAACTTAATATGTATAGCTAGTCTAAGAATGTAATTTGTGGAGATAAATAAACATTATTTGATTTAAATATCTTTATAGCACATTTAAACGTTCAGTATCACACAACTTGTGAGTGTGACATCTCTTTTACTTCCTACGAAGCAAGTCACCGTGCTGTTGCTTTATAAAAATATTAATCCTAGAGTAAAAACTCTGTTGGAGTGAATTTACAGACGTCTGTAGCAGAGGGCGGTTGACATAGGTCTGAGTAGTTTGTGTTTTAATATTTTCAAAGATAAGTATGTGTTTGTGTGATGTTGTATCTTGCAAATTGTGTGTGTGATATACGCTTTTTTTGTTCAGAATTTTGTGAAATTTTCAGCACTGGTGCTTTCGTTTGTTTGATTAGTTTTTTTTTTATTTAAGCATGTACTTGTTAGTCATAACTACATTTTGTATAAACCATATTTTAAAGGTTTTATGATTTAATTTAGGTAAAAGGTGTGATAAAAAAAATACTATTAAAAATCAACCAACGCAAAATTTTATATGAATTTTGACTCAGTTAGAGTTACACAGTCAACCAGCCAAATTGCCAATGCAAAACGACTTATGTTATTCACTCTAGTTTCCATATCACACTAACGACCACCTGTAAAAAGATCTTTCACAACAAAGCATCATAAAAAAACCCTTTCGCACATTTAAAATGTAAAACACATCCAAGCGCTAGACAAATTCTAGATCGACTTAAAATATTCAGTCATTCTGGGTTGCTAAGACATTTATCCTTGAATGAAAATGGGGCAAAAGTTTGGCTAAAGGTACACTTCTTAAACTCCTCGGTAAAGAATTCAATTGCGCTGACTGACACATAAGTAGTGCGATATCTCCCCAAAATAAAGCCAAGCATGCATGCGGCCTGAATATCTGCTTAAATATGCTTTATTTTGTGTCCGTAAGTGTGTCCGTGGCATCACAGCGGGCCCTATCAGAATACCAGCGCTGCGTTATTAGTTTTTTTAAATATCGCAACTTCATGCTGAGATAGGCGCCTTTTCACCTCGCACAGGACTTTTTGTTTTCACTATTTTGTTAGATTTACTGTTCTTTTTTATTGTTTTCATGATTTTGTTAGTTTTAATGTTCTTATTTTATTGTTGTATTTTCTGCGCGTGTCCCAAATAAAATAATTTTATTTATTTCTTTGCTCCTGGTGTGGTGTGGATGCTCTCCGCATTAAGCTAGCAAATTTATATGAGCAGTGGTGGCCCAGTGATAACGCCCACAACCTACGTTTCGTAGATCATGGGTTCGAACCCAGGCAGGCACTTTGAGTGGCTGGAGAGGCGCCACGGCGTCCTCACCTTCCGCCTGACGCAGGTCCTCACCGGACATGGATGTTTCGGGAGGTTCCTGTTTAGGTTTAAGCGGGAGGAAACGCCCGGGTGTCACCACTGTGTGGATCGCCCGGAGGACACGGTGGAGCATACGGTGGAGGTCTGCCCAGCTTGGGCGGAGCACCGCCGTGTCCTCACGGAGGCGATCGGCGGCGGCGATCTCTCGCGTCCGGCCCTGGTTCAGGCCATGGTTCGGAGCGAGAGTGCATGGGAGGCCGTCACCTCCTTCTGCGAAGCAGTTATGCTAGCGAAGGAGGAGGCGGAACGCGTGAGGGTGAGACAAGGTTCGCGCCCTCGCGCCCTTAGTCGCCGCAGGAGATGCCCCGGGCGTCGGGAGTCGCAAGCCGATTTCCGGCCACCGTAGGCCCGGGCCTGCGGACGGTGAGCGATGGGTAGCTCGCCGTCCGATAAGGACCAGGCCCGGGTCGACGGCGCGTTGTGTTCCACGCGCGCCTCAAAGAGATGTCAGCACAAACTGTCGGGGTCCGTTAGGACCAATGCCTGCCAGGGTTGCGAGTTTGTCCGAAAGGGATATCGTGGCCCTGGCACACAGGCAACGGAAGGAACACGGGTGGGTTTTAGTCAGTAAAAGTCTGACACGCCCTCCCGCTCCGCCCAGAGCGGGAGAAGTTATTTGATAATTTCCCACTTCCAAAAGGCACTTTACATACTTAGTGTAATTTACTTTATCGACACAGGTCTCAAAACGGTGAAGGAAGGAAGTGAAGTTTTCCTTCACTTTCTTTTGGTTTTTCACCAAAAATTTGAAGACGTGCGACATCCACTAACTGGCACTGGGCCCGCTTGGTGGATTATTGCTCAATTTTACGGAGAGGAGGCCTGTGTCCTGAGCTGTGGGAACGTTACAGGCTGATTTTAGATGGTAGCTGAATCGATCGATCTACTCTTACTCTGCTAATTAAATAAACTGCCATGTGTTGAAATTAGTCGATACTTCATTTAGAGCGAGTCACAAGCGTGTCACTGTTTACTTGTATCTGTGATGAGAGTGCTCATCGTGGCGTGTGTACAAGACGTCACGGCGAGCACTCTTACTCTGCTAATTACTTATGGTACTTAATGCTTTGATTTGTCCTTTTTGACTTTCTTCAATGTTAAAAGGTTTTGTTTTGGAGATTGAGTAAGTATTTCGTAACTCTGTGCCGTTGTCCATGTGATTGGCAGAATTGTACATACTCCTATAGGTATTTATTCTAATGTAGATTGGCAAGGGTCAATAACCAATAGGCAGACTATACTACGGTGTATCTATGGACAGACATTTGATATGGGCCCCACACAGAGGTTTAAAATAGTAATACGTTGTTGTCATATCTTTCGAGACAGCACAGTTCAAAAGTATGGGAAATGTTAAAAAGAGTTATGTCGTCTAGTACGCGAATAGTGATAAAGTAGTCATCCATTGCGAAATAAAAATAGGTCTTCGTTTATAAGTGTTTCCACTAGTTTTCTCTGGCACTCTATCAAGAAAACGTACACAAAGAAGATAACAAAATATTTAATCTTAATGAAATAGTGTCTGGTCAGCAAGGACCGAATATAATCCAAGTCTTAATGTCTGGCAGGCGACGCGACAGGCGCGTACTAGTCTAAATAAAAATATGGCGGCCGCAGCAGATGTCACGACCATGCTAAGCTTTAATTTATCACTTCGCTTAGAGTAGGGGGACTACGGGGTTTAAGATTTTGTGGGTTTTTTAATTACGTTATGGAAAATATTTTCTTCAGACAAGAGTTATAATTGATCGTGTTGGCTGTTTCAGACAATTATTAGTGGACAGTAGGTGAATCTACCTCTTGTTTTGATTGTTAGCAAATAATTATTCATTTTAGTATATAAACGAATCCTCAAAACTCCGACATAAAATAAATAATAGGCAATTTCATAGATCTATAGATACCGTCTGCTCTGAAGTTTTATTTCAATACCTTTAAGCTCACTATGACAATATAAAACTCGCTCTAAAAATAAAAGCAACAAAAAGTCTGCTTCAAAAATAATATCTCCGTAAAATAACCAACATGGATGCCACCTTGCACTACATTGTGTGTCAGAACATAATATCATGACAAAATTTAGTGCAACCCAGGGCCCGTTGATTTAATCTACAAAAAATATTCTTTTCACTCCACTGGGTTTTTGTAAAAATAAAATTAGGATGGCCTCACACTGATCGTATCGTTATAGAGATTTTGATATCGCTATAGGAATTTCTAGTAAAAGGCTTTTGAAGCTTGTCGTGGAAAATGATATGGTAAAAAAATGATAATGAAAATGATAATGGTAGGAATTTAATTAACGGGAAAACTGTTTTTTTTCTTATACCCTGAACACACGGGGGAACGAAAGGCGTGAGGTTTTTGTGAAGTTAGTTATGAAATAGTTCATACGATGGATTTCTTTTTACATACGCTTCTTTAATTTCAACAGTCAGAAGAAGATAAAGTTTTTCGGTCAGTCTTAGCACGCTAAAAGATTATGTATCTTAATTTTCAGACCTTAATCCATTTTATATGAAAGCAAGTTATATTAAGTATAAAGCAAGTTATATTAAGTGTGGAAGGGAGACATCGATACGCATCCTGTTACCATGGATTCAGTACATCATTCTTGACCCCCTGCGTTAAAAACTTTCGTCGGTTATTTGAAAAAAAATCGCTTTGCTATACATTTTGACCGAATAGATATTGCACTTCTGTAGGAAGCAGCTGTTTTTTTATAAATTACCGACGAGAAATTTCAACGCACAGGGGTCAAGTATTAAAATTATTGAAATCGATTCAGTCCCTTATTCTGAACAAACTATATTCAGGTTTCGCATAATATACTTTCGCATAAACTAAACAAAACGCAAATAATGTTGTATATTACTTATCCACCCTTGCTTCGCACGGTTCTTGACACTTGTAAAAACATCGAGATTTATTTATTTTATGAAAGTTAATATTATTGTAATATGGATATATACCTTCTGGAAGAAATTCTTTAATGATGATGACAACCGCATCCAAATTCATCATTTCAAAGATAAGAAGAACAACGCGGTCACACAGACAGACATACATTAAAGCGATTTTAATTTATTTATAATATATTGTGTTAAAACTGTGTGGAAATATAATATATACACAGTATATTATGTTTGCACTTTCAAGCAAACGTGAGGAATAAAATATGGGGCAAAGGTTTTACGAAAATTTTTAAAATTAAAATTGAAATAGGTTTCTAGTCTGTCATTCGCAAATAATGCAAATGCAAATGTTGGTTCTCAAAAGCAAACATGTATCGGTAAGTAACGTTCCTCTTGTGACTATAAGTGGAACACCATTGCAGCGTGTTGCTCAGGTTAAGCATCTAGGACATGGTCACGGAGGACTTATGTATCTGTTGATGCAGATTTGGTTAGGGATCGAAGGGTGTTGGCGGTTCGGTGTAATATGTAAGCCCGCAGGTTTGCGCGCTGTACTGGGGATGTGAAGGTGTATATTTTTAAGGCCTACTGCTAAACCTTCTACACGTGCAGCTTGTGGGTGAAGTATACGCATGGGGCCTACAACGTCCTATGCGTTCAGTATAATGATTCATTTAGGATGTTGATGGGGCTTCCGCGCTTCTGCAGCGCTTCGCAGACGTTCGCGGAACCTCGTGTCGACGAGTTTCATGCCATAATAAGAAAGAGGGCAGCGTTATGGGTAGGTTGCGCGGAGGGTCCAACAGCATCCTAAAAACATTATAATTATGACAAGGTGGATAGCCCCTTTATGAGGCACTGGGGGGGGGGACATGTGTCAACTTGACATGTGTTGAACCACGTTACTATAGTTATTGTTAGGTTAGTTTGTAATGTCGTATGTATGTAGGCACCTTTATATTACTAGTTCGTATATTACTAGTTCGTATATTACTAGTTCGTATATTACTAGTTCGTATATTACTAGTTCGTATATTACTAGTTCGTATATTACTAGTTCGTATATTACTAGTTCGTATATTACTAGTTCGTATATTACTAGTTCGTATATTACTAGTTCATATATTACTAGTTCGTATATTACTAGTTCGTATATTACTAGTTCGTATATTACTGGTTCGTATATTACTAGTTCGTATATTACTAGTTCGTATATTACTAGTTCGTATATTACTAGTTCGTATATTACTAGTTCGTATATTACTAGTTCGTATATTACTAGTTCGTATATTACTAGTTCGTATATTACTAGTTCGTATATTACTAGTTCATATATTACTAGTTCGTATATTACTAGTTCGTATATTACTAGTTCGTATATTACTGGTTCGTATATTACTAGTTCGTGTATTACTAGTTCATATATTACTAGTTCGTATATTACTAGTTCGTATATTACTAGTTCGTATATTACTAGTTCGTATATTACTAGTTCGTATATTACTAGTTCGTATATTACTAGTTCGTATATTACTAGTTCGTATATTACTAGTTCGTATATTACTAGTTCGTATATTACTAGTTCGTATATTACTAGTTCATATATTACTAGTTCGTATATTACTAGTTCGTATATTACTAGTTCGTATATTACTGGTTCGTATATTACTAGTTCGTGTATTACTAGTTCATATATTACTAGTTCGTATATTACTAGTTCGTATATTACTAGTTCGTATATTACTAGTTCGTATATTACTAGTTCGTATATTACTAGTTCGTATATTACTAGTTCGTATATTACTAGTTCGTATATTACTAGTTCGTATATTACTAGTTCGTATATTACTAGTTCGTATATTACTAGTTCGTATATTACTAGTTCATATATTACTAGTTCGTATATTACTAGTTCGTATATTACTAGTTCGTATATTACTGGTTCGTATATTACTAGTTCGTGTATTACTAGTTCATATATTACTAGTTCGTATATTACTAGTTCGTATATTACTAGTTCGTATATTACTAGTTCGTATATTACTAGTTCGTATATTACTAGTTCGTATATTACTAGTTCGTATATTACTAGTTCGTATATTACTAGTTCGTATATTACTAGTTCGTATATTACTAGTTCGTATATTACTAGTTCGTATATTACTAGTTCGTATATTACTAGTTCGTATATTACTAGTTCGTATATTACTAGTTCGTATATTACTAGTTCGTATATTACTGGTTCGTATATTACTAGTTCGTATATTACTAGTTCGTATATTACTAGTTCGTATATTACTAGTTCGTATATTACTAGTTCGTATATTACTAGTTCGTATATTACTAGTTCGTATATTACTAGTTCGTATATTACTAGTTCGTATATTACTAGTTCATATATTACTAGTTCGTATATTACTAGTTCGTATATTACTAGTTCGTATATTACTAGTTCGTATATTACTAGTTCGTATATTACTAGTTCGTATATTACTAGTTCGTATATTACTAGTTCGTATATTACTAGTTCGTATATTACTAGTTCGTATATTACTAGTTCGTATATTACTAGTTCGTATATTACTAGTTCGTATATTACTGGTTCGTATATTACTAGTTCGTATATTACTAGTTCGTATATTACTAGTTCGTATATTACTAGTTCGTGTATTACTAGTTCATATATTACTAGTTCGTATATTACTAGTTCGTATATTACTAGTTCGTATATTACTAGTTCGTATATTACTAGTTCGTATATTACTAGTTCATATATTACTAGTTCGTATATTACTAGTTCGTATATTACTAGTTCGTATATTACTAGTTCGTATATTACTAGTTCGTATATTACTAGTTCATATATTACTAGTTCGTATATTACTAGTTCGTATATTACTAGTTCGTATATTACTAGTTCGTATATTACTAGTTCGTATATTACTAGTTCGTATATTACTAGTTCGTATATTATGTGTCTTACAGTATAAAACATGTAACATCATTTTAATAAGGACAGTATTTACTCATTCGCCGTGGTATGATTTCGCTCCAATCCCCAACATCACAGTACCTAAGTTTTACTAACATAGTTTTGAAGTCGTCGTTATTAATACTTTATGGAACATGTGTAGGTATTTTATGTGTGATCCGCAATAAATGAGAATATTATATTATTAGGGGACAATCATTCCCCATCTATTGAAGAACTACTTAAGTTAGCAAAAACACGTGATACTATATTTCCTTTACTGTAGCAAGGAAATAAATAATATTTTCAACACATTTGCTCAAAAAAATCATTTACGAAGCCTGTATACATTGTTCGAAAGTTCAAAATTAGGCATCATACAACGGAATGTGCGGTAAAATAGGTACTCTCACCTAAGTACATGTTTTACCGCATACTCCGTTGTATAATGCCGTGCGTATCCTTTACGGTTTTTTTTTTATTTCCATAAAAAATATATTTATAGAATTCCACCAAGGAGTTTCACATGAACCTCCTTCGAAGCGCTTTTGCTCAGTACGTTTATCTCATTTCATTATTGAAGAGAAAATCAGACGAAAGATGTAGTACTAATTTTTACCACGCGCACGTGGCGCCATTTGCAAATTCGCGCTATTTTCATATTAGAAACGTCAAAGGTTGTTGCGATTTCCCGACTTAAATTTAAAGAAAAAAAAAAAAATAAGTTCAAGCGAGGAACCCGATATTAATATAGAATCTTCTTAGAAAAATAGAACCTCCATGGTGTCTTGCCGCCAAAATCGCGAGAGCGCTGACTAAAGATATACTCAATTATTCTCTAAAAATGTTTTGATGGCTTGTTTCATTACGTAATGTACTGTTTTCTCGCAAATGTGTTGAAAAACGCTGTATGACACACGTGCGGAAATTGGTATTTACAAACTCGTGACTATGGTAAGTTAGAACCAACATACCGCACTAGTATCATAAATAACTATTAACTATATTAAAGAAAAAATCCAAGCATTTCATTGAACTTTAATCTAGTAAGTTAGTTTCGCGCTCGAGTATCTTTGCCAAACAAAAACTGTTTCTGTTATAATATAATTCGTGTTCATACTCGTAGGCGCTCTCTCACCGGGAGCATTCGCCTGTAATGTAACAAACCAAGATCCGGCTAGGGTTTTGCAATTAGACTGCGCAGGCATGTATAACTGCTAGGTAGTGTAAAGAGATAATTGAAACCAGCAGGATAGGTTAATACATAATATAATTAAATAGGTAGAAGTAAAACGGCAAGGTCGCAGGTAAAGGTTTACAGGCGAATGCTCTCGGTGAGTGAACAAGGTTATGTATGACATTTGACAAAGTAAAATATGTTTTGTACTATGAAGTAGATCATGGAAACAAAAGAGTGCATATTTAGGTAGCAGCAAAAACGTGGATGGCTTGGGAAATGGAAACGAAACAACGTATTTTATTTTTATTTTTTAAATAATATTTTATATATTTCCATTCTTTTTTAGGGTTCCGTAGTCAACACGGACATGGCGAAACTAAAGGGTGGACCAATAGTCTCTTAACATTTGAATTGGCTATAAAAAATAAACACGTTGTATTAATCAAGAATTGTTTATTGTGTTTTAACGTATACAAATTAGGGTTTTATTTTTTGAATATAACATTATCCAAGTGTGAGCCTTGTTTATTTTTATTTCAATCCTGTAACCTGGACCGGAAATTTTCGATGACCGCCCGACAAGTGATTGTTGAAATGTTTTGCATTTCATTGCATAAGTTTTGTTTTAATTCTTCAATAGACTCTGGGTTGCTGATGTAAACTTTGCTTTTAAGATATCCCCAAAGGAAAAAGTCCATTGGAGACAAATCTGGGCTGTGCCAGTTAATGTCACATCTTTTGGAAATCAGTTTTTGACCAAAAATTTCACGAACCGCTGGTATTTTGTAACCCTTACAAAATAGCAGCGGTTCGTGAAATTTTCAGTGAATTTAAATCCTTGTGTAGAATGCGATTTAATGATGTTCTAGGCAAATTTAACATGCTTGACCGCTTTCGAGTGGGCTGGCCAGGTTGCTCCCGAACAGACTCTCGTACACGCCTCTATGCTTTCCGGTTCCCTCAATGTCCTGGGTCGGCCGACGCGTGGTCGAGTTAAAGTCGAACCCCTCGTCTCGAACTTGCGCACCCAATTTTGAATAGTTTGGATCGTTGGAGCTTGATTTGCGTTCCGTATATTGTAATAAAAACAAAATTTCCGTCTAGCTCCTGTCGCAGAGTCATTGTTTCGATAGTATTCGCGAACGCAAAGCACACGTTGTGCTCCGCTGAATGACGCCATGGCATTAAATCCCTAATGGCTGCTCTCGCGTTTGATACACTCCCCACCCCGATATACCCGCCCGCATGGAAACAGCTTCCTATTCAAATGTTAAGAGACTATTGTTCCACCCTGTATAAGGGTTCCTCCTTATAGTTTCGCCATATCCGTCTGTCTGTCCGTCCGTTAGTCTGTCCCCAGCTTACCTTGCTAGAGTACCTACCTCCTAAAATTTTTGTTAAAGCGGGGATGATATTTTTATTCTCGTCTATCCCATAGTATGGGGTATCGTTGGATAGGCCGTTCAAAAATATTGTGGGTCTGTGAAAGCCACTTTTCAATTCAAGGATTGGTTTGCGTAATATTAAGATTTAAAATGCAATTTTTGTTAGGGCCAAAGGCTGCCTGCTAAATGGTTGGTTTTGGATATGTTTTCACTGATGATGTATTTCTGTTGCCGCTATAACAAAAAATACTAAAAAACAGAATAAAATGAATATTTAAGGGGGCTCCCATACAACAAACGTAATTTTTTTGCTCGATATTGATAACGGCAACAGGTAGACGCTTGAAATATTCACAGAATATATAGTTATATATTCACTTCAAAAATAAATAATTAAATAAAAATAAAAAAAATATTTAAGGGGGGCTCCCATAAAACAAACTTGATTTTTTTGCCATTTTTATAGATAATGGTACGGAACCCTTCGTGCGCGAGTGCGACTCGCACTTGGCCGGTTTTTTATTTTGTTAAGTATTTGGTACTTGTTGACGGGCTTAAACTGTCCTCCCATACCTATTTACACTGTAATTTGAAAACTTGTATAAGCCAATTATTTTTAAAAGAGTAACCGTGGAGTTTCTTGCCGGCTCTACACCATAGGAAACGACCAACTGGAACCGTGCGCCTAGCTTCTGACGTTTCATAGGAAACGACCAACTGGAACCGTGCGCCTAGCTTCTGACGTTTCATAGGAAACGAACAACTGGAACCGTGCGCCTAGCTTCTGACGTTTCATAAGTGCGCATGTAGGTTTATGTGAAATAAAATATTTTTATTTTGAAATGATATTCCATACATATTCTATAGCCTACTGTAAACTTTTTTACAATAAAAATTACAACTTTTAGTTAAAAACCTGTGTTTTCTATCCAAATGACATCTTGCTTGACTTTTGGGACAGCCTTTTTAAGCGCAGACAATTTAAAAGCAGGTAAATGTTGTCCATTCATCGTAAATTGAAAGATATAGTTTAATTAACAAAACATGTATGCCTACATATCTTTCAAAACGAATTATTATACCAAACTGCTGAATAACAGAATTTTGATTTGTGTTGAATGAAACAATAAATATTATGAGGCTGACGTCGCTTTACGTCGACGTCAACGTTGACATTGTGACGTTAATCCCAACAAAGTAACTTTATGTGGTGATTGCATGAAAGATATGGTTTACCTATTAAATTTTTAATTTAAGGAAACTGAGTCTCTTGAAAATATTGTTTACTATGATAAATTGGGGCAAGATTGTAGTAAAGAACGCATGTAATCCCCGAAGGGTTAGGCAGAGGTATACCTATAGTAGGTACACCCACGTTTCGCCAGTTATGTTGAAGTCCCACGTAATAGGGGGCGAGCCTATTGCCATCAACCGAGCACAAATCCAGACTCCGGGTTGCTACTGAGAAATTCCTGGTGGAAAAACCTAATAACACTTTGCCCGATCGAACCCAGGACCTCAGCTCAGCAGTAGCGCTGGCAACCACTAGACCAACGAGGCAGTCAAGAAAGAAGTATAGAAGGTAGTAAAGAAGTGGATGTAAATTTGTAATATTCTGGTACTGTGTTGAAAAAAAATTGAATTAGCATTTCGCTACGAATGAAGAAAAAGCTCAGATAATAGCTGATGAAGATGGATGGACGAATGGCGTTGACATCGAAATTAGGATAATGTTGATTATCATTTGGGTCACTCTAATTATCGTGGGCTTTTCTTGGTCGTCGCCTTCAAAGGAACCCCTCGTGTACTCCTTGTTCGTTAGTCAGGTGCCGTTTGCAGGACGCTGTGAGGTAATTTTCATTGAGCTTGTGCGTGCTCTCTCTTAGGACCCGTTCAGGGCCTTGAGCGATGCGACTTGCGAAACGATTTGCGTCAAGAGACACGCGCTCGCGTTACCCGGGGGTCTACTTCGAAGTATCGACTGAATGTTCCGTCGTTTATTGACTTCCAAAGTTTCGTTTTTTGACTTTGAGTCCTTACCCGATTTCAAATCACAGTTTTGACTTTGACTTATCTCTTTGCGGAACATTCGACCGATACTTCGCATTTATATTCGGAGTAGACCCCCAGTTTCCGTCCGTCGCAATATTACAAGTTAGAGGATTATATCCAGGACAGGAATGCTTGGAAACATGCTGGTCCAGCTCCATAGGACAATCTAGAGTCTAGACAAAATCAAACTGGTTGCTATTTTAATTGTAAAATTTGTTATTTTCATGATATTGATTTTACATTCTGTGATTATCTATACTCACACACTGACTTTTTTTTTTTTTTAGAAAAACATACTTTAACGATGTTTGTAAATATGTGAGTAGGTACCATGTATCTATCTCATAATTAAGTTATTTTTCGTTGCTTAGTTTTTTATTTTTTTTTACCTATTATGGTATAGTAATTTTATTTTAGGTGCATCGTCTTCACATAATTATAATCATATAATTAATGTACTCAAACAAAATATTGTAAAACATTTTTAAAAGAGTAACGGTGGAGTTTCTTCCCATTCTTCTCCATACGAAACTACCTTTTGGAAGGGGCAACTAGAATCAATTCTATTTTTTTGTAAATTTTGACGTTCAAGAGTACCTCTTATGTGCTTATTTGAAATAAATAATTTGACTTTAACTTCGCGTCGTCGCTACGCAAGTCTCGTAACATGCTCAAACAACTTCTTTCATTTGTATACTCCCCAGTCGCTTTCCCTTGAGCGTGTAGCCTCTGGCCATAGACTTACTGGCTAAATGAGGTCACCTCTCGGCTATCAATACCTATCCATTTATAATAATTCTTAATGTAGATCTATTTAAAAAGGTGTGTGGGTATTATATGCTTACCGTAGGATGACGCCGTGCTTAAGGACCATGCCGATGCGCGCTGCGTGATAAACTGAACAATCCTCTCACAATTATTTTACCTCTGATAATAGAGATAATGCAAAATCAGAAGTAAAATAACTGTAGAATGAATAGGACCTGCCAAATAAATACTTTTTGCTCACGTCTTGTATATATATTATATTTAAAAATAATCTTTTCCGTCACAATTGACAACAAAACGTCATGGTTTAGAGCAAAAATTAAACTCGTCCAAAAATATTATTTTTTACAAAAACAATCATGTTTTAACAATTATTCACGAGTTTTTTGAATATATTATCTTTCTTGAAAATGGGTGATCGTTATTATCAAAAATGGTCTCCAATTATTCGAGATCTGGTGAGTTAGTTTTTTTTTGTTTGACTTCTTTGCCTACCAGAATAGACAGATCATCTAATTTCTTAATATTAGGTATTTTAATAGATAAAATGACTTTTAAGTCATAAGAAACTATGTTCTATAAATCACAGTTCAAATAGTGAATTTTTAGTCTTACTGTTATGTTAAAAACATATTAGAAGAGAGCAATCTAGTATTGTAGATATTCTACCACCTATCCAGTAGCATATTTATATCCAAAACAGAAAGTTGGCCTTCTGCAATAATAAATTGATTGCAGAGTACTTCGTTAAGTTTAAATTATGTGGTATGTGACAAAGATCGGCGTGTGAGGAAATTACAGGGATACGTTAATGAGGCGTTTTTCTTTTACAAGGAGGGAGAAGGTGGGTTCCGTAGTAAATTGCGTTTTCGTGCGAAGCGGGTACGGTGACGCTTTGTTAGATTTAAGCAATTAATTGCATAAATTAAGGTTGTTTTGTTTGTTTTATTAGCGTGATTTTCTGTAATAATATTTCAAGCAAGGAGGTATTGACATAAGTGGGTGATACTTTCTGGGCTAAAAGGATGATGGTTTTTCAAAGAAAAAATCTTTAAATTTTACAGGATCGGTTTGGTTTTTGTTAATTTTGCATACATTTTTTTAGACAGGAAGGTTTTTTCTTAGATCAAAATATTGTTCTATTTACTCAGCCTATTGCTGAGTATAAGAGTCTCCTACGCTACAGCGTAACACTTTGCCTTTCGTTTAAATATTTAGATAACCCAAAATATTTCTACTCACAAATTAACTTACTTAATATTGCTGATGCTGTATTTTCTTCATATAGTTGTGCAACTTTTATAGCTACGTTTATCATATATATTATCATACGGAAAGAGTATTTTTTATGAAGGTAAGCAACATGAAGTAAATGCACGGTTGATGGCTGTTTCTGCAGCCATTTCTTATGTTATCTTTATGAATAATGAGTGTGTATGCTTACTTAAGCGTTGTACTTAATTATTTAGAAGGACATGACAGTTTTATATGGCTTCACCAGGGCTATGTGGTGAATATTCTCAAATGCCATGGGACAAAATACGGATGCATCCTTTTTTGTTGGCATATTTCGTGCATAAATTTTTGTACATATTGTAAGGGTTGTATTAATTACCTACTTTAAGATCTGTATTACTATAATCTATGCACCTTTGTAACCATTTATATGCACTATCTTATGAAATATATCTCAGTATTATTCGGGCACTCGCTGGTTTCATTTACCATCAACACCGCACCTTACATGGCGACCCTGCCAGAGGAATTTATACGCACTGCGCGAACTTGAGACGTTGAGTGCGACTTCATATACCTTTCGATGAGTAACGAAAAATAATAGTGAAAATGGGACAAGTGCTGATTTTTTGGACCTACGGACTAGACGTCAGCAGGACTGTACGAATCTTCCACGAAAATGGGCAAGCAGCAGTCTAAAGAGGAGACCCTGATCGTTCAAAACGCGGCGGCAGGCGATAACCAAGCAACGGCAGAGGAACTTCGCTTTCATATGTCCACATCTAATATTATTCTGTCATGTATCCTGCTTGTACTACTACTCGGCGTGTTGGGCTTCGTGTATCGGCTGTATAAAAGGTGCCATAAAAAATGGATCACCAATGAGATAAATAGGACGACTATGAGGAGATCTTTTTTCCGTCGACGCATGCGGATGGGGGCCACCGAGCCATCTTCAAAAAACTACGAGGAAGAAATAGTGTAAAAAAGTGAATATAAAAAAAAAAAAAAAAAAACAAAAGTGCGTCATAAAAAGTGCTTGTGTCTACATTCCAACAAAATCATCTCTTACCAAATATGGGCGGTGCGCTGATTGAACTTTGGACCTTAGTATTAATTGCGTGCAGTGATCAGTCATAATACTTATACTAATGTTTAATAATGTATTGTAAGAACATTAATACTCCTCTACGTTATGGTGGTAATAAGGTATGGATGCTATTTTAAAATTGTATGATGATTTAAAGAAGGTAAGACTATACTTAATAAAGTTAGGACCGAAAAGAAGGTCAGGAAAAATATTAGAAAATAAATTAAATGAGGTTGATGTAATTTATGATCAGTATGAAACTTGGTTGATTGATTTTAAAGAAAAAATTAAGAAAAAATTTTATAGTGCCCAAGATATTGAATTAATAGAAAATTATTGCCGTCAATTTATAGATTTACGTGAGGATATTTTGTTGTTGTGTGAAAGCGATATAATAGAGACATCGACAAAAATGAATTCATTTGATTTGAAAACCGCCTTAACTCTTTTACCTATTATGACAAATGAGGAAACTAGTATAAAACAGCTAATTGATAACATCGAATACTATAACTCTCTACTGAAGGATAGCGCTTGTAAACAAAATTTAATTAATTTTGTGTTAAAAAGTAGACTTACACAAGAAGCTAAGATAAAATTGAACGCAAAGTATGATACTGTAAAAGACTTAATTGATGACATGAAAAACGTATTATTGTCTAAGAAAGCTGCAACGGCAATACAAAATAAATTAATGAAAATAAAACAAAATGAGTTGTCGATTGCTGATTACGGGAAAGAAATCACGGAGTTATTTGTGGATCTGACGATTACGCAAGCTAACGACAATGAACAGAACTTTACTATATTAAAACCAATTAATGAAAAGATAGCAATCAAACAATTTGCCGATGGTTTGCGGAATCGCAGATTAAGTACGATTATTTCTGCAAGAAATTACAGCTCATTGAAGGACGCAGTTCAAGCGGCACAAGACGAGGAGGTCTCGACTACAACTCCACATGGTGAAATTATGGGTATGTATAAAAGACCCCTCAATAATTTTTATTATAACAGAAGCCGTTCAAATAATTATAGAGGCCAACGTGGTGGAGGTAGAAACTTCTACGCAAACAGAGGCCAAGCGCAAGGGCAGCAGCAACGATACCGCCCTACTTCTCGGGGGCAGCCGGCTCGAGGAGGAACTAGCAGTCACAGATGGCAAAGAGGTAACTTTACGTATTCTAATAGAAGAAATCAAGGGATACCTAAAGAGCGTGACGTCAATGTTCTTAATAATTCGGAACAAAACACAGAATCGGGATTAACATTCAATCAGTTTTTTCGTGACTAATAGTGATAAATATATTTTAGCTAGTGATAGTAATTGTTATATTTCTTTATGTTCGTCATTACATAATCGTCATATTAAGAAACATTATTTTCTAGTAGATTCTGGAGCATCGGTGTCAGCATGTACATATAAACATGCTCTCGAATGCGGCATTCCAATCCATAACGAGCATGTAGCCGTAAACGGTTTAGGTGGCAGAGTTCAAGCAATAGGATACTTATATTTACAATTTAATTTGAATGGTGAAACAATTAGTCAGAAGTTCTATGTATTTCATAACTTACCGATTAAGGGAAGTGGAATTTTAGGTCGTGACTTTTTAAATAAACATAAGGCTCAGTTAGATTTTAATAACAATGTAATAACTTTATCATCAGAAAAAACAACTATTTGTTTGCCATTACTAAGTAAATATAATGATACTTTAGATGTACCTGGTAGAAGTGAGTCTATACACTACATACAAACGAACTTCATTGAGGATTGTGTAGTATCTTCAAAAGAACTATCACATGGTGTGTTTTTAGCAAGTTCAATAGGTACTCCTAAACATGGACTAATACCTATAAAGATATTAAACGTAAATGACCAAGATATATCGTTAACGGAAATAGAACCTAACATTAGAAAACTTAGTGAATTTAACGTCTGTGTCTATGAAAAAACGCAAAATGACGCAGACCGGGTTAAAAACTTATTTTCACAATTAAAATTGCAACATTTAAATAACGAAGAACAAAAAACTATGGAAAATATTTGTGCAAAATATTCGGATATATTTTACCTCCCCAAAGACAAATTAACAACTACAAATATATACAGTCATACTATAACCGTAAAACCTAACACCACACCAGTATTTTCAAAACAATACCGTTTGCCACATTCTCAAAAAAATGAAATAAAGCATCAGATTAATAAAATGCTAGAGGAAGGTATTATAGAGCCAAGTAAAAGCGACTGGTCCAGTTCAATATTATTGGTACCGAAAAAATCGGATTCCACTGGAGATAAAAAATGGAGGCTAGTAGTTGATTACCGAAAACTAAATAATTGCATAGAGGACGATAAATACCCATTGCCGGATATTACAGAAATTTTAGAATCATTGTCAGGTAGCATTTATTTCACACATCTTGATTTGCACCAAGGCTATTATAATGTCAAATTAGAGGAAAACAGCAGAAAGTACACAGCTTTTCATTCCGGACAGTACCAGATGACACGTATGCCTATGGGATTGAAAACCAGTCCCAGTTCGTTTTCAAGAATGATAACAATAGCAATGGCCGGTTTAAAAAATGAAAAATGCTTGATATATTTAGATGATTTAATAGTGTTTGGACGTAACTTAGAACAACATAATAAAAATTTACAAGATATTTTTCAAAGATTACGAACCGTTAATTTAAAGTTAAATCCCACCAAGTGTGATTTCCTTAGGAAACAAATTTTGTACTTGGGACACGTTATTACAAGTGAAGGTATAATGCCTGACCCTGCAAAAATAACAGCAGTTCAAAATTATCCGTGTCCAGCAAGCACAGAAGAAGTAAAAAGATTCGTAGCATTCACAAATTATTACAGAAAATTCATACCAAAATTTGCGGAAATTGCTCATCCTTTAAATACATTAACTAGAAAAGGCGTGCCATTCGAATGGAGTGAGGCATGTCAACAAGCATTTGAAACATTAAAACAACGTTTAATACAACCACCGGTGTTACAGTATCCTGATTTTTCAGAACGAAATCGTTTTATTGTTCATACTGATGCATCAAATAACGCTATTGGAGCCATTTTGTCAAATAATAATGGACGACCGGTAGCTTTCGCTAGCAGAAGTTTAAACAAAGCGGAAAAGAATTACCCTGTCATAGAAAAGGAACTTCTAGCGATTGTATGGGCTGTGAAATATTTCCGTCCATACTTGTATGGTCGACCTTTTATAATATTTACAGACCATAAACCATTAGTATACTTGTTCAATATGAAAGACCCATCAAGCAGACTAATGAAATTTAGAATGACTTTAGAGGAGTATAATTTCGAAGTACAATACATAAAAGGTACCGACAATGCAGCTGCAGATGCACTGTCTAGAATTAGTATAAAAGCATTGAAGGAAATGCATGAAAGTTTAATGAACGTCATGACAAGAGCACAAGCTAAAAAATTAAATAAACCAGAATCAACGGTGGATATGGATGTTTCAGACTTGAGGCCTGATCAACCAAAAGTCGTAAGCACTCATATCAGACCAAGAGAATCTGTCGAATTAAAATTTATAGATATTAAAGAATTAAGAAACTTAAAACAAATGGGGATTATTTCCAAAGAAAATAAAATATTCTGTTATGTTGAAAATAAATCAACAATTTACGTGAAATTCCTAAGTTCTCAATCGCAAATGACGCGAGACGAATTTGTGAGAGAGTTAGATGAATTTTGCAAACTATTAAAATTAGAGGAAATATACATATTAAAAAATACAGACAACGAGAATTTTATAAAAAAGTTATTAACGTCAATAAAAAATAATAAAAGTAGGTCCGGACCGCGTATATGTATTTTAAGTGACGTAAAAAGGATAGAGAATAAGGATGATAAGAAAGTAATTTTAAATGACTTCCATCTCTTACCTAGTAGTGGCCATGCTGGTATGAGACGGATGTCAAATAACATAAAGAAATACTATTATTGGCCAGGTATTGATAATGATGTTCGGGAATTTGTAAGGCGATGTGACAAATGTCAGCGGCAAAAGTATTCAATACCTAAGAAAGAACCCATGGTGATTACTAGTACAGCTAATACTGCGTTTGAAAAAGTATATTTAGATTTGGTTGGTCCATTGGAAACAGACAATGATAATTTTTCATACGTGCTAACATTACAATGCGAACTCACTAAATATGTAGAAGGTTATCCCTTAATTTCTAAAAAATCAGAAGAAGTGGCGAGAAGTTTGGTCAACAACTTCATTCTCAGATACGGTGTGCCGAAAGTAATAGCGACAGACCGAGGAAAGGAGTTTCTCTCAGAAATATTTCAACAGGTATGTAAACTATTAAACATAAAACAACTTAATTCTACAGCATACCATCATCAATCCATAGGAGCATTGGAAGTTACTCATAAACATTTAAATGCGTTTTTGCGTATTCAAACAGAGAATCATCCAGAGATGTGGAGTAAGTGGATTCCTTTTTGGTGTTTTGCATATAACACGGGCGTACATACAGAAACAGGATTCACTCCATACGAGTTAGTTTTTGGTAAGAAATGTTCTCTTCCTAGCAATCTGACAACAGATCTAGAACCATTATATAACTTTGACAGCTATCCTCATGAATTAAAATACCGATTGCAACTTTCGCAAAAAGAGGCACGAAGTAACCTATTAAAAAGTAAGTTGAATAGAAAGATAGTATACGATAAAAATGTGAATCCTATAAACTATAAACCGAATGACTTAATTTTAGTTAAAAATGATACTACATGTAAGAAATTAGACAACTTATATTCAGGTCCCTTCAAAGTTGTAAAAGATATACCACCAAACGTAGAAATAGTTAACCAAATTGGAAAAAAGGACATTGTTCATAAAAATCGAACAAAACCATACTATGTATCATAATTTTATAAACCTAAAGAAAAAAAAAAAAAAAAAAGACATCTTCATGTATTTTTTTTTTTTTTCTATAAGTGCGGTGATGTAAGGGTTGTATTAATTACCTACTTTAAGATCTGTATTACTATAATCTATGCACCTTTGTAACCATTTATATGCACTATCTTATGAAATATATCTCAGTATTATTCGGGCACTCGCTGGTTTCATTTACCATCAACACCGCACCTTACAATATGTTTAAATAGGTCTAAAAGTCTTGAAGTCTTGTATAAGACCTTGAATGTTAATTTAGGTCTAGAAAGCAGGTTATAATTTAGTTTACAAACATCATTTGTGTACCGATTGAAATTGTGTTTTTGTATATTAAATTTGAGACCCGAGTTGTACAAAAGCACAGACAGTCTGACATCTTGAAACAAACATTATAATTATGTAGATAATCACCTACTGAAAAAAATACCTAACATAGAAATAAACAGCTGTTATTAGCTAATTAATAAAGTTTACGATTGTTTCTCACGTGAAATTTATGTTAATTAAGACGACCTATTCCACATTGGGCACCCGCTTAAATGACACCTGAGGTATTTCACATACGGCACCCATCGATATTTTTCGCAGGTGCCATTAGTGGAATAATTTGTTATTTAAAAATTTATTCCACAAATGTCACCTATGGATCACTACGTACTAGTGTTGGGACGTTTTTTTCTTTTTTAGGACCTCAAAATCAAAACATCGATTAAAATCAGTAGAGAGTTTAATAACATGATAAAAACATAACTTCTTTGTTTTTAGTCATTAATCGGTAATTTTATAAAAAAATACAAGTAAACCAGACTAATTTTGTCCTTAAACTCGATTTATAATTTTTTTTCTGGAAAAACAATATTTACCTACGTTAGTTAAAACTCTTTAATTTTGAGCGTTCTAAAAAATTTAGAGATAAGTGACATTGCAGAGTTTTGCCCAAAGTCTGCAAACTGATCCTTGGTATACCTATTTTGTTTGCAGACTGCCGCCTAGACAGAAATCTACATGCATTGCTAGTAAGCGCCACTGTCGTCATTGGAAAAATGGGCAGCAACATGTACACAGATCACCTCCAGTGGCATGGGCATATGTTTGGCAATGGTGTATGTAAAATTATTTAAATAATTGAAAATTTATTAAATTAACGTTTTTGACCTCTCGAATATTTGTGAGTAAAACTCTGCAAGGTCACTTAAGTCTGCAAAACTACTCTATTATAGTATAATCTGCTCTCTAAGAAAACATATTTTTCTTTACTTGGTTATTAAAACAGGTTTACTTACAGCTGTATTTCTTTTTCTAAACCCCTTTTCCCCCTTTTTCTGGTTTCACACATTTCAGTTCTGTGTTTCACGGTCGTCATGTGTTAATGGTTGTCAAGAAGGAGAAAGCCGCCCCGCCCTGCATTGTATCAGGACCTGGCTGCGGACCCATGAAGAAGCACAGGTAATGTTAAGTCATCGTAATATAATAATAATTTCTGCCCAAGGCTACGTTATGCACGTGTACTTAGCGTTGTGCTTTATATTAAACTAGAAACCCACCCCTGTTTCGCGCAGTTTTAACGACTTGTCACAACGTAGAAATTTCTATAAAATATGCAGGTTTAATACTAACGTAAGATTATACACATAAAGCAAATGGAAATAAATTCTCTATTTATGATGATGAAACCGTAGAGGGGGCTTGTGGCTAAGTAATAACAGCCGCGTGAATCAATCGATCAGGTTAAGCTACGCTTTCCGTGCCTTGGAAAGCACGTTAAGCCGTTGATCCTGGCTGTTATTTGTAAATCTTTGACAGTTCTATAGATGCGGGATCATTCACTGCAACCCACGCCCACGCTCTCTACGAATGTGTGGCTGGCAAACAAAATACGTCTGCGCATCTAACGCGTGTTACCTTTCCGTGAAAGTCCTACGTATCAGTCAACTGAGTCTGTAGCAGTTCACTGCAGAACAAATTCCTCTTGTAAAGGACGCCGCATATTTTGTTTATGAATTTGGATTTCCAACCACATAACTTGTAGCAATCTTCAGCAATTTTTACTGCTCGTGGCATATACAGGTTGGAAACTTTTAGCGGGGCAGTAAGGGGAAGTACCGTTGCAGCTACGCGAAAATGGTCTTAAGAGACTATCCATAATTTTTTATGGAATTTTGAGCCCCATTCACAGATTTTGAAAAAAATGTACAGTCTCACAAATACTTTTTTTATGCCAATCGATCCTCTTTCTTATAAGGATCAAAACCCTTTATTGGACCAATTGAGGTTTGAGTACTAGAAAAGTCATAAATCGCAAAAAACTTTTCCCATACATTTCGTAGGAAATGAGAAGTTCTAACTTACATTTTTTACCATCGATAAACTGGCCGCTACAAAAAAGACTGATCGAAAAACAAATAAAAAACTATAACTTCTACTTTGGATATTATTTCACCTTAAAATAAAAAACTTGAAACTTTACATTTGGACTCACCTAGAAATTTTACTTTTGTGCTCTAAGTTATAAGGTGTTCAGAATGGTAGCCGTTTCGACGTAGGCATAGGTTTATTCTCTTGGGTTTGACGCATTTGGTGCACATCTCAACTTGTACACCATGCTCAAATGGTGAACTTAGCAACTGGTGCACTTCTCATATGGAACACTTCGCAACTGGTGCACTTCTCAATTGGTGCACTTCGCAAAAGGAGCACTTTTTAAGATGGTTGGAGATTTGGAAAAATTGTCTAAAAATGAAAGAACCTTTGGTTTTGCGTAGGTAAAAAAAACAAACATACAATTTTCAAGTACTTGTTTATTGCGGAGTGGTAACCCAATATGCATGCGATATAAAACTAAATGAGGGTAGTTAGAATAAAAAACATAAAACTGTCAAGACTACGGCAGCTAGAAATTTAGTTAAACGATGGTTTTATTCAGTGTGTCGCTTTGTGTTTGTTAAGCATTTAGGTTGATATTATTAGTGTGGTATATTGGAAACTCTTTAGACAGCTGTCTCTATGCTAACTCGCTTAGAGGCCATATATAATAAAATGTCATGTAAACTGTCTGTCACAATTTAATAAATGATTTTAGAAAATAACAAGACTTGTTAATTTGTAAATATTTCTTGTTTGTATATTGAATACGTCTGACAACCAGTCTCAGCAAGGGATATCGTGTTACCCAGTAACTGGGTTGTGGAGGTCAGATAGGCAGTCGCTCCATGATTAATTAATAGTATCTAACGATTACTAAGTAAGAAACAAAGGTTTATTCTATATTATTTATAACCTGTTTTTGAGAAACAGGTTAAGATTTAATTTAAAGCTTTTATTTAATGTTTAATAATAACTATAACTAAAGTACAGTTTGAATTATAATATTATAAAGGTTATTGCTATAATATGATATTATATCATGTCTTTATTATGATAACTTTTCGCTGTAAATCTAATCTTTTCTTACATAATTATATTTTTATTATTTCCGAGTGACTTTTTTTTTATTTTTGAAAAAATAAAAATTTTGTAGTGATTACAGAGTTTAATTAAAATTATTTTGTTGATTGTATTTTTAAGAAAATTGTCTACGCAAAACTAAAGATTCTTTCATTTTTAGACATATTTCCAAATCTCAACCCATCTTAAAAAGTGCTCCTTTTGCGAAGTGCACCAATTGAAAAGTGCACCAGTTGCGAAGTGTCCCATATGAGAAGTGCACCAGTTGCGAAGTGTTCCATATGAGAAGTGCACCAGTTGCTAAGTTCACCATTTGAGCATGGTGTATAAGTTGAGATGTGCACCAAATGCGTCAAACCGATTCTCTTTACTACAGACTGGGTAGCAGCTGATAATATGCTAGGATTAATTCCATAGAGAATCGTGGTAAGAAAATCTTTGAGTTCCTGAACACTGTTGTATTTCTTTTTATAAAGTTCAATTTTTAAATACCGCCACATAAAAAAGTGTAGAGGCGTGAGATCAGGACTGCGAGGTGGTCACGTTATAGGACCATCATTATGTTTGTATCCACTGCCTTGCGAATTGCCGGAATTCGATTTTGAAATACGAAGTTTATTTATTTTTGGCCAGTCTTCGTTGTAGCGGTCCATCTATCGATCATAACAAAACAAAGTTGGAGTATCATTTCTTACGAAATGTATGGGAAAAGTTTTTTGCGTTTTATGACTTTTCTAGTACCTACTCAAACCTCAATTGGTCCCATAGAGGTTTTTGATCGTTATAAGAAAGAGGATCGATTGGCATAAAAAAAAGTATTTGTGAAAATTGCCCATTTTCCTGCTGACTGTACATTTTTATCAAAATCTGTGAATGGGGATCAAAATTCCATGAAAAATCATGGATAGTCTCCTAAAACCATTTTCGCGTAGCTGCAACGGATAAGGTACTTCCCCTTACTGCCCCGCTGAAAGTTTCCACCCTGTATATCATTATCATTTGTCCGTCTCGTTAGTCTAGTTGCAAGTGTATCTGCTGGGCATGGGATTTTTTTATTGGGTTTTGTTCAGTAGCTGCCCAAGTCTGGATATGTCCAGTTGATAGCAATAGGCTCGACCACTAATTGCATGTGACAAAAAATCAACATCATCATCATCATCATTTTTCTCTTGTCCTTTCTATCGATATCACCTTTCTATCGATATCATCTTTCTATCGATATCATTTTTCTGTTGATATCATCTTTCTATCGATATCATATTTCTATTTATATCATCTTTCTATTGATATCACCTTTCTACCGATATCATCTTTCTATCGATATCATCTTTCTATTGATATCACCTTTCTATCGATAGCATCTTTCTATCGATATCATCTTTCTATCGATATCATATTTCTATTTATATCATCTTTCTATTGATATCACCTTTCTACCGATATCATCTTTCTATCGATATCATCTTTCTATTGATATCACCTTTCTATCGATAGAATCTTTCTATCGATATCATTTTTCTATCGATATCATCTTTCTATTGATATCATCTTTCTATCGATATCCTCTTTCTATCTATATCATCTTTCTCATAGTCCATTCATCGTTTCTTTGTTGTTCCCCTACTTGTATAGCCATCCACATTCACCAACTACTTAAAACTTGGGATTTAAACATCGTCTATTATTCAGATTGCGTTTGACAACCGATGTCCAGCAGTAATGATTATTTTGTTTATATTTCAGGTAATGCTGGCCAGCATCCTGGTGGTGGTAGGTCTGTGGTGGCTAGTGCGAGCTGTCCTTACTCTGCTTATAAACCTGGTCTGTCCCTTGTTGGTCGTTATACTAGCAGTGGTTAGTATATTCCTGAATAAATTATGGTTATATTACCAACTACCAAAAGATTGTTGTGTGTTGACTTGTAGTATATGACATAGCCTTGGTATTCCCTGAACTGTTTTACAGCAGCTTACGGATTTCCGAACCACATAAACCAAACAAGTAGCATAATTATCAGCTTATAATGTTTCTACTGCTGTCATGCAGGCCTTCTCTCTATGATAGGGATTGAGTCCTTCCACCACGCCCGGTCCGGGTTGGTAGATGTCACATGAATTTTCGGTTCTAGAACATGCGCTTTCTCAAGATTTTTACTTCACCGTTTTGAGAGCAGTGGTGATGAAATAATTTACACAAAGTAAAGTGCCTGTCTGGTTTCGAAACCTACGACCTTCAACTCGTAAGTCACGGCTGTTTCCACTGGGCCACAGTTGCCAAACAAGTAACATTGTTTAATTTTCACAGGTATGCGTGCCCCAACTGCGAGCGCCTCTATTAGGTCAAAACTACCCACTATTAGCAAACCTACTAAGAAAAATACTGTTGAAATTGGCAGACAACATTAGAAACTCTTAAGATCGAAATTATGTTGAAGTGAAAAGTTTGAAGTCAAAATTATAGCAATTGGTATTTTTTTTATTTACGCTTTCATTTTATGGGTTGATTGTTGCTTGCCTTATTCGTGACTTTACTGAGTACTAACTTTTTCCCGTGGCGAACGTAATACCGGAATAAAAAGTATCATATTATTATGGCCTAAGCCAGGTCATGGTATACCTGTAGGCCCAATTTCGTTTCAAACATTTTCAGCCATGATAACGTGAAAAGGTGACAGACATACTTATAGACATACAGAGTTACTTTCGCATTTATAGAATAAAATCTTTGATTATTTATATGTCTAGATAGTGTCGCGCTGCAAAAGAACTAAAAACAAACACGCCAACTTTGATAGGCTGGTGCGCGACAGCTACGTCTTACATTCGCGCCACGTCATTGTGCTATAATTATGTTATTCTAAAATAGTATGCGGGCATTTTGCGGCCAACAGTTGGACGCAATTTTTTCGACGAGTTCATAGCTTTGACTGTCTGTCTATCTAGACATATTTATAGCGTTGAATGAAATAATTTAATGTTAGGCTGGTTTTATTGTTACGCGTTTCGGCAGCGCCGTTGGAGCGCACGCGTTCAAAGATGTATGGGGTAGTAGTTGCGTTTCAAAGTCGCGCGCTCGTGCAGCGCCGTTCAGTAAACGCGCACTGTTCGCCGGCGCTGCCAAAGCTCGCGCCGCACGTGCGCTTCTACGGCCAGTATGCGTTTTAGTGTGACGTCGCGTCGTTGAGACGTGCCGTAAGCCGGGTTTGGTTACTCTATTGTATACGACTGTCTCACAGCAGCGGAACGCGCGGTACTAATCTCGTTTCACAGTGCACCGCTGTTCAAGCGCACGCTGTTAACAGCGCGCTACCCAGCGGCGCGTCTAGCGGCGTGACTATAAAACCAGCCTCAGTATGTATTTGGCTAAGTACGTAAGATGGTTCGTTGAAGTTGGACATGTATTCCGGTAGCCTAGGTAAACCAAATCAAGCAGATGTTGAGCTGTATAAAGACTGCCGGTTAAAAGGCGAATTTGTAGTAGCAAGTTTTTCACTCCATTTGGCTAGCAAATTCTCCATTTTAGCATGCCTAATCAAATCATTGGACAGCAATAGGTAAGTCTGCTGTTAAATATCACGCAGCCTGTCGCTTGGTTCCGAAACCCACAAAAAATATCATTGGCCTATATATTTTATTCTAGAATATAAAAATATATTACCCACTTACTTACCTGAAAAATAATGTAAAAATCTTAGAAGTTTATTGCACCAATGAAAAGCAGTAAGCTATACATTTTTCAGTACAAGTTGTAAAACGGCACCTAGGAAAATTAAAACTTAAATAAGAGAGATAAAGTTAGTTTTATTAGAAAATTTAGAATCATTTGCAGTTTTATGTACTGGCACTGTAGGAGTAATAGAATGGGGGTAGTAAAAGTACTGAGTTGGTACTTGAAGTAGTGGATTCACTAATTTTATTTATCTTGCTGTTAATAAAAGTTGCCCAGAAGATGTATTTGGGTCTCAATTGGACAAGAAACAAAATGGATGTCTTTAGTTTCAATGGTGCGTTTAGCTGTCTTGTTATTTCAAACAAATTTTTATTTTCACAAGATTTAATAGTTTTTTGAACAGGATTATAAAAGCCTTGCTATTAAAAAACGGTAACAAAATCATTTTACAGTTATTTTACGCCTGACAGCAATAACTCAACAGTAACCTTATTGTAACGACCATAAAGATCACTGTGAATTTAATATACTGTAAATATTAGCAATCAAATAGCAACCTTGTTGTAACAAGCATAAAGATCACTGTGAATTTGACAGACTTGTAAACATTGGCAACCAAATAGCAACCTTATTGTAACGAGCATAAAGATCACTGTGAATTTGATAGACTTGTAAATATTAGCAATCAAATAGCAACTTTGTTATAACAAGCATAAAGATCACTGTGAATTTGATAGACATGTAAATATCAGCAACCAAATAGCAACCTTGTTGTAACAAGCATAAAGATCACTGTGAATTTGACAAACTTGTAAATAACAGCAACCAAATAGCAACCTTGTTGTAACGAGCATAAAGATCACTGTGAATTTGACAAACTTGTAAATAACAGCAACCAATAGCAACCTTGTTGTAATGAGCATAAAGATCACTGTGAATTTGACAAACTTGTTAATAACAGTAACCAAATAGCAACCTTGTTGTAATGAGCATAAAGATCACTGTGTATTTGACAATCTTGTAAATAACAGCAACCAAATGGCAACCTTGTTGTAAAGATCGCTGTGAATTTGACAGACTTGTAAATATCAGCAACCAAATAGCAACCTTGTTGTAAAGATCACTATGAATTTGACAGACTTGTAAATATCAGCAACCAAATAGCAACCTTGTTGTAACGAGTATAAAGATCACTGTGAATTAGACAGACTTGTACATATCAGGTTCAAACAGCAACCTTGTTGTAATGTCAAGAACACTGATATTGTTATGTAATATCAGAGGTAACGTAAAGGACTGTACAGACTGGCGCGATATCGCGGGCGCGACAGGCAGCGCGACACTTTGAATGAAGTTTTCATAGAAATTGTGCTACTAGTGTCGCGTCGCGCCTGTTTGCGGTAGCCTTTATTGTTAAAGGACTGGTAGGTACCTATAGTCGTCGGTAAAATGTATAACGTGAATGAAGAATGTCACTTGCACGTTATAAAACGTTAAGGTCTATTTTTGCTTTAATGCCAATGTGACAGCTAGATAGATTCGACCTTAGTGAAGTTTCAATTTACTGGGAGTTTTTGTTAACAGTGTTAAGGAAAATTCTGAGGTCGACTATCCGTTGCGTAGTATTGCTTCTTTACTGTCTTATTGACTTACTCGAAGGCAACGGCTATCACCAATTTATTGCTGACATAAGTTAGGTTATTCCCAAGCTACATGAGCTGTTGTTACTTTAGAACCTCTGTCACTTTTGACCCAATACGGTTACTTTGCCAGCGATTCGTTGGAAATAAACTGTCGGTGTCGACTGGATTTAATTCAGCAGAGCCTCGCGAGACACCTATACGATCGCGACTCTAACTGTGGATCGTAAAACTGGAAATTTGTTCTAGGGTTGGCAATAGAGTCGAAAATGAATGTTATGTACGAACTTAGTTTTGTTATTCTTGACTAGTTTTTTGCCTGCGGCTTCCCCCGCGTGGATGTCGGGAAATATACCAAGGCAACGTACTACCGGGATTAAATTAAGTACCCTTCTTAATCCAAGTTATAAACTATCTGTGTGCCAAATTTCGTCCAAATCCATTCAGCCGGTTTTACGCCAATCTGGAACATACATCACGACAAACTGACAAAAATTCTAAAAACTATATTTTCTCAAACATGCTTGGAACTTCGAGCATTATTTTGACAACCTTCTTCGAGATAAATCTAAATTGCTGTGCTGGAGCAGCGGCCACAAAAAGATGTATAAAAATCCATGTGTCACGGTTTAGCGGCCAAATAAATTACTTATTAAACTCATATCTATTGTATAATTTAAAAATGGAACGATCTTTTCTTTTTTGAATGTGGAATTTATAAATTATTTACTTTGTTTGAATTTTCGTCGCATTATTTGAGAAAAGCACTATACAAGTCTTGGCCGCAACCAGGTATTGATGGACTCACGTATTCACAACTCATAAACAAAACAAAATAATTCTTAGCAATACGTTAAAGAAAATAAAATGAACTGAATACATTTAGGAGCACTTACATTTGAAGATACTTCGCCATCTGTCACACAGGCTGTGGCACGTGACGAGGGTTCCTTGATCGTCTTGATATTGTATACACTGTTCGATTTAAGTACACGCCTACATATCTCGGGGCTAGAGAACATTTAGGGCTGGACGGTAAAGTAGTAAGTCTTACTAAGAAAAATGTCATCACGTCACATCCCACATGTCACTAGGTCCGTTAAACACATATTTTCTCCCTTGAGACATGCTGTTTTCTGTTTCAATTGGTGACAAAAAAAAAAATACCCGACTGCGTAAAAAGTGAACATAAAAAAGTCAAAAAACCCGACTGCGTAAAAAGTGAACTTAAAAAAAGATGTAAACAAGATTTATAGTATTAATTTATAATTATAAATCTTGTTTCCATCATTTTTATGCTCACTTTTTACGCAGTCGGGTATTTTGATCTTTTTAATTAGCTTTTTTTTTTTTCACTTTTTAGTTAGGATTAAGGACGGTTGGTTACTCACTCCCTCCAAAAGTAAGGGGAAGTTTTTCTTATAATTTCTAATTTAAATTACATTTAAACATATAATTCCTATATAATTTGTGTAATCAGGTAATCACCGTTTAAAACCCTTAATTTTGATAAGCTTGGGAGATATATTTTTTTCGAAAACACACCATTTTGCGCAAAAAATCCGCCATTTTGATTTTTAATAATTTTATTTTACATAGTGACACTCGCGCAATAAAGACGAATCTAACGACATGTCATTTCATCAAAATCGGTTCAGCCGTTTGGTAGTTACGCGGGAACATAGGGACGGAAATACATACATAATTATATATATACATACATACAGGTCAAACACATAACCCTCCTTTATTGTCTCCACCGCAGTCGGGTAAAAATACACGTAAAACGTATGACATACTTCGATATCGCAGGTCACAGTCAGCGTGGTATGTGTATGTATATTATTAGTAAGCGCGTTGACAATCAGGGGGTCTACTCCGAAGCGCTAAACCGAAGTATCGGCCGAATGTTCGACCGTTTTATAACATCCAAAGTTTCCTTTTTTGACTTTGAGTCCTTACCCGACTTCGACTCACAGTTTTGACTTTGGCTTATCTCTTCGACTGTTTTTTTTGTTTTTTTCGTCGTAGTCAGCGATAGTAGCCGGTGTAAAGAAACGACCGAGCATTCAAACCACTACTACGGTTTTGTGGGGCTTAGTTTATAAGTTGTAATTACCTTGTTTTAATAAAGATAAATAAAAATAATTCGGCCGATCTACGGATTTATGTTCAGAGTAGACCCCCAGGATACGACAATGGACGAAGATGCACGATTACCACCGACATCCTACAATCCGTCGCGTCGACGCAAGGGCAGTGAGATGCGATCTCTGTTTAATTCACCTCTGTGCTGCGTGATGACCTTGTAACTAGTCAAGCAATCCTGATATAGACACTTGAGTAAGAGCACAACCATTAACCCTTTAATTAATAAACGCGGAGTGAATTTCATACCAATTTATCACTAAGTATAATATATATTTTTCGAAGATTTAGATTGGCATTAGGTTTTATAATAAGGCGGTAAAAGCATTACTATGCGAAATAAAATCACAAAGTTGCAAATTAACATCATTAAGCTAAGCAAAAAGACCTGCCGAAGTATCTGCCGAAACTATTTAGGCACATCTCAAACAATTTGTACAAGAACACTGTAACTCGGCAAACAATCAAAAGTACGACACCTTGCTTAACATTCAAGTGCAGTTCAAATGCTTGCCAGCTGCCGACGAGCACAGATGAGCACTCGAGCGCCTGCTCGAGTGCTCGTCTGTAGTCTCGTCTTAGAGCGATTGGCTCGAGCACCTGCACTAAGCTCGTATTTTTGCTCTTTTTGCATAATCGTAATATGGAAATCATATTGTCTAATCTAAGGTATGCAGTATGACTTTGATCGATTTTTTTTATGGATTTTGAGTAAGCATCAGCATATTTTTCTAATAACTACTGCCAGTTAACTACAACATGTCTACAAGAAGCCACTTTAGCATCCTTACAGTTGTTCGTCTAAAAAAACAGCATCCATACTTAATCCCAACTTAATATTACAAATGCGAAAGTTAGTTGGTTTGTTACGCTTTCACGCTAAACGGATTTGGATGAAATTTCGCAGATGGGTAGACCATGACCTGGGTTAGGACATAAGATACTTTTTGTCCCGGTAGTACGTTCCCGTGGGATAATTACTAACCTGCACGTGGGCGAAGCCACGGGCAAAAGCTACTCGTAGGTATATAAGATCCCTAAGGTAGGTACAGTTTAAGTGTTAGCTCCAAAACAATTGTCGACATTTACAGGCTTTTTACACATCGCGTTTGTGACATCCCTAAGGAACAATATCATATCTATGACCCTGACAGATGCTTCCAAAAGTGACGGGATTTTGATGGCACACTTTTGTAGTAACATTACTACAGAGTATTTCGTGTAGAACGCCTGGGAAATCACGCGTGTGCGCTATTGTTGGAAACCGTTTTATGTGACTTTGAAAAGGTCAGGAGGGAAAGTAATTTTGTGTGGGTCGTTGCGGTTTTAATTCGTTTTATAGTCACTGGTTTTTAAGCTGCATGCAGAGACGCTTTTATGGTTTTAGAGTGGATACTCGTAGAGAAGCTCTTTAGATTTTTAGTGTGATAGGAAGTTGTTATGAACAAAGATTTGGTTCTACATACATAAACTCACGCCTTCTTCCCACGAGGGTGGGCAGAAACTATAGAACGCCAACTGCTACGCTCCTTACATACTTCTTTTGCTTCGCCTTCGTCCATACATCTGGTCATACACGCACGCCGGTTGCGAGTACTACGCACCTGACCTTTCTGAAGAACATCACCAATTAGGACACTATAGGTTAGTATGATCACTATAGTTCGGACGCCCTAGGAGGACATATAGTGACGGGGTGCCGGCGTTACCACTCACCTCTGCTTTATAAATACCTTTTGTTAGTCACCTTTCATCCATCCTCTCAACACGACCTAACTATCTTAGCATACTCTTCTTACCTTCTCTATTTGTTCTTTTCTCTCTTCTCTTCTCTGTATTTGGTTCTTATAATGTTTATTTACAACTACTAAAGAACCACAAACGAAAGATTAATAAAAATACATAGTGAGTAATGTCGAATGTTACCTTCTGTACTTTTTTTCCTTGTGATGAGGACTTTTAATAAGAAAAGGTACGAAAAACTGCCTTTAATTGTTCGAATACCAAGCAAATAATTTTTCTCAAACTGAAGGCACAAGTCTCAAGAACCACGCTTATTTAGTGTTCAGTTTTATAATGAAGAAAAAAGCAGGACACATCAGAATAGTTATAATATTAATTAGCACAATCCATTCATATTATCTGCTACTATTTCTGTTATCAATAATTTATACACGGAAAGAGTCGGAGCCATAACTATTGCTCATAACGGCATGTTTATTGCAGGAAATTTTAATTATATTGCGCAACACCTGCATTTTATGAGGTTTATATTCATTAATAATACCATACCTGGGTGTGAATGTGACTGTGACCACTATACATGATCTAAATTTATTTGGCACAAAAATATCTATAAGTAAGTTGCAACGAACGGTCACACAATTTTTTTTTTTGATAATTATCAATTCTACTAGATTTCAAATTTCACGTTTTAGATTTCAAAGGCCTATAGAAAAGTGAAGATCACTAGTAAATCGAAATAAAGACAGTTCGCATCTCACCATACGTCTGTCAAAGATAACATTTCGTTAAGCTACAAGATTATTGATTGAACAAGTCCACTTAAATCTGTATGGTTCTTTCCTCGAAAGACCATCTCCAACAGTAATCTGCATGATTCTCATGTGGCCTGACCAAGATTGGGTACCTATGTCTGGTTAAAAGAGACCATGACCTCTGAGTTTATTGCAAATTTTCTTTCTTCTCAGAGTACTCGGGTAGGAAACACAGACCCACAGACCCAAATATATAAATACGTCAAGAGATAATGATAATATGTGAGATAGACAGTCAAAGCTATGAACTCTTCGTAAAAGATTGCGTCCAACTACTGGCCGCAAAATGCACGCACAATAGAATGACACAATGACGTGTCGCAAATGCACGCACACCAACTTATCAAAGTTGGCATGTTTGTTTTAGTTATTTTGCAGTGCGACACTCTAGACATGATAAATAATCAAAGCACAGCCCTCATCTAGTTTTAAGACTTGATTTATTTTTGACGTGTAAAAATATTTTGTCAACCAATTTACATAAATAAATATTATTTAACTCTTGCCAAGAAGTACAGACGCCAGCACATCAAGCTACTACAATCTGTCAAATTTCTTTAAAAGATTTTAGACTTTATCGTTATAGCATAGGGTTCAATCAAGGTTGATTGGGAAAATTTGACAGTTTCGGGTAGCTTGACCTGCTGGCGTCTCTACCTACCTTATTCATTTGTCACTTTGATCAAACCTTAAACCAGGGGCCTTACTCCCGACAGCATCGAGTACTGAATCAATCGAATTAGATTCGAAATAAATGACGATCCATACTCTTGAAACCGACACTAGCGCACGATCGTGCGGTGGTTCAAAACGACACTAATTTCGATCGAAAGATTCGTTAGAATCGAAAAGTTCGTACTCCACACGCCATCTGACAGTTATGTATCGAGTAGTTGAATCAAAACTAAACGTCAAATAACTCGATAGCAAAGAAGCTACTTTATGAAGATCGAGTGAGATTTTTTTGTGTTCTTTACTGCTTTATTTCTTCAAAATCTTTATTATTATGGCTCGCCTTACTTTGTTTTTCAATGTTCTTGAGAAAACATCGTATGGATCTTCGTGCGAAAAGAAATATGAATCGATATAATACCCGGGGCTATAGAAATGGATTCGGAAGAATTTCGAAGAAGTTATAGTTTCTCGAAGGAGTTGTTTAATGTGTTGGTAGAAGATTTAACACCATACATGAAGAAATTAACCAGACGAAGTGACATTTCCATTAAATGCAAGGCGAGAAGCCCGAAAGTCTGACAACCAGTCTTACCAAGGGGTATCGTATTACCCAGTCACTGGGTTGAGGAGGTCAGATAGGCAGTCAACATAATCAGCCTATAATGTTCTCACTGCTGGGGCACAGGCCTCCTCTGTATGAGAGGGAGTAGGACGTAATCCACCACGCGGGCCCAGTGCGAGTTGGTAGTTTTGACATGTCTTCGAATTTTTGGTTCTAGGACATGCCACCGGTGTCCTCACGATGTTTTCCTTCGCCGTTTTGAGAGCAGTGGTGATGAAATAATTTATACAAAGTAAAGCACCTGTCAGGGTTCGAACCTACGACCTACAACTCGTAAGTCGCTGTCGTTACCACTGGGCCACCAGTGCTCTCAAGTAGGCAGTCGCTCCTTGTAAAATACTGGTATTCAGCTGAATCCGGTTAGACTAGAAGCCGAGCACAACATAGTTGGAAAAAGAATAGGCAGATTGGTTGATGTTTTTTCATAGGGTTTTATTTGTTAAGTTAAAATAAAGCACTAGGGTATCGTTTTTTACGTGAGAAAGTGATAGAGAAGTAAATAAATTCAACCACATAAAAGATTCTAACCACAGACATAAGACACTTGACAATGACGTAATCCATGAATGACAGGATATAGACAATGACAGGCATAACGACGCTGATAATACTCGAACCTATGTCGATCTTGGTTTACGATTCGATTTGGTTCGGGAGTAAGGTTTTAAATCGAGTTCAGATCAGAAACGAGTTCGAATCGAAAACAAAATCAAACTCGAATCGTTTTCGGGAGTAAGGCCCCAGAGACCAATTTTTAAGAATAAGACAACTAACTGAATTTTATCACTCGTACTGTCGTAACAGCGGTTGGGTAAGTTTATAGTTTACAATATCATTACTTCGGGATAGCGCGTAATGAAATACTAAACGCGATCGTAAACTGTTAAATTGTTGCCTTAAAACCTGGAGCTGTTCGGTTTGTTGTACAGTGAAAGATATAATCCGGTGGTTCCAGCTATCGTTTGTAGTTCTTTGACAGTCGTTGAGTCGCTCGAAAGTCTGACAACCAGTCGTACCAAGGGGTATCGTGTGTTACCCAGTAACTGGGTTGTGGAGGTCAGATAATTAGGTATCCATTTTGTGGGTACAAGCTGTGTGCCCACTTCTATATAAAGTATATAATTATGTATGTAAGTATATTCTCTGAATGTATGCTGTTTACTTATATTTAAATTAGTGAATCATATTATTTATTCAACATCTACATCTCTTAAATCTAAATAAATGAATATGAATATGAATCTTTGTCTACTTTCCTATCGCTGGTATGCTGAAAGAGATTTCTTTAGAAATAATCCCCCCAACCCCTTTGTTCGTACTTTTTTGTTCCTTTCTTCTTGTCTGTTTATATGTGTGAGTCCGCGTACTGGTCAGTTTCCCTCAGTCGTCAGTTTATTTAATTTGCCAGTTTCGTTGATTAGTCTGAGAGTAACTGACAAGTGAGGGAAACTGACCAGTGATACGCGAACTCACATGTGTATACATAAACTGTTAAGTAAATAAATAATTAACTTTCATCCCTTATTTAACCCCCTTTCAGGGATGCAATTGCAAAAATCCTTTGTTAGCGCTTCACTTTCGTTATTTATAGAACCTGTGTGCTAAATTTCATACTTACTTCTTGACCCAGCGGTTTAGGCGGTGCGTTGTCTCACTGAATTTAAGATTTTTACTAAGCAGATGCTTATTCACCTCACCATACATCTGCACCAACATAGATACCTACGTCAATGTCTAGCTAAGCCTTCATATTACTGACGACGCTTGAGTAAGTCTAATGCACTCTACGCAGCCAGCCCTGCTACGAAGTTTGCTGATTGTCTAATCTTTAAAAAACGGCTTATGCTACTTTGTCATAATATAGCTCGTATAGTCGCGCCAATACGAAAGAAAAAAAATATGCTAACTCATTTGATTGAGGTGCGTTTATCACGGCAGCGGATATTGACTCAGCTGTCTGTGACAGTTCATTTAACGCCCTTCTTAATTTAGACGAGCAAATTAATGAAATATTTAGATTTCAAGAATTAAGAAAGGAAAATTTTGTGGTAATGACTTAACTTATCTTTTAAAGGGTTAGGTCTTAAAAGTTTTGGCGATACTCGAAGTAACCCAACCTATTTGATTACTTATCGAAATTCTCAATAATTCAGAAAGTATTGGAAAGGAATTACCATCTAGATTGGATCAAAAACTTTGGTAATTATAGAAATCTATAAACCAATCAAAGATGGAATATAAATCTGGGAAAATTGGTGTAAAATTCTAATTAGGCTTTAAAAACAAGTAATTTAATTCCGAATATATGTATTTAACCTCAAAATAGATACTAATCCCGGAATGGATCTTAAAGTCGTTCCCCCAATTTCACGAACAATAAACTGTTTAATATAACTATTTACATTTCAGGGATAAAGAAAATAATATGAAACACCACGATCATTCATTTATATTTCTTTGTCAACGACAAATTCAATATTCTACACCATACCATCACATCTTTTATTTTCCACATAATATCACAATTTATTTAGTAAACTCTAACTCTAAAAACGAATAGGATGCTTTAATTTACAATAGATTTCCTACAATAAAATTCTATGCCAATCTTTATTAACAGACTTTAAAAACAAGGAGGAGGTTCTCAATTCGACTGTATGTTTTTCTTTTTGTATGTTGGTTACGTGCCAATTACTCCGCCAATTCTGAATTGATTTTGATGATTCTTTCTTTTTTAGCAGGTCATACTTAATAGATGTTCCCTTATAAATTTTAACGAAATAGATTCAGCGCTTTTTGAAAAAACCGGCCAAGTGCGTGTCGGACCACGCACAATGAAGGGTTCCGTAGTTGGGATGAATTTATCCGAAAAACAAAACTTAACATTGTAGTTGAAAAACATGTTCTCCCATACATCGATATACGCCACGGTCAATTTTCCAACTGTAAATGTAAGTTTGTAATCGCAAAAAAAGTATTTTGTTATGTGATAAACTACAAATTACCGATTTTCGGACTTTTTCCTTTATTTCTGCTATGAGACCTTGCTTCTTTTCGGGAGGTTCCTGTTCAGGATAAAGCGGGAGGAAACGCCCGGGTGTCACCACTGTGTGGATCGCCCGGAGGACGCGGTGGAGCATACGGTGGAGGTCTGCCCAGCTTGGGCGGAGCACCGCCGTGTCCTCACGGAGGCGATCGGCGGCAGCGATCTCTCGCGTCCGGCCCTGGTTCAGGCCATGGTTCGGAGCGAGAGTGCGTGGGAGGCCGTCACCTCCTTCTGCGAAGCAGTTATGCTAGCGAAGGAGGAGGCGGAACGCGTGAGGGTGAGAAAAGGTTCGCGCCCTCGCGCCCTTAGTCGCCGCAGGAGACGCCCCGGGCGTCGGGAGTCGCAAGCCGATTTCCGGCCACCGTAGGCACGGGCCTGCGGACGGTGAGCGATGGGTAGCTCGCCGTCCGATATGGACCAGGCCCGGGTCGACGGCGCGTTGTGTTCCACGCGCGCCTCAAAGAGATGTCAGCACAAACTGACGGGGTCCGTTAGGACCAATGCCTGCCAGGGTTGCGAGTTTGTCCGAAAGGGATATCGTGGCCCTGGCACACAGGCAACGGAAGGAACACGGGTGGGTTTTAGGCAGTAAAAGTCTGACACGCCCTCCCGCTCCGCCCAGAGCGGGAGAAGTTATTTGATGATTTCCCACCCAAAAAAAAAAAAAAGACCTTGCTTCTTGCCAAATATTATGATTCTAGGTCAACGGGAAGTACCCTATAGGTTTTGATTTATTTGCGAGTATTAAAATATGTCGCATAAATCACCGTATTATTTTATTGCGTTGACATAGAACCTTGATTTTTTTAGAGCACTAAGGAACCGTAGACTTTCGTATTTGATATTAATTTCAACTTGATACCTCTACGCGTTTCTGAGAAAAAGTGTGTTGACTGACTTGCAGACAGACATACAGACGGACAATGAAGTGATCATATAAGGGTTCCGTTTTATCCTTTGAGGTATGGAACCCTAAAAAATCAACAAAAACATAAAATATATACACAGATGACGTTTTGGTTTGAGGTTCCCTCCAGCAAAACTTTTTCTTAGTAGTATATTACGTGGATGATGTTATATCTTCCTATCACTGTTATTTACTTAGCAGGCACTGGTATTCGAATTTGTATGGGGTAGGAACCGCAACTAAAAGTGAAAAATAAAAACTTTTTATGTGTCTTTGGTTTTGTATTTTCCTTTTTGCCACCGACTTCAGAAATTAAAGGTATTTTTCACTTTGTAGTGTTTTTTAAGAAGTCGGTTGTTTTTTTTGTTGTAAATAGTCTTTATTTTAATTGACACAGCCATTCGGAACGTCCTACTATCATGAACGCCAGAACAAGAAGGGCACGTTGTCGCTCCATTCTAGATTTCGAATCTTTCGGTATTGTCAGTATAATTAAACTGTTTTGCACTAAGTTGTAAAATATATTAATTACTAATAATGTTGCCAGTAAAAAATCAAGAACTATACATTAATAAATTGAAACTCTTCTTGTTCTCACACACTTTTGTCTACATTTCTTTTTAATATCTCTTTTCGCAGGTCTACTGGAAGAAATTTCTTAATTAGAAATAAGCACCACCTGTGTACTAAAATTATAATCATTTCGAATATCTCTGTATTTTACGGCGTGTACATAAATAATAAAATAAAATAAATATAATATAGCAATTTAAATGCAATTAAAAACAAGTATAAACTCAGAAATAAAAAGTAAGTAAGGAAAGAAGAAATTATACTTATATCTCTATGTATTTTACTGTTTCTACATAAATAATGAAATAAATAAAGAAAAAGTTTTTATAACACAAACTAGACGTTATGAAAAATATCGCAAAAAATAATAAAAGTAACTGTAAGTACCTATTTATTTATAAATATTTTACATCCTTTACGATGCCAAAAGGCTATCTCGAAACAAAACAAAAACATGATTTATATCCCAGCTTATAGTTATGATCCATTCACTTCGACCTCAGTTGCCAAACCCTAGTCTCCTGAGTCATTTCTGAATCAGAACTCGAAGTTGAGAACATTACCAATACAAAATCCAGATACCAGAATTGCACCAGTACAAATCCTGACCTAATAACTAGCCTGTATCACCAATTCCAAAAGAAAAAAAACAGAACTTGATTCCTTACAATCGTTCCCTCTCACGGGGATGCAAACTATTGGCACAGAACGGATATGTACAGAAGGTCAGCTCCATTCGACGAGTGACAACGCACAGTTCACGGCTTCAAGCGATGCGACTTGCGACGCCAATGAGGGTTTTCATGAAAATTCACGCCAACAGTTGGCGCCACTTCGACAAGAGGTCTTCCATTTCGACAATGAATATAAATATAAGATGACGTCCATCATATATTTTATATTTAGAGTGCTGCCTCCACTTTTATCTATACTTTCATGGACCTGACCTCTCGGTGCTGCCACCTAGTGAACGTCATTTCAGAAAACCATTGCATCAAAGGACACGCACGCGCCTCCCTTGTTTCCGTCCATCGCTCCGTAAGTAGTGTCGCGGGACTCGTGGTACTCTCTAAACAACTTCTGTGATTTATTTTCTCCGCAGTCGCTGTCACGAGGCGCGTGTCGCTTGAACGTATAGCTCGTGGCCACGGGGATAGCGATTGCTAGCGCACTCGCGAGTGGCGTTCGTATGAGATCGTCGTACGTACGCGTCTATGTGTGCGTGCGCCTGTTTGCACTCGTTGTAAGAAGTTCACCTTCTGTATTTTTCTATTCTGTGTTATCGAATAGCGGCAAACCGATCCAGATTCCGATTGGGAAGCAATTGAATCGGTCGCTACGTTAGTTCCGGCTATTAGCTATTCATAGCTTCGCACTGGACGACGAACCTGAAACATTGGTTTTATGGCCAATGTAATGTCTTGCAGCCTCAGCAACTTCAGATGGGCAATATATGGAATTTTTGAAACGGTTTAGAAGGAGTTATGGGGTACCTAGGTTGCGATTTTTGATTTCGGGATATTAAATTTGTAGTAGTATTGGTAGAGCTGAGAGTAATTTAACTATGAGTGATTTATTTTAAGACATTTGATTTTATCCTACCTGGGGAACAGCAAAACCGATTTGTAGATGCTAAAAAACCGAATCAGAAAAAAAAGGTAAAAGCAAACTTTCGTTCACTTGATTTGCTCAATCTCTAAAGCACATGCTTAGATAAGATGTTGTTATACAAGGCAGCAGTCGTAAATAAAAATAATATAGAGCAACGTATATCTTTACAAGTTAGTGTTGGGACATAAATATTTACGCAGGATGCCTATCTTCTGCTTAGTCAACGGAATTTCATCTAGGGATGATGTTATGTAGAAGTGGCTAAATATAACGTTTTTATTATTGACAAACTTTTCATGACACTGCGAGACGATTTTCCGTGATTCATTGATTGATTATCAATAAAGTAATAATTAGGTATTATTTTTCCAAACGTTTTCTATTTCTTCTTACATAGTTAATATGTCGTCTGAAAATATAGAAATATCAGAAACACTGCTTTTCTCTTGCCAGTTAGTTACCGTTACAGTACTGGTCCCGCGTGGTTTATTACGGCCCACTCATCGCACTGAGAGGTGGGCTGTGTCCCAGCAGTAGGTGTTGATTGTGCCAATTTTCGGTCTTACAGTTATATATAATACATAAATAACACACTTATTCTGAATATACATATACACCGTGGCCTTTTAATCGTCTTACACAACGGCAGCCCACGTCATGTATCCAATGACTACTAATCATTCATAAAAGAAAAAAAAAAATATTAACATTTAAATAATTAAAAAAAAAATATCATTATGACATTTATGATGCATGACGTAGTTTGAAACACCTTGTTACGAGCCTTGCGTTCCAAGGGCGGCGCGGAATGGAGCGCAATGCTCGCACCGTGCTCATAACAGGATGTTTCAAACTACAACATGTGTCATAATGAGTTTTTTTATTTTATTATTTAAATGTTAATAGTTATTTTTTTTACCTTCATGAATGATTAGCAGTCATTGGATACCTGAAGTGAGCTGCCGTTGTAAGACGATTAAAATGCCACGGTGTATATATAATACATATATGTATAATAAGTCAGCAGCTTGGATTATGCACCCAGATTGAATTATCTAGTACTATCAACGATATAAAATATTATGAACTAACCGTGATAAAATTTCACAAGTCTAGATTTGCCTCTTGGTAAATTTTATAACACTATAATATAATCTGTACATGTAACAGACACGTAAACTTTCCGTTTGTGCGCGCATCACGTAAAAGTCACTGATTGGTTCAAAATAGAATTACTGAAAGATAAAAGCTTTGTTGTGTGTACATCAGTGTTGCCCACTAATAAATTCAGGAAAACAATATTTGCCTGACTTTAAGGCAACTGATTCTATTCAGTTAGCGAATGTTAAAATAAAAAAAATTACATTACATTTTATCAATAAAAATAAAAAAATCAAGAAACACACACATTTTTTAACTTTTTATTTTTTAAGCATTTGACATTATATAATTAGTAAATTTTGATGTTTTATTCATAAACAAAAAAATAAAAGTTTCACTTATAAAACTTGACATTGTATCAAAAATTACTTATTTTCATTTCAAACTAATTTATAATTACATTAATTTTAATATTTCCACACCGGCAACGGTAGTATATGAAGAAAGCTGTTTATTGATATTAAGATCTTAATTTACCATAATATAGTCAGAAATAAATTCTATTCTATTATAACATTTAGCATTTATTTCATCAAAATCGGCCTACAGACTCAAAAGGTAATATTTTTTTTTAATTTAGTTAGAAACCTCATAGCGCCACATATTTTTTAACCAATAACCTAACAAAAATTACTAGGCCTGCATGAATTCACGATGGTATTTTAATCAATTAGTATTAGGATTCTAATTCGGCACACAGTTTATAACCAGGGGTGTACTCCGTAGATAAATCCGAAGTATCGGCCGAACATTCGGCTATTTCGTGACTAAGACGACAGATTACGACATTCAAAGTCAAAAATGTGACTTGAATGAGACGGGTAATGACTTAAAGTCAAAAAAGGAAACTTTGGAAGTCACGAAACGGCCGAACATTTGGCAGATACATCGGATTATCGCTTCGAAGTAGACCCCCTGGATTGACACATCATTATGTTACTTTTTATCCAACTCCCACGTTAATTTCCAACTTCTACGCAGGCGAAGCTGCTGGCCAAAGCGTACAGTAAACCCAACAGCAACAACACAACAGCAAAAATTGAATATATTCTAAAAGTATGAATAAGGTCAATAAGGTTCAAATTGGGTACATATTTGAAAGTCGAAAGTTAAAATACCTACGGGTAAAATGTCAATGTTCAAAACATCGAAAACTTAAATATCGAATGACCATATAACCGAAAATTAAAATAACGTAAGTTTATAATGTCGAATGGTTAGATAACCTACGCCCAAAATATCTAAAATCTAATTATCTACAAAAGTGACATCGAAATACCTAAATATCGAAAGTACAGAGTACTCGTATCGAATGTCCTAAATATCGAAGTACAGAGTATCGAATGTCCTAAATATCGATATTTATTTATTATGTGCGTCACAGGGTAAGATAATTCGGATATTGGGAAAACCCGGATCATAAGAAAATGGTGAAATAAAATCTGCAAGCAACTTGAACGTAGCGTTCGCCGGCTGCTGCCGCGGCACCGCTCGCTGCGCTCGCTCGGCTCACGCGCGGTTGGTCACTGTTCTAACCTTTTTTTTGTTGCCGGGGTGGAAAATCCTATAGGAATAGGGGGCGGAGTCCGCCGTCCCTGGACCCATTTAGGGGGCCGGAAGAGGGCATTATCTGCCCTCTGCCGACGCCCGGTGCGCCTGCTGCGGGCCGGGTGAGCGGACAAGATCTCCCGCTCCCTTTCCGCAGCCTCCTTCTGCGACACGACTGTTTCGCAGAAGGATACCACCGCGTCCCAGGACTCCTCGCTGCCGGCCATCGACTCGACCACGGCCGGCAGCGACACCTAACCTAACCTAACCTATTTCACCCAGTTCAAAATGATGAATCATACAATCTGCCTAGATACTAGATAGACAATGGTGAAAACATTTCTGCGGGATATTGTAGGCATGATTCGTCATTTTGAACTGGGTGAAATAGGTTAGGTTAGAACTGTGACCAATCACGCGCGAGCCGAGCGAGCGTAGCGAGCGGTGCCGCGGCAAAATAAAACAGATTTGTACGCAAATCCACTCATAATAGCACATAATCAACATTTGTTCGATATTTTAACGAGTAGGTATTTTTAACGTAAATATAATGAACTTAGGTGTATTAAATGTTTACATTTTGAACTTAGGTATAATGACTATCGACATTTTTAATCAGTCGATATTTTAATCACTCGGCATTTTAATCTTAGACGTTTTAAGCTTAGGAATACCAATTTTCGATATTTCAATACAATCGATATTTAAATTTTCGATGTTTTGAACAGTGTCATTTTACCAATAGGTATTTTAATTTTCGACGTTCAAATATGTACCCTTCAAATTACATGTGGAAACTGACCTTTAGCCGCAAGATTTAGATAAATTGCACTTTATTATAATAAAAAGTAGCTCGTTATTTTTACATAGACATTCAAAAATACATAAAATCTGAATAAATGTTGGATGACACGAAATCTTTTGATTTATGAAAACTTAAAATGTAATGTGTCCAAAATAAACGGCGCTTTCAAATAAAAACCTAACATTGTTGCTCTTTTATTTTATTTTTGTAGGTAGAGAGTACCTTTGTGTTTTTAGCCTCGTTCTTAGAATGATTTAATGAAAATGATTGACTTCATTTTTAAATATATTTTTACATGAGACGACGAAGTATTTAACAAAGTGACTGTCTATGTTAACAGTCATCTCCTGATATACATTATTTGTGTTCTTCATATCAAGATAACAAGCAAAAAAAAAAAAAAAAAACAATTAATTTATTGTGTCCTTCATAACACCATCCAAATATCTACGCGCCAATATTGCTCATCCCCGAACTTCGGGGCGGTCTTCTTTTTCAACCTTACTTGTCCCTCTTGTGCATACCGAGCCGTCCAACCGTGACTTGTGTTTGATCATTCAGTGACTTGGTCCTTCGCCTGGCTTTATTATTGGTCCTTTTGCCTTAGCTGTCGATAGTCATGTTTGGGATGTTACTTTACATTTTCGTTGGAAAGTTTTACTAGAGTTACCTTGAGTTTTACCTATGCATGGCACGGGTGTACTGATGTAGCGACATGTTAAAACATCTAGGTTTATGTGAATGATGGTTAAAAGAGGAGTTCGTGGCTAAGTAACAGCCGCACGGGTCGATCCAGCAGGTTAAGCTACGCTTGCCGGGGTTGGTCCGTGGATGGGTGACCGAGACTCCTCCGTGCCTCGGAAAGCAGGCTAAGCCGGCTGTCATTCCTGGATCTTTGACAGTCGTTACGGGTCGTCAGGAGCCTGAAAGCCTGACAACCAGTCTTACCAAGGGGTATTGTTTTACCCCGTTACTGGGCTGTTGCGGTCAGATAGGCAGTCGCTCCATGTAAAATACTGGTAATCTGCTGCACCCGGTTAGACTGGAAGGCGACGACAACTTAGTTGGGAAAAGGCTAGGCAGAGGAGTGATTAATGGTGAAAACCATATCAAAATCCATTGTAGTTTAGAAGTATTAAGCGTTTACACAGACACGAATAGCGACTTTTTTTTATACTTAGTATAGATTTATTATAGATGTGGGGTATACCTGTTGTGTGACGTAGCATAATATGTAAATCGATCACGTAAAAACACTTACAGCTCCATAGAGATTCCTAAAGTGAGTGAAAAAGGACAATAGTATCCCCCCCTAAAGCTTTAGTTTAAAAAAAAAAGCGGACAACGGTCACAAAATAACGGCTGCCCAAATACAGAGCGTTTGTTGACAACTTAATGTCAAATACTGGTGAAAATTACAGATTTCCATGACGGCCGTTATATTGGAATTGGATGGAACTGTTTTCTTAGAAAGAAAGCTTTTGAAGTTATTTGATTTACAGTGCTTCTGTTTTCTTAATGTCTCGCGGCAATCATCACATTTCCGAGTTTAGCAGCTTTCCTCCCATTTTTAAAATAAATTACATAATAAGTAGAAGGAGTAGTAACAACAAAATACCTCCAAGTCGATTGAGAGCATCCGACCTGCTCCACGTGCAAAGAGCAACTGATAGAAATCCGATGACTGACGAAACACGAAGTTTGCCGAGAGTCATTAAGAAGATAGAAGCACTGTACAAATTTGCATGAATTACTCCTCAGCCGATAATACTGTCAACTACAATGTTATAGTAATAATTCCTTCACCTTATTGGCCCAGAAATAAATGAAATTTATGGCAAAATTCAGGTACAACCGTACTGCCATTAACAGTCGACATATCACTTGGAAATTACATGAGACACGTACTAAACACCCCAAAGCACCCGTTAACAATTCACCGAATTAGCATTTCCACCGTATTGAGGTACATAACATCTTTACTTCGGGATCTAGAGGAAGAGGGACAAGGGTATATTGACCTTGTTACTTTTAATGGTCGAGACCCTTGTAGAATATTTTTTCCTTTTGTGTTCGAAGGAAATAACAGGAAATAGAATTTTATATTTATCTTTTTAACATGATGGATTAAAAAAAGGGAAGCTCCTGGCAAAAAATATCAGCCACACGAGGCGATCGAAGGTTCACAGATTAAAGGACACTGAACGACACAGAATAGAAGTTTTATTGTAATGACGTATGGGCGTTTAGTATCTTCCAAAGTTAAGTTACGGTGACCATCCATTACATATCAAGACCCCTCCGTGCCTCGGAAAGCACGTTAAGCCTTCGGTCCTGGCTGACATTCTTAGATCTTCACAGTCGTTACGGGTAGTCAGAAGCCCAAAAGTCTGGCAACCAGTCTTACCAAGGGGCATTGTGTTACCCAGGATTGTGGTGGTCACATAGGCAGTCACCCCATGTAAAATACTGTTACTCAGATGCATCTGGTTCAACTAGGAAGCTGACCCCTACATAATATAGTTGGGAGAAGGCTAGGCCGATTGATTGACATACAAAACTGATTAGCGTGAATACATAATGAGATTCTTTTGTTTCATAAACAACGTCTACCTGTACATAATACCCAGACTCTTAGTTTAGCAAACATTTAGTTTTAAAACATTTTAATTTTAAATTGAACGTGCGTCCGTAGCTAAGAAACTTCACTGCTTTATTCAAGACAACAAAAGAAAACGAACTCTCGGTATATCTCCCTCAATACTCTTAGTATCCCACCACCATTAAATAAATTGAATTCACAATAAGGCCTCCCTAGCCTGTTGTTATGTACAGCGTCTTAATTTCGGCCACATTCGTTCCAGAACCACAACACAATTCGGGGAGACCACTGTTCGATTTATCGGTCGTTTCCATGGCTATTGATATGTACGTTTGCAATTTCGACACTTACATATAGACAGATATACTAAGCCTATGGAATGTTAGCAGACGTGGATGTGTGTGGAATGTTTATCATGAAATATGACGTGAACGTGGTGCTTCGAAACAAGATTTAGAATAACCCCTTTTCTAGTGTGACATAGGACCAAATTCAAATGATTTCCACAAGAAGAATGTCATGGTTTGATGCTTTTAAGATCCAAGTTTGAAATAGTACTTAAAATATAAACTCTTAACTCTAAGCTATAACAATGACTAGATATTACAACAAAAATATGTTGAATTTAAGACAAAATGTATCAAGGATCGAAGGAAAATTATAAAACAAAAAAAAGCAGCCTTGAAGGACCAGCAAATATCTGTTATCTTGGTGAAAGGGACTAGTATTTTTAACAAAAACCGACCTCGCAAGATAGGATAGAATTCAGTTTTACTGTAACGTCCTAGCTTTCCAAAAATGTGTCAGTATGCTATAAGACACAAAACTTCGTAAAAACAAGATTGACTTTGAAACGGCTTCCTTATTCACTCTTCCTTCTAATATAATTAAACGAATCCGGATATTAATATTAATAACATAATCTTCTGCCAAAACTTGTGCCAATTATAGCTTCATGTCTCTATTTTCATCAGAAAAAGTTATAATTACTTATGTTGTGATACCAAGACCGATAGCTCATGAAGTTAGCCGAAGTTTTCCGAACAAATTAGTATTCTTTCTGCATAGACCTTCAGTTGTATTATTTTTTTCCGGGACTCCTGTTTTCATTATCCGGAGATCAGCGCTTGTCATTTCTATGCTAATTTACAAAAACATTGCTGATTTTGTTTTAATAAACAAGAATTTTGTTTCTGAAGTAAGGCTGGAATAGTTTTGATTAGGAAAGTTTTTTTTATTATAATATACTATTTATAAGAATCTATAAGTTTAACTTTACCTTCAGAGTTTTCTTGAAGAATTAATTCAGCGAATCCTTTCCTTTATAATTGTATGATTTTAAATAAATCCTACTGAAAAGTTCTTACAACAATATATGACCGTTTTTCCTTTATTTTGCTAAGTGTTTGTGTTTTTGTTAAAGTTATTACTTTCCTCATTGAAAAGTACATGTCAAATCAATTAAAAGTTGGATTCTTGACTTTTTATTTTAAGTATTATTATAATTAGTGACTGTGAAGAGCTACCTAGTTTATTTTTATGTTTAAAAACCATGTAATAAGGGGGCGAGCCCGTCAACAGTCTCAAATGCAGACTAGGCTACGATTTCGCTATTGGAAAAACCATAACACTTAGTCCGAGCTAAGGATCGAGCCAACCACTTGCTCAGCAGACCCGTTACGAGTACGTGACCAACGAGGTAGTCATAATTATCGAATCAGTTTTTTTTCTGAACTTTTAATTTCGTTGGCCTACTGACCTGAATACAAGGAAGGCTTTTTGATTAAAAAGGATCTTGGTGGCTTAACACCATAGAAGGCAAACAGGAAAAGACCCACAAATCATGGTCCCGGCCCTTCCTAGTACGTGACAAAAAAATATATTTTTATCCCATCTCCTCAGGGTATAAGCTGACATGGAGCCGCTCTTACGTATCTTATAGAACATGGAGGTGTAAGAAAATGAAGTGCTAGTAAGAAATATTTATTTCTAATGATTAAGTGCTGAAGCGTTGATGTTTAAAAGCTAACCAGCACAAACAATGTGTGACATAAACAACCTATGTATTTTCTGGACGCACAAAGTGAATGCCTAATTAATAAGGAATCCTTTACTTCATCTCCTAAAGGCTCTTACAAACGGGCGCGACAGGCACCGACAAAGAAATTGTCCTACAAGTGTCGCGTCGCGCCCGCGATATTGCGTGAGTCTGTAAGAGCCTTAATAAAGGGGTTAAATCCATGTATTCAAAATAACCTTCATAGAAGGCTGTCCATGTTTATACTTTCATTTGTTAAATAAAATGGTGACTCCATTTCCTCATTACTCTGTGTTATAAACACACACGGTTCTTCTAACCACTTCTTCGTATGTTATATTTGTAGTATGGCCGCGCGCTGACAAAAGGTCCGAAGGCTACACTTTGATTTGGGCAAACACGGCTTTGATATAAGTTGTTTTCACACTGTTTTACTGAAAAAGGCAGCTTAGAATTTAGTGAAAACAAGCGTAAGCGGTTTATTTTTGGGTCTACAAGTTTATACGTTTTAGGTTTTGTGTTTTCAGAAACATATAATGTTATTAAAAGAAAACTTATTTCTTTACTAGCACAATTTTAATGCGCATCGGCCATTTCAAACTGTTATTAGTCGGAGTATGTAATAAATCTTTCTTTAACAATTTTAAGTATGTACAAGAATTTATTGGTCTTCTGGTACGTTGGCGTAGCTCGCTTAGCAACTTTGTAGCATCATCGAAATCAGTAGCCAATGCGTAGCAGTATCTCAGCATTCAAATAATTTTATATGATTATTTTTTTCAGAAAATCGTGTAAATTCCAAATTTATGCGAAATGTATTCAAAGCGTAAATACAAGTAATATTAAACTCGCCGCAAGCCGCATCGTCCATTAAATAATTTTTCATCTGAATTCATTTTGCTCGCAACAGTGGACATGAAAAGGCTATTCGGATTAATTTATAAAAGCATGGAAGAACCATGGAGATATTCTGTTTAAAATTAATGTCTCCTTTAAAGAAGAATAGAAAGAGGATTGGTTTTTGAGGACATCTGTCATAATCTTTTTATTTTATTTGAATGCTTATTTGGTAACAGAGTGGATACATTTACTTAGATACTGCTACAAATAGATAGAGAGGCTTTTTGGCTTATTCCCTTTTTGGCTTATCTTAAATACATATACATAAACTAACGCCTTATTCCCATGGGCGTAGGCAGAAACTACAGACCGCTACTTGCTACAATCCTTACTTACTCCTAGTGATATATTTTATTGACACCATTCGCTACTTAGGACCACTGAAAGATGCTTCTGGGAACACATTGTTTCCATTAATATAAGGGAATTTAGTAGCAGAGAGCATAAACTTAAAAAACCAGATTCACAAACTAAACTTCAACCCCGCTAAACTCCGTAAAAGTTGTCACGCAACAGCCAGAAAAGCTTTTGAAAACTAAATCGCGGTAATCATCTTTAAGTATTTCCATTTCACCGGAATAATTCGCTCCAGCCCGGAAAACGTTCGACATTCTCAAAACTCGATTTAACTCCGAAACTTTCCTCGAAGTATGAAATTGTTTTATGCTCCTTCATGCTTCGGTCCTCTGTGCTTCGCTACTTCATGCTTCGCTCCCGTGAGAGTTATTTGTATTAAGACTCATATTGGCTGTGACGAACTCAAAGGAGGTATTAATTTTCTGTCTTGTGTGGTTTATTCGTTATGATGTGGTATGCAAATATTGTGGTATTTATCTTTGCGAAAGAGATGTTATGGAAGGCAAAACTATAAATAAATTACATTGGTTTGAAATGCACTTAGAGTCGTCATATGATTTCTTATTTGTAAAAGTCTTCTTTGTGAGTGGAAGCTTTTAGATGCAGAAGCCAGGGGACTGAAAGTTGTGGTTTTAGTGAAAGTGGCATTTATTGCCGTAGGTTTTACTTTTCCGATATCATGCTTCATAGATCCTGTTTCAGTACTAGCGAATGTTTATTCGTTTGGAGAAGTTATGATTCGAAAGTGTGATTGCTAGCTATGGTGTTTTACCTTATTCGAAAGCAAAAAATCATGCGCACCTCATTTGAAATGACGCGATTTTTTCAACAGGCTTAACATTTTTATCCTAGCTTCACTAAAGCTTATCACACTAATATTATAAAGGCGAAAGTTTGTGAGTGTGTGTGTGTGTGTATGTTTGTTACTTCTTCATGCTCAAACGGCTGGACCAATTTTGATAAAACTTTCTATGGAGATAGCTGACACCCTGGATTAAGACATAGGCTACTTTTTATCCCGATATTCCCACCGGAACCAGGCTTACGCGGGTAAAACCGCGGGGCGCAGGTAGTAATACATAAAACCCATCTTGCTAATGTAAATACTCGATACAACGGCCGATAACCCTCCATTACAGAGAATTATCATGTCCCCTGCCCTAAATGAACCCTTGGCTACCCGGCGCCAATATATCACGCCAACCGTTGGCGGCCGATATGATACGATCATTTTGTTTATTTATTGTTTTTCACGAGGCCTATTGTGTGGCCGTGATAGGTTCCGAATTTTTAGTTATACACAAACAAATATACATAAAGAAAGGCATATTTTTATTCAATTTTTGTGAGAAGAAGAGATATATTTGATGGCAATCATTAGAGGTTTTGTGAACATTGATCAGAGTTATTCAATGGTAGTTTCTTTAATATACTGTTTTAAAATATTATATTTTAATGCACAATGAATTAACTTCAAAGACAGAAACGATATAACGAATATGTCCATTGAATATATTTTAGAAGTATGCAATCAAGTTACACAATGAAAACATAATTAGTAACAATGTATCGGAATAGAAGAGAGGAAGAAATATTTATTATAATAAAATATATAAATAATAAGTATTTTAAATTTAATATAATTGTAGGTGGAGACTTTAACATTAATATCATAGAGAGAAATGTAAAAACTAGCCAATTCCCAGGGGGCCTAAAATGGACGCTTTGGCAGAATCATAATAATTATGATCTGCGTACAATTCATACATCCCGCAATTCACCTGTGTGGCAGCAGCTATTTGACATTAGACTTCATTATAGCAATTCATAATTTGTGGATCATTTTACGAAACTCCATACAAAACTGTCAAACAGGTGAATTGCGGGATATGAATTGTACACATATCATATTATGATTCTGCCAAAGCGTCCATTTTAGGCCACCAGAGCTAATGCTAGAATATAAACTTACAGAACATATAAAAACACCCACTCGAATAACACAAACTACATCTGCATGTTTATACTTGATATTTAAAAACACTAACACAAATAAAATATATACAACATTAGAGGAACTAGGTTTTTCAGACCATAGCGGAACAATTATATACGCCACCATACCAACACCACATTTAGCTACACAAACAACTTGATAAGTTAAAAAAAGATTATTTGACAAAACGAAAATGTCAAAGTTTAAGTCTAAATTAAATGAACACGATTTGAACAAAATCCTACCTAAAACCAAAATTTTAATGATAATTATAAAGCATTACATGATACATTAACAAATATCCTTAAACATTGTATATCAATATGTAAAGTCAAACTAAAAACCAATTTAAAAAATACTGGTTAACGACGGACATATGTATTTTTAACAATCTTTTGTTTTTACAGGAGATCTTGACTCTCCTGTAAAAACAAAAGATTGTTAAAAATACTCACACTTAAAACAAAATATCCTATCATTACTAAGTATTATAAAAACAATGAAAAAATAATAAAAAATCTAGTTATTGCATCAAAAAAGATACGTACTGTATCTTTTTTGATGCAATAACTAGATTTTTATATATAGAATAAAATAAAAATATCTAACATTAAGGTTAAAACCATGTGGAGAATCATAAATGAGAGAACAAACAAACAACATAAAAAAGAGCATAATAATATTAAATTTCAAATAGATCACGACCTTATATCCGAACCTAAACAAGTAGCCAACAATTTTAATAATTTATTTGCGTCCATTGGAGAAAACAGCGCCAACTCATCTAGTAGCAAATCGGGGTGTACTTCTGTACTAAATCCCACACAGAAAACGATGTTTCTTGGCCCAATAGACGCTTGGGAAGTAAAAAAAATAATTAAAAACCTAAAAACAAAAGTAGTTACGGGATTGACGAAATACCACCAATGCTTCTAAGACAATGCGCAGATGAACTTACCTTACCGTTTTACCTGCTAATGAACCAGTCATTTGACGAAGGTATCTTCCCTGATTTGCTAAATGAGTAATAAAAACAGTCCACAAAAAACATACTAAAACCGTTCCAAACAACTATCGTCCAATAGCTTTCTTACCATCAGCCTCAAAAATATTTGAAAAAGCCCTGTGTGACCGCATTTATTCGTTTTGAGAAAAATACAAGATATTTTGATGAATGCCAGAACGGCTTTCGAAAAAACCGTTCCACCACCGTAGTAGTCTATAAATATATCCAGGAAGCTCTTAATACTATTAATAACAAAAATACGCAATAGGAATATTACTAGACAATATGTTCAAAGCCTACGACAAAGTACAATTTGGGATATTGCTAAACAAGTTACACGGATTAGGTATAAGCGAAAAGGCTCACGAATGGCTAACATCTTCTCTAAAGGACAGCCTTATCAATAATGAAATCGAAAAAATCCGATCATACAGTAAAGCAATTAACGCCTCAATTCCTCAAGGAAGCGTCAGAGGATGCCTCTTATTTTTACTTTTATATTAATGAACTACCTAAGACCATAGAAGGGTCACGTGTCTTATTCGTGGACGATATATCCATAATAGTCTCCTGCTAAAACAATGTAAATATAGAGGAAACTGCCAATTCCATACTTACTAAAACATGCAACTGGATGCACGAACATAACCTCGAGATAAACTACTCCAAAACCAAATTAATAACTTTAACTTTTATTTTAAACAAATCAAAATTAGAAACCGTTAGAAAGGTAAATTCATTAATTTACCTTACTCGGACTAGTTATAGATACACATATAAACTGGAAATCACACATACAAAAAACTCACTGAAAAATGTCTAAATTCTCTTACGCCCTTCGTGAAATAAAAAAGACCACCAAATTGCAAACAGCTCTCTCCACCTATTATGCTTATGCCTATGCATGGCTAAAATATGGTGTCACCCTTTGGGGAAACAGCGCAGGTGCATAAAAACTTTTCAACATGCAAAAGAAATTGGTTAGAATCCTGATAAACATTGAGTAGATAGTTGCAAACCTTTCTTTCAAAAACATTATATTTTGACCCTTCCAAAAAAATACGCTATCTACTCAGACACCGATCTTCCGATCTAGGTAATATTTACCAAGTTCCCGATTAAAAATGCACTCTACAAGTCCATATGTAATGTCCATTAAATTATATAATAAACTACGCGCACCAATAAATAAAGAAGAAAAAATTAACATATTTAAAAAAAAAACCGGACAATTTTTGCTTAATAAAAGCTACTACTCGATAAACTACTACTGAATATTTAGGTGATTGACTTATAAAGTCATGACTTAAGTAGTCTAGACTTTAAATTTTAATTGATTTATTAATTACTAGCTGACCCTTGCCCAGTGCACATATAGGCCTATGACACTCACAAATAACGTGGCTTTCTATGGGTAAAGAATTTCCAAAATCGGTTCACTAGATCCTGAGATTACCCCACAACCTCACAAACTTTACATCTTTATACTTAATATTTGTATAGATTATTACAATAGGCTCGCCCCCTATTACATGGGACTTAAACATAACTGGCGAAATGTGGGTGTACTATAGGTACACCTCTGCCTAACCCTTCGGGGAGTACAGGCATGATGTTATGTATGTGTGTATCATTACATCTCTCAATAGATACCTGTTTATATTTTACATTAAAGCTATTAGCTTATCTCAGAAAATACTACATTAATATAAGAAATAGTCATTTTGCTAAGTAATGTTATATAATTAACAAATGCTTCCTCTCTCCTACCTAACTTATTTATCTAATTATAAGTTTACCACCTAAAAGTACCTACCTACATGTGGAATGCAATGAAATTATTGAGTATTGAAATAAAAACTAATAGAGGCTCATGCAGACTGGCGCGCGGGCGCGGCAGGCAGTGACATAAAAACTGTGCTACTACTGTCACTTCGCACCCGCGATATCGCGCCAGTCTTCCAGAGTCTTAAAAATGCAAATTAAAAGAACATTGTTCTCTCATATCGATTACTCCCACTAGTATATTTTAAGAAAAATCGTACTATAAAATAATATTAAATTGGTAATAATAATCCCTGAATCAAACAATTCCCCCGTTTTGTACAATACATTTTTTTGTCTCCACGTGAACAAGAGATTAATTGGATTTTTCCATTACATCTTTGAAATTTTTACCGACGACGTTTGACAACAGTGGAATTTAATAAACCTATTAGAAAATTGTGTGTCTTTATATCGATCGCTTTTTACCTCTTGGTTTAAAGTTTCTGTTACATTATATTTATAAGACTCTCCTAATGAAAAAAAAACCTGTACCTGTAACACACAGGAGATTGCTGATGTGTGTGGCGGTCTTAAGACGCAAAGTGGAAATGTCTTCTGTTCGTCGTCCAAAGAGTTTTTAGCAGCGTTGTTCAGGTACGAATTGAATTAAAAATCTGCTCTTCTACAATTGGTATTATTATGCTTATAAACTTAATAAGTAATTTTCTCCTCCTTAACAATACAGTAACCTAAAACAATGTTATTGTTATGCCATCTCAAACTCAAGCGATGACCAATTAATTTCTAAGCAATACAACGATGTTATTGTTGAAGGCGATGGCTCGTTTGTTACAGGTGAATTCAGTTTCTAACAGAAGACAGGCGTAATGTTTTGTTGTTAAATTATGTTACCGATATCTTGATCGGCAGCTGCACAGCTGTGGTTTATTGTTGCAAGCAATTTATTAGACACGTTGACAGTGGAGCGGTGGTGTACCTATTGATTCTGGTGTTACTGATATCGAGTTCACATGAAGTAAACCTATATAAGACAAATTATACACGAATTTGCATTATGATAAGCAACAGCTATTAAGCTACGCGTGCTACGGAGCGGCCTATGCTCGGAGTTTCTTTGAAGGATAAGATCAGGAATGAAGTTATCCGGAAGAGATCTGGAGTTACCGTATGTCGGTAACTCCGGTTCTCTTCCGGATAACTTGCCGGCAGAGTAAGCAAGCTGAAGTGGCAGTGGGCTGGCCATGTTTGCCGAACGACCAATGGCCGGTGGAGCAGACGAGTCCTGGAGTGGAGACCGCGTATGGGCAAGCGTAGTGTGGGGCGCCCCCCAGCTAGATGGACCGACGACCTTAAAAAGATGGCTGGGACAGACTGCGGCGGAGGACAGGATGTTGTGGCGCAGCCTGGGAGAGCCTATGTCCAGCAGTGGACTGCTATAGGTTGAGTTGATTGGTTGATTAAGCTAAGATAAGATTGTTGTGGTTGACTGTTACTGCAAAATGATATACTACAGAGTTTATGTCCCATACATTTTGACCGCGTTGGTATTGCACTTCTGTAGGAAACAGTTGTGTTTTGTCTAGAATCATTCAACTTCAGATTTAAATCATAAATTTGTGGTGTCTAAAATCATGTACTTTTTTTTTCCCTTATCCACATTAAAAGTGTGGTTAGTACATGCTATGTTGGAAAAATATGTTAGTCAAAGTCAGCATTGTTACCTACTTAAATGTTTTCACATAATTCAATCAGAATCGAGCATGAATCCCGCTACAAAATTGCCAGAACCTCGTATTTCAAGCCACCGTTATCCTAATGTTCAAATCTCTCAAGTTTACGACCTCGTCCGAACATTAACGGGATGATATCGTATTATACTCTCTCATAATAACCTCAGACGATTTTAAATTCAGCCAGGTTTATCATAGACATAGATGTTTTCGGTTTGTGTTTATATTCTTAGCTAGCTATCTTACATAATTATCTCGCAACTAGAATATTTCATTTGTGTGTTTCCAATTTAATATTTTACTACTGATTTTGTTTTCGTGCAACTTTATTTAGAACAGAATTTCCTAAATTGTAATTATTGCTTTTTTACAAAAGTGTAATTGTAATAAATGCCTAAAAAATATTTATTTCGTTCTCGCTCAATCAGTTCTCGGTTACTGCATAACTACGTAGGGGGGATCCACAAGACAACTATAGTACGTTTAGAAAGGGCACAAAGAGCTGTGTTAAAAGTACTCGCGAGGAAACCTATTCGATTTCCGACTACTGAATTATATTCACTTTGTGAGGTTCTCGGAGTAAGACAGCTGTTCGTACTAGAAACAGTGCTTGAGAAACACCACCTTTTGCTTTACGACCCGCAATACCTTACTACAAAGCGACACTCTAATAGAATCTGCAAGATTGAGCGCTGCAGGTTTGTACTGGTAGGTCGCCACTTCAACCACATTAGCTCTAAGCTTTATAATAATATAAATAGGAGAGTCAAAATCTACCCTTTATCAAGGAATTTAC